>JALAZF010000359.1:1200000-1880000 GCA_022829125.1 Lathyrus tuberosus
CCATTGTTGCAAATGGATCAATATAGTGTGTTAGAGACCCCCAAATCATGTCTTGAGGTCTTGGCTCCTGTTTTGTCCCAAAAGTCAATTTAGGGGTGAATTAGGTCAAGAAATCCTAATTCCTAATTTTTTATGAATGCATCCCCTAAGGCTAAATTGACTTGATGATTGAGTCCATGAGGTCCTATGAAGTATTTTAGGGTATGATTTGAAGCATTGGCTCATGCCCAGAGGAAAAATTCCATCTGGGGGTCTCAGTCGACAAAAACCCTAATTTGGTGACACTGGCGATCTTGAGGCTTAATCCACTTGGAATGCTGCAGCCTTGTGCCTGATCCCTGTTGTGGGAGTCCTCTTAATCTTTTGTAGGTGTTTGAGAGATTTTACAACTTGAAGATCATGTCCTTTCTTGATTGATCCTTTGTCTTAGGGCTCGGAGAGGGCTTGAAACCCTAATTCTTTGATTGTAGTAAATGTTCACCAATCTTTGGGGAGACTAATGAGTATGAAAGTTCATCCATATTGTGATGATGGTTTGCATAATGATGGGAACCTTAGTGGTCAAAATTTGGGGTATGACACATGGATCAGATGGTCGAGACACCTTTGATATGTGAAAATTGTGTGTTATCGGGGGATGGCAGAGTATTTCAGATTGACCTTATTTGTTTACCCTTAAAGAAAGTTGATGTCGTCTTGGGAATGGATTGGCTTTCTACTAATTCTATGTTTATTGGTTGTGAGGAGAAATTAATCATCATTCCATCTAGAGAAGCTAATCCGAAAGATGTTTTGACTACTATATTAGAAGGTACGGTTGGTATGGTTAATTTCTTATTTGAGAAGGAAAAGTTTGGTTTTTTGGTTCTCACTAAAGAGGCAAGTAACGACCTGAAGGTTTTGCAAATCCCTATAGTCTATGAGTTTCCAGAAGTTTTCCCCGAGGATGTCAGTTCTCTCCCTCCAGAGAGGGAAGTGGAATTCTCTATTCACCTACTACTGGGAACGACTCATATATTTGTTTCTCCATATCAGATGGCATCGCTTGAGCTAAGAGAGTTTAAGGAAAAATTGGAAGAGTTGTTAGCTAAGCATTTTGTTCGACCTAGTGTTCCACCCTGGGGAGCTCCAGTGTTGTTTGTTAAAAAGAAGGATGGTGGAATGTGTTTTTGTATCGATTACTGCCAGCTGAATAAAGTCACCATCAAGAACAAGTACCCCTTACCCAGGATAGACGACTTGTTAGATTAGTTGAAAGGAGCCTGCGTGTTCTCGAAGATTGATTTACGGTCGAGTTATCACCAAATCCGTGTGAAGAGTGCAGACGTACCAAAAACCGTATTTAGAACCCGTTATGTTCATTCTGAGTTTCTTGTGATGTCTTTCCGGGTGACAAATGCTCTGGCTGTCTTCATGGATTACATGAACCGAATATTCTAGCCTTACATGGACCAATTCGTGGTGATCTTTATTGACGACATTCTTATTTATTCTCGTACTCCTCAAGAGCACGGAGAGCATTTGAGAATTTTCCTATCGATATTGCAAGAGAGACAACTTTTTGCCAAGCTAAGCAAGTGTGTGTTTTGGATGATGGTATTTAGGTTTCTCGGTCATGTTATATCTCAAGGAGGTGTAGTGTTTGATCCGTCAAAAGTTGAAGCAGTGATTAATTGGGAGAGGCTGAAGAATGTTTCAGAGGTCAGAAGTTTCTTGGGACTGACAGGTTGTTATAGAAGGTTTATCAAAGGCTTTTCTCAATTGGTTTTACCAATGACTAGACTTACCCGAAAGGAGGTTCATTATAATTGGGATTCGGGTTGTGAGCAAAGTTTTATGAGTTTGAAGGAACGGTTGACGACTGCTCCTGTTTTGATTATTCCTGGTCCTAACAAGCCGTATGAAGTATTTGTGATGCCTCTAAGAAGGGATTAGGAGGTGTGTTAATGCAGGATGGCCAAGTGGTAGCTTATGTTTCTCGTCAGTTGAAAGTCCACGAAGAGAATTATCCAACTCATGATTTGGAGCTAGCGGTTGTGGTTTTTACACTGAAGGTGTGGTGTCATTACTTGTATGGGGTGTGTTTCGAGATGTTCAATGGCCATAAGAGTTTAAAGTATTTGTTTGATCATAAAGAATTGAATATGCGTCAAAGGAGGTGGATGGAGTATTTGAAAGACTTTGATTTTGAATTGAAGTATCATCCAGGTAAAGCAAATAAGTTGGCGGATGCATTAAGTTGGAAGGAAGTGCATAAAGTCGAGGTGATGATGTGTGAGTACGCATTGTGGGAAAAGTTTTGAGATCTTAATCTTCAATTTGTTTGGACTACGAATGGTATAATGGGGAACTTGAATGTCAATTCTACTTTGAGAGATGAAATTCAACAAAGGAAAGTGCTAGATGCGAGGTTACAAGAGATGTTGGTTCAACAAGGTTTTACGCGAGCCATAGATGGGGATATTCTATTTAATCTACGGGTTTGTGTTCTGGATGACACGATACTGAAAATGTATCAAGATTTGAAAATGTATCAAGATTTGAAGAGGGACTATTGGTGGTCCAGGATGAAGAGAGATATTGCGATGTATGTGTCGGAATGTGTAATTTTCCAATTAGTGAAGATAGAACACCAAAGACCGGGTGGTTTGTTTCAACCGTTAGAGATTCCAGTGTGGAAATGGGATAGTATTTCAATGGACTTTACGGTTGAGTTACCCTGTACACAGGGTAGTTACGACTCTATTTGGGTGATTGTAGATCGGTTGACGAAGTTGGCACATTTCTTGGTCGTGAAAACTACTTACAAGGCAAGTCACCTTGCAAAGTTGTTTATTTCAGAAATTGTGAGATTTCACGGTGTTCCCTCTAGCATTGTATCTGATAGAGACCCAAAGTTTTCTTCTAGGTTTTGGAGAGCTTTTCAACAAGCTATGGGATCTAAGTTGTGTTTGAGTACGTCGAATCATCCTCAAATGGATGGTCAGATGGAGCCAACAATACAAACTTTGGAAGACATGTTAAGAGCCTATGCTCTTGAGAGTGGGGGAAATTGGAAGGAACTTTTACCGTTGATTGAGTTTACTTACAACAACAGTTACCACGCGAGTATTGGTATGGCTCCTTACGAAGCATTATACGGAAGAAAATGTCGGACGCCCTTGTGTTGGACTGAAGTTGGTGAGGAAAGGATTTTGGGACCAGAGATTGTTCAAGAGACTACAAAAAAGATTAGAAGGATCTGCGACAAGGTTAAGAAAACACAAGACCGTCAAAAGAGTTATGCGGATAACCGAAGGAGGCCTTTGGAATTTGATGAAGGCTATCATGTGTTCTTGAAAGTTACCCCAATGTTGAGATTGAAAGGTCCATTTAAGTCGCGAAAGTTAAGTCCGAGATACGTGGGACAATATTAGATCTTAGAGAGGATTGGTGAAGTAGCCTATCGACTAGCCTTACCACCTTATCTATTTGAGATGCATGGCGTGTTGCCTGTGTCTCAACTCCGGATGTTTATTCCTGACCCTCTGCAACCAGTTCTACCATATACAATTGAGATAGAAGCATACTTGAATTTTGAACCTTTACCAAGTCGTGTTGTGGGGAGGGAAACTAAGGTTTTGAGAAACAAAGAAATTCCTCTTGTTAAGGTTCAATGGGATGCAACACATCCAGGTGATGATACTTGGGAACTTGAGTCTGAGATGCGGGATGCTTACCCTCACCTTTTTCAGGTAATATTTAAATTCAAGGACAAATTTTTATTTAAGGGGGGAGGATGTAATGACCCGTATTTAATAAAATGCTCCAAATAATATTAGTTAAGATTAACTGGGTTCCAGTGTGCTCTGAGAGTTATCTGTTGAGATAATTGGAGTAACTGATGAACTCAAAGTTAACCTAATTAATATTATCTGACTCTGAGGTTTTATTAATTGGTGCATTAGAAACTTTTTGGGTACTCTTTTATTTGGACTTTTAACCAAGTTGGTCCCACTAACTTCTAATGAGATATTTCTAAATATCATTTTTATTTCTTTTTTTCCATTGCCCTTTTCCAACTTTGTGGAATAAGTAGTAAGAGAAGGAAAGAAAGGAAATAAGAGAGGAAAGAAAGAGAAGAAGTGGAGGAAGAAGAGAAAGTAGAAAGAAAGAAGAAGAAAATCTAGTAAAATAAGAATCATCACCACTCATCATCAAATCATCTCATCATCATCAACAACAACTTATTTATCATCTTTTAGAGGTGGGTTCTAGGTAGAGACTCAAGGTTAAAGTATTTGGATAGAATGAGAAAAGTTAGATTAGGGTGTTTTGTTTCCTTTCCATGAGAAATGCATATTTCATGTTACATTCATGCTATTGTTGTGTGTTTATGGTTCAAAATGTTATTTCATGAGTGTTTATGTCAATATTGATGATGGTTTGAAGTTGGGTAAGAATGAGGGTTGAAACCCCTTTGAACTGAATGTTTCACGTTGGTATGAAATTCTGGAATGTAGGGTTCGCACTTCGAACGGAGGCTAATGGCTAGCGAACATGATAGTTCTGTCATGCTCGCACTGCGAATGTAACGAAGCTAAAGGCGAAGGTTTTCCTAGCGTTCGCACTGCGATGAAGGGGACCTTTCGCTACTTCCATTTTATTTTCCTTGTTCGCCCAGAGTTCACATTTCAAACTCAAAGCAAAGGAGCTCGCTTGGGCTTCGCACTATGAATGTAGCAGTGTTTTTCCCCTTTTGTTTTCTTGACTTCTTAATTGCCTTCTATACATGACTATTGTTATCTTATCTTGTTTACCTTGACTATTATGAATGATACGCACGTGTTATTGTGGGTTGGTGAATTAATTAAAATGATGTTATGTGATTAAAAATAATTAAGAAAGAGTGAGGAAAACCTTGTCACAATTCAATAGAATGACTTAATGGTGTAACTAGGAGTTGTTAGATAATTTAGATGACGATGCTTATGCGTTTTATGCCTAGGTGCGCATCCTTGCCAAGTGGTTGTCTAGTGGAGATATGATACACTATATGAAACATGTGTTGGTTTTGTGTTACTTTGAGATTAAGGCGAATGTGACGTCTTGTGATTGTCGAATACAATCATGTTGTGTTCTGATCATGTAGTCGAAAACAATCTCTTACGATGTGTTGTTCCTAGAGTTGAGGCTTTTGTATAACGCTCCTCTGGAATGTACGCACTATTACTTTGACAGGTTTGATTCCCGTGTGTGAGTACGAATGGAACCTACGGGTAAAGGCTTGTGATAGGGGTGGACCCATGAGAAGCGATGATTCATGTGTTGATCACCTTGAATCCGAATCCATTTTGTATGTCAAAGTACATTACAAGGATCCATGACCCGGCCGAAAGTCCTAGACGTAGGAGAGGACGGGAAAAGGGGACACCTTGGTATAGTTTTCGACTAGTGATAGTTTGAGTTATTGGACTCAAGCGTCATGTTTCTATATAGTGTGTTAGTGAGCTCAAAGCCATATCCTTTCCCCTTTGAGCTTGAGTTAGGATTGGTTAGAACCTTGTAGAGCCGAAAGGATCCATAAGATAGGGAACCCACTGAGATTAATATCTCACCCCATGTTGTTGATTATATTTCAGGTGCTTCAGGTTCCGCGAAGGGTAAAGATAAGGCAGTTTGATATTCTTACTAGTTTTGGCTTTTGATGGCGTTATTTTCGCTGAGAAGACTCTGTTTAGGATCATTTGTATGATCTACTTCTTAGTTGTTTTGGAAATCTTGTATATGTTTATGCCACTTTTAGTAATTCGGTGTTTTGGGCATGTAATATGTATAATGTGTCACTAGGAACTTATGTTTATTTCAGTACCAAATTTACAATCATGTATAACATGAATTATTCTAGACTTGTATTATATGTGGACGATACTGTTAGCTCCTAATTTCGACGCCTGATAGTGGATTAAGAGTTTTATTCTAAGAAATGGGATTTCTGAAGTTTTGGGAGACTTCGGTACTTCTAGAAGATTTAGTCGAAGACGTCTTCATGCAAGAGGGAAGTATTTTAGGGACTTAGAAATATTTCTAACAATTTGGAGATGTTCTTCGTCAGAAGGTTGATGGGTGTCATTCAATTCAAGGATTCAAATTTAAATAATGGAGGGAACTTTGTCCTTGTCCATTTGAGAGAAAGAGACACATGGTGAACATCTAAAGAATGAAGACATGCAGAATGCCATGTGTTTCGCTCTGATTAATAGGCCATTAGTGGGTAGTTATTTTTACCATTATTAATAGCAAGTCTTAGTATTAGGATTTGTGTGTGTTAAAGTCGTACAAATTTCTCAAAATTACTCAAAGTATTCGTGTGAAGCGAGAAAAGAGTTTCTGAAGAAATGTACGTGTTATGTAACACCACTTTTCTTATTTAATGCAATTCAATTAACTTTTGTTCAGAAGCTTACCTTCTTTCCTTTATTTTGTTAAGTTACTTTCCAATGCATTTTTAAGTATTTCCTCGTATTTCTTTTCTTTTAAGGATTGTCGAAATGCCTTTGTTTCCAAATATGAATGCAGTCGAAATGTTCAACATCATTCTCATATCTTTTTAAATTGTTTTAGCACATGTCCTAGGATTTAGTTTGGTCGATCCTGCAAGTTACTCATTTTTTTATAAAATTGATAGACCAGAGGTTGTTTACTACTTATGCCAGTAAACAAATTGGCACGCCCAGTGGGACCCGTGCTAAACGAATTTCATGTGTTTCAAAAGAAATTTAAAATTCTGCATTTTTTATTATCTCTTCTTTATCGAAAACTGTGTTGTATGCTATTAAGAAGTGGTAAAGTAGCCACCACAAACGAAGATAGACCAAGGAGGAGATATACGAGGAAAATGGCAAGTACTAATCAACCAAAATAGTTCGAATCCTCAAACTAAGTCCAGTATCAATGTAGAACCAATCTCAGGGTCTTCGACTAGAGGACCCACGATTTCTGCGCCCGTATCTGAAACCATACCATCTATGGCAAGTTCGATCCCTATACAATCTATCGCTCATACTCAGCCCATTCTGAGTTATGTTGGATCAAGGGGTCCACCAAGGACTCCCCCACCAGTGGGAAATGCTAACTTCCAACCATTTTCCCCCTGGATTTTCTATGCCTTTGCCTAGTCGAGACCCGCCTTATGGGATACCAACTTCGATGATGGCAAATTTACATAATGCTCCTCCAGTATTTACAGAACCCATAGTGACTTCACCTTTACAAGGGTCAGGATCCGGGGTTAACATGGGTCGAAACAACCAATCCTTAGGAATGGGATATTCAACCCAAATGCCAGGCTGGACGAATACTACTGCAGCATATTTAAGGCGACAAATGGATGAAAGTAATCATCAAATGGTCCAAATGATGTCCCAAACTATGGGAGAAATCTTTCAGGCCTCTAATCCAAAATACCACCCAGACTAATCAGTAAATGGTTGCGCAGATGACGCATTTTGCAGATTTCTTTGGTATACCTAACCCTCCTCGACACCCTCAGAGGGAGTATATCACAGGAAACCAAGGGGTAGTGTTCGAGGAGGACCCTACTATTAACCAGGGCCAACAAAACCCAGGAAATCTACCTCAGGCGAATTTAGTAAACCAGGGAGTCGTCGAACCCCCTAGGAATCAACCACAAATTCCTGTAGGAGAACAACCAAGGGTGGTTTTGGTAAATAGAAACCAGGACGCTGACAACGTTATACAACAGGTTCGTCGTAATGACATGGCAGCAGATAATATTTTGGAAGCCATGGTCGAAAGGATTATGGCCCAAAATAGAGTCAACTTTGGCCTTCGAAGGCCAAATTATGCATCTCCATTGTCAAAATATATTCTCCAGTTGGAGTTGCCCCCTAGAACGAAAGTCCCTAAGTTCACTAAGTTTTCTTGGGACACCACTGAGTCCACTGTCGAACACGTGGCTAGATATGTGATAGAGGCTGGGGAAATTGCGAATAATGAGAATCTTAGGGTAAAATATTTCCCAAGTTCTTTGACGAAGAATGCCTTCACGTGGTTCACAACTTTACCACCAAATTCGATTCACATTTGGACCCAGTTGAAACGGTTATTTCATGAACAGTTCTATATGGGACAAACTAAGATCAGTCTAAAGGAGTTGGCTAGTATAAAACGAAAATTCACTGAGCCAATATATGACTACTTGAACAGATTCTGACTGCTCAAGGCTAGATGTTTTACACAAGTGCCAGAACATGAGTTAGTCGAAATGGCCGTCGGAGGCCTCGATTATTCCATTAGGAAGAAATTGAATACCCAATATTTAAGGGATATGGCTCAATTGGCTGATAGGGTTCGACAATTAGAGCGCCCGAGGGAAGAGAAGGATAGGGCATATAAGAATAAAAGGGTAGCCTACGTCGAAGTCAATGACGAAGACGAAAAATATTATGATGACCCAGTAAGTTTCGACGAAGGCGAGATCGATCTTGCTGAGTTGGAACAAGGCCCACCTTTTTCTTGTAAGTTGTTGGCCCCTTCGAATGGGAAAAATCCTGTCGAAATAGAAAAGAATGATAAATTTCATAAGAAAACTTACACTTTCGACGTTACTAAGTGTGACGAAATTTTCGATTTGTTAGTTAAGGACGGTCAAATGATAGTGCCTCCTGGTGCTAAAATGCCTCCTTTAGAACAAATAAAAAAGAGAGGTTTTTGTAAGTATCATAATTTCTTGGGCCATAAGACTTCTCAATGTTTTCTTTTCAGGTATCTTGTCCAGAATGCTATTCAAGAAGGAAGGCTCAAGTTTGGTGAGAAATCTAAAAGTCAGATGAAGATTGATGCTAATCCCTTACCGATGGTTGATGCTCACTACGCAGAGCCAACGAAGGTTAACATGATCAAGGTCGCTGAAGGTCTTGACAACAATATCAACATGGTCGAAGTCGCTGATGACTTCAACAATGGAGCAGTCATGGTCAGGGTTACTGAAGGTCTCGACCAAAAATTCATAAAGATTTTTGCTAGCGAGGCTGTCGAAAGTTTCACCAAAGACACTGTTGATGGTGTCGACATAGGGGTTACTGAAGACTCCGATGAAGGAATCACTGAGGATTCCCAGTGGATGATGATAACCAAAGAAACCGCTGACGATTTCGTTCAGATGGACAAGGCTGCTGAGGGCCTTCGGATGGAATTATGTAAGCTTAGTATCAGTGAGGATGTCAAAATGGAAATCAACATGGTGGAGATTTTTTAAGAGACACCTATGGAGGTCGATGATGAACGTCAACAAGAAGAATACAACAAACTGGCCTTCCCAAAAGAGGAGGAAAATCTGATTGACTTTATACAAAGGTGTCAAAAGAAGAGGTCAGAAGTCATATTGTGTCCCATATGTAGTGTTGTATTTGACAAGAAGGCAGTCCAAAATCTCGAGGGAGTTCGAAAGGCCAAACAAAGGTGAGAGGAGAAAACCCTTCATGGCCAGTGGGGTTTCGACCCAAGGAAGTCTGCTTCAAAGCAAGAACAGCTGAAGACTAGAGTTCCAGGGGCAAGGCCCGCTACTTTTAAACCATTTGCAGAACTTTCCAAGGGCAAGTGGGTAAAACCGAATGAAAATAAGGAAAAGAGCCAACAGAAATGGCAGAGTTTCGATGTAGACAGTGGCTCTTCGATATCCTCAAAGAAACCAACATACGTCTCAGAGAACTACAAAGGGAAAAACCCCATGTCTAGGTCTCAATAGAGGAGGGAACAAAGACGAAGGAAAGCCCAGAGAGAAGCTGAAGCAAAAGCAGAATCTAGCACCAACGTGCCAGCCGACAGGAAAGAGCCAAATCCTGTCGAAAAGGCGTCTATTGATACACCAGAACAAGCAATCAAGGAAGAGCATGATCAAAAGGTTACTGAGGATGAATTGCTCACTGATAATTTTGATTCAGGATCAGAGTAGTCTCTCAATATTTTGGTCAATGTGGTATCTGTTCTACCAAGGAAGTTCGACCAGGTATGTGAGGTCGAAGATACAGAGGATAACATTGATATAGAAATGGCCACACATAGGCCAGTTTGCTATTATGTGAATAATGGGTGTGTCGAAGAGCAAAATGCATTCTTTGAAAGACCCAGTGAAGCCTTGAAAAGCCATCTGAAGCCTCTTTTCATCACTGGGAATATAGAAGACGTACCAGTTAACAAAATTCTGGTAGATTGCGGTGCAACGGTGAACTTGATGCCGCACTTCATGTTGAGGAAAATAGGAAAGTTCGATACTAACACCAAACCCCACAACATGGTGTTATCCAATTACGAAGGCAAGGTTGGTAATACGTTGGGGGTAATCCAGGTTGATCTAACGGTAGGGACAGTCACAAGGTCAACCATATTTATGGTTATAGAGACAAAGGCCAACTACAACCTATTATTGGGACGAGAATGAATACACGGAATATGAGTCGTACCATCTTCGATGCACCAGAGAATCACCATTTGGCGAACATATGGTATTGTTGAGAACATTGAAGCTGGACAGAGCTATTTTTTGGCTTCGGCTAACCATGTCGATAGTCGAAACTTCAATAGGAATTTGGATAACATCGCTCCATGTAACCCAACTAATTTTCCGTTCACTCCAGACGACAACGCGTACTGTCACTGTACCTACATCCAACAAATGGGTTTCAGTGGGATCGGGAAGTTGTAGGAGAAGATGACTTCGCTTATGAAGGGACATCCAGAGTTAACCCCACAGGCTAGGGAAGTGAATTCGACGATGATGCCTGAGTTTCAAGTGCTCGAAAGGGTTTCGGCTTACATAGCTGAAAATAAACTACAGGCGGCCCTGGAGGCCGAAGTTAAACATATGGTTGTTGAAGCCAACAAAGAAGTAAATCAAGAAGGTCCTGGTAAGGACTTTGATCCAAAACCACCTGATAAGGTTCAAGACGAAATGCAAAGCCAGAGGCTTGACGCCATTTATGATGACGAGCCTTTGGGTTTCGAGAAGGATCCGTTGGTAGCCAACATCAAAATGCTAGCGCAAGATCCTTTGGAGGAAATCGACTTGGGAGAAGGGGCAACGAAAAGACCAACATATATCAGTGCAAATATCAGCCCACAACTCAAGGTCGAAGTGATCAAGTTGTTAAAGGAGTTTAAAGACTGCTTTGCATGGGATTACGATGAGATGCCTGGTTTGAGCAGAGAGCTGGTCGAATTGAAGCTGCCAATTAAATCTGTAAAGAACTCAAGAAGCCAATCAAGCAAAATCCAAGGTGGTTTGTACCAGCAATTGTTTCGAAGATCAAGGAGGAAGTCGAAAGGCTTCTTCGTTGCAAATTTATTCGAACGGCCAGGTATGTCGAATGGCTAGCAAACATTGTGCTTGTTATAAAAAAGAATCGTACTTTGAGGGTTTGCATAGACTTTAGAGATCTAAATGCTGTGGAAATGCTAGTCGACTCTGTCGCTGGCCATGAATACCTTAGCATGCTCGACAGGTATTCTGGGTATAACCAAATATTCATTGTTGAAGAGGATGTCCCTAAAATGGCATTTCGATGCCCTGGGGCTTTAGGCACTTACGAGTGGGTAGTTATGCCTTTCAGCCTAAAAAAATGTTGGGGCAACATATCAAAGAGCAATGAATACAATCTTCCATGATTACATAGAGACTTTTATGCAAATTTGCATTGATGATATTGTTGTAGAGTCTGTTTCAGGGAAGAATCACATTGACCATCTTCGAAAGTCATTCGAAAGGATGCGAAGACTTGGTCTCAAAATGAATCCTCTCAAATGTGTTTTTTGTGTGCAGACGGGAGATTTCTTAGGCTTTGTGGTCCATAAGAAGGGAATTGAAATAAATCAGAATAAGACTAAGGCCATTATGGAGGCAAAAGCGCCATTAACAAAGAAGGAACTACAGTCACTGTTGGGAAAGATCAATTTCTTAAGGAGATTTATCTCGAACCTCAGCGGCAAAATTTAAGCCTTCTCACCTTTGCTTCAATTAAACAAGGAGGGATTCGAACGGGGGCAAGCTCAACAGGAAGCTTTCGACAAAATCAAAGAGTATTTGAGTCATCCTCCAATTATAGCACCTCCTTGTAGAAATAGGAGCATGAGATTGTACATATCTGCGTCGGACAAAACTTTAGGGAGCATGCTGGCTCAAGAGGATGAAAATGGCGTTGAAAGAGCCATTTACTACCTTAGTAGGGTTTTGAACGATGCAGAAACTAGGTATATCATAGTTGAAAAATTATGTTTATGCTTGTATTTTTTCTGTACAAAGTTAAAGCATTATATAAAACCAGTTGACGTGTATGTTTCGTCTCATTTTAACATTATTAAACATATGTTGTCTAAACCTATTTTGCACAGTCGAATTGGTAAATGGGCATTGGCTTTAACTGAGTATTCCCTAACGTACATGACTTTAAAGGCTGTTAAGGGACAAGTGGTAGCTGACTTCATTGTCGACCACTCTAAAAATGAAAACGTGTCGAATTATCTTGAGCTTGAACCTTGGAAATTGTATTTCGATGGTTCTAGTCATAAAGATGGTATAGGTGTAGGGGTCCTGATCATTTCTCCTAATAGAATTCCAACAAAATTCAAGTATAAAGTCGAAGGTGTTTGTTTGAATAATGATGCTGAATATGAAGCATTAATAGCCGGACTTGAAATATTGTTGGAATTGGGGGCATTCGAGTCGAAATAATGGGAGACTCAGAGTTAGTCATAAAACGAATTACAAGGGAGTGCAAATGTGTTAAAGAAAATCTCATTATGTACTTCGTAATAGCCAATCGATTATTGAAAAAGTTCGAAGTAGTGAATATTCGACATATACCTCGATTGGAAAATCAAGTGGCAAATGACTTGGCTCAAATTGCTTCTGGATATAAGGTTTCGAGGGAAAAATTAGAGGATGCAATCCAAGTCAGAGGAAGGGTTGTATCAACCAGATTGTCCCTATCAGATTTGGAAGCGACGAAGCTTTGATACGCTGATAGAGAGAACTTTGAAATTTTAGCAGTGGATAGCTTAATAGATGAAGACTGGAGAAAACTAATAGTTGAATATTTGCATAACCCAACGGCGTCCGCTGGTCAAAAAATCAGGTATCGAGTTTTAAGTTACGTTCTTTTGGGTAATGAGTTATTTAAAAAGACTCCCGAGGGATTATTGCTCAAGTGCCTTAGTGAGTCTAAGGCATACTTAGCCCTTTCGACTGTTCATAGTGGGGCATGTGGTGCTTATCAGGTAGGACACAAGATGAAATGGCTTTTATTCTGACAAGGGATGTATTGGACTACTATATTAAAGGATTGCATCGAATTCGCTAAGGGGTGCCAAGAGTGCCAAGTACATGTAGGTGTACAGAATGTCCCTGCAAGCGAACTATACTCCATAGTCAAACCATGGCCCTTTAGAGGTTGGGCTTTGGATTTGGTTGGCGAGATTCGACCAGCGTCATCTAAAAATCAAAGGTACATTTTGGTAGGCATTGGCTATTTTACGAAATGGACCGAAGTTGTGCCATTACCAAAAGTTGACCAAGAAGACGTGATCGAGTTTATTAAGAAACACATTATTTATAGGTTTAGAATCCCTGAAACCATTACAACAGATCAAGGATCAGTGTTTACTAGTCGAAAAATTCAAGAATTTGCTAAAGAAATGGGCTTCAAACTCTTAACCTCTACACTTTATTACGCTCAGTCTAATGGTCAGGTCGAAGCAGCAAATAAAGTGGTGATTAGCCTAATTAAGAAGCATGTGGGAAAAAAGCCTAGAAATTGGCACAAAACTTTGGACCAAGTCCTTTGGGCATGTCGAACCTCCCCCAAAGAGGCGACTAACTCCACACCTTTTCGATTGACCTTTGGCCATGATGCAGTATTACCAGTTGAAATCTATCTTCAGTCGGCGAGAATCCAGAGGCATCATGAGATCCCATCTGAGTCATATTGGAATATGATGTTGGATGAATTGGTAGACTTAGATGAGGAAAGGCTCAATGCTTTAGAGCTATTGAAAAGGCAGAAGAAGAGAGTGGAACAGTCTTATAATAAGAAGGTTAAAGTTAAGACTTTTTCGCCTGAAGAATTGGTTTGGAAAGTAGTTTTGCCTATGGATCGAAAAGATAGATCTTTGGGGAAATGGTCCCCTAAATGGGAAGGACCTTTTCAAATCACACAAGTCTTTTCGAATGGTGCTTATGAGATTGAAGAGTTAGATCAAGATAGAAGAATCTTGAGGTTAAATGGGAAGTATTTGAAGAAATACAAGCATGCACTTCAAGAAGTAAAAATAGCTAGAGAATAATCATGCATGCAAAACAATCGAAGCTAATATGGCAAAATAAAACATACTGCCAAAATGGCTAGATTCGTTACATTAAAAAGTAAAATAATCATTACAGAATCCAAGGAATAATGATGAAGTTCACATAAAAAAAGTCTTTGGAATTAGAACGGCAGGTTGTCTTTCATAGTGGAGTACTTTGCCTTCAAAAGTTCTAGCCGCCTCTCACAGAGGGATTGGTTAAACCTTATGGTCTTCAGTTCTGCTTCTAGTCTCTGAGCTTTGTCAGCAAAATCCAGACCTACGTTAAGCTCTTTCGCCACCTGAGAGTTGTCAAACTTTTCAAGCTCAGTGTTCTGCTTCTTGGCTTTCAAAATTTTTGCTTGTAGCTCTTTGATCTGTGCCTCCCAGGAGATAATACTTTGGTTATTGGCTTTGATTTGAGTCTTGTTCTGCTCTTGGGTTTGTTCCAGATCAGCCAGTCGATTGGTGGATTCTGAAGTAGCATCCCATGCAGCCGCGACTGAGCCAGTTTAATTTTCAATATCTTTCGAAATTTGTTTGATTTTGCCAAAGTCAGCAACAATTCGATCGATTGTTGAGGTCAGCTCCAAGATGATATTGGCAATTTCTGGAGAAGCAGTTAGAATGTCAACCTCCTTGAGAAGATTTTTCAAAGCAATTGAAGAAGTGGGGTTAGACTCAATGAGTCAAAACAAGTCATCCTTAAAAACCTTTTCTTTGATCTTTAACAATATTTGGCTGGAAGGATTAGCAGTGGATTGACCACCAGATACATAGGGCGAACTGAGGTTTTGCTCAGATGAACTTCCCCTAGAACCAAGTAAAACTTTCAAGTACTCACGGTGGTTGTTCTTTTTCAGAGCCTCTAGTTCTTCTACAGAAAGGGTCATGAAGGCTTTGCTCGAATCCTTCGCAGTTGACAGGTTAGGGTTAGGAGTTGTTTCAGCAATTATCTCTTCATGAATGTCTTCTTCATCTTCTTCATTTTGGTCATTACCCTCTTCGACATTTGTATCATCATCCATAAACTCCTCAATAGGCATTGATTGGTTGGGGAACATGAAATGTTTACCTCCCTCTTCCATAACATCATCGTGGATGACATCTGAGGTTTCGACTTCTGGAGACCTATCATCAGCTTCGTCTTCGAATTGCACCTCAGGGTTTTCCACTTCCATATCAGCCCCAGCTGTTTCAGCCTGTGTGTCTTTATCTTGATCATTTTTGTGATCAGATTCACTGGTGTGAGAAGCCTGAGTAGTAGTCTTGGGTGGAGAAGTTTTGCGTTGTTTCTCGACTACTTGGTTGATTTCGCTCAGCGAGCTCTTCTCAGAGTCCTTTACTGAAGTAGGGTGATATGTTGGTTCACCTTCACTATTAAGGATTGTTGGGTTGGTTGATTTGGCAGCTGGTTGAGTCCGAACTCCTGCATCATCCTGAAAGATATAATCGAAGTTAATAGTCGAAGAGAAATACTAAGGACAATGAGGTATATATGAATCATTTTGGTACCTTAAGAGCTTCTGCCCCAGGGCTTGAGTTGTCACTTTCAGGCTGCTCTGCAGCCTTTTTTGACATCTCTTCAGGAGTTGGCTCCAAGATGGTTAGTTTGGTAGATTTTTTTATCAAGACCTTCACGCCTTTCGCTTAAGATTGAGCGATGGCTTCTTTTATCTTGGGTTGCCTTTTCTTCTTCTTCATGGGTTGTTCAGTAGTTGGAGATAAGTCTTCATCATTAGATTCCACTATCACCAATGCGCCGTCCTTGGCCTTCCTTTTCTGGGGAGTCGGGGGTTGCTTTAGAGCGCCCTGAAGAGGAAAACGTTAGAAAATATTGAACATAAAGTGAAAAATTTAATAAGGGGTGTGAAAATACCTTTGTTGTTGTTGTTGTCTTGCTCCCTTCCTCTTCTTTCACTTCTGTAAGCTTTTTAACTAGTGGTTTCTTTGGAGGAATCTTCACGGCTAAATAAACAGAAAAGCAGTCATTATATGTGAAAATAAATAGACAAGGAAATGTTGGGTCGAAATCCTCCAGTTCCACACCTTCATATATTTCAGATTCGATGCGAACATCTTCGATCCCAATATGAAGATGCCCTTTGAAACTGTCTAGTGTATATTTGGTCGGAACCACCCGCTGTGCTTTCAGTTTTGATTGCTGACGAAGGATATTGATAGAATCCCCACAGACGAACCAGCCTGGAAATGAAGGGGCAAGGGCCAATACAAAATCAGCGGTTAGCAGTCGAGGGAATTTGGGAGGAAACATATTGAAAGCCATTTCGTATCGTTTCTCAGGAGGAACGTATAAAGGGATCTTTAAGTTCTCCATTTTCTTTAAAAAAAAATTCCTCCAGAGTAACAGCTGCGTCGCAGACGTTTTGACCAAGATCATCTGGTCGATAAATAGTTTCAAAGTATTTTTGGAAGGCTTGGATTTCTTTAATGTGCGTCGAAGTACCTTGTTACCAAGGCTTTTGAGTTGGGTGACTCCTTCGCTCATGGACTTATAGAGACTGGCTAAGATTAATTTGCTCAAACATAGGTCATGGCCAGAGTGTAATTGGTTCACCATGGTCAGAAACTTTCTAGCAACTTGCAATGACTTCGAGCTGAAGACATAGCGTGACAGCCACAAAGCTAGGAAAGCTATATGTTCAATGTCCGACACTTCCTCTCTGCTCTTATCATGATAATGAGCTATGTGGGTCAAATAAGCTGCCTTAGAGGTAGTAAAGCCTACGTTATCCTTAGGCATAAAGTCAGGGTCATAAGTATTCCCAAGAGGCTTGAGCCCTGTGATAGCGGCTATGTCGAAAAGAGTGGGTGTCATCATGCCACATGGGAGATGAAAAGTGTAGTGGGTGCTGTCCCAGAAGTACAAGGACAAAATAAGCATATTCAAGCAGTAATTAGGTCCTTCTTTCGACAGCATAATTAGGTCATAAATACCCATGTTCTGTCACGACCAGATAGCGGGGAGACGTTGTACCTGTACCTCTCCGTCACCAGCGAAGTCATTAGCGCCGCCCTCATTCGCGAAACACCCAACGGGAAAAAACCCATATATTTTACGAGCAAGGCCTTGCAAGGGATAGAACTCAGGTACCAGCAGATCGAGAAGCTCGTCCTCGCCCTCATCAATGCAGCGAGGAGATTAAGGCATTACTTCCTGGCCTACACGATAGTGGTGCGAACAGACCAGCCCATAAGACAGCTACTTAGCCGGCCAAACATGGCTGACAGAATGCTCAAATGGTCTTTGGAGCTATCAGAGTTTGACATCCACTACGAAGGCAGGAAGGCCCTCAAGGCGCAAGTCCTGGCCGATTTCGTGGCTGAAATGACGCCTCCAGCATCCTCGTCTAGAGGGGGACACAAATGGATCATCTTCGTCGACGGAGCATCCAGCTCCACGAGCAGTGGCGCCGGTATCATCCTTGAGAACGAAGAAGGAATCCTAATTTAAGTATCTCTAGTTCTATCCTTCCCCACATCTAACAATCAAGCCGAGTATGAGGCATTCCTCGCAGGCCTAAGGTTGGCCGAGGACCTGGGCGCCAAGGAAGTGAAGATGTTCACAGATTCCCAGCTCGTAGCGTCCCAAGTGCGAGGAGAGTACTAGGCCAAGAACGACCACTTTGTCGAATACCTGATGCTGGTAAGAGAGAGGATAATTAAGTTCGAAGCGTGGGAAGTCTAGCACATCCCCCGTGAACGAAACACTCGAGCAAATGTCCTATCAAAACTGGCTAGCACCAGAAAGAAAGGTGGCAATAAATCCGTCATACAAGAGATACTCTCCCACCCAAGTATTGAAAAGGAATCAGGGCTGCTCGATGTTAATGCCATTGGTGACAGCAGGTGCTGAATGACCCCGGTATACAATTACCTCACCACAGGGGAATTGCCCGAGGACAACAAAGAGGCCAGCGTGACCAAGCGGAGAGCCTGCTCATACGTCTTGGTCGATAACAAGCTCTACCAACGGGGATTCTCCATCCCCCTTCTAAAATGCGTTGAGGAAAACAAGGTTCCCAAAGTTCTCCAGGAAATTCACGACGGTATCAATGAACAACACTTGGGAGCGAGGTCTTTGGCACGAAAGGCCATACTAGCAGGTTACTATTGGCCGACCATCCAGCACGACGCTAAGGAGCATGTCAAGAAGTGCGATAGATACCAGCGCCACGGAGACATGCACTTGGCTCCCCCTAACGAGTTAAAGACTTTGTCCTCGCCATGGCCCTTCGCCTGGTAGGGTGTGGATATCCTCGGCCCCTTCACAATGGGGTCATACCAAAATAAATTTCTGATTGTGGCCGTCGATTAATTTACAAAGTGGATCGAAGCCGAAGCCCTCGCCAAGATCACAACCTTCAACATACTTTGTTTTTACAAAAGAAACGTCTTCGCACGTTTCGGGGTGCCCCAGGACCTTTTGACCAACAACGGAACCCAATTCACAGACAGAAAGTTCCAAGACTTCGTCGCCAAACTAGGCACGAAGCAACACTTCACTTCCGTCGAGCATCCCTAGACTAATGGGCAGGTAGAGGCCGCGAATAGGGTGATTCTTCGAGGTCTAAAATGAAGGCTAGGCGAAGCCAGAAAGAGATGGGTCGAAGAGCTACATAGCGTGCTCTGGGCCTATAGAACAACCCCATACTCCATTATCGGGGAAACTCCCTTTCGACTAGCCTACAGAACCGAGGCAGTGATACCGGTGGAGATCAGGGAACCTTCTAGATGAACTAAAGCCCCTCTCGACGAGGAGCTGAACGATGAGGCTCTAAGAGAAGAGCTCGACTTGGTCGAAGAGATCAAATCAGGGGCAGCTCTCCGTGAAGCATCGCTGAAACAAAAAATAACCTGGTGCCACGAAGCCAAAGTCGTAAAGCGCGACTTCCTAGTTGGAAGCCTGGTCCTACGTAGAAATAAAAAAGATTCACACGAGGGCAAGCTGACCGTAAACTAGAAAATACCATATAGGGTCAAATAGAAAACAGGCACTGAAGCCTACTACCTCGAAACGCTAAACAGATGACCATTTGCTCGACCATGGAACGATGAAAAGCTTAAACAATATTACAGTTAGGACCAGCCACCAGTTCGGACTAACTGCCAACGAGATCACCCCACAGCGGGGAGACGACTCGGCCACAAGAGCGTGCCCCGGTGCAAGCACGATCCTTAACTCTACAACGCCGACCAGTTTTTGCTTGTGGGACGAGCAGACTCTGTGCCCAATGGGGATACCTCAATCGAGCTCCGCCATTGCCGCACAAGCATGGCAGGACACCCAGCTCGTGATGGGAATAGTCCAAGCCCTGTGGGATCAGGACCTCGACTGAGATCCTAGTCTCACCACCGGCGAAAACACTTCGCCTCTCGACGAGTCCCCTAAATCGCCGAGCTTAACAATAACGAGTCGAGCAGAACTTTCATACTTAGCATTAAAATGTTAAAGCATACACAAATAAAATGCAACGCATATAATATCGAACACAAAGATATTTATATAATATGGCCACAAGGCCAAAATTGTCAATATTACAAAATGGGTCATGCCCAACTGTCGATTACAAATCAAATGGCACGCAGGCCAACAAAATACACAAGTACAAGAGAAAAATCTACTCTGCATCGGTGGGGAACTCAGGAGGAACCACCTGTCTGTCGACGACTTGATTCAGGACGCTCATCCCTCCGATCAACAGCTGGACGTCAGAATTGAGAGCCTTCATCTGCTCCACTACAACATTGAATCCGAACTCAGTCGCTCCCAAGTTTTCCTGCCCGAGGATGCTGATTCTCTCGATTAAGTCCCTCCGGTTCTTCAGGGCCTTCTCCTCCTCGGTCTCATCCTGGCCGACCGCCGACGAACCCTCCAGCCCGACCACCTTCGCCTTCAGAGCGGCGTTCTCCTCCTTCAACTTTGTCAGTTCCTCCCTCATCTGGTTCACTTCCTTCTGAAGTGCGATCTTGGCCTCCAGGTTGCCTTCGAGCTTTGTCAGCCTGTTATGTATCTCAACATTCTCCAACTCAAGGTCGGTGATCTTGGTCTGCGCCCTCTTAAGATCTGCGAGAGGAACTGTCTCCGCATCCCCGAGGGCCAGCGCCACCTCCAGCACTCTCATAACAGCGGCCGCATCCTGGTAGAGGAGCTTCCTCCTCACCTTAGGGTCAGCGGACAGAATGGACAAAGCCTCGAGGCCAAGGACAACGACATAACCTTCCCCGTCAAACAGTTTCCCTTGAAGATAACACGGTGGCAGTACAAATTTACCCCCGACAAAGCTGCTCGAACCACTAGCTGGGGAAGAGCCAATATCATCCCGCTTTCTCCTATTTGTTGCGTCCAAGGTGGAAGGGTTTGATGTGTTGCCCGGAAAGGAGGTGGTGCCGCCCACAAACTTCTCCAGTGTTGCTTGCTGCTTGGCAGCGTCGGCCTTCGGCGCTGGCGCCTTCTTGAGGTTTTTGGCCGCTGCGGACCTGACCAAGCGCTCCCACATGTTCGACATTTTCCCTGCAAAAGAGATAAAAGAGGGGGTTAGCACATTGAACAAGAAATTAAAAATACGGGCAAAGAGATAATCTATACCGAGGAGCTCAAACGCGACATCCTCGTTTTCGCATTCAAGGAGGGCATTGGTATTTATGTAGCGAGCTGCCCGAGCAGGCTCTCCATCCTCTCCGAGCAAGACCTTGTTGTCCTTATCCACCACGAAAGCGGGGATGAAACTCTCCACGAAGGCATGCAGTGCCCGGAAAGACTCTTTGTCCCCGTCACTTAACTGCTCATGCTTGATAAGAAACTGATCGGTCATGTATCTAAAGTGGGTATACACTCATTCTAGTGGGAACTTTGATACCGCCCTCGTCACCTCCTGACCACCAACTTCCACGGTTTCCATGGTGGCTATAGACTCCTTAACCGCCTCCGAGACAGGCTTCACGACCAGGAACCTGTATTTGAAGTTTCGGACAGACTCCGAATACGGCCAGAATAGCCTGCTCTGTTGCTTGAAGGACACCCAACTTTGTTTCGGACCTTCCGTGCTCCTTTGAAGTTGAAATATGCAGAGGAAAAGATCCACTGTGGCCCCGACCTTCAGATATCGGCAGACCAGCTCAAAGGCCCTAATAAATGGCAGAGCGTTCGGATGTAGTTAGGCAGGGTACAGTTCGAGATGACAAAAGATGGCCTCTTGAAAGTCGGTGAAGGGCAGACGATACCCCGCCTCCACGAAAGCAAATTCATACACGGGGAATCTCATCCCCGGATACACCGAACATATTTGGTCGTCCTCCGTGGGGTAAAGAGTCTTCCAGTTTGCGGGCACATCCTCTGCCCGGTCTTCAAGATAAGGGAACTCGCGAGCCCCCTCTTCAGTGAAAGTCGATCTCATTGACATTGGCTCTTGGGATATCCAGTCTATATCTCCCTCAGTCATTCGAACATTGGCATGCTTGACGGGTTGTTCGGCCTCCCCGTTAACAGCCCCAACGTCGGGGAGGACTCCCTCGTTTCTGTAAGCCATTTCATCTGAAAAGCAGAGGAAGCAAAAGTGAATTCGACGACAAAGATCAAATCCACCCTTCCACCACTAATCAAGTGAAAGGGCGATGAGTAAGTTCAAGGACGCCCTCAAGCCCTAGTCGACGGTACCGGGACGCCGCAAAATCCTTTTCCCCGTAAAACGGGGACGAGTCTCCGCGACTCTATGATAGGATTTCACGAGGACGAGTCTCCCCGACAAAACAAAACTTATCAAACACACAAAAATTAATTCTCGTGTCGAGAAGGCCTAATGCCCGACTACAAACTTAAAGCTACTCCTAACCAGAAACCTAGGAAGATCTACACTGTCCTACACTACATTCAAAGACATTCATCCTAAGTTCATATTGTTCTTAAGGATCTTCATGAATTTCCCAGAAAATTCATGTGTTCATCGAAGAACACATGAACATTCAACCGGAAAACTCACGAGTCACCGGAAATGCATACCAATTTCCATAAAACTAAGAACATCATAGGGCTAACAATAAAAGATGAAGAACTTACTTGGATGTAGAGGTTGAAGATGAAGGTTTGGACGTAGATGATGAAGATCGACGACGGTGAATGTGAACTCCGGCGAAAGGAAAAGTTATAGAGCAAAGTGTTTGGGGAGAGAAATTTGCGTGAAGTGTGCAAATGAATCCTCACTCCCCCCTTTTTATAAGCAGTTGCTCGATTGGGGAAGTGTAAAGGCCAACATAGCCTAGACCCCCTAGGCCCCTGACATAAATTAATTGCACCACCACGTGTTAGAAGGGAATCTTCGTTTGGCATTCCCAAAGCTAGACGTTGCATTCTAAGTCTTCTCCAGTTCCCCGCGGGCGTATCCTCCTCGACAATCCACACGAGTCACGTCCTCGTCAGGGCTCGTCGACATAAAAAACATCCTTTTCACGGGCACCTTTACTAAACCTGGTCGACATAAAAACGCCATTTTTGCGGGCATGTCCTCGCATCCAGAGGGGTTGCCGGGCTTATAAGCGACCAACTGTCGACCACGCTGACCATTAAACAGGCGAATGTCATGTCCTCGAACATTGTCATCTGAAAGCAACAACCAACAAGGCTATCTCAAGTCATCACTCTCCCTCAGAGCAAAGACTTGGGGGGCTCCTGTTCTGAACTGGGCAAACGCTTGGCCCACAGTAGGGCAAGACCCAATCCAGTCCAGCTCTTGGCAAGACCCAATAACTGGATTCAGCCAATCTAGTCGTTGAGCACAATCTAGCCGTTGGGGATATCCACCTCACACGCTTGACAGTTCACACGACCAACTACCTCTCCGGATCTCACGGGGACAGTTGGACCAGGTCAAAGGGTCACGCGCGTGACCCTCCACTTGGTAGTCTCCCATTGGCCGACCAGATATTTCGGCCATATGGGAAACCTTGGCCCCGCGCTGTGGATTGCTTCTATAAATACCCTCTTCCTTGAGAGGGTCAGGTTTGATCACTATTCAATACTCTAAATCACACCTAACGCTTTGTACTCGCTTTCTCTCTAGCCCAAACTTACTTTGATCTCAAAGTACCTTGCAGGTACAACCCGTCCTCTCCTACAACCATCATCTCTGCCCTATACGGAAGGCCACGACAATTCAGTCTGATCACACCCGATCAATTAGATAAAGTATTTAAAAAGACATAATCAATTTAAAAAAATGAGACTATGAACAAGATTGTTTGAATTTAAAATATAAAAAAATTAATTTCATAAGCAAAATCTAAAATAGATTGAAAAAATTATAATTAAATAAAAAAAAATTAATGTGTTAAAAAATAAATCGTACAATTATAAAATATTAATAAAACTATATTATATTAATAAAGAATAAAAAATTATAAGTTAAATGGAGATAAACGTAAAATAATTTTACACTATCATTTAATATAAATATATTATTTTGCTATATCATATAAATAATTTTAAAAAATTTAGTATGATTTAATGGAATAAACTTAGTATGATTTAATGGGATAAACAATGGTAATTGGTTGATAGTACATATGGTATTTTTTTTAAATTTATTAATAATTTTAATTTTATTTAAGATTATTTTGGGCTTTTTGTTGGTTATTGGACTTATATTTGAGGCCCATTAGTTTCGCTATAAAATACCAATTTTATCCCAACTCATGTCTTATGATTGAAGGAGCAAATGGTGTATCCTTTCCTTTTCGCTTGCATCGCTTAAGTTTCGTTCCTCCTTGATTTGCGGTGAGTTCTTTTTCTTTCTTGTTTCTTGCATCTCCTGCTTTTTTTATGGCTAGATTTTTCTGTTATCTTTTCAATTGTTTGTAATTTGTATTTTATGTTGTTGGGTTACTTTTTCTTTCTCAAATATTGAAGAATCTAAATCAAATGCATAAAAAAAAGCTTAACTTTTATTTTATATATTTATATTTGAGATCTGATTTGAATCTCAATGATTTCTTACTCAGATTAAGGATATGTTTGGATCGGTGGTCTTTTTATATTTTTATATTTGAGATCTGATTTGGATCGCGACAATTTTTTGTTAAGATCAGAGTCGTTTTAAATTTTTTGAGGTCATGTATAAGTTAATCACTTTTTATAAGGTCTTATTTAGTTGTAGTTTAACACTTTAAATAACTTGACTATGTGCAGTTGTTTTTAGGGGTGTTTGCGGGTCGATTTGATTTAGAGAAAATTCGATAGCAAAATCGATAAAAACTAAATAGATTAGTTGAATTGGATTTTTATATTTTTTCAGTAAATTCAAACTGAACCATTAGGTTGGATTGATCGGATACATTAGAAATAAATGTGTAAAAATATTTTTAAAAAATTTCTAATTTACATCAACTAATTTTCGATAATAATATAACAATTTTTTTTTTTTTTTAGTTTTTGCATATAGGTTGTGAATGTGAATGTCACAAATGAAGTTTTTTTTTTCTTTTTAAAATTAAATATCTTATAATAGTTTTATAATAATTATATAAATTATACGAGTTAATATGGTTGGTTCGGGTAGATGGGTTCACTGTAGGATTTTGAAAATTCGTTTCTTGAACCAATTAACATCGAGTTTTAATGGTTTGGTTTGATTTTTGCCCGAACTAAAAAAATGTCCAATCCAAACACTATGGTTTTGTTTGTATTCTGTTTTGGTGCGGATTTGACTGAACCAATGAACACTCTTAATTGTCTGCCCAACACCCTAATTGTCTGCCTTGCACGCCCTATTTAAGATATATTTGAATAAATGGTATATAATACTATCCTTAATATAAGAAAATTTTTACCTTGTTAAGAGATCAATATGGTATTTTAAAAAAAAAATTAAAAGATCAAAATGAATTAAACCTTTCAAATTCAAACCGTTTTGGTTATGATTCTCTTTCTCATAATTACCTTGCCAATTGCCATTAAATTTTGCTAATTCAATTGATTTTTCTTATTCAATTATTTAACTAATACTACCTCCGATTCTTTTTATAAGAAACATTTCACTTTTTTAGATTCATTAAATAATTAATGTATCTGGTCTATAATGCAGACCAGATACATTAATTATTTAATGAATCTAAAAAGTAAAATTTTCCTTATAAAAAGGACCGGAGGGAGTAGTAATTAATTTTATTGTTTTTATACATACATGTGTTAAATGTATTGTATGTTTATTTTAAAATTATTTAGTACTATTATATCTAATATATTTTTCATTTTACTCAAAAATGTTTATGGAAGTAGTTGAGTGAATTTTTTCATTAAATATAAAAAATGATTTTTTTTTAAATTTGACTTGTTTTATATGAAAATCAAAAGATTAATTCCACTTAGTTACACTTTTTATTAGCATTGGATTTTTTAAATAATGATTGAAGAGAGTAGTATTTAGTTAACACATTACATATCTACATTATTTGAAGGTGACTCTCATATTTTCCTTTTGTAAATGTGAATTGCTTGTAGTTGGATTGCTTGTGTTTCCGGTGGAACAAAACGTGAAAAGTATGTTAGAGTTGTTGGATGGTAGAGATACGATGATATGGTCAAAAGAGACAACATCCAATCCTTATGAAAAAAAGTCATCAAATCATAGTCTTCCAAATCAAAGGCACGAAGTTCCCATGATGTTGAATTCTAGTTCTAAAAACTCACTGGTATGTATACATATTTACTTTTCAATGATCTCAATTAGTTTTTAATATAAGAGAATACCATAATGTAGTTTAAATATTTATTAGAAGAGTATACAAATTTTATCTAATATTTAGGTAGCATCTCTCCCGTTAGAACTTGGGAGCCACATGATTGTGAAAATGGTGAATAATTAAGTGTGAGAAAGAGGGAGAGAATGTGAGAGAGGGATAATTGAGGATGAAAATATATATTATTATACTCATAAGATATTCAAAGGTATATATACAACAATATGAGGTACAATTAATAAAAAAAATTTTAAACTCTCAAGTATAATTGATTGACATATTATGTCAACCAGTTACATTTTGTTATTGACTTATGTTTTTAACTAAAACTTCTATAGTGTAATTTGTTGACATAATATGTCAACATGTTGCAGTTTACTACTGACTCGGTTTTTAACTAAAACTTTCACAGTGTAATTTGTTGACACAATATGTCAACCTGTTGCACTGACTTGAATTATATTATTTTCTCAACACACCCCCTTAATTCAATTCCTCCAAGTCATTCATATGTTCATGTTTTTCTTCAATCTCTTGAACACTTCAATTGTGACTGCTTTGTTCCTCAAATCGGTCATTTGGTCTTCAATTCTACAATACCCCAATCTCAACCTTCCTTCACTAACAAGTTCTCTCAAATAATGAAACCTCGTCTCAATATGCTTTTTTCTTCCCATGTGCAATTGGGTTCTTAGCAAGGTTTATAGTGGAAACATTATCAACCATGAGTGTTACAACGCCACCCTCTTCGTTTCCTAACTCCATCAACAAATTCATCAACTACACGACTAGTCACGCACACAATAAAACTGCAATGTACTCGACCTTACAAGAAGAGAGCGCCACTACCGGTTCCTTATTCGAACACCAGGGAATTGGTGTTTTCACCGAACATAAAGATGCATCCATCTCTAGGCATTCTTTCATCATTTGTCTCCGCACCAATTGGAATCGGTAAATCCGAGTAAATTGTATTTTCTGCCCTTATCCATTGCAGAAAAGAGAATTCCGCAACCAATAGATCCTTTTTAATGTATCTTAGAATCCCTTTGACTGCTGCCAAGTGAGACACATCTTCGGTCTCTCCATGAATCTACTTATAATACCGACACTAAACGTCAAATCCGTCTGCGTATTGCATAAATAACACAAGGATCCAACTAGCCAATTCTTCAAGCAATTCGTTCAAAAACACAGATTTCACATCCATTTGGTAGATGGACGAATTGTTGTTATTTGCAATACCAACAACTAGCTTAATGGTTTCAATTCTAGCCACCGATGTAAATACCTCTTCAAAGTTTATGCATTCTATGACACCCAGTGTCAAACACTTCTATGACACTCATATGACACATGTTAAAAAAAGCTCAACAAGTGTCCTTAAAATAAGGTTTTTCCCATTGTTTTGACTTTTGACACTCTTTAAATCAATGTCAGACACCTGTATAATTAGTCATATGACACGTGTCAGACAATTCAAATGTAGATTGAAAAAAAGAAAGAGAATGTAGGGCAGAAAGAGAGGAAGAATTTAGTAGTTTGCATAAATAATATATCCGGAGTCGAAGAGTGCTCCAATATTTTTCATTGGAAGATAATCTATTTTTCATTTGAAAGATGTAGACTGAAGGCTATTGATTATGAAAGCGATTTATCTACTACGATATATGAAGGAGTAGTATCGGATGGATATCTAAGGCTTGCATTTAATTTTCCCCGACTTAAATAAGGTGTATGATAGAGTTCTTAGAAATATTTTGTGAAAAATCGTATAGAAGAAAGGGGTTAGGATTGTCTATTTTCGAACTATCCGAGATATGTATGAGAGAAAATCAACTAGTGTGTAAACACAAGATAGAGAGATAAACAATATTCTTATAACAATAAGATTGCACCAAGGTTCAATTCTAAGTTTTTATTATTATTATTTTTTTTTTAATTTTAATTTTGAATTTACTCATGGAACATATTCAAGAATTAACACCGAGATGTGTTTTGCATATGATATAATCCTACTTCGAAAATAGATAAAGGGTTTAAAAGAAAGGTAACAATCTTAAAGACAAGACTTATAAACATATCATATTTTTCAATTAATGATGTATCCGATACATAATGTATCTTATCTGAAACTTATATCATGTTTGTAACATCCATAATAGTCAAAAATCCAAAATCTTTAACAAAACTGTTATTTAAAATCTTACGAGTGCTAACAACACTTTCTCTGACACATTCATTTTTAATATATTTTATTAGATAAAATATATATAGGTTCTACCAAATTTATACCGGACAACTTGATTTTGTGGTTCTTATGAATTTCAATCAATAAAAAGAAATAAGACAGTAGTGATTATGTTATTAATCGTATTCATATTAATATGAGTAGTAGTGTTTCCCCGAGATTTTAGGTGCAACAGAGTCGCAATTATTTTGTTTTATTTTTTATTTCAGAAGCGGAAATGTAAGCAATACATAAGTGGTGATAAATTTGCTACTAGTTCAGAACTTATCGGTAAAAAGAAGTATGCTACCGATAATACCAAAGATCAAAAAAGAAAACCATATTCCGATGCTCAAAATAATCGAATAGAATATTGTGCTATTTTGAGACAAGACTATTCTCACCTAGGTGAGGTTGAAGATTCTGCGAAGTTACAAAGTTATCTAATAAACGAAGAGAGCCTTTATACTCATGCTAGAGATTTAATGGATAATACTCATTCTTATGGTATTGCGGCTTCAATCAACGACAAATTAAAAGAAGACGACATGGAATTCGTTGACTCTCGGAAGAAATTTTTACCTTCTAGGGGTAACCATCTTCCAAGACCATTTATTCCGGTTGGACCTAGGTTTCAAGCCGAAGTTCCTCAATGGGAGGCCACAACCAACATAAAACAATATAATAGGGATGATTGTTTGAAATGGTTAGGCACTCAAATTTGGCCAATACCTTCTTTATCTAGAAATAATGCAAAAAGCATTGGAAAAGGTAGGTCCGATTCAAACTTGGGTGAAAATCTTGAATTAGTTGATCGTGTTAAAAAACACGGTGAAGCCAGAGAGTGTTTATAATCGAAGGTTAATGACGCCTTCTCAAGAAGGAAGTTTGATAACAAGAAAGAAAATGTTTCAAAATCATGGACGGTGGAAGATGAGAAAAAATTTGAATCTCTAGTAAAATTGAATCTACTATCAAGCGACACAAAATTTTGAAAGCTCGCTATGGAACACTTTTCATCCAAATCTATTGAGTGCATGATGAATTACTATTATAATATATACATTCATAAATGCATGACTATATAAGAGAATGTCTCCCTTTGATGCAGTTGATGGTGAATCAAAATGATAACTATGAGATTGAAGTTGCATGTTCATCTAAAGATAGGATTATGATTTCAATTGGCAAACATTTGAAAATTGCAACATTCGAGATGTTAGGAGCTCCAAATCTAGCTCATGCATCTTCATTTAAAAGATGTAGTCCTTAAATGTGCTCTAGATTCTTAATAGTCAAGTCATTATAGCTATGCGTCGATGGTATTTTAAGAAATAAAGAAAAATTGATACACATTTTGTACATAAATTTATTGTTGGGAACGTATAATTGTGTTATTTGAGTTGTACATAAATTTATAATTGAGAAAGTGCTTTAGAGATATGACCTATATAGTTTTAAGAAAGTTTAATATATCCTTATTTTATAAGTTGGTTTTGTACAAATGATTTAGGTCTAATCTATTCTTTTGATATGATAGCGTATCTTGGGCTTTCTGCATTTTGCACACCTTCAGGCTCATTTAGGTCTGAGTGTTAGAGGATGTGTTGGACTTTTGGAAATTCTCGTTTCTTCCATTTTTCAATTTCCTTTCTTTTTATTCAAAGTTTTTTTTCCCTCCAAACTCACAAACTTGAATCGAGAAGAGCAGAAAGAATCTAGAAACATCTTTTACATTTTTTTTTTAAAATATTTATCTTAATATGATTTTAACTTTTAGAGTATTATCAGAACATATTTATTGATTTAAAAAAATTCATTTAATTTTTTTAAAATTCTTTCAAAATATTTTTATGTTGTCCAATTATAGATTTTATATTAGAAAGAAAATATAATTTTTTATTTGAGGTTGGAGAATTATCTTTCATTTTCCTTTTTAACCATAGTCCTCTCTTTTTTACCCTTACAAAGAAATCTAAAATTTAAATATATAATTGATTTATGTAAATATACTAATTTTTTGTTTTAGTTCATATAATTTTATTGGTTTGGTTTTGATCCTTTTATATAAACTAGTAACAAACTCATATCTAAGCACGGGTACGTTTTAGGGCGGAATACGGTTTTACATGCTCATTTATTTTTAGACTGTAATAAAAATAAAAAGCTGAAAAAAAAATAAATTTAAGAATAATAGTAAATTTAAATTGAAATAGTAATACATAATATAGAAGATGAAATGTAAACAATAATATTATGAATAATATGATTAAAAATAAAAATTATTAAAATTTCTATTAGATAAATAGACATTATAGGTTTTTAGAAATACAACAATTATTTGATAAGAAATAATACAATTTTGAAATATCTACTCAATCTTTTTTAATAAGCTCCCTTAACCTTTTTTTCATATTTGAAAAAAATTGTCGATAAATTTCTATTATTCAAGCTGCTACTGGTTAGTTCTGTAGTATGTAGTAGCAGAGTATTGGAAAGTGTGTGCAGCATGCTGAAAGCATTGTGAAGTGTAGCTGTTTTGAAGATTGCTGCTGCTGCAATGTATTGGAAAATACAAGTTTATTCCGCTGCTGAAGTCTCTGATGGTGCAGAGATTGTTTTAGCCAAAATTAGCCAAAGGGGGAGATTGTTAGTTTCTTGGATTGGCTGGAATTTTGGTAAAACATAGGTTGTTCAATGTTGTTGTCAAGGTGGTGATGTTGCAACATTGAGTCTTAACACTAGGCTGTGTTAAGTAGTGAAGCTGTTCAATGTTTGATGTCATATGGGTGATGTCACAACATTGAGTCTTAACACTGGGTTGTGTTAAGAGTTAAGTTGGATGTCTGATGTCACAAGCGATGTTGTGACATTAGATCTGCAGAATTAATAACATCAGGTTTGTGATGTTGTTAGGGTTTGCGTTTTAGCTGGAATTGTGGAGAGCAAGTTGTCTCATTGGATGCGAATATCTTGGGATAGATATTCTCTGTTGCATAGAGATTTGATGCAGATTTGTAGGAGGTTTAAAGGCTGAAGATTTAAGAAGATTTTGAGAGAGAAAATCTGTTTTGAAGATTCAGTTTTAAACAACAAATCAGGTCAGATATTGTAGCAGGTCCAAGCCCAATTCAGATAGCTATGTAAAGCGCATCAGTACTGAAAGAAAAGAAATGAAGAAAAATAGCTAAAAACTGAGTCGTTTGTGTCTTCGTGTATGTATTGTAAACCATTCTGGTGTGAGTTGGTGTTGTCGTTTTGAGTTGTTCTTGATCAAAGCTGTGAAGCAGAATCAAGTAGTGTTATTCAAAGTGTGTGATCTTTGAATTATATCACTGAAGTGATTTAGGGATTGAGTAGTGTTCTCATACTTAAGTGGTCTCTTAAGTAGAAGGTTCATTAAGTAGTGATTAAGTTTAGGAGATGTCAACTGGGTTGTTGAGTCTGTAAATTAATACTACTGATATTGAAATTCATCCCTGGCTTGGTAGCCCCCAGACGTAGGTAGTTAGACCGAACTGGGTGAACAACTCATTGTGTTGATTTATTGCTTGTTATTGCACTGTCCATTGCAGAGTGTGTTGTTGTGACACCGTACTTAACATCACACATCTGGTACCAGAATTTCAATTGGTATCAAAGCAGGCATCCTGTCTGTCTCTGGGTGAGATCTAGGGAAGTTACTTTCTGGTGTAAAGATGGACAAAGAAGTTGGAGGATTTGTCAACAGACCCCCTATTTTGGATGGCTCGAATTATGATTATTGGAAGCCAAGGATGACCACCTTTTTGAAATCCTTGGACAGCAGGGCTTGGAAGGCTATCATTAAAGAATGGAAAGCACCTGTTGTGTTTGAAAAAGATGATGCTGGGAAAGATAAAGAAGGCACCTCAAAGCTGAAACCTGAAGAAGAATGGACAAAGGAAGAAGATGAGTTTGCCCTTGGAAATTCAAAAGCCCTAAATGCTATATTCAATGGAGTTGACAAGAACATATTCAGGTTGATCAACTCATGTGAAGCTGCTAAGGTTGCATGGGATATTTTGAAGGCTACTCATGAAGGTACATCTAGAGTTAAGATGTCAAGACTTCAGCTTCTAACATCTAAGTTTGAAAGCCTGAAGATGAAGGAAGATGAGACTATCCATGACTTCCATAAGAGTGTTCATGAGCTGGAAAATGCATCTAGTGCTCTTGGTGAAAAGATGCCAGAAGAAAAGCTTGTAAGGAAGATCCTTAGGTCCCTTCCTAAGAAGTACAAGATAAAGGTAACTGCCATTGAAGAATCACATGACATATGCCAAATGAGGGTGGATGAGCTCATTGGATCTCTTCAAACTTTTGAGCTTGGTTTGAATGAGGAAGAACCAGAAAAGAAGCCCAAAAGTATAGCTTTGGTCTCCACTCCTGCAGAAGTCAAAGATGATGATTCTCAGGAAGATCTATCTCAAGCCATTGCTATGTTGGGAAGGCAGTTCAACAAAGTGTTCAAGAGGATGAACAATAACTACAAGCCTAATGACATCAGCAAGTCAAAAGAGAAAGATGAAGAAAAGACTGCTCAAGAGAAAGGTGTTCAGTGCTTTGAATGTGAAGGTTGTGGACATGTTAAGAAAGAATGTCCCGCATTCTTGAAGAAGCAGAAGAAAGGCATGACAGTTTCCTGGTCTGAATCTGATAGTAAAAGTGAAGGTGAGTCAGCAAAGCATGTTAGAGCCTTAACAGGAACTGTTATTTCTTATGATGATAGTGATGGAGAAATAACTTATGAGGAGTTAGCATCTACTTATCAAGAGCTGTGTTTAAAAAGTGCTGAGATTTGTCAAGAAAACAAGTGTCACAAGCAACAGATTGCTCAGCTTGAGAATGTAAAAGTTGATCTGGAAAATGAAGTTGTACTAGTTAAATCACAACTTGATCAGATGACAAAATCTGTTAGGATGATGAACAGTGGTACAACCACTCTTGATAAGATTCTTCAGTCAGAGAAAGTTGCTGGAGATAAATCAGGTATAGGATATGTGGTTGAGGAAAAGAGTTCTACAGAAGCAAGCACTTCTGGAACAAAGAAGGAGGTGTCCCAACCAATGTCTCAGCATCAAACAAAGAGACATGATTCTACACCTAAGAAGGTTACTCATCCACAACCTCAGAATGTTGAGAGGTAGAATGCTCATCATCAGAAGAAGGTGCAGTCTCAGGGAGCTAGTCAGTATATGCCACCTCAATATCACAAGAGCATGAAGGTTGCTAGGTTCAATCAGAACATGTTTCATCAACGTCAGGGGAACATGTATGAATATGGATATGGATACAACAATGTTGTGCCTCATTACTATGGAAAAAGGAAGCCTCATCACCATAGGAGACAGTTCAAAAGACAATATCCTTACCATAGAAGACAGTCAAACTATGGTAGTAGATGACAACAGCCTTACCATAGAAGAAGAAATCAACACTATGGATGGCAGCACCAGCAACATCATCATCATGGTGGCAGAAGATATAACCAATTCAGAGATGACAGAGTTAGATGCTTCTATTGTGGAAGGTTTGGACATATGTTGTTCTCTTGCTTCAAGCTTCATGGTTATCCAAATTCTGCTCCTCAACCCAGACAGAAGGAGGTCAGGCCCAAAGTAGTAAAACAATGGGTTCCTAAAGCTCAGGTCACATGTCTATTGGCTCACACATCAGATGGACATTTTGCTATGGATGCATGGTACTTTGACAGTGGATGTTCAAAGCACATGACTGGATCCAAGAAGCATTTGGTAGAGTTCAATCCTTGCCATGCAAATGATGTTATTTTTGGCAATGGTGAAAAAGGAGTAGTAGAAGGAGTTGGAAGAGTGAAGAATCATGATGGTCTTACTCTTGATAATGTGCTCCTTGTTCAAGGGTTGAGTGCTAATTTAATTAGCATAAGTCAACTTTGTGATGAAGGTTACAAGGTAAGCTACACCAAAGATGAATGTGTGGTAGCTGATGAGCAGAATGAGGTAGTGATGAAGGGAGTAAGATCCAAAGATAATTGCTATCAGTGGATACCTCATGTGGACAACTTATCTAGTGATGTTTAGGTTGATGTTGTAACTTCAGATGGTGACATCAAGTGTGAAAGTATGGTGAAATGTCAATCTGGGTTAATGACTTATGGTGCTGTTACTCCTAAGTTGGATGATGTGTTAAAAGCCAACTTGAGTAGTCAGTTATGTGAGCAAGATGAAGGAGTCAACAATGCTGATGGAAGGATCAAAAGCTGTGACCTGAAGAAGTGTTGGGAGCTGAATACTTGCAAGGCCAAGAAAGATGACAACCTGACTAATGACTCCTATAGTTCAGAAGAAAAATTTCACAAGTTGACAATCCTTAGGTTGGAAGATGCATATGTTAGAGCTGATGTTAAAACATCTCAAGTCAAGAAAGGTACTTCTAGCCTTAAAATAAAGAAGAGTGATGATGAACTAATTGCAAAAGTGGTTCCTGGGGTTGCTAAACGACTGAAATCAAGGAAGAGGAAAGCTATTGAGTCACCTCCAAAGATGAGAACTGATAAGCAGAAGATCTATGTGGATGGTACTACAAAATCCAGGAGTAAAGTGTTCATCTCTTCCAGAAATAGGAAGATCAGAGATAAGTCTGATGATAATGTCCAGGATATCTCTCAAATGAAGGAAGCCGTTGTTGTTAGAACTTCTGAAAAAATTCAAAAGGCCATACTAGATAACATTCCTGTGCTTTTCATAAAATGGTGGAAGTATGTTCTGGAAAAAGAATTTGGTATAGATACTCTGGATATGGTTGAGTTTGCTAGGATATGGTTCAGAGAGGGTGTGGGAACTTATGGTATTCAGGTGTGTATGAATAAGTTGCTCTGACTGTGTTTTATTGGGAGCTTCTTGAAGGACTTCTTTGTGCAATGAGTCCTTTGAATGGTGATGAGAAGCTGATGTCCCAAAAGATGTTGTAACATCATCTTTGCTGGTGGTTATATCTGGAAGATGATTAAGATTGGACATGTGGAAGAAGTGTTTCTGATTATGTGGATTAGAATGTGAAGTTTAGCATGACTACTGATTTTGAAGACTTCACTAGTATCAACGACTACTGGTGGATGTAATGGTAGAGGTATTGTGATATGATCTGATCATTATCTCTTGAAGAGACTGGATCTCAGTAAAGCTTTTAAGTAAGCTAAGAATTTGTGGAGTTTGTGACACAGTGTTGAGATTGGATTACTTTGCTGAGAGTAAATCCAGTGGTGGAGCATATGTAATACCATGGTGTGTGGTGTCAAGAGTGTCCTAACTGATGTTAGAACATTTTCTGTGTTGGTTATCCTTGGTGAAGGATGTCTTTGTTCTGGATCTGAAGCTTGGTGCTTACATTATACCTAAGGAGCGTCTACATAGTCATACGGGAGAATGATGAAGTAGAAAGTCTGCCTTGGATGGAGAATGTAGAGAAGACTGAAGTAGATCAGGTATTGATTGATTGGAAGTCTGAAGATGATGAGTATGATAGGGAATGACTGTATACAAAAAGATATGTGCTCAGCAAGTGTGCTCAATTGTTCATCTAGAGCATTAGTTATGGATTTTGCAGCAAAGGGTGTCATAGGACTTACATGTTGAGGTTTGTCCAATTATGGCTAAAAAGGGGGAGAGTTAGCCTATGCCAAGGAGTGCTTTGCCAAGGTGCTGCAATGCCAAGGAGTGATGCTAGTTGTGATGCAGTAGTGCAGATATTGAGGGGGATAGAAGGTGAAGAAATGCTGCTACTGGTTAGTTCTGTAGTATGTAGTAGCAGAGTATTGGAAAGTGTGTGCAGCATGCTGAAAGCATTGTGAAGTATAACTGTTTTAAAGATTGCTGCTGCTGCAATGTATTGGAAAATTCAAGTTTATTCCGCTGCTGAAGTCTCTGATGGTGCAGAGATTGTTTTAGCCAAAATTAGCCAAAGGGGGAGATTGTTAGTTTCTTGGATTGACTGGAATTTTGGTAAAACAAAGGTTATTCAATGTTGATGTCAAGGTGGTGATGTTGCAACATTGAGTCTTAGGATTGGGCTGTGTTAAGTAGTGAAGCTGTTCAATGTTTGATGTCATATGGGTGATGTCACAACATTGAGTCTTAACACTGGGTTGTGTTAAGAGTTAAGTTGGATGTCTGATGTCACAAGCGATGTTGTGACATTAGATATGCAGAATTAATAACATCAGGTTTGTGATGTTGTTAGGGTTTGCGTTTTAGCTGGAATTGTGGAGAGCAAGTTGTCTCATTGGATGCGAACATCTTGGGATAGATATTCTCTGTTGCATAGAGATTTGATGCAGATTTGTAGGAGGTTTAAAGGCTTAAGATTTAAGAAGATTTTGAGAGAGAAAATCTGTTTTGAAGATTCAGTTTTAAACAACAAATCAGGTCAGATATTGTAGCAGGTCCAAACCCAATTCAGATAGCTATATAAAGCGCATCAGTACTGAAAGAAAAGAAACGAAGAAAAAGAGCTAAAGACTGATAGTCGTTTGTGTCTTCGTGTATGTATTGTAAACCATTCTAGTGTGAATTGGTGTTGTCGTTTTGAGTTGTTCTCGATCAAAGCTGTGAAGCAGAATCAAGTAGTGTTATTCAAAGTGTGTGATCTTTGAATTATATCACTGAAGTGATTTAGGGATTGAGTAGTGTTCTCATATTTAAGTGGTCTCTTAAGTAGAAGGTTCATTAAGTAGTGATTAAGTTTAGGAGATGTCAACTGGGTTGTTGAGTCTGTAAATTAATACTACTGATATTGAAATTCATCCCTGACTTGGTAGCCCCCAGACGTAGGTAGTTAGACCGAACTGGGTGAACAACTCATTGTGTTAATTTATCGCTTGTTATTGCACTGTCCATTGCAGAGTGTGTTGTTGTGACATCGCACTTAACATCACACATCTGGTACCAGAATTTCAGTTTGCAAAATATAGTAAAGATAAATGAAAGAAAGATAAAACTGACTAAGCAAAAAAGTTTATTATTTTGAAAGAGATAATAAATGAGTGCATATAATTTTTCCATATATAAAAATATTTGAATCAACAATAAGATTTGTTCTTATATAAATATTATTTTTGTTATTGCATTATTTTTTTTTTTGAATCAATAATAAATTTGTTTCCATTATTATTCATTATTTTGATCAGTAATTTCATGTTTCCGTTATAATTGTTTTAATTTGGTGTTGAAAAAAAAGATAATTTATGATTTTTGGCAAAACTTATTTTCTATAGTTGAGGTCAAAATTTTTTTCTATAGATAACATCATCAAAAATGTTAATAACAATAAAAATTTTAAATTGACAAATAAAATTCATATATTTAGTAATTAAAATTCTCAAGCTATTAAATCATATAAAATCTTGATAATAAATCAAACCCTTATTAATGTTTATTGTGATAATCAATACTGTAATGTTGAAATTATGGTTTTGTTTTGGATTGTTGGTAATGTTGTTTTGTCATGAGTAATGTTTTTTTTTTTGAAATCTTGGTATCCGGCTTTGGGACCGACTAATCCAAGAGGGACCAATTCCACCGTCCATTAGCGGAGGCCTCGTTTAAAGTCGGAGCAAAACTCCGTATGGATTGGCCCACACAAGGATTGATTGCACCTAGTAGGATTCGAACTTGAGACCTTGAGAGGAGCATATTCTCAAGACCCAAGCCTCCACCACTAGGCCAACCCTTGGGGGTTTATTGTCATGAGTAATTTTGTTTGTGACCCAAAATATATAAAATTGTAACCTTGCATGTGATTGATTATGAATATTTAATTTTGAAAATAATATGTAGAAAATATATCTTTATTATATAAAAAGTAGTAATGTATGCAACACTGCATAATTTACCCTAATTATGCCCATCACCCATTAAAATGCAAACAATTATCAAATAATACATTCAACCAATTTTATTTATTTTATTTATTGCTAGACGAAAAGGTAGTGACATAAATATAATTGAGATACCACGATATCATTTTGATTTCATGTCTTTCTCTGATATTTTGGCTGCTACTAAAGAAGAAAGACTACTTGGCAAGTTTATTTGATTAGTTAGGTTGTTGTTGAAATTTTAATTATAAGTTTTTTTATCGAATCATTGTATTATTTACTAACATTTATATATGTTATTATTTATGTCTTAGGATGTAGCTTATCCACCACAACTCGACACTTTTGTGGACAAAAGGATGTTATTTAAAGTTGAAGTTAGTGATGCGAATTTATTTTGCAATTGACGCAGTTACCCCGTTAAAAAGCTAACTGAAGATGGACGGAGCCGTCTTTGAGGGTGTGCAAGGCGATCTATAGCACAGGGCCTCATATTTTTTCAAGATTAAGCTATGGCTAAAAGAGCATCCAAAAACATATTTAACTGTTAATTTACGGTTAAGTTGGGTCTCATACAAATAGTTCATGACTAAACGGAAGCTAACTTTAACTTCTTACACAAGGTCTCTCACAAGTTTGAGACGGCTCTGAAGATGATATTATCAACCAGGTTATATCTATTCATAATTTCAATGTATAAATATAATTTCTATTTCTTTTATTTTATTTTTTATTTATTATCCATTCAAAATTGATCATATTATACATTTATAATAGTTGTACAAACTAGATAAAATAAATATTAAAAAATTAGTTTACAAATACGAATTCTAAGATGAAAAATGATTTAATTTAATTCAGAAATGAGAATTATTAAGGTAAATTACTACTTTTTATATACTAAAGATATCAATTAACTAAATTGAATATAGTTAATAATAAATTAATTTTTTTAATTGATTTATTAAAAATTGTGTGACATGACACCACATCACACATCCCATTATATTAAACTTTTGAATTTTCCATATATAAATATTTTGATCAAATAGTAAATATATGCAACAGAAAATAACTTATCTTAATCTCGTCCATTATCCCACCAATTAAAATACAACCAATTATCAAATAATAAATTACTTGCATTCGTAATATTAAATATTTAGACATAATAATTAATTAGGATTTTTTTTATAAAAACAATTAGGATTTATTATACTATTAAATTTATAAGATTAATTACATAATAATTAATAGATATTATTAAGAGATTAGAGTAATAGAAAATATAGTTATAAAGAATAATTATTTTTTAATAACCCCTAATAAATTATGTATAATAATTTCTAATAATGATAAACTTATAGGTAACAAAAATGAAAATGGGTATTTTTACCTCAGAATATAAAATAATTAAAGTTAACAAAAATAGAAATATGTAGAAATATATGAGGACTCAATATGCAAGTGGATTGATTTATTATACTACGCGTTGTTTCGTATGGATTTTAGATCCTTCAACATAATTTTGTAGTCATAATTAATTTCATTTTTTTATTAATTAAAATAATTCAGATTTTAAACAAAAATATATTGTAATTATGAGTATTACAAGTGTTTTTACATATTCCTAGGGATTGAATGATTTTTTTCCGATTAACATTTATATAGTTACAAACATAGTAAGTGTCTTGAACTCGTGTGTCTATGTATAAAAAATATTTGTAATTTATTTTGATTTATAATAATAATTGTATAATTATTTGAATTTTTTCGTTTATAAAAATATTTGTAACTTATTTTCCTTTAAAAAAAGATTAATGAAGTTTTTGGTCCTCCTAGATATCTCAGATTTTACTTTTAGTTCTCCAAAAATTTCCTTCAAAAAATGGTCCTCATAAAATTTTTAATTTTAACTTTATGTCCCTCCTGCCAAAATCTTCGCTAAAACCGTTGCCATTTCCGTCGCTAAATAAAAAACCTTTGCAAAAACCGGCTAAAACCGTCGCTAATTCTGTCTCTAAGTTGTAAAAAGCGTCGCTAATTGGCAGGAGAGACCAAAAGTTAAAATTAAAAATTTTATGATGACCATTCTTTGAAGGAAATTTTTGGAGGGACTAAAAGTGAAATTGAGATATTTATGAGACCAAAAACTTCATTAACCCTTAAAAAAATTATTGTAACTTATTTCTGTATATAAAAATATTTATATCCACATGTAAATTTTTTTTCCCTTTTATCCTCTTAAAAATAATTGTATTAATACTTGAATTTTTCTCCTTTATAAAAACATTTGTAATTTGGTCCCTTTTATAAAAATAATTGTAATTTATTCCTGGTTATAAAATTATTGTAACTTTTTCTCGTTTATAAGCACCTTGAACTTGTGTGTCCATTATAAAAATATTTGTAACTTATTCTCATTTATATAAATAATTGTATCAATAGTTGAATTTATTCCGTTTAAAAAATTATTTGTAACTTATTCCCATTTATAAAAAGAATTGTAACTTATTCCAGTTTATAAAAATGATTGTATCAATACATTTTTATCATTTATCATTATTTTTTTCATGATTACTATTTATCATTAAATTTTTATGACTACCATTTATCATTTTTTTATGATGGTTACCATTATAAAGTTAATTTGAAAAGATTTTGATAAGTTTTAGTAATTTTATAAATTTAAAAAATTACAAAATCTCAATTGATTTTGTTTTGTTTTATTAACCTTTTTCTAAAAATATAAATAATTTCAAAATATATTTTATTTCAAGTAAGAATCTAAATAATTACAAAATATATTTTATTCATATGTTTTTAGAATGAAAAAATAAATATTTATCATATCAAATTTATTTATTCAATAATGATAAATATGTGTCTCATATTAAATTAGGTTAATAAGTAGATGTCATTTATTAGTGATTAATATAGAATTTATTATTTTAATGTCAAGTTAATTTGATTAAAGTAAAATAAATATTTTAACTAATTAAAATATGTATTCTATAGAAAAAAAGACAAACTTAATAGTACTTATTACAATTAGATATTTCTCGTTTATAAAAATATTTGTAACTTATTCACGTTTATAAAAATTATTGTAACTTATTTTTCGTTTATAAGAATATTCGTAATTTATTCCTATTTATAAAAATATTTATAACTTATTTGTGTTTATAGAAATATTTATAAATTATTTTCGTTTATAAAAATATTTGTAACTTAGTTCCGTTTATAAAAGTTATCGTACCGTATTCCCGTTTATAAAAATAATTGTATAACATGTAGAATTTGTCCTTTTCATGAGCGCCTTGAACTTGTGGGTCCATTTATAAAAATATTTTTAACTTATTCCCATTATAAACAATTATATCAATATTGAATTTTTCCCGTTTATAAAAATATTTATAATTTATTTTCATTTATAAAAATATTTGTAATTTATTACCGTTTATAAAAATAATTATATTAACATTGAGAATTTTTCCCGTTTATAATTAAGTGTCTTTTACCACTTATCATTATTTTTTTCATGATTATTATTTATCATTATTTTTTTATGATTACCATTTTTTTTTTTTTAAAAGATTTTGTTTTGTTTTAGTAATTTTATAAGTTTAAAAGTATTACAAAATCTCTATTGATTTTGTTTTATTTTATTAACCTTTTTCTAAAAATATGAATAATTACACGTAGTACAATCAAGCATTTTTAATAAAGAATAATGGTATAGATTTGATCGTGTGCTTTGGTCTCATACTCTCAAACATTTTTCAAACAAAAATAATAATATTTAATGACATGTAATTTTCTTTGATTTTTTTGAAAAAGAGTACAATTTGGTTTAATATTAAAATAACATGATTATAGAGAAAAAAACATGATTATAAATAGATTTGATTCCTCCTTTAAATCATAATCAAATCCAACCATTCACTTTAATTTCATTTAATTTTTTAAAACAAAACGAATAAAGATTTAATTTAAAAAAAATATGGGATTAAAAAATTTAACAAATTAGTAATTACAAATTTTTTTAAAGTTATTAAATATATATTAATACAATTTTTTTTTAAAAAGACACAATATATAAGTTGCAATTGTATTATTATAAACAATTATATTATTAAAAAATTATATTATAAGTTAATATAGTGTTTATTAAAATGCATTTACACGTGATATCTTTTTTTTTTTTTTTTAATTTTAGAGATATCTATGCTTTTTAATATTCGTAGAGAATTTATTTATTTTTACGTAAACCTTTACATATACCATTTCATATACCAAGAGAATTAATTAATATTTTTTTAATTTTTTTAATAAATTATAACTATTAAAAAAGTTAAAACAAAATATTTAAATAAATAACACAAATAAAAATTTACAGAAAATAACTATTAACTCTCTCATTTTCTATTGACTATAATTTTGCAATAAAACAATATTGTCTCAATAAAAAAACATATATGTTAGTAAGCTAAAACAAAGAGAATGAAAATAACATAACAAAAGTTATAATATGTGCCAGCACCATTTAACTACAATGAAGAGGGTAGTCTTTTCATATGTAAGTTAAGCATAAGGAAAACAATATAATAATAAGGGTAGTTCATTTTCAATTCTCACAAAATGCAAAAAAAGTATCTTGTGAATGATTCAACCAATATCAAAAAAAACTTATCAGTCTCAATCATAAGTATCAGATTTTGAATGACATAAAATAGCAAAGCCGAACCTTTTTGTGTTTTTGTGTGTGACCGTTGCTCCAATTGGTTCAGTTTAAGTAGAATGTCAAATACATGAATAAAGAAAAATACCATGCTACCGATATCCAATATTATGATGGTATATCACAATTTCTAAGTGTCAATAGGTTAGTCTTCGTATCTTATCAGCCAAATATTGATAATTTTGCTTAAGAAACTTGGGGCAAGCCAGGAAAAGTTTGAGAGGATAGTCAAAAGTGATGCAGTATGATACTCAGTTTTCTGAGACTTACAGTGCCCTCAAACATTTGAATTGTTTCTTCAGCATCCTCCACGCTCCCCCATGGTAACAAACGTAAATCCTCTTCTTCTATACGCGATATCATCATACACAATCTGCATAAATCAAACCACATTGAAAACACAACCCAAAACAACAATCACCCCCAACATTCAAAAAATAAAAAATCTTAAATTTAACAACAAAAAGGATGAATTTGATTAAAATTTTGCAATGAGGTTGCATTGTTAAAGTCGTATCGCATTTAGCTTGCATTTAGCTTTTGCCATGCATATGAACATGTGATTTTTCCTTCTCTTATATGCAAGAATGTTAAGAAAAAAGACATGGGATAGTCGAGTTAACGACGACGATTTAAAGGATATGCAAAGACAAAGGCATCCGGAATTTGAACTCGGGGATGGGGTTCGATCATAGATTTTTGTTTGGTTTTTGCTTAATTAGTGTTTGGATCTAAGAATTCGGTACGTGAGGGGTATACATAGTCGGTACGGTATTTGTGTTCGTGGTACGTTCAAATATAATAATCGGTACGCTATTATTAAAAAAATTGTTTACTTATAATAAAAATTGGTTGGGAGAAAGACTTCATAGTCCCACATCGACTATTTTATTAACACTACTTTGAAAAATCAGTTATAAATAATTAGTATATACTCATTACTCTTATATCAGCTCACAACTGTTTTATTTTAATTGATAATGGTCATTAATATTCACTTTTATCAAAGTGATCGACATTATCATAATTAAAAAATTAGTTGAAATTTTTTTTTTTAATTTCTAGTTTATTTGATTATTATTGTCTCATTTAAACTTGAAATTTATATTTGGTTCGTGGGTACTTTATTTTACGTGAATTCTACACGAATTCGTGTGAACCAATTCGCAAAAGTACCGCGAACCGGTACTCGCGAACCAATTCGTGGTTCGCAGGGGGTACCTGCGAATTATGTGACTATGGTTTGGATTCATCGATTGCTTTTGATTATGCAGAGATAGAGATTTTGATGGTTCAGTGGGAGTAAGGTGTGGCCTGGCTTGGTTGTTGTTTTCGGTTATTAGTGTTTTGGGCTGCTGTGTGTGTTTCCGGTCGCTGTAGTTTTTAGTTTTAGAGGCATTGCTGCGAGTGGTCCTGAATGGCTTCCGTTTCAGGTGTTTCTTCGGGTTTAAGGCGTCTCGTGGAGAAGCCTTTTGCTATTTTTTGATGTCTATCATTATTGGTCTGTTTTTAGTTGGTTTTCCCTGGGTGTTTTATTTGTTCAATTTTTGCAATAGCTGTTTTTGGGGTAGAGCTTATACTGGTGTGTAATTTATCACTTTGGTTTGTATCAGCTGCTGTATTTGAAGCACTCCTGGTGCTGATTTTCTTTTTAATAAATTTGGCCTATTCAAAAAAAAAATTTCCATGGGATTCCGGTTGAAGAAGGGGTCAGAGAGAGATGTGAGAAAATGAAAAGAGTGGGAGAGAAAATGATGAGAGAGAAGGGAGAAGCTATAGGGTATTTAAAATTGATGGGGTATTTTGATTGCGGTGTTTTTGGGTAGAGCTTATACTGGTGTGTAATTTATCACTTTGGTCTGTAGCAGCGGCTCTGTATTTGAAGCACTCCTGGTGCTGGTTTTCTTTTTAATAAATTTGGCCTATTCAAAAAAAAATCCATGGGATTCCGATTGAAGAAGGGGCCAGAGAGATGCGAGAAAATGAAAAGAGTGGGAGAGAAAATGATGAGAGAGAAGGGAGGAGCTATAGGGTATTTAAGATTGATGGGGTATTTTGATTGCAGTGTTATTAATAAATGAGATTTGGTTTCCAATGTATTTCCAATTTCAATGCTATCAAAGAAGGCTCATTATGGAAGATAATGGAGATTAAATAAAAAAAATTAGAAAAAATTGATAGTGACACATAAGTTGCATTAATTGTCAAATGCATAATATTGCAGCAAGGATGTACTTAGACACTTTTAATCCTGGAATCAGAAAAGTTATAACGTGAAGTCAGAAGGTTATTCAAGAGAATTAATTAACAATATTATCGATTATAAAATTATATCTATTTAATTTTTAATATTATTAATTTATTACCAATTATTTAATTTTGAGTTATTACCGATTATTAAATCATATCTATTTAATTTTCAATATTATCAATTTATTACCAATCATTAAATCTTACTAAATATTTACACATCAATAATTAAATCATATCTATTTATATCTTTTATATAATTTTTTTAATCATCTCTATACTATATTTAATTACTTTTTTATATTTTAGTTTTTAAAGCATGTTCTTAGAATAATTTATCAATTAAGTTTTGTCATACATACTTTTTAAAATATTGTGTGAAAAACGGGCTTAAATATTAATTTATAGGTTTATTTTTAAAATCTAAAAAACCTAACACAATCAAACAACTTCTTTATCTAATATTAATGTATGTTATGAGATTTAAATGTGTTGAATTATATTATAATATGTCATTTAATTATCTTTTGTCTTTTGACTTATATAGAAGTTATAATTATACAAATAATGCGTCTTTAGGACACAAGTTGACATTAACCATATTAATTTATTCCATAAAACCAATATATCGCATAATACATTTAAATCTTAATAATTGTGATATTAACAAATCTTATTTACTATAGACGAAGTAATTATGTAATTGAAATATTTGGTATACCCGAGACAAATATGATAGATAAATACATAATTTTTTTATGAAAAACAAAAAATTATGATGGGTAAATACGTCAAAAACATGCTAAAAGTATATGAGACAATCACAAAAAAATACATGAGTCAGTCACGAAAAAAATGCTAAAAATACTATTTTTATAAATAAAAAAACATGAGACAATTATGTGTAATAAATACATAAATTTCTTATGAAAAACAAAAATAAAAAATTTGTCATTCTTTGTGAATTAAAAATATCACCAAAAGAATCTGTATATATTCTTCTGGACTTCCAAATCACAAGTTAAGATTAAAGGTTGGAGTACCAGTAATGCATTTGAGAAATATTAATCAGCCTTTAGGGTTGTCCAATAGCACTCGGTTGATTATTACAAAAATGGGAAGATATGTACTTGAAGAGGTATGGTTATATCCAGTAACAATATTGGTCAGAATGTTTTTATTCCAAGGTTATCCTTGACTCCTTCTGATAAAAGAATTTCTTTCAAATTTCAACGTCGGCAATTTCCATTAATGATTTCATTTGCAATGACTATCAACAAGAGTCAAGGTCAGTCACTTAAATCCATTGGAGTATACCTATCCCGGTTAATTTTTTCCCATTGACAACTATATGTGGCACTATCAAGGGTTACTTCAAAGAAATGATTAAAGATATTGCTAACTGATGACGAAGGTCAAGATACAACTGAAACTGAAAATGTTGTTTACAAAGAAGTCTTTCATAATATTCAGTAGTTATTTATTTACTTATTTATCAACAGTATGTGACTTGAAATATTATACTTTATATGCGAATCTAAATTTTAGATTAAAGTATATTGTGTTATAAGTTTGTTTGCAGTTTTTTCATACATTATCTTGATTTATATATACAATGTTCTAAAATACCCGTGCATCGCACGAGTTAATCTCTAGTTAGGAAAACATGGAGAAATTTAAAGTGTCGTACACAATCAATATTTGGCAAGACATTCTCAATGTAGCAGAAATTTTCATAATCTTTTTAAATAATTAGAAAATCAGTATGCCACAATTTTTTTTAAAGTGGTATTTATACCATAATTAAAGTGATAGATATTTTTCATAATTTTTTATAAATTAGTAAAAGTAGCAAAAATTTATTAAAATGAGATAGAATCTTAATTCCAACTTATTTTTGTTAGAATAGTAATGATGAATGCATAGTTGAAAAATTAAAATAAAAAATGTTGGAATTATAAAAGTACAGAAATTATAACAATATTGAGATTTCATATTAAAAATATTGTTAAATACCGCCACCTTATTGAAGTAGTCAATATACCTGCAAAGGGTTTCCTTTTTACCCTGCATGACTATGTTAAGCATGGCCATGATGTTTGGTTTCCTTTTCTTGGCGGTGAAATGGGTGGTGAAAGCCTTGCACAAGTCAGACGAAGAACCTATGCTTCTACCTGGAAAGGACTTGTACCGGGCTAGAGCTGATTCGTTCAAGGTTAGTACGAAGGGCTTGAACTTCACATCTCTGTCAGCATGATATAGTCCAATTGGCCATCTACATGCTCAAAGTGTTTGTTTCGATATTCATACCTGTTGTAACTCTAGAGTTTGAGAGGTTTCTCTAATGACTTTGGGATTCTACTGTCCAAGATTCGAGCAAACAAGGGGTTTATCTTTCATGGCTGGTGTGAGCCTAATCTTTATACTATCCCTCATTTTAGGATGGTGAAATTTAGGAAGAGTGTGGCTGTTGAACGCCAAATATGTCTTATTTTGAACCTTTATTCTTGGCATTTTTCAACTCATTTCTCAAGTTTCAAATGATTTATTCCATGTTCTTATGAGATTCTTCAATGAAATTGATTTTACATTTGGATACCTTGATATGTGTGCTATTGTGTAGGATTAGGTTGGATTATCAAAGAACAAGGCACAAATGAATGGACAAGGAAGCCAAAGAAATGAAGAAGAATCCAGCAAGTTCGTAGTGCGAGCTCAAAGCGAGGCCAAGACGAGCTGGATAATTTGGATGGCAGTGGCAAAACGCCTCACTGAACACAGTGCGAGGCCTGGGCGAAGAAGTTTGCACTGTAAAATTGAGCTCGCCATGCGAGCTTAGATATTTTCTCAGGGGCGATTTAACTGTTCAGAGGCACTTTATGTGCCTAAAAGTAGACTTCGTGGTGCGAACGAGACAGATTTTGTAAAACTATTTATGTACTTTTCTTTTTTTTTTTATAAACATAACTTAGATTTTCAGTGATAGAACTTTATCTCTCTTCATTCGAAATATATTTTAGAGTGACAAATACAAAACCCTAAGAGGGAGAAGTCTAATTACAAGCAAATCGGAGCTTGATCTTCGAGTAAGTATTTCGATCTCTTGTTGGGGTTGGATGTAATCTATTGATATCTTATGTATTTCTTCTAATCTATGTATTTGTGAACTAGTTTTGATTCAATATTGATGTTGTCTTTAATTTCATATTATTGGGTTTGAGATATTCATCTATCAATGAGCAAACTCTAGACATAGATTTGTGAGTTGATATTCACTAGTATCAAGCTTTTATTATATTGATTGTTAGCATGAGACATCATCTAGTGATTAATACGGTAAAGCTCGTGATAACACTTTAAACATAAACAGTATTATAAGGATGCGTGATAATAGAGATGAAGAACTGTGTTCACATACATAAATTAGTTGAATACATGTTAAAAAGGGTTAATCATATGTACGTATTTTGATCATGGCGTTCTATATGAATCAATTATTTTTTCTGATATGGATGTTATCCTTGTTTACTTGTTTACACATTGATTTGAACCGCTAGAGACATATACTCTTAAGATCTGGATCTAGGATAAATACCTGTTAGGTTATAAACTCTAGACATAGATTTAGATTTAACATTCACGTGAGTATCAGTTTTAATGCCCTGTGTTGTGAGATGTGTGAGACATCACCAATGAGACAATACAGTTGTTCTCTCGACTTGATACGTGAAGGTATTATACGAATGATTGATTTGTGTTAAACTGGTCAGAAGAATACATGTGTTATCGATTGATGAAATTCCAATCCCAACAAGGCTCTATTTATTTTAAGTCTTTACTTTATATTTTCCGTCTTTATATTTTCCGCTTTAATCTATCATACCTTGAATTTTTCAACCAAAATTTTCACAACAAGCTTAGAAACGTAGAGACCGTTGAATGGCGTTCTTTCCCTCGCATCGATCCTTGTGGTGACGACAAAACCGGGTACTCAATAATTTTTGCTTGCCGCTTTACCGCGCAAACAAAATGGCGCCGTTGTCGGGGATTGTTGTTTAGATATTAAATCGCATCGCACTAGTTTCTATATTTTTGAGCTTTGTACAGTTGTTTATATTTTAAATATACTTTTCCTTTCATGTTTGCACAAGTGTTGGTTAGGAATAGACGTTGATGAGAACTTCTAGATTGGTTGCTCTTTTGCTAAAAATTATCCAATGAAGATTCTACCAAGATTGGATGGTGATGATAGGATTTTTAATGTGATGAATGCATGCAAGGTACATGGTTACCACTTTCTACAATTATAGAATGATTAAGAATTTTGTGCTTTATACAAATTTGTATTCTTGTTTCATTTTACAACTTATTTGAATGCTTGAGTCACTTAGGTCCAAAAGCCACAAATTGTGAGAAACCTCCATTGTTTACTAAATGCTTGGATGACTGATAACTTTGTTTAATTCGTTCGATTCATGCTTAATCTTTTGATTATTGTGATTTTGTGGAAGCATTAGAAAGGATCAAGGCATTTGTTTATATTGAGCACAACCATATCCAAAAGTAACTTACCCGTGAGTAGTGAGAATTTGTTAACCCCTTTGAGGCTAGTAGATTAGATCTCATTTTAGTGATGAACTTGGTGTTTGTACATAATTTAAGAGATTAGTTCATCAATTGTGGGATTCTAAAACTTTTTCTTGAAATCTTTGAAATTTGTTCTAAATTGATTTCCTTTCTATAAAAAGCAAGGAACATTCACTTGAGGTTTAATGGTATTCAAGTTGGGGAGAATGAAAGAAAAGTGGTAGGTTGCTCAAAATTTTGAAAAAAATTTCAAATAAGCAAAGAAAAAGAAAAATTGTGAATATGAATGTGAAAAAGAAAAGAAAAAAAATGCTTGTTTGAAAAAAAATAGAGAATGCAAATAATTGTGCAAACGGAAGTTTGAGAAGGACGGGCAATAGAGAAAAGGGATTGGTGAATGAAGTTGTGATGTATAGATACCTTGTATAGTGAATGTCTCTTTTGATGGACAACTTCAATTCAATGGCCTTTATAAATTACCCTTTGTTGTGAACCTTGCCAAACTACAACCTTAAAAGCCCTTAGTGATCTTTTGCTTCCATAATTTCATTTCTGATTGATTGATGAATGTATGAATTGAATTATGTTAGCATTGTTTTTCAGTTGAGTGTAATTGTCCCGCGGTTGCAAACGCGCAATTTCCTTCATCCATTAATTGAAGAGGAGCGTTAAAGTGATTCAAGTATGATAGTTCAGTTGATATTTGAAACATTGCATGATATTTATTGGAAGAACTAAATTCTTTATCATTGTTCGATTCTAAGAAGTAGTGAACATTGCTTGTGTGCATTCTTATGTTGAATTTGAACCATAAATCTTTTCTTGGCTGAATCCATGCTTGGGCAAATCCTCTTGTTTTCATGAGGGACGTACTTTTCTTGAGGACAAGCAAAAATCTAGTTGGGGGAGTTTGTTTAATGCCAAATATGTCTTATTTTGAACCTTTATTCTTGGCATTTTCAACTCATTTCTCAAGTTTCAATTGATTTATTCCATGTTCTTATGAGATTCTTCAATGAAATTGATTTTACCTTTGGATGCCTTGATATGTGTGTTATTGTGTAGGAATTAGGTTGGATTATCAAAGAATAAGGCACAAATGAATGGACAAGGAAGCCAAAGAAATGAAGAAGAATCCAACAAGTTCGCAGTGCGAGCTCAAAGCGAGGCCAAGGTTAGTTGGAAAATTTGATTGGCTGTGGCAAAACGCCTCACTGAACATAGTGCGAGGCCTGGGCGAAGAAGATTGCAGTGCGAACTTGAGCTCGTCGTGCGAGCTTAGATATTTTCTCAGGGGCGGTTTAATTGTTCAGAGGCACTTCATGTGCCTAAAAGTAGACCTCGCAGTGTGAACAAGACAAATTTTGTAATACTATTTATGTACTTTTCTTGATTTTTAGAAACATAGCTTAGATTTTCAAAGATAGAACTTTATCTCTCTTTATTCCAAATATATTTTAGAGAGAGAAACAAAAAACACTAAGAGGGAGAAGTCCAAATACAAGCAAATCGGAGCTTGATCTTCTGGAGTTGGATGTAATCTATTGATACCTTATGTATTTCTTCTAATCTATGTATTTGTGAACTGGTTTGATTCAATATTGATGTTGTCTTTGATTTCATATTATTGTGTTTGAGATATTCATCTATCAATGAGGAAACTCTAGACATAAATTTGTGAGTTGATATTCACTACTATCAACCTTTTATTGTGTTAATTATTAGCATGAGACATCATCTAGTGATTAATATGGTAAAGCCCACGATAACGCTTTAGATATAAATAGTATTGTGAGGACGCGTGATAATAAAGATGAAGAACTTGTCATACCCCAAATTTTGACCACCAATATTCCCATCATTGTGAACACCATCATCACAATATGGATGATCTTTCATACTCATTAGTCTCCCCAAGGATGGGTGAGCATTCACTACAACAAAGAATTAGGGTTTCAAGCCCTCTCAAAGCCTTTAGACAAAGGATCAATCAAGAAAGGACATGATCTTCAACTTGTATAAATCTTTCAAACATCCACAAAGGATCAAGAGGACTCCCACATCAAGAATCAAGCACAAGGTTGCAACATTCCAGGTGGATCAAGCCTCAAGATCGCCAGTGTCACCAAATTAGGGTTTTGATGGACCAGGGCCTCCAGATGGAGATTTTCCTCTGGGCATGAGCCAATGCTTCAAAACATAACCAAAGATACTCCAAGGGACCTCATGGACCCAATCATCAAGTCAATTTAGCCTCAGGGGATGCATTCATCAAAAATCAAAAATTAGGGTTTCTTGACCTAATTCACCCCTAAGTTGACTTTTGGGACAAAACATGAGCCAAGACCTGAAGACATGATTTGAGGGTCTCCCATATACCACATTAATCCATTTACAACAATGGATTAATCCAGGAAGCTTGATTCACAAGTTTCAATTTCATCTAGACCACGGTTAGGGTTTTAAGGAAAAAAGTCAACTGTACCTTTGACTTTTGACCCAGGCATGCTCCCAAACCTTGGGACATGATTCAATACACCCTATAACACCTATGTAATCCATCCATAAAGTTTGATTTAGGTCAAGGACTTGATTTCATAGAGGATCGCACCGTTTGGTATTCATCTGACAAAAAGTCAACTGTGCCAAAAAGTCAAAGTTTGACTTTTTGGTTTTTTCATCAATTATGGTCCCTTAACCCTAAAATGATGTTAATGTGTGATTGGAATCATCATTCATCAAGAAAAATCAAGAAAAGTGGGATAACTTGTAAAAGGGGTAACCATAAATAACTTAGAAATTTTCTAAGTTATGGAACAAAGTGGCTAGGGTACCAACTTTGGAGAACCATATCTCCTAAACCACAAGGCCATTTTCCCCATTCAAAGCTGGATTTGTAGCTCTCATGGCCCTCTACAAAAGTGTCAACTACACCTCATTCCAATTCATCATGGATTTTAAGTTATGGTTGGATCAAAATGGCTGAAAACATGAAATGTCACTTTTTCCAACACTTAGTGAAATTTTCACTAAGTCAGAATCTGCTTCACTTTTTTCAAAATGTAAGGGCATTTTTCACTTGGATCCCAAAAATATCAAAACAAACTATGATCACACATATGTTGTACCATATGAGGGCTTTCCAAAATGACCAAGAACTTCACCAAACTCAATCTGAGCAAGAAGTTATGACAGTGGCAATATGCCTTGCTGCAACTGTCATAACAAGGCAGATTTGGGCATTTTGCTCGATTTGCTCCAATTTTGCAAAGGGCAAGCAACCCTATCCATCTGAACACATCAAGGGGAGACCAAGGAGGGACAAACACTGATCCATCAGCCTCCCAAGTCCTTGGAACCAAAAATAGCATGCCAAACCTAAAAAACCCTAAAAGAGGGACAAGACTCCAATTTTGTTTTGGAGCATTCAATGGATGCTTAGAGGTGGCATGAACCGAGCTTCCTCTAACTGAATTTAGTCAAGATTGATCCAACAACTAGGGAACCACAGCTCTGTGCTCTAACCTCTAGTCAATGGCTAGAGGAGATTTGGATTCTCATTGATCAACATTGGCCAAACCTCTGCTGCAGTTGCCATTCACTATTGATCCCAAAACAAACTTGCTCTACTATAAATAGAGCTCATTTGTGCTCAGTTTGAGCACACCAAATCATTCAAACAGATGCTTTCCTCAAAATCACTTTCTTTCACTCCAAAATACCTTCTTTAGCAAGGTAACTCTGAGTTTTTGAGTTGGATAACATTTCCACCACAGCTCATGATCCAAACACATCCAATATATCATATCTAAGCTGTCCAAACTCACACAAGTGACCTATAACAACAAAATCACAAAATCACCTCTCAAAACCTCAAAATAGGACTTTTGTGCATTTTTCAAGCCATGTCTTGATCCAGCCACTTTCCAAACCAGATAAGGCCTCAAACACACTCCAAATATCATCCTTGAGCTGTCTCAAATGGTTCCCCTCATCTGGAACACCATTTGAGAGAGTTGCTATTTTGGCCACTTTTGCCCCTTTTGCAATAAAGAGCTCAAACTTGCTCCAGAGGTTTCCAGCTGATTCCAACCATCCTAAAAGCTTCTAAGAGATCATTTGAAGGTGTCCAAAGCATCAAATCATTTCTGGAACAAAGCACTTGGCAGATTGCACAAAAACTCCGAAAAGAGGTAAGCATCACAACTTGAACTCTTTGAAATATGCATTGCTTTGAAATCCACTGATCATACACATCTCATACATGTTATATGTCGCGGCCGACAAAAATATTCGAGTCGCCACCATATTTTTTAAAGGAAAATAATGATAAACCTAAATATCCTTATCCTAAGGTAGAGATTCCTATGGTTCGGGAGTCATTTAAGTGAAGGGAAGGTGTTAGACACCCTTCACTTCCATTGTACTCAAAGGGATCCACCTTTGAGTTTAGGGTATGTTTGTTTGTCTAAATGAAAAGAAAATCTAAGTTTTTCCTAATTATACTTGCTAGGGTTGGTTTGCAACCCTATGCCTACGTACCTTCAAAATGAAGGATCAAAGTAACCGTAGTTCACCTCCCCTATTCCTACCCCCTAATCCTATTCCTAAATCCCCTAACTTAACCCTAAATCCCCAATCCACTATTTATACTCTTAGATAAAGAGTTCTATCCCTTAAATCTAGTGTTTATACTCCTAGATGAGGAGTTCTATCCCTTAAATCCTTTTGTCCATTGTTTATACTCTCGGAGGAAGAGTTTTATCCCAAAATCCAAATCCCTTAACCCATCCTTTATTTAGGCTCTCGGACCAAGAGCTTTATCCCTTATGTAAATCCCTTAAAACCATTATACTTTTAAAACCAAATTCTAATTTTTACAAAGAAGAATTTAAACAACAAAAATCCAATAACTTAATATAGCAAAAACCAGAATTAATCCAAGATAAAGTTCAAATTCCAAGTAATTCTTAAGAGAATATTTTTTTATCCAAAACAAGATTAAACTTATTATTTTTTTTTAATCCCCACTCCATATTTATACTTTTTTGTTAAAATAATTTTTTACCTAAAAACCAATATACAAATAACTTTTTTATCTACATAAATTATTAAACCTTAATTACAACCAAATAAAAAAAAAGTTAAATTATAAAAACCTAAATTAACAAATCAAAATAAAATGAAAATTTTATTTCACAACTTGGATCAAGGAATTGATTTAATTTTGGTTTTTTTAGAATTAAAAAGGTAAAAATATGTTTAATAAAAATCCAAAATAAATAAATAAACAGAAATCCCAAAATAAATCCCTAAACCCTTAATTTGTCCAAAAAACCTAAATCTTCTAATTAACCCTCAGATACCAATAATACTTAAATTGAATTATTTTAAATAATTCAATTAATTAAATAAGAAGAAAAAACAAAAACAAAAACCAGGGGGGGTGTAAAAACCCTTAAAAAAACCAATGGACCATTTCGTGGGGGTGCCAAAAGTAAACTGGGCACTAGGCCCAGTTGTTTTAAACCCAAGAGCAAGAAAACAAACAAAAAAAATCAGTTGGTAGAGTCAACGTGTGGACTCGTGCGTGACGTCTGATAGAGATCAGACGATTCTAATGATTGAATTCCTGGGCCATTGATGTTGATTACCAATCTAAGTAAATTGATCTAACGGCTACCGTGTCAAGTCAAACAATAAAACACGATGTCCATACACCCACTGAATGGTCAAAGTCGCATGATCGTGTGGCTCACGAAAGGCCATGCGTTAAGGATCCACGGCGCATGCGAAGGGGTATTTAAACCCAAACCCTTCAGAAAATCTCCATTTTTTCATTTCTTTCTCTCTCTAAGCTTTTCTCTCTCACTCTACTCTCTCTAAATCCTCTCGCCTCTATCCAACCCTCCTTCTCTGACCACCATCCTAAAACCTCCGGCCACCACTAGAACCGCCCTCAATTCCAGATTTCCGGTTGGATTCGACCAGAATCTTCAAAGCCAACGAACCCTAAACCCCCCAACGAAGAACCCTACACCCATTCCACCCAGAATCGTCCAATTCTTCAGGGTTCCAGATGAACCCTAAGAACCCTAACCCTAACCCTAACCCTAACCCTACCTTCAATCCAACCCTAGAATTCAATCAAACCCCCAAGAACCCTAACTGGGTTCGAAGAACCCTAACCCCCAAACCTGAAGAACCCTAACCCTAACAAGAACCCTAACCCTACCATCAACCCAGAAATCCTTAAATCCCCAGCAGATAACAAACCAACAATCTAAAAGCCAAGTGATTTTAGCGTTTACCTTCCTGGCCGTGATTCTCGTAGTAAATTATTTATTTTTTCCTCGTCTAATCCTTCTCTTACTTTGATTTCTTTGCAGGTAAGGACGGTTGAAGGCTAAGCTCAGAAAAGTTAGGGTTCGAGTTTTGAACCCTAACTTTCTACAATTTTTGGAGCTTTAGTGAAAGGGTGGGGTTTGCGCAACTGCAAGGAATTCCGTCTAGGGTCCCCTTCTTCTAAATTCTTCTACTTTTTATAGTTTTGATTTAGGTTTTTAGAAGTTTAATTTTAGATTTCGATTTAGGAAAACATTGATGTACTTTTCATTAACCTTTGATCCGATTTGATTTTTTCTGTAACTTTTTAGAATTAAGGTCTTAATAAAAAGATTCGTTTTCTTTTGATCTGATTGTAAATGGTTTTTAATGAAATTTGATTTTGTTTGATACGGTCCAACTTGATTTCCCCAATCTGCGCAGTTTAGGGTTTGAGATGGGAAGGAGACACTGTACGCGGTCAATACTTTGACCCAATAATTAATAAAATAAAACAAAAAATAAATGAGAAATAAAAAAAAAAAAAAGAAGAAGTAAAACATGACTAATAACCTTCCCCAATTAATGATAAAAAAATAAATAAATAAAAGATAATAAAACATAAAACAAAACCGTACCATCTTAAAACAATAATAAATAATTACTTAACCTAAAACCCTCATTATCATAGCTAATTCCCTAATTAAACAATAAAAAATCTAAATTTTAATAAGAATAAAACTAATTAATAAAAGGACATTATTAATATATATTTACATAAGACCTAATTACTAAAAAAAATCCAAATATTCCTATATATATATATATATATATATATATATATATATATATATATATATATATATATATATATAATGATTAACAAATAATTCTAATTTACAACTAGCAATAATAAAAAACTTATTTAAATTCCCAACAACAATAATAAACTATTAAAAAACAAAATTTTTTAATAATTTTAAAACCTAACTATTTTCTAATTGATTTAAAACTTAAATTCCAAAATAAAAATGTATTCAAATTTTTCTACAATGATGACCTCTAGATTAAATTCTAAATAAAGTCCCAAATTTATTCTAAATAAATTTTAATCTTAAAAACATGTAGATAAATAGATAAGATTTTAATAAAAGAGGGAAAAAAATGACAATAAAAAGACCTTATACTAAAACAAACATAATGGGCCTAAAAGCACTAACACATCCCCAAAACCCAAATAACACCCCCTATTAGTAAAAAATCTAAAAAAACCCGTGGTCAAAATTTAGGGTACTACAGCTGCCCCTATTTAATTGTCTCCGGATCAGAAAGAGGAAGACGACGTGTCTTTCTCTTTTGACGAGGAGATGATTAAATATAAGAAGAACCCTAATTTTGACCGCCAAGCTAGACAGGCAACACGCTGACTATCCTTGAGATCCCTAAACCCGTGTCGAGATAACCGATTAAAACTCTTTACCCTGAAAGGAAAAAAATGATCATATGACATGTATGCATGTGTGAAAGCATGTATGCTCTTATGTATGATGCATTTGTTTGGGCTAACGCCTCTTTTATGATATGCAGTGCATGTTTTTATTTAAACCATATCCTCCTGTAACATTCCAACTTCCAGACCCTTGAACCCTTAGTTCCTTCGATAAGTGTAACAAGCCCTTTGCTCTTGACATCTGGAGATGCGTAGAGAGACTCCCATAGTGATTAAATCCTGACCGTCAGTTTGTGGATCCTTCATTTTTATCTTCGAGAGAAACAATGATCCTTTTGCAGTTTCCAAATCGCAGTAAAATACCTTTTCCTTTTTTTCCTTTTGATTATACCCAATGTTTCAATTATTATAAATAAAATTGGCATTTTGTAATCAAGCAGAAAAAATTGAAAAGCAAAGAAAATTTTATTCATTGAGAAGTAGGCCTATAAACAGGCAAAAGTACATAAGGAAAGCAAATCCTCATAAGGAGGAAGTACTACAAAGACAGAAAAGAAATGGCAATACGAAAAACAAATTTATCTATATCCCTATTAAATTTAACACTGGTTGATATCCCTAAACTTCCGAGGTCTTGACACTTCGCTTCTGAAGATGATGACTGGATCGATCATTCCTTTCTGAATTCCATGAGTGCTATCAGTCCTATGCCTTTTGGATATCCTTAATTTTGCCTGGACCGTTCTTTTAGAATCTTAGTCCACCAGGATGCTATACCATATTTTTTTTTCAACTAAGCCGCCCTTTAGGGTTTTCGACTTGTTGGGTATCATTTTTTTCTAAGTCCCTAATTTTGCCTGAATTGCTCTTTCGAGTTTTCAATTCACCGGGACGCCCTAACTTTTGCCTAAGTCGCCTTTTAAGGTTTTCGACTTAGCGGGCTTTTATCCTCTTTTTCTAGGCATAGTGTTTTTTGACTGAATCGGAATTTACCGGTCGTGGTAAATCCACTCCATCCATAGTAGTCAATATTAAAGCTCCTCCTGAAAATGTGCTTTTTACGACATATGGTCCTTCATAATTCGGAGTCCATTTGCCGCGAGGATCTTTATGGATGGGTAGCACTTTCCTTAACACCAGGTCTCCTTCTTCGAATAGGCGAGGACGAACTTTCTTATCGAATGCTTTCTTGAGTCTCCGCTGATACAGTTGGCCATGACATACAGCAGCCATGCGTTTTTCCTCTATGAGATTCAGTTGATCAAGTCTATTCTATACCCACTCCGCTTCATCCAGCTTTGCCTCCATTATGACCCTTAGTGAAGGAATTTCTACTTCAACAGGGAGGACCGCTTCAGTGCCATATACCAAGGAAAAAGGAGTAGCTTCTATCGAAGTTCGAACTGAGGTTCTATAGCTATGTAGTGTGAAAGGGAGCATTTCGTGCCAATCTTTGTAGGTCTTTACCATCTTCTGGATGATCTTCTTGATGTTCTTATTAGCAGCTTCTACCGCTCCATTCATTTTTGGGCGATAAGGTAATGAATTATGGTGATCGATTTTGAAACTCTCACATAACTCATCCATCACTTTGTTATTCAGATTGAGCCCATTGTCTGTAATGATCTTGTTTGGAACCCCATAGCGACAAATTATCTCTTTCTTAATGAATCGTGCAATGACTTGTCTTGTCACATTGATGTAGGAAGCAGCTTCGACCCATTTGGTGAAGTAATCAATAGCAACTAGAATGAACCGGTGTCCATTTGATGCCTTAGGTTCGATCATCCCGATTATATCTATCCCCCATATAGAGAAAGGCCAAGGAGCAGTTAAGACATTCAAAGGAGTTGGTGGCACGTGAATTTTATCCGCATAGATCTGACATTTATGGCACTTCTTGATATATTTGAAGCAGTCTGATTCCATAGTCAACCAATAATACCCTGCTCGGAGAATCTTCTTAGCCATTGCATGCCCATTTGCGTGGGTTCCAAAGGATCCTTCATGTATTTCCTTGATAAGCATGTCCTGTTTATGTCCATCTAAACAACGGAGCAACACCATGTCATGATTCCTCTTGTAAAGTACCTCTCCATCTAGGAAAAACTGGGCAACCAGTCTTCTGAGTGTTTTCTTATCCACACTGGAAGCATTTGTAGGATATTCTTGTTTCTAGAGGAACTGTTTGATATCATGAAACCATGGTTTATCATCCACTTCTGCATCTACTGCCCCACAATAAGATGGTTCGTCAAGGCGATCAATTCTGATGATTGGTGCTTCATTATACCATTTGACTTTGAACATGGATGCCAAAGTTTCCAACGCATCTGCCAGTTGATTCTGATCTCTAGGAATATGATGGAAGGTGATCTCATCAAAGTACACTATCCTTTTCCAAACATAATCTCGATATCGAGTTAATTTGGCATTAAGTGTCCTACATTCCCCTTTGACTTGATTGATGACGAGAGCTGAATCTCCATATACCTCTAAGATCTTGATTCCCAGTTTGATGGCTTCGTTAATTCCCAAGATACATGCCTCATACTCCGCCATATTATTAGTACATGAGAAACATATCCTAGCGGTAAAAGGTATGTGAAAACCTGTGGGAGAGGTTATGACAACCCCCACACCATGTCCTTCTGCATTTGAGGCTCCATCGAATATAAGCTTCCACCGCAATCCAGGTTCAGGTCCTTCATAGGAACTTGGGATATCATCATCTCTTACAGCCATCACATCCTCATTTGGAAAATCAAATTGCATAGGCTGATAATTGTCCAACGGTTGATGAGCAAGGTGATCAGCTAACACACTTCCTTTTATGGCCTTCTGGGTGACATACTGGATATCATATTCAGTAAGTAACATCTGCCACCGAGCCACTCTCCCAGTTACTCTAGGCTTCTCAAATATATACTTGATAGGGTCCATCCTTGATATTAGCAAAGTAGTATGGCACACCATATATTGTCTTAATCGTCGGGCAGCCCATACAAGAGCACAACAGGTCTTCTCCAAGAGCGAGTATCTTGATTCGTAATCCGTGAATTTCTTACTCAAGTAATAAATTGCATGCTCCTTTCTCCCTGTTTCGTCTTGTTGTCCGAGTACACAACCCATCAAATTATTAAGCACCGTCAGATACATTATGAGCGGTCTTCCAGGTACAGGTGGTACCAATATGGGTGGCTCTTGTAAATACCCTTTTATTCGATCAAAGGCCTTTTGACAATGTTCATCCCATTCAAGGCTTTGGCATTTCCTCAATAACTTGAAGATCGGCTCACAAGTAGCAGTAAGATGTGAGATGAACCTAGCAATGTAATTCAGCCTCCCTAAGAACCCTCGTACTTCCTTTTCAGTCCTCGGAGCTGTCATTTCTTGAATGGATTTTACTTTATCAGGATCAACCTCTATACCTCTTTGACTGATGATGAACCCCAACAATTTCCCAGATCTGACTCCGAAGGTACACTTCGCAGGATTTAACCGTAGCTTAAACTTTCTCAACCGTTCAAACAGCTTTTGCAGATTGACTATGTGCTCTTCCTCAGTTTGTGACTTAGCGATCATATCATCCACATAAACCTCAATTTCCTTTTGCATCATGTCATGAAAGAGAGTGACCATTGCCCTTTGGTAAGTTACCCCTGCGTTCTTTAATCCGAAAGGCATCACCTTGTAACAGAAGGTGCCCCAAGGAGTAATAAAGGTAGTTTTTTCCATGTCGGAGGGAGCCATCTTGATCTGATTATATCTGAAAAACCCATCCATAAATGAGAATACCAAAAATTGAGCCGTGTTATCCACCAATACATCAATGTGAGGTAATGGGAAATCGTCTTTAGGACTTGCTCTATTGAGATCTCGTTAGTCTACACACATTCTGACCTTCCCATCTTTCTTCGGTATGGGCACAATATTGGCTACCCATTCTGGATACTTTACTGCAGCTAAGAACCCTGTGTCGAACTGCTTTTTAACCTCTTCCTTGATCTTGAGAGTCATATCTGGTCTAGTTCGCCTTAACTTCTGCTTGACCGGAGGACATTCGGGTTTAAGCGGTAGCTTATGTTCAGCAATATTTGTGTCCAAACCGGGCATATCTTGGTAGGACCAAGCAAACACATCCACATACTCCCGTAGCAACTTGATCAACCTCTCCTTTACGTCCTCATTCAAAGAAGCTCCCACTTTGACTTCCTTTTTATCCTCGTCAGTCCCCAGATTGATCACATCCACTGGTTCCTGATGAGGTTGTATCACTTTATCCTCTTACTTTAACATTCTGGCTAGCTCTTCAGGAAGTTCACAATCATTCTCATCACCCTCTTCTGCTTGGTAAATCGGGAACTCGAAGTTGTAAGGGATTATAGCAGTGTCATTTTCAATAGGTTCATTTTTAAATCTGCATGAGGAATATTTTTATGCTTATTATTTTTTGAATTTGAGAAAAATGAAAGTACTTGAAAAAAAAAAAAGGTGTATTGCCATTTGAAAAAAAGAATAACTAAGAAAGAAACAAAAAGGATCTTAATTGAAAACAAAATGCAACTTTATTATTAAATAATTCAAAGAAACAAAAGGTGGCCCTACAAAGCTTGTCCATTTGCCTTGGGCATAGCAAAGGACTTATTATTTTTTTTTTAAGGAAAAGTAAATTACTTTGAAACAGAAATCATCTCGGGAATCTCGATGGCTCTCCAGTTGTTGAGAACTGTATCTGGAGAGCACTGGCATATCCAATCTGGTATCCCCTTGTCTTCCTCTTCAATTGCGGTCACTTGGTCTTCGTCTTTGAACCCAACACTATGGAAAGTTTCTTCAAGTGGAGGAAATATCATTGGACCAGTCTTGCGCTCTTCATTTTTAGCCGGTTTGTAACCCAGCCCGAACCAGTCCCTCTTCTCAGGTACCTCTATCACCTTGCCCCAGCCCCTAGTGTCCCCATTCTGGATTAAGTCCGTGATTTCTCTTGGCTTTCTTTCCGGTCGAACGACCTGTTTACGATTGACCGTTGCAACCTCCAAAGCTTGAAAAGGTACTTCAAGTGTCTCCCCATCTACCTCTATATATCTGAAAGATGCGAGATGACTGACGAACATGTCATCCTCTCCATCAACAATTATTAAGCTATTTCCTGATATGAACTTCAACTTTTGATGAAGTGTTGAAGTAACTGCGCCCGCAGCATGAATCCAAGGTCGTCCTAAAAGACAAGTATAGGAGGGATTGATGTCCATGACTTGGAAAGTGATCATGAAGGTATGTGATCCTATTACTGTAGGCATATCCACCTCTCCAATTACCATTCTCTTTGAACCATCAAAAGCCCTAACAACCAAAGAACTGGTTTTCATGAAGGTTCTCACAGATGTTAACTTCATGAGGGTATCCTTAGGCATGACATTTAAAGCAGACCCTGTATCCACTAACACTCTTGAAAGGACAGTGTCTTGACATTTAACTGATATGTGCAAGGCTTTATTATGCTTTTGCCCCTCAGGAGGTAATTCCTCGCTACTGAAACCCAGACAAGTATTGGCAGAGATATTGGAGACCACTTTGTCAAACTGTATCACTGAGATATCTTTAGTCATATGGGCCTCATTTAAGACCCTCATCAAGGATTCCCTATGTGCTTCTGAGCTTAATAACAAGGACAGAATAGAGATCTTGGATGGTGTTTGATTTAGTTTGTCCACCACCCTATAATCGCTCCTCTTTATAATCCTTAAAAACTCCTCAGCGTCTTCTGGAGATATGTTCTTTTTGGAAGATCCTTCTCCTATGTTGGTGGTCTTTTTCCCTTTTGAGCTTTCAGGAGTATCCTTCTTAGGTAGTTCAGATGAGTATACTCTTCCACTACGGGTCATCCCTCCAATACCAGCTATGTTAGTAACTGCTGGTGACGGCACTATAGTCTGTCCTCCCACTGACGCCGTGACGTCATATTTCCAAGGTACAGTCTTGGAGCTTTCATAGGGAAATGGCATTGGTACATGGAACGTGATAGGACCTTCTGACGCTGTAGGCACCGGGGCTTTGACTGGCGTAGGAACATGTATCTGAATTGGTGTTCGTGCAGGCACCGAAATTGTTATCTGAATAGGAACCTGTGTAGGCCTTGCAACTGGTATTTGGATGGGCGCCTGTGCCTGCCTGGGAACTTGTATTTGAATAGGCACTTGTGTAGGCCTTGGAACTGGTATTTGAATGGGAGTCGTGACTCCTCTTTTCTGGTATGGAACCTCAGAAGGTGCCTGCCCCTGGGAGTCTAAGGCAGCTACCTCATTCATATTTCTTAAGTACCCAATCTGTACTATCTCTTGGTCCATTAGTTGTTGGAGAACCTCCTTCATCTTCTTACAGCTATTGGGATCAATCGCGCAATTCTCACAGTCACCGTGCAGCCTTTCAAACTCCTCGTACCCAATTAATGTTTCCCTCACTTTCGTCATAGGGGTCTTTACTTGCTCCACCCCTCTAATTATGACGTCCTCTCCTAGTCCCTCAACGGAGTTAACAGTTGGTCCAGCGTGCCTTGGGAACAGGTTACCTCCTACATATGGAGTGTCATAACTGAAGTTAATAACCTTCTGATCCAGCAAATCTTGCACCTTAAATTTGAGAGCCAAACATTTTTCAGTCGTGTGCCCTGGCGATCCAGCATGGTAATCACATCTAGCATTAACGTCATACCCTCGAGGAGTAGGCGTAGAAGGGGGCCCTAACGGCTTGATTTATACCAATCCCTTTTGGATTAACATTGGCAGGATTTGAGTATATGTAGTGGGTATAGGGTCAACGTCCTCCCATGGCCTCCTTTGTTCCCTTCGGGGATGCTTCTGTTGTTGCTGATTTTGAGGGGGTGGGGCCCTTGGCTGTTGGATCTGGAGCGTAGGAGACGCTTGGCCAGAGAACGTGGCTGCCACGTAAGGGTTATAAGGCACTTGAGTATACCTATCAGCAGAAATGGCATTGGCCTCCTTCTTCGAACGGTTTCTGGAGTACCTTTTGTCGTTATGTTGATTGGAAGACGGTGTTCCAATCTTTCAACTTTTTAATCCATTCTCGATCCTTTCCCCAATGATAACCAAATCCGTAAATCCTGTTGAGACCGATCCAATCATCTTCTCATAGTACAATCGTTGCAGAGTTCCCATGAATGTATCCACTAGCTCGTTTTCCCGCAATGGAGGTTGTACACGAGATGCTAGCTCCCTCCATCTTTGGGCATACCCCTTAAAAGATTCATCCCTTTTCTGAGACATGTTTTGCAATTGCATGCGATTAGGGGCCATGTCTACATTATATTGGTATTGCCTTATGAAGGCACTTGCCAAATCATCCCAGTTCTTGATGTAGGTCATTTCCAGCTGCATGTACCAGTCCAAGGATGCCCCACTAAGGCTGTCATGGAAAACATGCATCATCAGCTTTTCGTTCTTAGCGTGTGCCCCCATCTTTCGGGAAAACATCCGAATGTGGCTTTTGGGACAACTAACCCCTTTGTACATCTCGAAGGTAGGCGCCTTAAACTTAGGAGGCACGACTACGTCAAGTACCAAACACATTTCCAAGGCATCAATCCCAAAGATCTTGGATCCTTCCACAGTCCTTAACTGTTCCTCAATTATCTTATACTTTTCATCCTCCTTTCTTCCTTCCACGAAAGCTGGTTTGGTTTCACGAACTACTTGCCTTGAGTATTCTTCTCCATATTGGAGGTGCCAGTCTTTAGAGACCTCACGAGTGACAGGTATCTGTATGGGTCGTGATTCTCCATTGTGCTCGGGTGGAGGAACAAACCCTATAGGAGGTTGAGTGTTAGCCTTCCCTTTACTAGCCTCTAAAGCTTCACGCTCCAAGTCAGCCACAAATCCCAAAAGAGGATTGCTATCTTCATACTGGGGAGGAGGGGTAGGAGCATTCCTACGGTTACTAGTCTCGGTGTCTCTTGCTATCATATTCTGAATTGCTCGAGTCAGCTGATCGATCTTGTCCTTCATTTCCTCCACGTTTCCCTTGACAACATTCATGTCTCCTTTCAGAGCAGCGTGGTTCAGCTCCATTTGTTCCATAGCTTTCTTCTGGTAAGCACGGGTGTTGGGTCGAGAAGTCAGATTGTTGCGAAGATTCTGAGAAACAAAATAATTTCCGTTTAATGCCCTTTCTTTTATATGTTATGCATGAATGAATGTATGAGTATGCAAAATGTTTTTTTTTTCAGGAATCTTAAATTTTCAACCAATTAAGAGTTAAACCAAAGATAATGGAAATTCAAACATCTTTATTAATGAAAGAGAGTACTTAGGGTCGAAGCCTTATTTATTACATAAGCAAAACCAAATTGGGGATAACCCTTAAAATATTCATAACTAAATCCCAAAAGTAAGAAACCAAACATAAAAAGCCTAAATCCTTCTCCTAATTCTGGCTCTGAAGTCTTCCACCATCTCACGACAAAGTGTAAGGAAATCGGAAATCTCCTTCGCTGGCTTGAAAATAATGGCTATTTCCTCAACTTCCCTTAATTTTCGAGGGATCTCATGTATAAGGTCATTGGTCAGAAAGACCAACTTATCATATCTGTCTTCAAAGTATGCCTTTTCCCTTTGTAGATTATCCATGATCGCCAAGTCTTCTGCAACGGTGTGCTCCAATTGGCTATTGTGGACATCAGCATAGTGGCCCCACTCTCTAAGCTCTTCATAGGATGCTTCCAATTCCTCATAGGACCTCCTAAGTGCACAGTTTTCCTCTTGAGCTTGTAACCACCCTTCAAGTCGTTGGGCAAGAAGTTCTTCAGCCGTTCTCAACCGCGCGATTGCATCTAACGCTTGCCTTTTACTCCTGAGGAGAGCATCTGTCAAACTTTGAACCTCATATTCTAAGTCAAATATTCGCCTATCATACCCTTCTCTGACCTCCCTTTGTGTTGAGGACATCCATAAGTTTCTCCATTCGTCCCTTTGCCTCCAAGCCATATCTAGGTCCGCTTGTTGAGTTTGAAGGCGTGAGCTCAAAGCTTGAAGATCAGCATGGGAATGCTCCTTTTTTTCCTCCTCCATTTGAGCTAATCCTTCATTGACCTTCGATTGTTCCATGGCTTCCTTAAGGCTCAACCTCAGCTGGCTACTTTCTCCAGTAGCTTGGTAGAATTTAGCCTCCCATTCACCTTTCTCTTTTGTCAATCTGGCAATGGTCTCCTTAAGCTTTTCACTTTCTTCCATGGAGATTGCGGTAGGTGGAGGAACCATGGGATCAACGGGACGATCTAAAGTAAAGGGAAGCTTCATCTTCCTTATCCTTTCCTCCATCCATTGTGAATATGGGACCCTTGATTCCTCTCTTAGCCTTTTCAGACTGCTCTTCCCTTTTATACTTTGCTTCCATGCTTCAGAAATCCTTAGGACATCAGGATAATCTCCTTTCACACCTTGTAGGATGAAGCCTTTTAGCAACTTGTCTTCTGGCTTGTAGGACAAAGGGTGTCCTAGCTGCCTCATCGCCAAAATAGGATTATAGCTTATGCACCCTCTTGAGCCAATCAAAGGTACATTAGGAAAGTTCCCACAACTCAAGATCACGTCATCCCTTTGGATTATTTGAGGAAACCATAGGATGTCCTTACCAACATGGGATACCAGATATTGGGACCACTCATAGGCCTTCATTTGTCTCATATCCCTTATGTCCTTCACTAGATGGGAACACAACCACTTGTACAGTAATTGAGGACAACACAACATAGTCCCTCCTTTCTTCTCAAATTTACAATGGAGAGCGAAGTATATATCTGCCAAGAGAGTTGTTGAAGGGTCCTCCTCTCCAAGGGTGACAGCCAGAAATAGATTGACAGCAGTGATATCTATGAAGTTCGAAATACTTGGGAATAGGACCAACCCAAAGATAAGTAATATCATGACGGTGTCTAGGGCTACCCAATTTTTGCAAGCCGCGAAGTGACTGGCTTTACTCTCTAAGAACCATTTAGGAAACCCTTCGAAGCCATCTTTAGTTTTCCAATGAGCTTGTAGGTCCTCTTCACGAATATACAAACATCTTGCCATCTCTTTCAATGAAGGTCTATACCCCAATGTTTTGAATGAACCTTTATTGTTTTTGGGGAAATCAAGTATCCTTCGAACCTCTTCTAAAGTAGGTGTCATTTGGAAGTCCTTGAATTGGAAGCACCTTAACTCGGGATCATAAAATTGGGCCAAGGCAGTTAGACCCTCCTCTTGCATAGGGAATAGAACCAAGTCCAATATATCTCCATACCTACGAAATATAGGCTTCCTTCTTTCCTTCGGTAATTCAGCAGCATAAGTCTTTAAGCTTTTTATATCTGATATCCTTACTCTAATAGGGAGAGTTCTCTTTTTTCCAACTTCCATTGTCCTTTGATTTAATCCCTTTTTTTTGTAAAATTTTAAGATTCCTGTGAATGCAAAAAAAGAAAAATTTATGAGGATGATGAATGCACATGATGTCTTGATTAGGGTAAAGGTAAAGTATAAGCATGCCCCTAGTAAGGTGGGCTTCCCTAGGACAGACTGGATCTAAGTTAAGACTACCCAATCCCCTCACATGTAGGTTACCTAAATTTGACCAACATAACGGCCCCAAAATGTTTAGACTATACCCTTGTTTTACCATGAGAAAGAGCAAGCCTTCCTACGGTAATCCTTTGGGATAAGTCTCATTTGGGATAGGACCCTAGTAACAACCTTTGAGGGTTAAATACATAAGGTCCATGATTGGTGTAAGGTAGGTTAAGGTTCTCAGAGTCACGGACCACATCCAAATCATTCCACTACGAGAGGGGCTAGCCCTTTCGTGAGGACGACTTTGGAAGGATCTACTCTGAGTGTGGCATCAATGCATTTTAGGGGACGTTGCGTCCCCCGCAAAAACATTTCCGTTCCACTTTAGGTTCTAGGGTTATCCTCCAAGCTTTGGGTGTTAGCTTCACTCTTTTTTTTTTATTGCCCCAATCCCTTGCATGATAACAAAATAAAAAAAAATGTTAAATAAATAAATATATGAAATAAAAATAAATAAATAACAATAAAATAAAAACCAAAAAATAAACATCCAAGACAAACAAAACCCTAAATCCTAAGACTATGATTGACTCTCGCTAGGAAGGAATCCCCAGCAGAGTCGCCAACTGTCGCGGCCGGCAAAAATATTAGAGTCGCCACCATATTTTTTAAAGGAAAATAATGATAAACCTAAATATCCTTATCCTAAGGTAGAGATTCCTACGGTTCGGGAGTCATTTAAGTGAAGGGAAGGTGTTAGGCACCCTTCACTTCCATTGTACTCAATGGGATCCACCTTTGAGTTTAGGGTATGTTTGTTTGTCTAAATGAAAAGAAAACCTAAGTTTTTCCTAATTATACTCGCTAGGGTTGGTTTGCAACCCTATGCCTACGTACCCTCAAAATGAAGGATCAGAGTAACCGTAGTTCACCTCCCCTATTCCTACCCCCTAATCCTATTCCTAAATCCCCTAACCTAACCCTAAATCCCCAATCCACTATTTATACTCTTAGATAAAAAGTTCTATCCCTTAAATCTAGTGTTTATACTCCTAGATGAGGAGTTCTATCCCTTAAATCCCTTTGTCCATTGTTTATACTCTCGGAGGAAGAGTTTTATCCCAAAATCCAAATCCCTTAACCCATCCTTTATTTAGGCTCTCAGACCAAGAGCTTTATCCCTTTTGTAAATCCCTTAAAACCATTATACTTTTAAAACCAAATTTTAATTTTTACAAAGAAGAATTTAAACAACAAAAATCCAATAACTTAATATAGCAAAAACCAGAATTAATCCAAGATAAAGTTCAAATTCCAAGTAATTCTTAAGAGAATATTTTTTTATCCCAAACAAGATTAAACTTATTATTTTTTTTAATCCCCACTCCATATTTATACTTTTTTGTTAAAATAATTTTTTTACCTAAAAACAATATACAAATAAAATTTTTATCTACATAAATTATTAAACCTTAATTACAACCAAATAAAAAAAAAAAGTTAAATTATAAAAACCTATATTAACAAATCAAAATAAAATGAAATTTTTATTTCACAACTTGGATCAAGGAATTGATTCAATTGTGGTTTTTTTAGAATTAAAAAGGTAAAAATATGTTTAATAAAAATCCAAAATAAATAAATAATTAAACACAAATCCCAAAATAAATCCCTAAACCCTTAATTTTTCCAAAAAACCTAAATCTCCTAATTAACCCTCAGATACCAATAATACTTAAATTGAATTATGTTAAATAATTCAATTAATTAAATAAGAAAAAAAAAACAAAAAAAAAACCAGGGGGGTGTAAAAACCCTTAAAAAAAACCAATGCACCATTTCGTGGGGGTGCCAAAAGTAAACTGGGCGCTAGGCCCAGTTGTTTTAAACCCAAGAGCAAGAAATCAAACAAAAAAAAAATCAGTTGGTGGAGTCAACGTGTGGACTCGTGCGTAACGTCTGATGGAGATCAGACGATTCTAATGATTGAATTCCTGGGCCATTGAAGTTGATTACCAATCTAAGTAAATTAATCTAACGGCTACCGTGCCAAGTCAAACAACAGAACACGATGTCCATACACCCACTGAATGGTCAAAGTCGCATGATCGTGTGGCTCACAAAAGGCCACGCGTTAAGGATCCACGGCGCATGCGAAGGGGTATTTAAACCCAGACCCTTCAGAAAATCTCCATTTTTTCATTTCTTTCTCTCTCTAAGCTTCTCTCTCTCACTCTACTCTCTCTAAATCCTCTCGCCTCTCTCCAACCCTCCTTCTCCGACCACCGTCCTAAAACCTCCGGCCACCACTAGAACCGCCCTCAATTCCAGATTTTCGGTTGGATTCAACCGGAATCTTCAAAGCCAACGAACCCTAAACCCCCCCAACAAAGAACCCTAGACCCATTCCACCCAGAATCGTCCAATTCTTCAGGGTTCCAGATGAACCCTAAGAACCCTAGGGTTCTTGGGAAGAACCCTAACCCTACCTTCAATGCAAACCCAAAATTTAATCAAACCCCCAAGAACCCCAACTGGGTTCGAAGAACCCTAACCCCCAAACCTGAAGAACCCTAACCCTAACAAGAACCCTAACCCTACCATCAACCCAGAAATCCTTAAACCCCTAGCAGATAACAAACCAACAATCTAAAAGCTAAGTGATTTTAGCGTTTACCTTCCTGGCCGTGATTCTCGTAGTAAATTGTTTATTTTTTCCTCGTCTAATCCTTCTCTCACTTTGATTTCTTTGCAGGTAAGGACGGTTGAAGGCTAAGCTAAGAAGAGTTAGGGTTCGAGTTTTGAACCCTAACTTTCTACAATTTTTGGAGCTTTAGTGAAAGGGTGGGGTTTGCGCAGCCGCAAGGAATTTCGTCTAGGGTCCCCTTCTTCTAAATTCTTCTGCTTTTTATAGTTTAGATTTAGGTTTTTAGAAGTTTAATTTTAGATTTCGATTTAGGAAAACATTGATGTACTTTTCATTAACCTTTGATCCGATTTAATTTTTTCTGTACCTTTTTAGAATTAAGGTCTTAATAAAAAGATTATTTTTCTTTTGATCTGATTGTAAATGGTTTTTAATAAAATTTGATTTTGTTTGATACGGTCCAACTTGATTTCCCCAATCTGCGCAGTTTAGGGTTTGAGATGGGAAGGAGACACTGTACGCGGTCAATACTTTGACCCAATAATTAATAAAATAAAACAAAAAATAAATGAGAAATTAAAAAAAAAAAGAAGAAGTAAAACGTGACTAATAACCTTCCCCAATATTAATGATAAAAAAAATAAATAAATAAAGGATAATAAAACATAAAACAAAACCGTACCATCTTAAAACAATAATAAATAATTACTTAACCTAAAACCCTCATTATCATAGCTAATTCCCTAATTAAACAATAAAAAATCTAAATTTTAATAAGAATATAACTAATTAATAAAAGGACATTATTAATATATATTTACATAAGACCTAATTACTAAAAAAAATCCAAATATTCCTATATATATATATATATATATATATATAATAATAATAATAATAATAATTAACAAATAATTCTAATTTACAACTAGCAATAATAAAAAACTTATTTAAATTCCCAACAACAATAATAAACTATTAAAAAACAAAATTTTTTAATAATTTTAAAACCTAACTATTTTCTAATTAATTTAAAACTTAAATTCCAAAATAAAAATCTATTCAAATTTTTCTACAATGATGACCTCTAGATTAAATTCTAAATAAAGTCCCAAATTTATTCTAAATAAATTTTAATCTTAAAAACATGGAGATAAATAGATAAGATTTTAATAAAAGAGAGGAAAAAAATGACAATAAAAAGATCTTATGCTAAAACAAACATAATGGGCCTAAAAGCACTAACACATCCCCAAAACCCAAATAACACCCCCTATTAGCAAAAAAATCTAAAAAAACCCGTGGTCAAAATTTAGGGTACTACATTATATATATTGTGTTTGAACCAATTCATCATGTAATTCATGCCTGTAACAAGAGGTAGCACAGAAAATGCAAATCATGGTCTATTTCAAAACCACTATCGGGTTTTTCAATAGGAGCATGATATGAAAAAACTACCACCACCATTGGATTCCTTGTGAAATTATAGACCAGATGCATATAAATTTTGTCCCAATCCATGGAGAAATGAGAAAGTTACAAGCTTCACGTTTCTTACCAAAACCTTGCCTTGCCTTGCCTTGGTCAGGCCTAAAATCAATGCATGCCTTGTATATTTTTAGGTTGGGCTTAATACACGGATGTATCTCCACCCCAGTGGTAGGAGGCGTGCACTGCACACAAGAGGTATGGGGTTCGAATCCCCCTCTCCCCAGATCCTCTTTTTACCACTTTTTTTTCTATTTTTGTCATTTTTCATGTTATTTTTAATAATTCGAAAAATTAATAACTCACTCAATTTTAATTATTTTTTATTGGTTCTTTTTGCAAAAAATCACAAAAATGTTAAAATATTTTATTCCACAAAAAAAAAATCAGATTTGTATTAATTATTTAATATAGTTAATATTTTTGTGAATAAATTCATTTTTTATTGTTTTTTAAAACATTTTAAAATGAATGTTCACCTTGAAAAATCAAAACCAAATGAGCTTTAATTCATCTTGTGATTAAGGAATCTCATTTGAAAGTCGTTAAGCGCACACTTAGATACCTATCCGGTACTCCAAAGTATGGGCTTTGGTATTCCAAGGGTAGTGATTGTTCCTTGGTTGGCTATTTCGATTCCGACTTTGCCGGGTGCAAATTGGATAGGAAAAGCACTAATGGCACATGTCATTTCTTCTCAAATTCCTTAGTGAGTTGGCATAGCAAAAAGCACGTTTCCGTTGCTTTGTCAATAGCTGAGGCAGAATACGTTGCAGCCGGCAGTTGTTGTGCTCAAGTCCTATGGCTTAAGCAACAATTGTTCGACTTTAATTTAAAACTTGCAAACCTTAACCAAAAATCAAAAGTTGTTTATTAGAACTTATTTGGTATTTTTGTCATTTTAATTAATTTCCTTTGAATAAATTACTTTAAAAATTGATGAAATTAGGGTTTTGTTGATTTTCACCCTAACAAACTTGTTTCAAAACACTTTTGGGCCTCTTGAAAGAGTGTAAGCCCCAACCCCTCTGTGAATAAACCTTCTTGGGCCTCAGTGTATTGTATAAGTCCCGATAACGTCAAAAAGTTCGGCGCGATCATCGCCTTTTTAACAAAAAACCATGGGCTTCTCCTTGAGTTATAAGACCCATCTTTATTCATTTTCAAACACTTTTGGGCCTCTTGAGAGAGTGTAAGACCCATTCCTTTGTACAAAAAACCTTTCTTGGGCCTCAATCACTTGTATAAGTCCCTGTACAAATTCAAAACAATAGTGTAATCCCTGGCGAAATCTTGGGCCTCTCTTTGAGCTGTAAGCCCCAGTTTCTTTTCAAAGTACTTTCTCCTTTGATTTGGAAATATACTGTTGTTTTTCAAACTTTCTTTGTTGAACAACTAATAAAACAGCATGGAAGCTCTACAACCGAGTAAGTGTTTATCCGCTTTCATTTAACCACTTTCATACGTATATAACTGTATTGTGGGGCTGTTTCACTGTAAGTCTTCTTTCACATCCTTTTATATATCCACTATGTAATACTAGTATAGTTATTTAGAGTTTCCCCGGCAACTACGTCTAGCACTAGGTAAAGCCTCGTTGGTCACTCTTAAATACAAACAAAACTAGATCCCCATAGGATTCCAGATACAGTCTTCCCTCCTCTTGGTGTTAAACAATATGGAACAAAGAGAAAGGCAGTATTCTCGGTGAACCTTTTCTCAGACTGTAACCCTAGAAATTGTCAAAAGGAATTCTACTCCCTAGAGTTGATCTATTCTCGGTGAATGGCATCTCTTGAGTTCCTCAAACCCAGAACTCTCACTAAATGATCTATTCTCTGTGAATAGCATTTCTTGAACTTTCCCGGCTTGGGACCCACAGGCTTCTTAAAAGCATCCCCGCCTCCTCTTGGGCGTTGTACAAGGACCCTTCGGCTTCTTAGAAGTTTTCATAACCTCCTCTTAGGCTTCGTATAATGATTCTTCCTCAGCGAAGATAGCCTCCTCTTGGGCTTCGTACAAATTGTCCATTCGGCTTCTTAAACATTTTTCCCACCTTCTCTTGGGCTTTGTACAAATTGTCCTGACGACCTCCTAAAGGTATAGGAACAGAAATTAGTCATCTTAATAGAGCAGTCTTTCAAAAGAGTCTAGATCTTTCTCCCGTAAACGTACCTCTTGGGCACAGTACAGAAGATAAAACTCTAGACTTGGACAGTCTAATCCCCTTGAGTCTCGAAGACATTCTCAAGTTCCCTTCTAAATATAGGAAGAAACCTAGCCTCTCTCAGGATAGCGCTCTACTTGGACCTGCCTAGGGATTTCAATGATCCTCAACAATAAGGTAGCCTTCTCTTGGGCTTTGTACAATGATTCTCCTCCACCGGAGCTAACCTTTTCAAACTCTCTTGTTGAGTATAAAAGACCCTCTTGTTGAGTCAATCTCCCTTTAGCCTCATTCTCGGGCTTCGTACGAGACAGAAAACAACTCTCTTGTTGAGTATAAAAGACTCTCTTGTTGAGTCACCCTTTAGCCTCCGTCTTGGGCTTCGTACAAGACACACATAAAACAATCTCTTATTAAGTATAAAAGATTCTCTTGTTGAGTCACCCTTTAGCCTCCGTCTTGGGCTTTGTACAAGACACACATAAAACACTCTCTTGTTGAGTCACCCTTTAGCCTCCGTCTTGGGCTTTGTACAAGACACACATAAAACGCTCTCTTGTTGAGTATAAAAGATTCTCTTGTTGAGTCACCTTTTAGCCTCCGTCTTGGGCTTTGTACAAGACACACATAAACCACTCTCTTGTTGAGTATAAAAGACTCTCTTGTTGAGTCACCCTTTTAGCCTTCGTCTTGGGCTTTGTACAAGACACATATAAAACACTCTCTTGTTGAGTATAAAAGACTCTCTTGTTGAGTCAAACCCTTTTAGCCTCTAATCTCGGGCTTCGTACGAGACAGAAAATCACTCTCTTGTTGAGTATAAAAGACTCTCTTGTTGAGTCAAATCCTTTTAGCCTCCATCTCGGGCTTCGTACGAGACACAAAAACACTATTTTGTTGAGTGAACCCTTTTTTCCCTCAATCTTGGGCTTTGTACAAGACAGAAAGAACATTTTTCCCCGGAAGATTCAAACTTTCAGCCTCCTTTTAGGCTTTGTATAAGTAAATCCCCGGTTGAGTCAATCAACCTTTTAGCATCAAAACATGCATTGCTCACAGCATACAAACATCAACGACTCCTCTTTAGAGATGACAAATTCTCTCTCAGTCATGACCCCTTTAGCTTCATATCTTGGGCTTTGAACAAGATACAAATCACCTTTTAGTTTCAATCTTGGGCTTTGAACAAGACACCAAAACACATTTTTCCTCCCTTAGAATAAGAGGAACTACGATCGTTCTGATTTCTCTATACTTCATAACAGGGAATACGTAGGCATAAGATTGCAGAATCTTAGCGAGCATACTAACAAAATACTCCAAGTCCGATACCCCTATACATCAATCCATCTGGTGCAGTATCCTAACCAAAAGTCCCCTAAAGGATTCCTACACTTGCATTCTTCAAACAAATAACCCAGAGAGAGACCCCCCTTTTGATAGCATCTGTAAACCAACAGTCTTGACTGTTTAAACTCAGTTTGCAAGCAGGGTTAATTGGAGACATCGATTTCCCTTCCTTAATCAGCTCAATAGGATAAAAAATGAATCAAATTGTAGCACCAAAGCGATAGTGATTCGAAACCATAAAAATCGCGCTACAGAAAAATGGCGACTACAGTGGGAGAGGAATTCGGTCTTGCTTCTCTCAGGGTGAACCTTTGAGTTCACAAAGACTTCACTGGGGACCAGTATTATTGCTAGGATCTGTCATCACTAGGATCTTAGGTCGAAACCTAAAGTTGGGAAGGTGCCACATAATGGCTACTCTGCTGGGGAGCCATTTTCTGTTAGGATCATAGGACTTATAGCTCTTAAAAGGTCTAGGATGTTAGGACAAATATATATACTGCTTTTCCTAATTGATATCCGTGTTTATTTTTCTGCTAATGGGAATGCATGTGATGCCGCATGTGGAAAGATTGAGTATACTCCTAAGATAAGTGATGGCAAAACGGGTAATCTTACGGGGAGTGAATCCTAGATAAGAGTCCCCGGTCGACCATTAACCTCAGTGGAGACTCCCTTTGCAGATGCATTGCCTATACGACTTCGGTTGTTGAAAGTAGTATGGTCGATTGGGTTATCTGAGAAGCTGAGGAGTTAGTAGACTAAAACCATTTTGTAGTGCGGAAGCTATCGAGAATAGTTGTCATGCGATACTACCCTCATTTGAGGCTGATGATTTATTCTCTGTGAATAGCATTTACTCTAAGATACTGCAGCTCGCTGGCGATCCGCTTGTTGTTTGTTATCCTGGGAGGAGCTGATAATTTTGAGGACAGGTACAAAAATCACCAGTATAAACCCTTGGGGATGGGTAGAGCCTTGACTTCATGACACCGACCCTTTGACCCCATGTTTTTTCTATGTTTTTGTGTGTTGCATTCATACATTCATTTTAAAAAAAACATTAAACAAAGAAAATCTTCTCTTCTAGTCTCTCTTTTTCAAATTAAGCTAAGACCATGATTGCAAATGTCAGAGAGAAGGATTGCGCTAATGGATTTTGGTAGAAGGAAGACTCACAAGTATACCTTCAAGGTTCCAAAATTAGAGGATTTGAGAAGGTTGGCAAGGATGATCACCAACCCTGAGGCGTTCAGAGCCAAATACAGAGGTCTACTATCTCTGTTAAGGGTCCATGTAATTGAGGAAATCCTGGCTACGCTCATTCAGTTCTACATTCCGGTCTATCACTGTTTCACATTCCCGGATTATCAGCTGGCACCAACATTAGAGGAGTATTCTCACCTGACTGATTTACCCATTACTGATCAAGCTCCCTTTTCTGGACTGGAAGAAATTCCAAAGGATCAAACCATTGCAAGAGCAATTTATTTGGACGAGTCAAAAGTCATGACTCACATGACCACTAAGGGTGGAATCCCGGGTTTACCAGCCAAGTTTTTGGTAAAAAAGGCTCTATACTTCGCTAGTATAGGGAACGTGACTACGTTCGAAACGTCTTTGTTCTGCTCACCTACGGGTTATTTCTGTTTCCCAACATTGATAACTTCGTTGATATCAACGCCATTAAGGTTTTTCTCATTGGAAACCCTGTACCAACTCTGCTCACAGATGCTTATCATTCTGTACACTTAAGGAATTTGTACAGCGGAGGAATGATCACATGCTGTGTACCCTTGCTGTATAAATGGTTCACTTCCCATTTGCCCAAGTCTGCTGCATTTTAGGATCATAAGAGTGCCTTACGTTGGTCGTAGAGAATCATGTCTCTTACCAACTCTGACATCGACTGGTATAATCGAATCTATGACGGGATCAGGATCATTGACCATTGTAGAAATTTCCCTAACGTACCCCTCATAGGAACTAAATGAGGAATCAATTATCATCCAGTTTTAGTTTGTCGTCAATTTGGATACCCGATGAGACATGTCCCGCAGAATGTTCATCTGGAAGGTCTTTTCTTCAAGGAAGGAGAAAATGACAGGGCACTAAAGACAGAAATAGTGCACGCTTGGAAACATGTTCATAAGAAAGGAAGAGAGTCTCTAGGAAAACTAGACTGTGTCTCGGTGGAACCTTATTTCCACTGGGTACAAACTAGAGCTCTCAAGCTAAAGATGCCTTACCCTCGTCACGGGATTCTTCCTCCAAAGGAATCTGTCATGTACTTTATGTCTGATATGGAAAAACTTCAGGTTACTCTCAACAAAGTTCAACAGAAGAGGAGGTCTTGGAAGAACGAGTACCGTACTCTCAATGTGGAGTGTAACAAGATGCAGCAACTGCTAAAGGAAAAGGATGCTCTGATCGAGATTTTAGAGCAACATGCTGTAGAAAATCAAGATGACCAAAGGGATTTGTTCGCTCCTTTCACTTGGAAAAGGAATGACAACCCGACAACGGCTCAAGAGCCCCGGTCAAAGAAAAGGAAAGTACCAGAACCAGCACCTGAGCCCTCCTCAGAGAGGACTCGGGACCCATAAGTTTAGATTTCCTTTTACAACACTTTGTAAACTATTGTATTTCCATTTCCGCAATCTTTGAATTCAATAAAACGGGGCTTCCCCACTGTTTGATATTTGCAATCCAATTGTCGACGTTTACTTTGATTAAACAAAAAAATATATACATAAATATCATTGCATATCATCTATCATTCTCACATAAGCACATTCTTCTTCCCTACGAATCTCATGTTTGTGTCTCGATTATAGAGTCAAATTGTCTCATTTGTACAATACTCGGGCCAGTCAAAAAAAGAAGATGAATGATCTTGAGGAAGAAAATAGAGAATTGAGAGAGGAGATCGACACTCTGAAAGAGGATCTAAGAAAGCTTCATAGTGACATGCAAGCTCTGGCAGAAGCCCAGCTTCAAAGGACTGTAATTTCAGAGATCATATCAACGCCCATGGTGGAGAAGTATGATCCCAGGTATAACATGCTGAAAGATCGTCCCTGGGGCATGCCACTCAATTATATCCAGGTAGGATATGTGCTGTCGATCACTGAAGATCCAAGAACTGCACCAGAAGCCGTTAGGCCTGAAGGTTACAAACTTCGGGAGAGCGAAGATGCCAGGGGCATGACAACAACTCCTAAAGGTTACAAACTTCGGGAAGCGCCAAGATTCACTGCCGTAGTAATGGTACCACCACCCGTGGTGCACACTATCCCGGAAGGACAGATTCCACAGATACCTTCTGGTGGAAACGAAAGTATGGATGACAGAATGAAGGAGTTCCAGGAATAGTTCCTGGAGATGCAGAAGGAACTGCAAGCCCTTCGCGGTCAGGATTTATTTGGAAAGGACGCCACAGACCTTTGTTTGGTCCCCAATGTGAAAGTTCCACACAAATTCCAAGTACCCGATTTTGAAAAGTACAAGGGTAACTCTTGCCCTCAAAGCCATTTGGTGATGTATGCTCGGCAAATGTCAGCTCAAACAAAGAACCAAGAACTACTGATCCACTATTTCCAGGATAGTTTAACCGGTGTCGCACTCAAATGGTACATGGGATTAAACCGCACTAAGATCGCCACTTTCAGAGATCTTGGCGCTGCCTTCGTGCAACAGTACAAATATAACCTGGACATGGCACCGGACAGAGATCAACTTAGAGCCATGTCACAAAAGGACAAGGAGACCTTTAAGGAGTACGCTCAAAGATGGCACGAGATTGCCGCTCAAATTTGTCCACCTCTTGAGGAAAAAGAGATGACAAAGATCTTCTTAAAGACCTTGAGCTTATTTTACTACGACAGAATGGTCGCCAGTGCACCCAGTGACTTCACCGAAATGGTCGGTATGGGGGTTCGTCTCGAGGAAGCCGTTCGAGAGGGACGTCTGGTCAAAGATGTCGAATTATCAAGTAGTACAAAACGATACGGTACAACTCTCCCTAAGAAAAAAGAGCAAGATATTGGGAATATCTCTCTCGGGAAGCAAAGGCGACGATACCAACCAGTAACTCCTGCTATCAACCCTGCACCTGTTCCTACGTATCAACCTCAGGTTGCTCAAAGCCAACCGAATCAACAACAATTTCAACAAAGGACACAACAGCCTTTTCAACAGGCTCGTCCTCCATTCAACAACAACCGTACAACGCGGCCACCAGGGTTTGACCCTATACCCATGTTGTACACAGAACTGTTTCCATTACTATCAGCCAAGGGGCACGTCCAGACCAGGGCTCCTCTGGCAATACCGAAAAATCCGCCTTTCTGGTTCAAAATGGATCAGACTTGTCCTTACCATCAAGGAGGATCAGGGCATAACATAGAGAACTGTCTCAGTTTCAAATCCGATGTACAAAAGCTTGTCAGGAATGGGGTTTTATCCTTCAAGGATACAAATCCTAATGTTCTCACAAACCCGCTGCCTCAACATGAGAAAGCTGCAGTCAATTTGATAGAGGGAGAGTCTAACAACATCTATCAAATTCATGATGTACTCTTACTAAGGGCCAACTTGGTCAAGATGCATTGTAGACAGAGTGGATACGGCTATGTGCCACCTCATAATTATCACCAGTGTGATATCTGCTCTAAAGACAATCAAGGATGTTCTGTGGTGCAATCAACCCTACAGAATAACTGGATCTCAGATGGATCCAAGAGCACCGAGTTCATGGACTCAACATGACTTACACGAATTCCAACATCATTCAGAATCACAACATTCTGGCAATGAAGGTCAACCTGGTGGCAATGCACTCAAGGCAAAGCCAGTATCATAATCTGCCACGACACGATTACAATTCCTGTCTGACTTGCTCGGTAAACAATCAGGGATGCTCTTTCATACAAGAGGTGTAACACCCCCAATCTATACCCCCAATTAAATAAAGCGGTAACAGAAAATTCAAAATTTCATCAGAGTATACCTAAACTATCATGGCATAGACTGGGATGAATCACATTATATTGAAACAAGTCATACAACACTTGCTCATAAAGATATGCAACAGTGGGGTAGCAATCAACAGAGGAACTCAGTTCCTTACACCCACATTTCAGATTTTAGAATAAAAGCGGAAAATCTAAAACTGAATAACATATATATATCATGAAAAGTGTGTCATACATCAAGTTGTACATGCACAAGCCAAACGATATACATATACATAATACACAAATATCACAAACGACCTCCCTAACTACCCGGTGTCACATATCAGAGCCGACCGACAAAAGAATGAAGACGCAAAGCTTCACAAAAATACCTCCAGCGACTCTAATCTGCAATGCCTCATAGAGCATTATAAAACAGTAGAAAGGTGAGAAAAACAATCATAATACAGTTGCATACAATTATATATAACACAAAGAATACACATATATACGGTTCTCACCACAACTCACACTATAATTCAAACACAAGGCAATACAGGGAATAATTCATTTTTCCATCACCCACAAGTATCCATATATCAATTTATCCACAATTCCACACATAAATAACCATTAATGATTTATGCAAATGCAAGAGACCGACACTACGACTCTATGCATATGCACATGCGGTACCGACTTCCAATGTTTCTCATCACTAGTTTACTCAGAAACTCTGCTGGAATCATCGCTTGTTACTTAATGTAACTCCCCGTCGGGCATACGATGTTCCCCGTCGCTCACACCTCTTTGTATAAGGCACACGACGTTTATGGATCGCTCACACCTCTTTGTATAAGGCACACGACCCAATCGCTCACACCTCTTTGTATAAGGCACACGATCGTCTACAATCATCGCTCACACCCCACACGGGCACACGACGTTATAGCGGATTCCCTCTGGAATCAATCCGTCACTCAGGACGTCACAATAATGCATATCATGATTCATGACATTTAATATGCACACATAAATGCATTCATTTACATCAACTAAATCACACTTTGCACTTATGCCCAAAACAATGCATTTAATTGCCATACGGCCACCCATCGTCTCAACACCATCTAAACATATATATTTACATCATACAACAGCACCTTACATTATACTCATCAGTTACCCACAATTATAACAAGAAAAGTCGACAACCGACACTATTCCCGATTTTTCGACATAATTAAATCGGCTAACAATTTCCAAATCATCATAATAAGAAAGTACAGCTCAATAGCTTCACAACGATACCAAGAATGTAAAAATCGGACAAACGAAACCTAAGTTACGAAAGAAAAACGAAAACGATATTTTGAAAAGTCCCATTTTACCATTCTCCTGTCCATACCCGTATTGCCCTGAGCCATACGCGTATGGGCAGAGACTCATTTTTCCCAAAGTTCACATGTAAAAGTCCGTACGCGTAATGCCCAACCTCGTGCGCGTATTGCCCTACAATGCTACGCGTACCATACGCAAATGGGCAGATGGCCGAGCAAAATGACATCTCATACGCGTATTGGCCCAAAACACGTCCACGTTACGCGTAATGCCAAGGTCCATACGCGTATTGACAAGCCCCATACGCGTATGACCTGGAAAAACCAAAAAAATTTCTGCAGAACTTGTTCTGCGTTTTCTCAACCAAAACACTCCAATTTTTCACCTACACCCAGAAAATTACCAATACAATGCAAAACAACATGTATCTATCATATACCAACAATAATGAACACTAAAAACATGATTCCCAACACATTTAATCGATTTCTAATCAATTTTACAAAATATGGGTTTTACTAAATTTCTCCAAATCAATCCAAGAACAACCACGAATACACATACATAATCATACACAATCATACAATAATTGAGTTTCGTACCCTTACCCGATTAAATCGATTCTAGGAGATGATCTTTTGAATTTTCCAAGCTTTTCTCACTTTTCTTCTCTTCTCCTCTTTTCTTCCCTTTTTCCTTCTTCTCTTTTTCTTTCTCTCTATTTTTCTCTCTTTCTATTCTATTCTTACTAACTTAAGAAAAATATTATGAAATGACCAAAATACCCCCACACTCAAATACCTCGCAAACGTTCCCAAAACTCGATAAAATATCACACATCGAAAAATAACATATTTTCAGATAAAAGTCAAAAATAAAATAATAATAAAATAATCAAAACGACTCGATTAAATAAAACACACAAAAACTGGGGCGTTACAACTCTCCTAGAAATTTTCGTCCTCGAAAATATACCTGAGACGAACAACTCTGGATACGACTCCCGCATCTGACTCTCCAACTCCCACGTCAAATTGCCCTCAGCAGCGCCTCCCCACGCTACTTTCACAAGTGCAATATCTTTGCCTCTCAACCGCTTCACCTCGCGATCCAAAATCCTAACTGGTAATGCCTCAACCGTAAGGTTCTCCCTTACCTCAACTTCATCCATCGGAATCACATGCGACGGATCCGGAACATACTTTCGAAGCTGTGAAACATGAAACACATCGTGCAAATTCGACAGATTCGGCGGCAACGCCACCCTATACGCCCCAGCACCCACTATCGCGGATATCTGGTAAGGACCAATTAACCGAGAAGTAAGTTTCTTCGATTTCAATGCACGACCCACACCTGTTACCGGCGTAACCCTCAAAAATACATGATCGCCCTCTTGGAACTCAAGATCTTTCCGCCTCCGATCATGATAACTCTTTTACCTACTCTGAGAAGCCTTCATTTTCTCTCGAATAAACTTCACTTTCTCCGTCGTCTGTTGCACCAACTCCGGTCCAACTACCGTTCTCTCACCAGATTCGTGCCAACACAAAGGTGTTCGACACCTTCGTCCATACAATGCCTCAAATGGTGCCATTCCAATACTCGAATGAAAACTGTTATTATACGTGAACTCAATCAATGCAAGATAACTATCCCACGCACCACCTTGTTCCAAAACACAAGCTCTCAACAAATCTTCCAATGACTTAATCGTCCTCTCGGTCTGACCATCCGTCTGCGGATGATAAGCCGAACTCAATCTCAATTTAGAACCCAACGCCTTCTGTAAACTTTCCCAAAATCTCGAGGTAAACCTAGGATCTCGATCCGAAACAATACTCAATAGAACCCCATGCAACTTCACAATCACACTGATGTAAATCTCAGCTAACCGCTCCAAAGAAAAACTGATGTCAATCGGCATAAAATGAGCCGATTTAGTCAGCCTATCAACAATCACCCAAATAGCATTATGCCCTCATTGCGTATTCGGTAATCCTGTTAGAAAATCCATGGAAATGCTATCCCACTTCCACTCAGGAATATCCAACGGTTGCAACAAACCACTAGGCCTCAGATGTTCCACCTTCGATTTCTGACAAGTCAAACATGCATAAACATACTGAGCCACATCTCTTTTCAATCCAGACCACCAGAAAATCTTCTTCAAGTCTTGGTACATCTTGTTCGCTCCCAGATGTATACTCAAATTACTCCGGCGTCCTTCCTCCAAAATCATCTTTTTTAACTCCGCATCATCTGGAATACAAATTCGACCTCGGAATCTCAAAACACCATTAATATCCACTTGAAAATCACTATTCACATCTTTTTCTCCAACCAACATCAAATCCACAAATTTCACATCCAGCTTCTGCTTCTCACTAACAGTCATCAGAAAATCATTAGTAATCGTTAACATACCAAGCCTCACACTATCCGATGTCACTTCACAAACCAAACTCAAGTCCCTAAACGATTCCAAAAGTTCCCACTCTTTAACCATTAAAGCGGACATATGTAACAATTTCCGACTCAATGCATCGGCTACCACATTAGCTTTACCAGGATGGTAATTCAAGCCAAAGTCGTAGTCCTTCAAGAATTCCAACCATCTACGTTGCCTCATGTTTAGCTCTTTCTGATCAAATAAATATTTCAAACTTTTATGATCACTAAAGACTTCAAACCTTGCACCGTAGAGATAATGCCTCCAAATCTTCAACACAAAAACCACAGCCGCTAATTCAAGATCATGAGTAGGATAATTTTTCTCATGAACTCTTAATTGCCTTGAAGCATAAGCCACCACCTTACCTTCCTGCATCAGAACACCACCTAGACCAATCAAAGAAGCATCACAATAAACCACAAATGGTTCATTAGGATTCGGCAAAATCAAAATCGGAGCTGTCGTCAATCTTCTCTTCAGCTCATTAAAACTTTCCTCGCACCGAATATCCCAAATGAACGCTTGCCCTTTACAAGTCAACTGGGTCAAAGGAAGTGCTAGTTTAGAAAAACCTTCAATAAACCTTCGATAATAACCAGCCAAACCCAAAAAGCTTCGAATTTCAGTAACAGATCTCGGAGCCTCCCATTGTAGAACTGCTTCTACTTTAGATGGATCCACAGAAATGCCATTACCTGAAATTACATGTCCAAGAAAACTCACCTCCAACAACCAAAATTCACACTTAGACAATTTGGCAAAAAGCTTCCTTTCTTTCAAAACCTGCAAAACAATACGCAAATGCCCCGCGTGCTCTTCCCGAGACTTAGAATAAATCAAAATGTCATCAATAAACACAACGAAAAATCGATCCAAATGCTCGTGAAAAATACGATTCATGTATTCCATGAACACACCTGGCGCATTAGAAACTCCGAACGGCATCACAGAATATTCATAATGACCGTAACGTGTCCTAAAAGCCATCTTCTGGATATCTTCCTCTTTCACCCTTATCTAATGATACCCTGATCTCAAATCAATCTTACTAAACACACAAGCACCATCCAACTGATCCATCAGATCATCAATCCTTGGAAGAGGATACTTATTCTTGATCGTCACCTTATTCAACTGACGATAATCGATACACAACCGCATACTCCCGTCCTTCTTTTTCACCAACAAAACTGGAGCACCCCAAGGAAAAACACTAGGTCTCACAAACCTCTTTTCCAACAACTCATTCAACTCTTTCTTTAACTCCACCAACTCAGATGCCGACATACGATAAGATGCCATAGAAACAGGTCTAGTACCAGGAACTAGATCTATAGAAAACTCCACCTCTCTCTCTCTGGCGGCAAATCTGAAATATCCTCAGGAAACACTTCCGAAAATTCACACACAACAGGAAACTCATCAAGTGAAACTTGATTATCCACAGTCAAAGATGCAAACAAACCAAACAACTGAGCTTCATCCGCCAAAAGTCTCTTAAACTCTTTGGTAGATAAGAAACTCGAGTCTTCGTCTTCCTCAAGAGAAGGAAACCTTACCAGCTTATGATAGCAATCAATATGAACCCGATTGAATTGCAACCAATTCATTCCCAGAACCACATCTAAACCCTCCAACGGTAAACACACCAAATCCATCTCAAAGTATTTACCATAAATGGTCAAAGGACAACTCAAACAAACCAAGGAAGTAGTTACTGACCCCATTGCTGTAGTATCAATAACCATCTCACCACCCATCACAGACAACACAAGATTCAAACGCTTCACGCACTCAGACGAAATAAACGAATGAGTCGCTCCAGTGTCAATAATAGTAACTAAAGGCGTACTATTAATAAAACAAGTACCTCTGATCAGACGATCTGCACTTGAAGTCTGAGTTCCTGCCAAGGCAAAAAATTTCCCACCAGTTGGAGCCTGCTTCGGTTTCGGACACTTTGTACTAACATGTCCAAGCTCACCACAATTGAAACACTTCACCACGTTCCTCTTACAATCAGCTGCAACGTGTCCTACACCTCCACAGTTAGAACACTTCCTAAAATCTTTCTTACATTCGAACTGACTATGCCCCACATCACCACATCTATAACATCTCAAGGGACCAGACATTCCTCCCCCACTTGACCTTTTCTCAAAATTTCCCCTTTGTTTACCCTTATCAGCTGGTGTTACATACGGACCACCACGAAACTGTTGCTTCCCTTTCCTCTCGCTCACACTCTTGTAATGAGTAGAACGAGCCTTACTATCCTCCTCATAAATCCTACAACAATCCACCAAATCAGAAAACCTCCGAATCCTTTGATATCCAATTGCCTGCTTTATCTCAGGACGCAATCCATTCTCATACTTCACACACTTAGAGAATTCAGCAGTCGCTTCAGCATAATGAGGATAAAACTGCACAAGTTCCACAAACTTAGTAGTATAATTGACAACAGACATATTACCTTGTTTTAGTTCCAAAAACTCGATTTCCTTCTTTCCTTCTTTCCTCTTACATCTTCAGGAAAATATCTCCTTAGAAATTCAACGCTAAACACAGCCCAAGTAATCTCCTCCTCTGCAGCTTCCAACACACGACGAGTACTAACCCACCAATCATCAGCTTCTTCCAATAACATGTGAGTACCCAGTCTCACCCTCTGATCTTCAGCACAATCCATCACTCGGAAAATCCTTTCAATCTCTTTAAGCCAAATATGTGCACCATCAGGATCATATCTTCCTTTGAAGACAGGCGGTTTGTTCTTCCTGAACTCATCATTACCCGCAGCATTAGGTGCACCCTGCACAGCACGAGCCATAGGTTGCATAGCAGCAGCCAAAGCAGCATTGTTCCTACCAGCCATATTCTGTTCATTTCCAATAACAGAAACTATGGTTAAACAAACAACTCACTCCAACGCCAAAACCGACCAGGACAGACACAAACTGACACGAACTGACACGGACTGGCTCTGATACCACTTAATGTAACACCCCCAATCTATACCCCCAATTAAATAAAGCGGTAACAGAAAATTCAAAATTTCATCAGAGTATATCTAAATTATCATGGCATAGACTGGGAGGAATCACATTATATTGAAACAAGTCATACAACACCTGCTCATAAAGATATGCAATAGTGGGGTTGCAATCAACAGAGGAACTCAGTTCCTTACACCCACATTTCAGATTTTAAAATAAAAGCGAAAAATCTAAAATTGAATAACATATATATATCATGAAAAGTGTGTCATACATCAAGTTGTACATGCACAAGCCAAACGATATACATATACATAATACAAAAATATCACAAACGGCCTCCCTAACTACCCGGTGTCACATATCAGAGCCGACCGACAAAAGAATGAAGACGCAAAGCTTCACAAAAATACCTCCAGTGACTCTAATCTGCAATGCCTCATAGAGCATTATAAAACAACAGAAGGGTGAGAAAAACAATCATAATACAGTTGCATACAATTATATATAACACAAAGAATACACATATATACGGTTCTCACCACAACTCACACTATAATTCAAACACAAGGCAATACAGGGAATAATTCATTTTTCCATCACCCACAAGTATCCATATATCAATTTATCCACAATTCCACACATAAACAACCATTAATGATTTATGCAAATGCAAGAGACCGACACTACGACTCTATGCATATGCACATGCGGTACCGACTTCCAATGTTTCTCATCACTAGTTCACTCAGGAACTCTGCTGGAATCATCGCTCGTTACTTAATGTAACTCCCCGTCGGGCATATGATGTTCCCCGTCGCTCACACCTCTTTGTATAAGGCACACGACGTTTATGGATCGCTCACACCTCTTTGTATAAGGCACACGACCCGATCGCTCACACCTCTTTGTATAAGGCACACGATCGTCTACAATCATCGCTCACACCCCACACGGGCACACGATGTTATAGCGGATTCGCTCTGGAATCAATCTGTCACTCAGGACGTCACAACAATGCATATCATGATTCATGACATTTAATATGCACACATAAATGCATTCATTTACATCAACTAAATCACACTTTGTACTTATGCCCAAAACAATGCATTTAATTGCCATACGGCCACCCATCGTCTCAACACCATCAAAACACATATATTTACATCATAGAACAGCACCTTGCATTATACTCATCAGTTACCCACAATTATAACAACAAAAGTCGACAACCAACACTATTCCCGATTTTACAACATAATTAAATCGGCTAACAATTTCCAAATCATCATAATAAGAAAGTACAGCTCAATAGCTTCACAACGATACCAAGAATGTAAAAAACGGACAAACGGAACCTAAGTTACGAAAGAAAAACGAAAACGATATTTTGAAAAGTCCCATTTTACCATTCTCCTGTCCATACCCGTATTGCCCTGAGCCATACGCGTATGGGCAGAGACTCATTTTTCCTAAAGTTCACGTGTAAAAGTCCGTACGCGTAATGCCCAACCTCGTACGCGTATTGCCCTACGATGCTACGCGTACCATACGCAAATGGGCAGATGTCCGAGCAAAATGACATCTCATACGCGTATTGGCCCAAAACACGCCCACGTTACGCGTAATACCAAGGTCGATACGCGTATTGACAAGCCCCATACGCGTATGACCTGGAAAAACCAGAAAAATTTCTGCAGAACTTGTTCTGCGTTTTCTCAACCAAAACACTCCAATTTTTCACCTACACCCAGAAAATTACCAATACAATGCAAAACAACATGTATCTATCATATATCAACAATAATGAACACTAAAAACATGATTTCCAACACATTTAATCGATTTCTAATCAATTTTACAAAATATGGGTTTTACTAAATTTCTCCAAATCAATCCAAGAACAACCATGAATACACATACATAATCATACACAATCATACAATAATTGAGTTTCGCACCCTTACCCGATTAAATCGATTCTAGGAGATGATCTTTTGAATTTTCCAAGCTTTTCTCACTTTTCTTCTCTTCTCCTCTTTTCTTCCCTTTTTCCTTCTTCTCTTTTTCTTTCTCTCTATTTTTCTCTCTTTCTATTCTATTCTTACTAACTTAAGAAAAATATTATGAAATGACCAAAATACCCCCACACTCAAATATCTCGCAAACGTTCCCAAAACCCGATAAAATATCACACATCGAAAAATAACATATTTTCAGATAAAAGTCGAAAATAAAATAAAATAATAATAAAATAATCAAAACGACTCGATTAAATAAAACACACAAAAACTGGGGCGTTACAAGAGGCCCTCCAGCGTCAGATGGCTCTTGGATGGATCCAGGACTATCATGATAAAAATTCTTACCAGATCAACATGATTCAAATTTTCGATATTCGTTTGATGAATACCAGCTTGGTGGAGTTACACGCCAAGCAAGTCCAGCTCGGTTTTCTTACTTCACATAATTATCTGAGCTATGAAGTATGTCGTGAGAGCCACCAAGGATGTGCTCTCGTTCAAAGAACTTTACAACACTTGCTAAACCATTGGTGGCTTCCGATCTATCTAGACGAAGATACGCAATAAATCAGCGTAACTAATGGAAACCCCACTAGACGTCAAAGTCAGGATGTTCGATCTATGGAGACGGATCTAGTAAGGTTACACTGCATCCAAAGCGGACGTGGCCGGGTGCCACCACACAACTATGAATGCTGTAGAGTCTGCTCCGAGAATAACCAAGGATGCTACCTCATGCGGGCAGCTCTTCAAAGTCAGTTGGATCACAAAGGAATGTAACCATGTCCAAGTTCTGGGTCAGTCAACTGGACGCCAGACTACTTCGCTAATCAAATCAAGGACGTTGTCATAATCTCTGATCATCAGAGGAACAAAGATATTTGTGCCATCATCCCTCTACTTGATGACTCAAAAGTTCCTAACATGGAACCAATTGAAATTACTTACAATGGTCAGAAAAATCAGAAGGCTCCCGTAGTTATCTATCTGCCGGGACCATTACCATATGAATCAACTAAGGCTATCCCTTACAAGTACGGTGCAAAAATAATTGAAAATGGAAAGGAAATTCCATTACCCTCCGTCGTGAATATTGCAGACATTAGTCGAGTAACACGGAGTGGTCGGATCTTCAACAGAGGAGTTGGAGAACCCAACAAAGAAAAGGAACCTTAAGCAGAAGTTCCTGATCCACAAGTCGGTCAGTCCAATAATCCCGACCTTTCAAAGAACAACGATGAGATGCTGAAGCTCATCCAAAGGAGTGAATACAACATTTTTGATCAGCTGTTATAAACTCCTTCAAAAATCTTGGTGTTATCACTTTTACTCAGTTCCAAAGCTCACAGAGAGGCTCTACAGAAAGTCTTAGAGCAGGCCTTTGTGGAACAAGATGTAACAATCAGGCAATTCGACAGCATCGTCTCTAACATCACTTCCTGCAATAACTTGGGATTTAGTGATGAGGAACTACCGGAAGAGGGCCGTCGTCACAACATGGCACTCAATATTACAGTCAACTTCCAGGACGATGCATTAGCCAGCATACTAGTAGACACCAGATCGGCTCTGAATGTAATGCCAAAGTCTACATTGATGCGATTATCATACCGAGGATCTCCGATGAGGACCAGTGATGTCACCGTCAAAGCATTCGACGGATCCCGAAAAACAGTTATCGGCGAAGTCAACCTTCCCATAACTATCGGTCCTCACACTTTCCAAGTCACTTTCCAGGTCATGGACATCCGAACAACATACAACTGCTTGTTGGGAAGACCTTGGATACACCAGGTTGGGCCAGTCACTTGGACACTTCACCAGAAGCTGAAGTTCGTCAAGAATGACCAACTCGTCCCAGTCTGTGGAGAGCAAGCCTTGCTCGTGAGTAACTTATCGTCATCCACTGTTGTAGAACCAGAAGGGGTAATCGAAACCCAGTTCCAAGCACTTTCGCTACACAACGACAAACAACCCGAAAGAGGAACATCAATTTCCTCGTACAAAGATGCTCTCAAAGCGGTCGAAAGTACCAATATAACAGGATGGGGACAGCTTGTCATCCCTACTGACAATAAGAAAAAGAAAGGCCTTGGGTTTTCCTCGACCTGTACTCAGACTGCTACTAACGATGAAAGTTTTCATCCCATTCAGGATTTCTTCCACAGTGGAGGTTTCCTTCACCTAGTGTCTCAAGGAGTACATACCATCAATGAAGGTGATTCCTCTGATATAGAGGAAGAATGGAAATCCTATCTCAACAAGGATGGTTACATGTCTCAGGGAGAGGCGCATACACCATTTTGCTATCCTGTGCAGATCCCGAGATTTATACCAAGGTCAGACGTCAAGACGATATACGAAGATTGTGATCCGGAAGGATGTCGTGCTCCACCCATTTCATTAGAGGAAGATACTCCGATGAAATACAATTTTGACCATGACTATTATGGCCCGATGGATGGCCTGCCTATCCGGCAGCCGTACCCAGGAAACTCGGGGCAAGAGAATCAGTCGAACAATGAAAAATAGTTAAGTATCCTTGAAAAGAATACCCGCGTCCCCACCATGTCATGGGATCAACACTCAGGGTATTCTGAAAACGGTCAGCACGACGATGAATTTGCAAAGTTCGCAGGACTAGAATTCATCAACTACGCTTTTCCCGAGGTCAACGTCATTGAAAGGGATGACTCCTCCAGTTCTAAAGAGGTGTGGGATACCCTGGGACAACCGAGTGGCAAATACGACTTTATGGTCAAATACACCGCTCCCGAAAGCTCTCGTATCAGGCTCGAAGACATCCAACCAACTGGATGGGCAGATACACTTGAGAGTACGAATACTGTGCAAAATACACCTGAAGAATCCTCCTACGACAACTCTTCCTGGGAGACAGATTCCAATGATCCGGCTCCGCTAGAAATCAACGTCATTTCTAAGGACAAGCCAAGAAAGAAGGTACCAGACTTTGTGATTCACCGAGGAGTTCGCCGCCAATGGGTTGCTGTCAACGTTCCGAAAGTTGTTCATAAGTCTAAGTAATTGTCGTCTTTATCCTAACCTTTCACCTTGCCCAGGTGAAACGGATGTTTTGATAGGGCTCACTTTCTGTAAATACACCTCTTCGCTTTGCTCAAAGCGACAGAGTTTTGTTTTTTAGGGCTGTAGTTTCAAGTTTCGACTGATCATAAATAAAACAACGTCGTTCTGTAATTTCTACATCTATTGCTGTTTTCTCTTTTTGTTTTTCTAGAAATGTTAATCCTAAAAAATAAATAATAAAAAATGAGCATTGTTCAAATACACTTCACACACTCTTACATTCTTTCTACCTCTTCTAAAAATAAATCATCATGTCTTGCAGATTGCTTGTTTTAAACCCCGTTGAAACACGCGATCAAATGTCTTCTCCCAACTTTGAGTTCCCGGTATTTGAGGCTGAAGAAGAAAATGACGAAGAAATTCCATAAGAGATCTCCAGACTACTCAGACAAGAGGAAAGGTCCATTGAACCCCACAAAGAGCCATTGGAAACGGTCAACTTGGGTTCAGAAGAAGAGAGAAAAGAGGTCAAGATTGGGGCACTGCTCAGTCTAATTGTCAAAGAAGGTTTGATAAAGCTTCTCAAAGAGTTTCCCGGTGTATTCGCTTGGTCCTATCAAGATATGCCAGGGTTGGATACCAGCATCGTGGAGCATCATCTACCGTTAAGATCAGAATGTCCTCCAGTAAACCAAAGGTTGAGAAGGACTCATCCGGACATGGCCATCAAAATCAAAGAGGAAGTGCAAAAGTAAATTGACGCAGGTTTCCTCGCCACATCCGAATATCCTCAATGGCTAGCCAACATAGTGCCAGTTCCGAAAAGGACAGAAATGTCAGAATGTGTCCGAAAAGGACACATTGACATGATGGTCGACAGTACAACAAAGTTTAAAGTTTTCTCCTTTATGGACGGATTCTCGGGCTATAATCAGATAAAAATGGCACCGAAAGATATGGAGAAAACTTCATTTATCACCCATGGGGCACCTTTTGTTACCAGGTGATGCCGTTCGGTTTGAAGAACGTCGGGGCAACCTATCAAAGGGCCATGACAACTCTGCTTCATGACATGATACATAAGGAAATCGAGGTATATGTCGATGATATGATCGCCAAACCTAAAATAGAGGAGAAGCATGTGACCCACCTGTCAAAACTATTAGAGCGGTTGAGAAAGTACAAACTCCATTTGAATCCCAACAAAGGAATACCTGTTGAACCCACCGATTCTATCACCTCCAGTGGAGGGAAGACCGTTGATCATCTACCTAACAGTCTTGGAAGACTCAATGGGTTGTGTACTTGGCCAACAAGACAAAAAAGAAAGGAAAGAGTCTGCCATCTACTATTTGAGCAAGAAATTCACCGAGTGTGAATCTCGGTACACTATGCTTAAAAAACTTGTGCTCTAGATTGGGCAGCCAAACATCTTCGCCAGTACATGATTCGTCACACTACTTGGTTAATCTCCGAAATGGATCCGATCAAGTACGTCTTTGAAAAACCTGTTCTCACAGGAAAGATTTCCCGTTGGCAGATGTTGTTATCAGAATACGACATCAAGTACCATGCTCAGAAAACTGTTAAAGGAAGTATTTTAGCCGATCATTTGACTCATCAGCCGATTGACGATCAGGAATCAATCGGATTTGACTTCCCAGACGAAGATGTCATGTATTTGAAAATGAAAGATTGCGATGAACCACTACCCAGTGAAGGGCCAGAACTAGGTTCCCAATGGGGACTAATCTTTGACGGAGCTGTCAATCATTATGGAAATGGAATTGGGGCAATCATTATAACACCTCAGGGTACCCACATTCCTTTCACCGCCCGACTGACATTCAAGTGTACAAACAACGAGGCCAAATACGAAGCTTTTATCATTGGTCTTGAAGAAGCGATCGACTTAAGGATCAAGGACTTGGATGTATATGGCGACTCAGCCCTGGTTATCAATCAGATCAAAGGAGATTGGAACACATACCAATCAGGATTGATTCCTTACAAAGATTACGCGAGAAGGTTGTTACCATTCTTCAACAGAATCGAGTTTCATCACATCCCTCGTGAAGAGAATCACATGGATGATGCATTAGCCACGTTCTCTTCCATGATTAGTGTAGGTCAATGGAATGACTTACCTAAGATTGACAAAATGCGCCTAGAACGACCCTCTTACATCTTCACAATTGAAGCAGTCATAGACGACAAACCTTGGTATCACGATATCAAATGCTTCCTTCAGAAACAAGAGTGCTCACCCGGGGCATCCAGAAATGACAGAAAAACCCTCAGAAGACTGGCTGGAAACTTCTTCCTGAGCGGTGATACACTTTATAAGAGAAACTTTGACATGGTCTTGCTCCGATGTGTAGACAGACCAGAAGCAGACATGCTGATAAAGGAAATTCACGAAGGGTCCTTTGGCACTCATGCCAACGGACACACAATGGCGAGAAAAATTCTAAGAGCAGGGTACTACTGGTTGACCATGGAATCTGACTGCTACAAGTACATGAGGAAGTGTCACAAGTGTCAGATATACTCAGATAAAATCCATGTACCGTCAATGCATCTCAAAGTTCTCTCTTCCCCGTGGTCTTTTTCTATATGGGGAATCGACATGATGGGCATGATTGAGCCCAAGGCTTCAAACGGACATCGGTTCATCCTGGTAGCCATTGATTACTTCACCAAGTGGGTCGAAGCAGCGTCATACGCCAATGTAACCCGACAAGTGGTGGTCCGATTTATCAAAAAAAATATCATCTGCCATTATGGTGTTCCAAGTCAGATCATTATTGATAATGGATCTAACTTGAACAACAAAATGATGAAGGAGTTGTGCGCTTAAGTTCAAGATCGAACACCATAACTCATCTCCCTACCGACCTAAGATGAACGGAGTGGTAGAAGCGGCTAACAAGAACATCAAGAAGATCGTTCAGAAGATGGTTGTAACTTACAAAGACTGGCACGAGGTGCTACCCTTTGCTCTTCATGGTTATCGCACATCTGTCCGCACTTCAACAGGGGCAACCCCTTTCTCTCTAGTATATGGCATGGAAGCAGTGCTCCCCATAGAGGTAGAGATCCCATCAATCCAGGTATTGATGGAAGCTAAGCTCACAGAAGCTGAATGGTGTCAAAGTCGACACGACGAACTGAATCTAATCGAGGAAAAGCGAATGACGGCACTATGCCATGGTCAGTTGTATCAATAAAGAATGAAGAAGGCGTTCGACAAAAAGGTTCAACCCCGTGTCTTCAGGAAAGGAGACCTTGTGCTCAAGAAGATACAATCATTTCTCACTGATTCCCGGGGCAAATGGACTCCGAATTACGACGGCCCCTATGTGGTCAAGAAAGCTTTCTCAGGCGGTGCCTTGAGACTTGCAACCATGGATGGAGAGGAATTTGCCTACCCCACAAATGTTGATGTAGTCAACAAATACTTCGCCTAAATAAAAAAATAATAATAATAAATAAAAAAAACGTCTCGGTGGATTGAAAACCCAAAAGGGCGGTCCAGGCAAAAATTAGAGACATAATAAAAAATCATCCCGATGGATTGGAAATCTCAAAAAGTACAATCCAGACAAAAGTTAGGGATTAATGGCAAGTAACTACGTCCAACAAAGGGGAAAGTCCCTCGGCAACAATTACATCATCCGTCAGAAATCTCGATCAAGGTCATCTTCGACAGAAGCTCAGGATACCCAGAATTCAAAGATGGTAGAAGGATAGTGGTCGTTATGTTTCAACGTAGCCCTTTTCCCGTAAATTACCATTTTCTAACTTTGTAAATACTTTATGGAATCACGCGCTTGGTTGATTTCCGTTCTATCAATAAAATTTGAGCCCTCGTGCTTTTGTTTGTAATTCTCATTTGTTTTAGCTTTATAGAATGACATTTTAACATGATTAACGATTCTTGAATTAAAACAAAAATGAATTTACTTGTTAAACTTTTTCTGCTTTTAAAATAAAGATGGCAATTTCTTTTGACTGTTGAACATCAAAAGAACATCGATCGCTTCTCCAGAAGTAATCGAACCCCAAAATGCAGAATCAAAGTACTCCTTCTAAACCAGTGCACCTGAATGAAGGATCAGCGGTGCCAAATGTGAAAATTTCGTCTGACACCCCCGACAGAGTTCTTACCTCCTAAGCCCGACCAACGGTTTTCCCCGCGTGGACTATCTCTCCTAAGCAAGGCAGAATTTCTATCTTGAACCAGTGATACTTTTCATCTCCCACTGTGGCCGAGTATCCAGTCATGTTCATCTATTAGTCTGTATGTCGCGTCAATTTTGTCAGCATAAACATACATACATCATGCATTATTAATTTACATGCATATTCATATCACATCACTATCACTCCAGTCGGTCTTATCCCCTAGTGATAAAAGTCCTCTCAATCGAGTTGTCAGATCTTTCCACATCAAGAAGTGAATCATCTAAGTAATCTCTCTCCCATTTATCTCTGGATTAGAGACGGTCCTTGACCACTTTGATAACTTAAACCTCTGAGAAACAAGAAAACTTTCAACAAATATCACTCTTCGCCATTGAAGATGATATATTCGCTTTCCCGGATTAAGGAAAATCCCCAGAGAAAGCCCCTCAAAATTGGGGTACATCGTATGGCATTTCTCCAAGAAGATCTCAGAGAAAAGTATGATGTAATATCCCCAAGCAGAAGCAGTCTCTCAAGAGACTCGTTTTCCCCAGTAGAGTCGACAAATGGCATCTCCAAACAGAGAAGTTTGTGTACCTCTACACTTCAGGCAGCTGGGTTTTCCCAGCTGTAGCGGTAAAATCGTGAGTATAAGCTATTGATTAACTCAACTCAAAAATAAGCAAGAGTCGCCACCGCACTTTTATTTTTATCCATAAAGGAAAGGAAAAAAAAGAGCGAACAAAACCTAAAGAGATAAGGGTAAGGGGGGTTGGTTATGTAAAGGGAAGGTTTTACGCACCCAATACATCTATAGTACTCTATAGGAGCCTTTTGATGTATTCACTGCTTTTTGGTCTGAAAATGGTTTGCTTGTAAAGAGATTGAGGAGATGAGAGGAGAAATATTTTTTTAAGATTTTTGTGTTTGGAGAGACTTATCGCCTCATGCCTACGTACCCACGATGTGCAATGTAGGATCAAAACCTCGTAGTTCGTGGTACAAAGAACAAAAATTATTGGTTATGGCTTATTTTATCTTGAAAAAGACAACCTGTCATTCTCAAGAGAGAATACTCAACTAATTACCCGAAGGTATGGGAAAGTGGCATTTGCATCACATTAAGATGGAGGATTTGCTCGGATTAACATCAACAAGACTAATCACTTCAACATCTAAGTGGAAAACGACCATACTTTCAACAAAATACCATGGTTAGGAGTTTTACATCTCATCAAAAAAAAATGACTCATGTCTAATTCCTTTTTTGAAAAAAAGTTAAAAAGAAAAAGGTGCATAAAAAGCACAAAAAAATTGGATGAGTTTTGTATTTTTTATGTTTTTTTTATGAAATGGTCAAAGTATGATTTAAGATGGATTAACTTTTATTAAAAAAAACAAAGTTAAAAAGTCACTTGACAAAAGTCAAGGTTTTATCATGAAAGTGGTTTTAAGTTTTAAAAGAAGAAGGTTTTTGAAAAAGGAAGAAGATTTTGAAAATTTACGAATGGGGAGGAGAAGAAGTGACTATCCTAGTGCATGAAATAAAAGCTAGGGAAAAGAAGGATCTAACCAAAATGGAGCCACTTCAAAGCAACATTAAAAGAATTCCATCCTTAAGCAAATTGGCCAAATAAAGGCAAGTCTTCAATCAACACTCAAAGCAAAGGGATAAGAAGCCCTAATTCTAGGTCCATAAATCCAATATCACTTCAAAAGAGGCCCATAAAGAGATCACTCCAAAGCATAGGATAGTAACCAAAAGTCCAAATGAAGAGAATTAAGTTTTTTATGGTTTAATCCTTTATTAATGTTTTAGAAGTCCAAATGGACAAAGTAAAAATCAAGCACAAAATAATAGCAATAATAAAGAAATATAAACATGAATATGGGATGATAACATGAGACATAAAAATAAAAGAGATAAGGGAGCAAGAAGTAATCACAATATAATATGTAACATTAATATATACACAATAATGGTATGGTGAACTTAATCATCCACAACCAAGAAAAAGTGGCCAAAAGAACAAAAAGATAATCGATTCCGCTTCGTGTCTTGCACTACGGCGATTAACCAATGCGATTAGGCCAAATTTAATGAAAACTTGAAAGAAGATCGGGAGACCCAAAGCAACTACGCATCAAGCTTCAAAGTTTATGGAACTAACGCAAATAATCAATCAACCTTGGGATTACGCGACTAATCAAAGTCCGGTCCACGAAAGTACAAGTATCGAATTGGATTTATTCCGAATAGGGGCAAATTTTGGTCTATGTTAAGCGCACGCCGAGTAATTTGTTCGAACAATTACCCTATGAATGAGGCCGGCCATGAGATATATGTGTTAATGCACGCGAGATAAACGATATAGAGATCGTTATCCTAAAGCGGTGCCACACGAAAAGAAAAGATGGAAATGATCTCGTCTCGATCGAAATTCAACAAAGAAATTTCACGATCACTTCGACTTTCATAGATCAAAATAAAAAGAAATAGAAGAAAGAGGAAACCAAATTTGAATTACAAATTCAAGACAATTCCATCTTTAAGTTCATTCACTCATTTTGGTGGATTAAAGTGCTAAACATCTCACTAACTCAAAGCACCTAAAGTGAATTAAATAATCCACTTTAAAGATAGATTTGAATTAGTGAACATTTATCCAACTTCATCTACACCCTAAGTCCAATGAATTTAAAGAGAAATAATGCCTTTAAAAATGTAATACAAATCCAACATCAAAAGGAAAACAAAGATCAAGAATAAAATATTCAAATCATATTTTCAAGATATTTTTTAGAATGAAATTCAAAGTATCTCAAATCAACCAAGAATAATAAATCAAAATCTAAAATAAAAAATAAGGAGAGATTAAAAAGAAATAAAGAAAAGTAGAGAAGATTTTAAGAGAGAAAAAAAAAAGGAGAGGGAGGTGTATGAGAAAACGATGGTGGTGGTGACTCCATGGGCTCACACGGCCCAAACTCTTTAACAAAATAAAATTAAAAAAAAAAATGAAAAGCAATTAAATAAGAGTCAGAAGCTAAAATAGCTTCATCATCTTCTTCCTTTGAACTGCGGCGGTACTATTCACATGGAAGCCGGCGAACCAAAACTCCACCGAAACGGAGCGACGGGGAAAACTTTTTGCACGGTCGAGATCGGAACAGTGAGTAGAACATGAATACGCAAACAATTTCAACCGTCGGAGCTCATACGTAACCAAATTTAAACGCAAAGGCTCTTCGAAAAAATTTCGCTACCTTCGAATCTCAAGTAAGAACTGCTATGAACTTTCTTCTTTTCTTTTCTTCGGATGAGTGTTGTTGTTGTTGTTGATGAATTTGTGTATTAAAGCTTTTTGAAGGTTTGAAGAATTGATGTTGAAGCTTGAAGGTGAGGGTTGAGTTTGGATTTTGGCAGGGGTTTGAAGGCTGTGAAAGCTTGTCAAATGAGTGAAGAGAAGGCTGTATTTATAGAAGAAATTTGGAAATGAGTTGTGAAAGTTCGGTTGTCGTTTTCATAATTTTTTCTGCATTTCACTTGACTGCATTTTGAATGTATTTTTGTTGCTTTCTCTTGCGTTTTGGTCAGGAGTTATTTGCTGCGTGTGTCGTTTTGAAATTGGAATTTGATAGCAGCATCTTGCGTCGTTAGTGGCTTATGTAATAGCTTTGTGTGATGTCGTTTTGATGTGGTGGCCGTGCGCGTTTTGAATTGCTTCATTGCAGTTTTTTTTCATTTTTTTGTCGTTTGGAGGCTTGAACATTACATGAGAAACTTGTTTTACTAGCAGCTTGTGATTATGGTACGCTGTAGCTGGCACTTGGAGTAGACACGGCTGCAAGAGTTCCATGAGGTGTGAGCTTGGTTGAAAGATGGGCTTGTGTATCATTTCTCCAAACGTTTGAATGGGCTTGTATTTGAAATTTGGATGATGGCTACTTGTATGTAAATTTTGTCCAAGACTTGTTTTGAATGATATGATAGTAATCCATACACTTCATCAACTTAAATGATACTTGGTGGTCTTGAAAAAAAATGAAGCCAAATGGATCATGTTCTCTTGATTTCATGAATCTTCTTTAACAAATCACCATGAACTATAATGAAAATGCCTTGAGGTGGTGATTGTAGCATGAACTTGTTTTTTTTTTCAAGTATTGATTCATCACTTTTGGTTGAAAAATATTGTAATGGACTCTTGAAACATTTTGAATATTCTTTATGCCCTTTTGAAAACTTGATAATAGATATGTGAATGGACAAAGGTAAAATGAACATGGTTTAGGAAAAAAGATATTGAATAGACAAAATTGGTTCAATGGATAATTGGATTAGAAAAAATGGATAATGGACTATTGGATTGGGTTAGGAATTGGAAGTGTTTTATGAAATGGATATAGAAAAATGGATATAAAAAATATGGATAAAAATAAGGAAATTGGATATTAATGGATATTTGGTTTGGAAAAAGGATAATAAAAATGGTTTAAATGGATAATGGCTAAAATGGAAATGGATATGGATCATGGATGGAAAATATTTATTTTTAGCCCAAAACCAATCTTGATTTTTCTCACAAGCCTCTGATTAAAGTGCACACAACCACCACTGAACAAACCACAACTAAAACCACAACTGAAACAACGGCCATCTGAATCTGTTTGAACCCAAAACTCACATGAACCACTGCCTGATAAACTGAAGAAAACTCAGCACAAGACATCCTGCTTTTGAACAATTACACATGACTTGAAATCACTTCATTGTCTTTGATAAACCTGCACAACACACAGAGAAAGAAACAAGCAAACAGCAGCCATTTTTTTGTATTTTGGTTAGAGGTTAGTAAACAGAAACAAATAAGAATAATATACAGATGCTCAGGAGAAACAAAGATTGTGATCTTGTTTGTGGTATGGAAAAATGCAAATGATATGTGGGATCTTAGGGGCAAAAATTAGGGTATTACACCAGCAAGTTTGACATCGAAACTTTTTCCGTCAAATGGCATCTCCCCAGGAAAATTCGGCGAGAAGTTTGAGGAAAACCGCTACGAATAGAGCCCCTTGTCAAGAAAGTTTATTGAAAAAAGAAAATGAGACCAGTTCCTTAGTAGGAAACCAGGATCGAGGGGAAGTTTTTATCAGAAACTGAGACCAGTTCCTTGGTAGGAAACCAGGATCGAGGGGAAGTTTGTATCAGAAACTGAGACCAGTTCCTTGGTAGGAAACCATGATCGAGGGGAAGTTTATTACAGAAACTAAGACCAGTTCCTTGGTAGGAAACCATGATCGTGGGGAAGTTTATATCAGAAACTGAGACCAGTTCCTTGGCTGGAAACTAGGATCGAGGGGAAGTTTATTACGGAAACTAAGACTAGTTCCTTGGTAGGAGACCAGGATCGAGGGGAAGTTTATATCAAAAACTAAGACCAGTTCCTTGACTGAAGATCAAGATCGAGGGGAAGTTTCTACCTTTTCTAAGCATCTCTAGCATACCGAAGAGACTAACCATCCATTGGAGTAGAAAACCTCAACAACGAACTGTCTCGTCTAACCGAAGAGACTTACCATTCATCAGAGTCACAAAATCTCAACAACGAACTGTCCTATCAAACCGAAGAGACTTACCATTCATCGGAGTCACAAATCTCAACAACGATCTGTCCCGTTAAACCGAAGAGACTTACCATTCATTGGAGTCACAAAATCTCAACAACGAACTGTTCCGTCAAACCGAAGAGACTTACCATTCATTGGAGTCACAAAATCTCAACAACGAACTGTCCCGTCAAACTGAAGAGACTTACCATTCATCGGAATCACAAATCTCAACAACGAACTGTCCCATCAAACCGAAGAGACTTACCATTCATCGGAGTCACAAAATCTCAACAACGAACTGTCCCGTCAAACCGAAGAGACTTACCATTCATCGGAGTCACAAAATCTCAACAATGAACTGTCCCGTCAAACTGAAGAGACTTACCATTCATCGGAGTCACAAATCTCAACAACGAACTGTCCCGTCAAACCGAAGAGACTTACCATTCATCGGAGTCACAAATCTCAACAACGAACTATCCCGTCAAACCGAAGAGACTTACCATTCATTGGAGTCACAAAATCTCAACAACGAACTGTCCCGTCAAACCGAAGAGACTTACCATTCATCGGAGTCACAAAATCTCAACAACGAACTGTCCCGTCAAACCGAAGAGACTTACCATTCATCGGAGTAGAAGAATCTCAACAAAGAACTGTCCCATCCAACCGAAGAGACTTACCATTCATTGGAGTCACAAAATCTCAACAACGAACTGTCTCATCAAACCGAAGAGACTTACCATTCATTGGAGTCACAAAATCTCAACAACGAACTGTCCCATCAAACCGAAGAGACTTACCATTCATCAGAGTCACAAATCTCAACAACGAACTGTCCCGTCAAACCGAAGAGACTTACCATTCATCGGAGTCACAGATCTCAACAACGAACTGTCCCGTCAAACCGAAAAGACTTACCATTCATCGGAGTCACAAAAGGTATTAACTGCATTGCCTCAGGCTTCTCAAATAAAGGAATGACACAAAACTGTATTGAACCTTCCAAAAGGGGAGTCATACGCAGATTTCAGCTGAAAGGCACAGAATCTTCAAAGGTGCAAAATAAATGCACTCTCAATCCAGATTTCACAACCTAGAGATTCAAACAAAAATTGCAGGCGACCAAAGTTCAATCCAGGAACAAGCTGAAGAGAAACGGTCAAACAAGACCCATCCCGAGGAGGACATATCTCAACTGGGGACTAAATCCATCCAGATAATGAACTGGAGGGGAAACTGAATCAAGATCTTCCACGAGAAACAAACTCAGTGGGGAATTAACAAAGATAGGCATTTTTCTGCTTACGGGTCGACACTCTAAATGGAGAGAGGACACTCACGCTCTACGGGGATAACAACACCAGAGAGTAAAGAAGCACCAAAACAAATGAAAAATGCACAATGCAACAACGATATGCTATGCACAACAAAAGAATGCGCATACAATGCGTATGGGTATGAATATGCTGACAAAACAGACATAAAGAAAAAGCAGAGGGTGGAAAAAACATCACAACACCACTGAATACTCGGCTAATCTCAACAAGATGGAGATATCATTAGCAACTCTGCTAGGCATTTAGCTGAAGGAAACCTGCAAGAGATAAACAAAAGCCATCAAAGGAAAATAAATCCTACCACCAGGCTCAAATCTTGCTGGAGAAAGGAAGATACTCCTGGGGGGAAAGACCCGAATACCAATCTTCTAACATAGATGATCCACAAAGAGGATAACAACATAAAATCTGCTTTGAGGATGGCAGGAACACTGTTGGGGAATCATACAAACCCAATCCTTCTAAATCTTCCTGGGGATCATGAAAATTCATATGAACTTCCATCTAAAAAGGGTGAAGAGATCTACTGCGGAGAAATAAAGAATGAATCCGCTGGGGATCGTAGACATATAAACATCTACGCAAAATCCACTGGGAATACAAGGCAGATCTGCTGGAGATACAAGAGAAAAAACTCTCTGAGGATTAACCAAATCTGAGCGAGGCATCCTGGACTTCCTGAGAAGACAGCAAAGGGTCAAATTGTGGGGGATTTTAGATCAATACTCATCATGAGTGAGAGAAAACCCAACAGGTGACTAAAAGAGATATCATCAGCGACTTCACTGGGGAAATGCCGCATTAGAGATGCACGATCTTCACTAGGAGGATAAATCTTTGGAAAAACAATCCGGAGGGAAGTACATCTTGGACCTGCCAGGGAAATGAGAAGTTAACCTCACTGCTTTATGATTGGAGAGTAAACGAAACAGTAATGCTTTGTCTCCGCTGGGGAATCAGCAAGGATAAATCATCCTGGTGAGAAATACAACCACAGATAAGAATCCATGCTTCTTAAAGGAAAAAACATGGCTCTCTGTTTGGGGATATCCCAAGCAACAACAACACGTCTAGAGGGTAAAACTCTGAGTGAAGATTCCTCATATGATTTCGGCTGGGGACAGCAAAAATGAATCTCTGTGTGGGGACCACCATTAAGGAGAAGTGTGGACCTCAAAACTACTCAAATGCCTGACCATAACATAATCAGTTGGAGAAGATTCAGACCAAGACCTAGTTGGGGAAGAAACCAAACAGCACTGGACCTTATGAATTCAACACATCATAACAAATCCATCACCTTGTCAACAACTGATCACATTCCTAGGAACAAAATCTGCTGAGGAAATATCAACAAATTCTACTAGGGAAATATCGACAAACTCTACTGGGGAGCTGTCAATAAATTCTGCCAAAGGAGCGAGAACGAACCCTGCTGAGGAAAACATCGATCCTACTGTCCTTGGAATAACCATTGATGTTCCTTTTCTCATTCATAACTCAAAGGAAAATGTTTTTATAATTTTCAAAAATTTAAATCAATTATTCACATTTTGTTTCAAAAATCATCATAAAAAATAAATGAAATTTTGCAACAGAAACAAAATAAGAATTGCAAACAAAGGGACAAAGGCCCAAATTTTATTAAAAGAATGAAAATCCGCAAATGGCGTAATTCCATGGATCATTACAAGTTTGAAAAATGGTAAATACATGGAAAGGGTTACATTGAAATACAATGACCACTATTCTCCCTAACAACTTTGAATTCCACTGTGGCGAAAACTTCAGTTGAAGATGATTGAAGCAGAATCCTTGATAGACAATGTTGCTTTCAAACGATCAAGACTGGCCAGATGCAGTTATAACTTTTGCCTAGATTGCCCTTTCGGGTTTTCAACTTAGCGAGCTGTTCTTTTTTTTTAGGCGAAGTATTTCTTGACTGCATCGGCATTCACATGACGAGTGAACTCTTCACCATCCATAGTTGTAAGAAGTAATGCACCACCAGAGAAGGCTCTCTTAACAACATATGGGCCTTCATAATTAGGAGTCCACTTGCCCATGGAATCATTGGTAGAAGTCGAGATCCTTTTGAGCACGAGGTCGCCTTCTCTGAACACACGAGGTCGAACCTTCTTATCAAAAGCCTTCTTCATTCTCTGTTGATACAATTGGCCATGACACAAGGCCGTCATTCTTTTCTCTTCAATCAAATTCAATTGATCATATCTACTTTGACACCATTCAGCCTCATATAATTCAGCTTCCATCAAAACTCTCATAGAAAGGATTTCAACTTCTACCGGGAGCACTGCTTCCATACCATAAACAAGAGAGAAAGGGGTTGCCCCTGTTGAAGTGCGGACAGATGTACGATACCCATGCAGAGCAAAAGGGAGCATCTCGTGCCAATCCTTGTAAGTAACAACCATCTTCTGAACAATCTTCTTAATATTCTTATTAGCAGCTTCAACAGCCCCATTCATCTTAGGTCTATAAGGAGAAGAATTATGATGCTCAATCTCAAACTCATCACATAATTCCTTCATCATCTTGTTATTCAGGTTCGACCCATTATCAGTGATAATCTTGCTCGGAACACCATACCGACATATGATTTGATTCTTGATAAACCGGACCACTACTTGCTTGGTCACATTGGCATATGATGCCGCTTCAATCCACTTGGTAAAATAGTCAATAGCCACCAATATGAAACGGTGTCCGTTCGACGCTTTAGGCTCAATCATTCCAATCATATCAATGCCCCACATGGAGAAAGGCCATGGAGAAGAGATAACATTGAGAGGAGTTGGTGGTACATGGATTTTGTCAGCATAAACCTGGCACTTATAACACTTCTTCACGAATTTGCAACAGTCAGATTCCATTGTCAGCCAATAGTAACCTGCCCTTAACATCTTCTTAGCCATTGCATGCCCATTGGCATGGGTACCGAAAGATCCTTCATGAATTTCTTTCATCAACATGTCCGCTTCGTGTCTATCCACGCATCTGAGCAGGACCATGTCATAATTTCTTTTATACAGCACATCATCATTCAAGAAGAAACTACCAGACAATCTTCTCAAAGTCTTCTTATCCTTCTTGGATGCCCCAAGCGGGTACTCTTGATTTTGAAGAAAGCATTTAATATCATAATACCACGGTTTATCATCAACAACCTCTTCAACCGCAAACACATGAGCTGGTCTGTCAAGACGCATAACATCGATTTTAGGCACATCATTCCACCGACTCACCACAATCATGGAGGATATAGTGGCTAAAGCATCCGCCATTCGATTTGCTGCTCTGGGTATATGGTGAAGCTCAACCTTATTGAAGAATGTTAACAACCTTCTTGCATAATCTCGATAAGGAATCAAATCAGGTTGACGTGTCTCCCATTCTCCTTTAATCTGATTAATCACTAGGGCTGAATCTCCATATACATCAAGAATCTTGATTCTCAAATCGATAGCTTCTTCCAAGCCCATAATACATGCTTCATACTCAGCCGCATTATTTGTGCAAGTGAACGTCAACCTTGCAGTGAAAGGAATGTGAGAACCACGAGGAGTAACAATTATTGCCCCAACACCATTGCCATATTCATTAACAGCTCCATCAAAAATCAAACCCCAACGGGATCCAGGCTCAGGCCCTTCACCAGGTAACGGTTCTTCACAATATTTAACCTTTAGATACATCACATCCTCATCAGGAAAATCAAACCTGATTGGTTGATAATCGTCAATTGGCTGGTGTGCCAAATGGTCAGCCAAAACACTTCCTTTTATCGCTTTTTGAGTTCGGTACTCGATATCATATTCTGACAACAACATTTGCCAACGAGCAATCCTCCCAGTTAAAGCAGGCTTTTCAAAAATATACTTGATTGGATCCATTTTGGATATCAACCAAGTCGTATGATTCAACATATACTGGCGGAGGCGCTTGGCAGCCCAAGCCAAAGCACAACATGTCTTTTCAAGCATTGAGTACCGAGACTCACAATCGATGAACTTCTTGCTCAAATAATAAATGGCAAATTCTTTTTGACCAGATTCATCTTGTTGACCTAGAACACAGCCCATAGATTCTTCCAGCACGGTTAAATACATGATCAAAGGCCTTCCTTCCACAGGAGGAGATAAAATCGGAGGTTCAAGCAGATACTCTTTAATTCTTTCAAACGCTTTCTGACAATCCTCTGTCCAGACACAACCCTGATCTTTGCGAAGAAGCTTGAAAATCGGCGCACAGGTGGCAGTCATATTGGATATAAATCGGGAAATGTAATTCAAACGTCCCAAGAATCCTCTTACTTGTTTTTCTGTTTTGGGCGCAGGCATTTCCTGAATGGCTTTAACTTTACCAGGATCAACTTCAATGCCTTTTTGGCTGACAATAAAACCCAACAACTTTCCAGAACGGACACCAAAAGTGCATTTATTAGGATTCAAACGGAGCTTGAACTTTCTCAAACGTTGAAACAGCTTCAATAAGTACTCAATATGATCTTCTTCAGTCTTCGACTTACAAATCATATCATCCACATAGACCTCAATTTCTTTATGCATCATATCATGGAACAAAGTGGTCATAGCTCTCTGGTACGTTGCACCAGCATTTTTCAAACCGAAGGGCATCACTCTGTAACAGAATGTTCCCCAGGGTGTAATGAATGTTGTTTTTTCCATGTCCTCGGGTGCCATCTTTATTTGATTATAACCGGAAAATCCATCCATAAAAGAAAAGATATTGAATTTAGCAGTATTATCTACCAACATATCAATGTGTGGCAATGGAAAATCATCTTTTGGACTAGCTTTATTCAGATCTCTATAGTCAACGCACATTCGGACTTTTCCGTCTTTCTTTGGAACAGGCACAATATTGGCCACCCATTGAGGATACTCAGAAGTTACAAGAAAACCAGCATTAATCTGCTTTTGAACCTCCTCTTTGATATTCATAGCCATGTCGGGATGAGTTCTTCTCAATTTCTGCTTCACAGGTGGACATTCAGGCTTCAACGGCAATCTATGCTCCACAATATCAGTATCAAGACCAGGCATGTCTTGATAAGACCAAGCAAACACATCAACATATTCTCTAAGAAGCTCCACAATCTTCCTCTTAACATCTGACTGAAGCAGTGCCCCAATCTTGACTTCTTTTACATCATCATCTAAACCCAAATTAACTAATTCTAACGGCTCTTCATGAGGCTGAATGGCCTTTTCCTCGTGCTCAAGCAACCGAGAAATTTCATCTGGAATCTCCTCAATACCCTCTTCTTCAGCTCCAAACACAAGGAATTCAAAGTTGGGAGGGGGCATAGGGTCATTCTTTTCAATGGGTTTAACAATCAATCTGCACAATGATTTATGTTTGATTTTAGAGTATGAAAAGTGCAAGTATCATGCAGATAAAGATGATTATCACATTATTATTTTTTTGGTTTTTTATGTTACCATTTTTCAGAAATAAAGCAAAAAGGGAAAACATAATATGGATAAACAAAATAACATTTCATTGATGATGATAAAATTTGAAACAAAGCCCTCACAAATTCACTTTCACCTTGGGCAGAGTGAAAGGATTTTTTTGAAAGAAACAAAAACAAATTACTTAGAAACATGAACAATAGTAGGAACGTCAACAGCTGTCCAATTCTGGCAGATCTGTCCATGTGTCATAAAATTGGGAAGCTCTTCCTCTTCATCATCTTCAATGATGGCAGCAGTAGAGTGATCTTTGTGGATGAATCCAGCGCTGTGAAAGGTCTCATTAATACATTTCAAATCCCTTCTGACTATACCAGGCGTAAAGCCTAAACCAGTTTTGCCCATGTTATCAACCGCATCAATGACTCGGCCCCAACCGTCAGACCGACCAGTTTCTAACACATGCAAAGCATCTTTCAAAGAAGACATGGGTAACTCATTCTTCTTAACAGCTTTGTCATCAACAGAAAGAGCTTGGAACGGAGTTCCAACAGTTTCATCAGCATCAACATATGAAAAGGATGAAAGGTGGCTCACCAGCATTGCTTGCTCACCTCCAACAATTACCAGCTTATCATTCTTAACAAATTTCAACTTCTGATGGAGAGTCGAAGTCACTGCCCCAGCCTCATGAATCCAGGGTCGGCCAAGCAGACAACTATAAGCAGGACAGATATCCATTACTTGAAAAGTAATCTGGAAGAAACACGGTCCTATTTTGATCGGGAGATCTACCTCTCCAATCACAGTCTTTCGAGATCCATCAAAAGCTTTAACAATAACTCCACTATACCTCATGGGAGGACCTTGGTAAGAAAGCTTTAATAAAGTAGATTTTGGCAACACATTCAAAGAAGAGCCAGTATCAACCAACACATTGGAAAGCGCATCTTCTTGACAATTCATGGAGATATGTAAAGCCAAATTGTGATTTCTCCCCTCCTCGGGTAACTCTTCATCGTAGAAACTCAAATTATTACATGCGGTGAGGTTGGCAACAATACCATCAAACTGGTTAACAGTCACATCATGCTCAACATATGCTTGTTCCAAAACCTTCTGTAAAGATTTCCTATGAGCTTCAGAATTCATCAGTAAGGACAACACTGAAACCTTGGACGGGGTGTGCAAGAGTTGATCCACAACACTGTAATCACTCTTCTTGATCAATTTCAATACTTCATCCTCAAAAACCTTCGAACCACTGGACTGACCAGAAACATCAACACGACTCTCTTCTTGAGTTCGTTTGCCAGCAATAACATTCTCCACAATCTTTGGAGGCTCAGGAGCAAAAACTCGACCACTCCGGGTCACCCTACTCACATCAGCGATGCTCACCACAGAAGACAAAGAAGGAATGGGCACTTCCTTACCATCTTCTACCATGGTAGCATTGTACTTATACGGAATAGCTTTGTCAGATTCATAGGGTACTGGTCCGGGCAACCGAATGACCAAAGGTGTAGCAACTGTCTTCCGACTATCATAAGAGATAACAACTCTTTCAGGAATATTAAAGCGAGGCTCAATAGCATTCACCTCATTCTGATATTCGTCCCTCTTAGCAGTGACTTCAATTAAATTCTCATCCATCATCCTTTGAATGTCCCTCTTCACTATCACACAACCACGAGGATTCACAGAACAGATGCAACAGGCTGCATAATCATGATCAATATCATGGTATTCACTCAAGATTGCATGCATTTCCACAAGAGACCTTCGGATCCAACGGATATCAAAGATTTTGAATGTACCAGGACAACCATACACCATATTGACAGACGCCTGACCATGGTTAGGCTGCGGATTCGATTTCACATTAGGGTTGGAATCTTCGAAAGACAAAATACCACTTCTAGTCAGTCTCTGTACCTCCATCTTCAATGGATAACAGTTCTCAGTGTCATGTCCAGCTCCTCCCTGATGGAAAGCACAATGAGCTTCAGGCTTATACCACCAGGGTGAATCTTTCGGAACAGCAGGCGGTGGACGGGTCTGAACAAGATTCTTATTAATTAAACAAGGAAGCAATTCCATGTAGGTCATTAGAATCGGATCAAAATCTTTCTGAAAATGGCTCCATTGATTGTTTGGCTGATTAGAACGTTGTTGCTGAGCAGGTGGTGCCTGAACAACAGGAGCTGAACTGATAACAGGAGTGACAGATGCAACATGTTGCTGACACTGATTGCTTCTATTGCGAGGCCTTCTGTACCTTTCTCGAAAAACGACACTGGTCTCTCCTTCTTTCTTTTTGGCAAATCCTCCCCCATATTTCTTGGAATTTCCAGCAGAATTTCCATCTTTCGACAAACGTCCCTCACGGACACCTTCTTCCAATCTCATCCCCATATTAACCATCTCAGTGAAATCACTTGGGGCACTAGCAATCATACGCTCATAATAGAAAGGACTCAGAGTTTTCAGGAAAATCTTGGTCATCTCTTTTTCTTCCAAAGGAGGGTTGATCTGAGCAGCAATCTCGCGCCACCTCTGCACGTATTCTTTGAATGTCTCCTTATCTTTCTGAGCCATTGCCCGAAGCTGGTCATGGTCAGGAGCCATATCCACATTATACTTATACTATTTCACAAATGCCTCACCCAAATCTTCGAAAGTGCGAACTCGAGCACCATCAAGTCCCATATACCATTTCAAAGCAGCACCAGACAGACTATCTTGAAAGTAGTGAATGAGAAGTTGATCATTATCTTTATGAGCCGACATCTTACGAGCAAACATAGTCAAGTGACTCAACGGACAAGAATTACCCTTATATTTTTCAAAGTCAGGGGCCTTGAACTTATGCGGGATCTTCACATTCGGAACCAAGCATAACTCATGAGCATTCTTTCCAAACAGCTCTTTACCTCTCAGAGCCTTGATCTTTTTCTGCATTTCAGCAAACTGGTCTTGAATCTCTTCCATTCTATCATAAGCGCTGCCATTCTCACTTTGAGCAGCATGGAAGATTTGCTCTTCACCAAAAGGAACAGTGTGAACCACAGGCGGTGGTACAGTCATCACAGGTTGAACAGTGGGAATAACTGGAACTTCAGGAGGTGGAGGTGGCGGCCGATAACCTTCAGGAACAAAGTTAAGAGGCATGCCCCAGGGGTAGCCAGGAGGCATGGAATACTGAGGAACACTAGCAGGCGCCACAGAAATGGGCGTAGAGACAATCTCTGAAATGACTGTCCCTTGCACAGGAGTTGAAACCGGAGGAAGAGGCGGCGGTGGCTGATTCTGAGCAGCCACCAGAGCTTCCATCATAGCAGTGAGTCTTTCCAAACCATCCTTCAGAGTTGATACTTCTTCACGAAGCTCACGGTTCTCTTGTTGCAACTGATCCATCTTCTTCTTCAGATTAGCCCGAGTATTATACTGGTGCAACAGCTTGGCTGAACGAGGACCAAAAAACAAACAATAAGACACCTGGAAAGGCAAAAAACCATGCAGAATGATGCTTGATGCAAATGCAATGCAATATGAATGCAGCAAACACGGGATCAAAGCTTCCACAGATCCGGAATAACTGTTGCTGACGACAGAGGTCCGCTTTGAAGTACCGGGTACGTTGAAGGTCAGGGTTTCCTGCAAACCTGTAAACACCCGCCCATTCTCACATGTGGGTACTAGGATGTTCAGTATCCCGGGCTCTCAGGTCGAGAAATGATGATACGTTCACCATTTTTGGTTTGGCATCATCATCAATCGAGGAGGCCTCAACTGATTCTCCAAAACGAAAGGTCCTCAGCTTCAGAGGTTTGAGAAGCAATAGCACATTCAGCCTGAAGGATACAATGCTATCGCCAATCAAAGAGGTCGTCCGCTGATTCACTTTAAAAAAAACAGAGGGGTTATCCTAAAAGGTCATCCAGACTTAGCAGGTCTTCCAGATAGCTCTACCATCGTGGGAAATCCACAACGCATAATTCTCTAGAGAGAACCACATCCAGATTGTGTTTCATATTCCCTCCTCGAGCCGAGATGGAACGCGAGAGGATATGTCACACGCTAATCCTAAGTGCACTCAGGCCTGTGTATTGGGCCCATCTCTCAAAATACCCCATCCAGAACAAACAGAAAATCCAGCCATCACAAAATAGACAAAAAGCAGTAAATAAATCAAAGTAGGCTAAACCCCTCAAGGGATGGACCAGCAAGAGGTCAATCTTTCCCCAGCAGAGTCGCCACTTTTCTGTAGCGGTAAAATCGTGAGTATAAGCTATTGATTAACTCAACTCAAAAATAAGCAAGAGTCGCCACCGCACTTTTATTTTTATCCATAAAGGAAAGGAAAAAAAAGAGCGAACAAAACCTAAAGAGATAAGGGTAAGGGGGGTTGGTTATGTAAAGGGAAGGTTTTACGCACCCAATACATCTATAGTACTCTATAGGAGCCCTTTGATGTATTCACTGCTTTTTGGTCTGAAAATGGTTTGCTTGTAAAGAGATTGAGGAGATGAGAGGAGAAATATTTTTTTAAGATTTTTGTGTTTGGAGAGACTTATCGCCTCATGCCTACGTACCCACGATGTGCAATGTAGGATCAAAACCTCGTAGTTCGTGGTACAAAGAACAAAAATTATTGGTTATGGCTTATTTTATCTTGAAAAAGACAACCTGTCATTCTCAAGAGAGAATACTCAACTAATTACCCGAAGGTATGGGAAAGTGGCATTTGCATCACATTAAGATGGAGGATTTGCTCGGATTAACATCAACAAGACTAATCACTTCAACATCTAAGTGGAAAACGACCATACTTTCAACAAAATACCATGGTTAGGAGTTTTACATCTCATCAAAAAAAAATGACTCATGTCTAATTCCTTTTTTGAAAAAAAGTTTAAAAGAAAAAGGTGCATAAAAAGCACAAAAAAATTGGATGAGTTTTGTATTTTTTATGTTTTTTTATGAAATGGTCAAAGTATAATTTAAGATGGATTGACTTTTATTAAAAAAAACAAAGTTAAAAAGTCACTTGACAAAAGTCAAGGTTTTATCATGAAAGTGGTTTTAAGTTTTAAAAGAAGAAGGTTTTTGAAAAAGGAAGAAGATTTTGAAAATTTAAGAATGGGGAGGAGAAGAAGTGACTATCCTAGTGCATGAAATAAAAGCTAGGGAAAAGAAGGATCTAACCAAAATGGAGCCACTTCAAAGCAACATTAAAAGAATTCCATCCTTAAGCAAATTGGCCAAATAAAGGCAAGTCTTCAATCAACACTCAAAGCAAAGGGATAAGAAGCCCTAATTCTAGGTCCATAAATCCAATATCACTTCAAAAGAGGCCCATAAAGAGATCACTCCAAAGCATAGGATAGTAACCAAAAGTCCAAATGAAGAGAATTAAGTTTTTTATGGTTTAATCCTTTATTAATGTTTTAGAAGTCCAAATGGACAAAGTAAAAATCAAGCACAAAATAATAGCAATAATAAAGAAATATAAACATGAATATGGGATGATAACATGAGACATAAAAATAAAAGAGATAAGGGAGCAAGAAGTAATCACAATATAATATGTAACATTAATATATACACAATAATGGTATGGTGAACTTAATCATCCACAACCAAGAAAAAGTGGCCAAAAGAACAAAAAGATAATCGATTCCGCTTCGTGTCTTGCACTACGGCGATTAACCAGTGCGATTAGGCCAAATTTAATGAAAACTTGAAAGAAGATCGAGAGACCCAAAGCAACTACGCATCAAGCTTCAAAGTTTATGGAACTAACGCAAATAATCAATCAACCTTGGGATTACGCGACTAATCAAAGTCCGGTCCACGAAAGTACAAGTATCGAATTGGATTTATTCCGAATAGGGGCAAATTTTGGTCTATGTTAAGCGCACGCCGAGTAATTTGTTCGAACAATTACCCTACGAATGAGGCCGGCCATGAGATATATGTGTTAATGCACGCGAGATAAACGATATAGAGATCGTTATCCTAAAGCGGTGCCACACGAAAAGAAAAGATGGAAATGATCTCGTCACGATCGAAATTCAACAAAGAAATTTCACGATCACTTCGACTTTCATAGATCAAAATAAAAAGAAATAGAAGAAAGAGGAAACCAAATTTGAATTACAAATTCAAGACAATTCCATCTTTAAGTTCATTCACTCATTTTGGTGGATTAAAGTGCTAAACATCTCACTAACTCAAAGCACCTAAAGTGAATTAAATAATCCACTTTAAAGATAGATTTGAATTAGTGAACATTTATCCAACTTCATCTACACCCTAAGTCCAATGAATTTAAAGAGAAATAATGCCTTTAAAAATGTAATACAAATCCAACATCAAAAGGAAAACAAAGATCAAGAATAAAATATTCAAATCATTTTTTCAAGATATTTTTTAGAATGAAATTCAAAGTATCTCAAATCAACCAAAAATAATAAATCAAAATCTAAAATAAAAAATAAGGAGAGATTAAAAAGAAATAAAGAAAAGTAGAGAAGATTTTAAGAGAGAAAAAAAAAAGGAGAGGGAGGTGTATGAGAAAACGATGGTGGTGGTGACTCCATGGGCTCACACGGCCCAAACTCTTTAACAAAATGAAATTAAAAAAAAAAAATGAAAAGCAATTAAATAAGAGTCAGAAGCTAAAATAGCTTCATCATCTTCTTCCTTTGAACTGCGGCGGTACTATTCACATGGAAGCCGGCGAACCAAAACTCCACCGAAACGGAGCGACGGGGAAAACTTTTTGCACGGTCGAGATCGGAACAGTGAGTAGAACATGAATACGCAAACAATTTCAACCGTCGGAGCTCATACGTAACCAAATTTAAACGCAAAGGCTCTTCGGAAAAATTTCGCTACCTTCGAATCTCAAGTAAGAACTGCTATGAACTTTCTTCTTTTCTTTTCTTTGGATGAGTGTTGTTGTTGTTGTTGATGAATTTGTGTATTAAAGCTTTTTGAAGGTTTGAAGAATTGATGTTGAAGCTTGAAGGTGAGGGTTGAGTTTGGATTTTGGCAGGGGTTTGAAGGCTGTGAAAGCTTGTCAAATGAGTGAAGAGAAGGCTGTATTTATAGAAGAAATTTGGAAATGAGTTGTGAAAGTTTGGTTGTCGTTTTCATAATTTTTTCTGCGTTTCACTTGACTGCATTTTGAATGTATTTTTGTTGCTTTCTCTTGCATTTTGGTCAGGAGTTATTTGCTGCGTGTGTCGTTTTGAAATTGGAATTTGATAGCAGCATCTTGCGTCGTTAGTGGCTTATGTAGTAGCTGTGTGTGATGTCGTTTTGGTGTGGTGGCCGTGCGCGTTTTGAATTGCTTCACTGCAGTTTTTTTTCATTTTTTTGTCGTTTGGAGGCTTGAACATTACATGAGAAACTTGTTTTACTAGCAGCTTGTGATTATGGTACGCTGTAGCTGGCACTTGGAGTTGACACGGCTGCAAGAGTTCCATGAGGTGTGAGCTTGGTTGAAAGATGGGCTTGTGTATCATTTCTCCAAACGTTTGAATGGGCTTGTATTTGAAATTTAGATGATGGCTACTTGTATGTAAATTTTGTCCAAGACTTGTTTTGAATGATATGATAGTAATCCATACGCTTCATCAACTTAAATGATACTTGGTGGTCTTGAAAAAAAAATGAAGCCAAATGGATCATGTTCTCTTGATTTCATGAATCTTCTTTAACAAATCACCATGAACTATAATGAAAATGCCTTGAGGTGGTGATTGTAGCATGAACTTGTTTTTTTTTTCAAGTATTGATTCATCACTTTTGGTTGAAAAATATTGTAATGGACTCTTGAAACATTTTGAATATTCTTTATGCCCTTTTGAAAACTTGATAATAGATATGTGAATGGACAAAGGTAAAATGAACATGGTTTAGGAAAAAAGATATTGAATAGACAAAATTGGTTCAATGGATAATTGAATTAGAAAAAATGGATAATGGACTATTGGATTGGGTTAGGAATTGGAAGTGTTTTATGAAATGGATATAGAAAAATGGATATCAAAAATATGGATAAAAATAAGGAAATTGGATATTAATGGATATTTGGTTTGGAAAAAGGATAATAGAAATGGTTTAAATGGATAATGGCTAAAATGGAAATGGATATGGATCATGGATGGAAAATATTTATTTTTAGCCCAAAACCAATCTTGATTTTTCTCACAAGCCTCTGATTAAAGTGCACACAACCACCACTGAACAAACCACAACTGAAACCACAACTGAAACAACGGCCATCTGAATCTGTTTGAACCCAAAACTCACATGAACCACTGCCTGATAAACTGAAGAAAATTCAGCACAAGACATCCTGCTTTTCAACAATTACATATGACTTGAAATCACTTCATTGTCTTTGATAAACCTGCACAACACACAGAGAAAGAAACAAGCAAACAGCAGCCATTTTTTTGTATTTTGGTTAGAGGTTAGTAAACAGAAACAAATAAGAATAATATACAGATGCTCAGGAGAAACAAAGATTGTGATCTTGTTTGTGGTATGCAAAAATGCAAATGATATGTGGGATCTTAGGGGCAAAAATAGGATATTACACCAGCAAGTTTGACATCGAAACTTTTTCCGTCAAATGGCATCTCCCCAGGAAAATTCGGCGAGAAGTTTGAGGAAAACCGCTACGAATAGAGCCCCTTGTCAAGAAAGTTTATTGAAAAAAGAAAATGAGACCAGTTCCTTAGTAGGAAACCAGGATCGAGGGGAAGTTTTTATCAGAAACTGAGACCAGTTCCTTGGTAGGAAACCAGTTCCTTGGTAGGGTATTCCGATATTTAATCCTCTTGCACCCCGAATTCCCGAATACCTTCGCCATTCAAACCTTCGGGTCCAAGAAGATTAAATAGGGGCATCTGTCATACCCCAAATTTTGACCACCAAGATTCCTATCATTTTGAACACCATCATCACAATATGGATGATTTTTCATACTCATTAGTCTCCCCAAGGATGGGTGAGCATTCACTACAACAAAGAATTAGGGTTTCAAGCCCTCTCAGAGCCTTTAGACAAATGATCAATCAATAAAGGACATGATCTTTAACTTGTATAAATCTTCCAAACATCCACAAAGGATCAAGAGGACTCCCGCATCAAGAATCACGCACAAGGTTGCAGCATTCCAGGTGGATCAAGCCTCAAGATCGCCAGTGTCACCAAATTAGGTTTTTGATGGACCAGGGCCTCCAGATGGAGATTTTCCTCTGGGCATGAGCCAATGCTTCAAAACATAACCTAAGATACTCCAAGGGACCTCATGGACCCAATCATCAAGTCAATTTAGCCTCAGGGGATGCATTCATCAAAAATTAGGAATTAGGGTTTCTTGACCTAATTCACCCCTAAGTTGACTTTTGGGACAAAACATGAGCCAAGACCTAAAGACATGATTTGAGGGTCTCCCATATACCACATTAATCCATTTGTAATAATGGATTAATCCAGGAAGCTTGATTCACAAGTTTCAATTTCATCTAGACCACAGTTAGGGTTTTGAGGAAAAAAGTCAACAGTACCTTTGACTTTTGACCCAGGCATGCTCCCAAACCTTAGGACATGATTCAATACACCCTATAACACCTATGGAATCCATCCATCAAGTTTGATTTAGGTCAAGGACTTGATTTCATAGAGGATCGCACCGTTTGGAATTCATTTGACAAAAAGTCAACTGTGCCAAAAAGTCAAAGTTTAACTTTTGATTTTTTTCATCAATTATGGTCCCTTAACCCTAAAATGATGTTAATGTGTGATTGGAATCATCATCCATCAAGAAAAATCAAGAAAAGTGGGATAACTTGTAAAAGGGGTAACCATAAATAACTTAGAAATTTTCTAAGTTATGGAACAAAGTGGCTAGGGTACCAACTTTGGAGGACCATATCTCCTAAACCACAAGGCCATTTTTCCCCATTCAAAGCTGGATTTGTAGCTCTCATGGCCCTCTACAAAAGTGTCAACTACACCTCATTCCAATTCATCATGGATTTTGAGTTATGGTTGGTTCAAAATGGCTGAAAACATGAAATGTCACTTTTTCCAACACTTAGTGAAATTTTCACTAAGTCAGAATCTGTTTCACTTTTTTCAAAATGTAAGGGCATTTTTCACTTGGATCCCAAAAGTATCAAAACAAACTATGATCACACATATGTTGTATCATATGAGGGCTTTCCAAAATGACCAAGAACTTCACCAAATTCAATCTGAGCAAGAAGTTATGACAGTGGCAATATGCCTTGCTGCAACTGTCATAACAAGGCAGATTTTGGCATTTTGTTCGATTTGCTCCAATTTTCCAAAGGGCACGTAACCCTATCCATCTGAACACCTCAAGGAGAGACCAAGGAGGGACAAACACTGATCCATCAGCCTCCCAAGTCCTTGGAACCAAAAATAGCATGCCAAACCTAAAAAACCCTAAAAGAGGGACAAGACTCCAATTTTGTTTTGGAGCATTCAATGGATGCTTAGAGATGGCATGAACTGAGCTTCCTCTAACTGAATTCAATCAAGATTGATCCAACAACTAGGGAACCACAGCTATGTGCTCTAACCTCTAGTCAATGGCTAGAGGAGACTTGGATTCTCATTGATCAACATTGGTCAAACCTCTGCTGCAGTTGCCATTCACTATTGATCCTAAAACAAACTTGCTCTACTATAAATAGAGCTCATTTGTGCTCAGTTTGAGTACACCAAAGCCATCAAACAGATGCTTTCCTCAAAATCACTTTCTTTCACTCCAAAATACCTTCTTTAGCAAGGTAACTCTGAGTTTTTGAGTTGGAGAGCATTTCCACCACAGCTCATGAACCAAACACATCCAATATATCATATCTAAGTTGTCCAAACTCACACAAGTGACCTGTAACATCAAAATCACAAAGTCACCCTCAAAACCTCAAAAAGGACTTTTGTGCATTTTTCAAGCCATGTCTTAATCCAGCCACTTTCCAAACCAGATAAGGCCTCAAACACACTCCAAATATCATCCTTGAACTGTCCCAAATGGTTCCCCTCATCTGGAACACCATTTGAGAGAGTTGCTATTTTGGCCACTTTTACCCCTTTTGCAAGAAAGAGCTCAAACTTGCTCCAGAGGTTTCCAACTGATTCCAACCATCCTAAAAGCTTCTAAGAGATCATTTGAGGGTGTCCAAAGCATCAAATCATTTCTAGAACAAAGCACTTGGCAGATTGCACAAAAACTCCAAAAAGAGGTAAGCATCACAAGTTGAACTCTTTGAAATATGCATTGCTTTGAAGTCCACTGATCATACACATCTCATACATGTTATATATGTTGTGTTTGAACCAATTCATCAAGTAATCCATGCCTGTAACAAGAGATAACACAGAAAATGCAAATCATGGCCTATTTCAAAACCACTATCGGGTTTTTCAATAGGAGCATGATCTGAAAAAACTACCACCACCATTGGATTCCTTGTGAAATTCTAGGCCAGATGCATATAAATTTTGTCCCAATCCATGGAGAAATGAGAAAGTTACAAGCTTCACGTTTCTTGCCAAAACCTTGCCTTGCCTTGCCTTGGTCAGGCCTAAAATCAAGGCATGCCTTGTATATTTTTAGGCTGGGCTTAATACATGGATGTATCACCACCTCAGTGGTAGGAGGCGCGCACTGCACACAAGAGGTCTGGGGTTCGAATCCCCCTCGCCCCATATCCTCTTTTTACCATTTTTTTCCTATTTTTTGTCATTTTTCATGTTATTTTTAATAATTTGAAAATTTAATAAATCACTCAATTTTAATTATTTTTTATTGGTTCTTTTTGCAAAAAATCCCAAAAATGTTAAAATATTTTATTCCTCAAAAAAATTAGATTTGTATGAATTATTTAATATAGTTAATATTTTTGTGAATAAATTCATTTTTTATTATTTTTTAAAACATTTTAAAATGAATGTTCACCTTGAAAAATCAAAACCAAATGAGCTTTAATTCATCTTGTGATTAAGACTTCATTTTTCAAACCTTAACCAAAAAACATAAGTTGTTTATTAGAACTCATTTGGTATTTTTGCCATTTTAATTAATTTCCTTTGAATAAATTACTTTAAAAAATGATGAAATTAGGGTTTTGTTGATTTTCACCCTAACAAACTTGTTTCAAAACACTTTTGGGCCTCTTGAAAGAGTGTAAGCCCCAAACCCTCTGTGAATAAACCTTCTTGGGCCTCAGTGTATTGTATAAGTCCTGATACCGTCAAAAAGTTCGGTGCGATCGTCGCCTTTTTAACAAAAAACCACGGCCTTCTCCTTGAGTTATAAGACCCATCTTTATTCATTTTTAAACACTTTTGGGCCTCTTGAGAGAGCGTAAGACCCATTCCTTTGTACAAAAAACCCTTCTTGGGCCTCAGTCACTTGTATAAGTCCCTGTACAAATTCAAAACAACAGTGCAATCCCTGGCGAAATCTTGGGCCTCTCTTTGAGCTGTAAGCCCCAATTTCTTTTCAAAGTACTTTCTTATTTGATTTTGAAATATACTGTTGTTTTTCAAACTTTCTTTGTTGAACAACTAACAAAACAGCATGGAAGCTCTACAACCGAGTAAGTGTTTATCCGTTTTCATACGTATATAACTGTATTGTAGGGCTGTTTCACTGTAAGTCTTCTTTCACATCATTTTATATATCCACTGTGTAATACTAGTATAGTTATTTAGAGTTTCCCCGACAACTACGTCTAGCACTACGTAAAACCTCGTTGGTCACTCTTAAATACAAACAAAACTAGATCCCCATAGGATTCCAGATACAGTCTTCCCTCCTCTTGGGGTTAAACAATATGGAACAAAGAGAAAGGCAGTATTCTCGGTGAACCTTTTCTCAGACTGTAACCCTAGAAATTGTCAAAAGGAATTCTACTCCCCAGAGTTGATCTATTCTCGGTAAATGGCATCTCTTGAGTTCCTCAAACCCGGAACTCTCACTAAATGATCTATTATTTGTGAATAGCATTTCTTGAACTTTCCCGGCTTGGGACCCACGGGCTTCTTAAAAGCATCCTCGCCTCCTCTTGGGCGTTGTACAAGGACCCTTCGGCTTCTTAGAAGTTTTCACAGCCTCCTCTTAGGCTTCGTATAATGATTCTTCCTCAGCGAAGATAGCCTCCTCTTGGGCTTCATACAAATTATCCCTTCGGCTTCTTAAAAGTTTTTCCCGCCTTCTCTTGGGCTTTGTACAAATTGTCCCGACGACCTCCTAAAGGTATAGGAACAGAAATTAGTCATCTTAATAGAGCAGTCTTTCAAAAGAGTCTATATCTTTCTCCCGTAAACGTACCTCTTAGGCATAGTACAGAAGATAAAACTCTAGACTTGGACAGTCTAATCCCCTTGAGTCTCGAAGACATTCTCAAGTTCCCTTCTAAACATAGGAAGAAACCTAGCCTCTCTCAAGAGAACGCTCTACTTGGACCTGCCTAGGGATTTCAATGATCCTCAGCAGTAAGGTAGCCTTCTCTTGGGCTTTGTACAATGATTCTCCTCCACCGGAGCTAACCTTTTCAGACTCTCTTGTTGAGTATAAAAGACCCTCTTGTTGAGTCAATCTCCCTTTAGCCTGAATCTCGGGCTTCGTACGACACAGAAAATAACTCTCTTGTTGAGTATAAAAGACTCTCTTGTTGAGTCACCCTTTAGCCTCCGTCTTGGGCTTTGTACAAAACACACATAAAACACTCTCTTGTTGAGTATAAAAGATTCTCTGGTTGAGTCACCCTTTAGCCTCTGTCTTGGGCTTTGTACAAGACACACATAAAACACTCTCTTGTTGAGTATAAAAGATTCTCTTGTTGAGTCACCCTTTAGCCTCCGTCTTGGGCTTTGTATAAGACACACATAAAACACTCTCTTGTTGAGTATAAAAGATTCTCTTGTTGAGTCACCTTTTAGCCTTCATCTTGGGCTTTGTACAAGACACACATAAACCACTCTCTTTTTTAGTATAAAAGACTCTCTTGTTGAGTCACCCTTTTAGCCTCCGTCTTGGGCTTTGTACAAGACACATATAAAACACTCTCTTGTTGAGTATAAAAGATTCTCTTGTTGAGTCAAACCCTTTTAGCCTCTAATCTTGGGCTTCGTACGAGACAGAAAATCACTCTCTTGTTGAGTATAAATTACTCTCTTGTTGAGTCAAATCCTTTTAGCCTCCATCTCGGGCTTCGTACGAGACACAAAAGCACTCTTTTGTTGAGTGAACCCTTTTTTGCCTCAATCTTGGGCTTTGTAAAAGACAGAAAGAACATTTTTCCCCGAAAAAGTCGAACTTTCAGCCTCCTCTTAGGCTTTATATAAGTAAATCCCCGGTTGAGTCAATCAACCTTTTAGCATCAAAACATGCCTTGCTCACAGCATACAAACATCAACGACTCCTCTTTAGAGATGACAAATTCTCTCTCAGTCAGGACCCCTTTAGCTTCATATCTTGGGCTTTGAACAAGATACAAATCACCTTTTAGCTTCAATCTTGGGCTTTAAACAAGACACCAAAACACCTTTTTCCTCCCTTAGAATAGGAGGAACTACGATCGCTTTGATTTCCCTATACTTCATAACAGGGAATACGTTGGCATAAGATTGCAGAATCTTAGCGAGCATACTAACAAAATACTCCAAGTCCGGAACCCTCATACATCAATCTATCTGGTGCAGTATCCTAACCAAAAGTCCCCTAAACGATTCCGACACTTGCGTTCTTCAAACAAATAACCCAGAGAGAGACCCCCCCTTTTGATAGCATCTGTAAACCAACAGTTTTGACTGTTTAAACTCAGTTTGCAAGCAGGGTTAATTGGAGACATCTATTTCCCTTCTTTAATCAGCTCAATAGGATAAAGAATGAATCAAACTATAGCACCAAAGCGATGGTGATTCGAAACCACAAAAATCGCGCTACAGAACTATGTTCACATACATAAATTAGTTAAATATATGTTAAAAAGGGTTAATCATATGTATGTATTCTGATCATGGCATTTTATACGAATCAATCATTTTTCTGATATAGATGTTATCCTTGTTTAATTGTTTACACATTGATTTGAACCGCTATAGACCTATACTCTTCAGATCTGGATCTAGGATAAATACCTATTAGGTTCTAAACTCTAGACATAGATTTAGATTTAACATTCACGTGAGTATCAGTTCTTAATACCCTGTGTTGTGAGTTGCGTGAGACATCACCAATGAGACAATACGGTTGTTCTCTCAACTTTGTGTTAGACATAACCTCAGTTATCGGTAATATGTGAGGGTATTAGACAAATGATTGATTTATTTTTAACTGGTCAGAAGAATGCATGTGTTATTGATTGATGAAATTCCAATCCCAACAAGGCTCTGTTTATTTTAAATCTTTACTTTATATTTTCCATCTTTATATTTTTCGCTTTTATCTATTATACCTTGAATATTTCAACCAAAATTTTCACAACAAGCTTAGAAACATAGAGACCGTTGAATGGCGTTCTTTCCCTCGCACTGATCCTTGTGGAGACGACAAAATCAGGTACTCAATAATTTTTTATTGCTACTTTACCGCGCGAGCAATGGCTACCTCTGTAACACCCCATTTCTACCCATCGAGTAATATAAAATCAGAGTTACAAAGTTTCAACGTGCATATGGAATGTTACACTTTCTACTTAAAACAACGACAATTAATCACCTGGAAAACAGATACATAACACATAATTTTTAAAGAACCGATAACAACCTGCTCAGTCTTTAAAATAAAACAGCTGTCATTACTACGCAGCGGATTCACAAAAATTCAACTTTAATGACATACCATCTTTGTCCACTTAAAACAACTTGAAAAGAAAAAGTCTTTAATGAAAACAACTTAAAATTCAGCAACAATACTAAAATCAACAATAAAAGAAACATGTGTTCATCCCCCCGAGTGTTACGTATCAGAGCGATGACACCAACTCGACTAATGAAGGTAGACAACCTTCACTCTGGATTACCTACAGGATGGCGTATAAACCATCACCAAACACAGAAGGGGTGAGATATCAAACAATATAATCGGGTATATGATAAATAATATATTAGATCGGATTATATAAAATCACCACTTCACAACATTACCATCAACATTAATCAACAACACAACAACAATTTATGCAACATGGAATGCGACTCATAATATGCACATGCATGTGGTACCATTGGAGCAGAACTCCCAACTTAAAAATCTGCCAATTAATAGAGGCGTCAACAAGGCATAAGCCTTCAACTTAATTTTCCAATCCAGGCCAACTTACCGAGCATCAGCTCCAACTTGATATGTTATGTATGCAACAACATTATGAACACACCAGCAACTACAACAACAATTACAACTACAATTCAACTTTGGCATTAAGCCTACAACTTAATTCTTGCCAATAATTAGAGGCAATGCAACAAAATTCACACTTGCAACTTTATAATTAACCACAACAATACCACTGCAATTTACATCATACTCCGTATCATCCAAATTATATTACAAACGTTCCTCGAAATTATCCGGACAGTGCTACTAAAAACCGGTTAATTATTCTTCTACTAAAATTACTAATGTTTCTACTCAGCCTTAATGTTATCAGGACTATTCTGGTACTGTTATTATACAAGTTCTGCTATGTTTACTCACTATACTGCTAGATTATTCTTCTACTAATTTATCTCTGTTACTGCTACTGAAATACTACCTGCTAGTTCATGCCTTCGCTGTCATTTTTTTTCTATTAACTGAAGCTAATAGTGACTACATTATTTTCCTGCTAATTCACTAGTTCTGCTTTCTAGTATCAACCCTGTTATTTTACTGTTACTAACATATTTCTGTCATTATTAATATTATTATTAATATTTCTGCTAAACAAATAAACACCCACACACACACACAACTGGCTTGCACCACTTCTCTCACCCACACACACAGGTGGCTTGCGCCACCCTCACACACACACACACACACACACACACAGAGGTGGCTTGCGCCACCCCCTCTTTTTTTTTTTAATTCGACCTAGTCTAAAATAATTCTAAACATAGACTCAAACAACACATAATTTTTAGCAACATTAATTTTTTTTTCACAGAACCCATAATTTTTCAGAGATAACAACCAGATACGAAAACAACAGGAATTCGGCATATTTCTCGACACAATTTATACACAGTGACCATTTTATACAATCCCAAATTCCCACATACTATTCATCAACTACCCTATTATAGAGTCAGAACCCCACCCTTACCTTGGATTGAAGGTTGATCTGCTCTCTGATTGGATTCTCGTTCTCGCAGCCTCTACGTATTCTCCTTCAAACCCTTATTCCTCTTTCTGCCAACCACCTACTTGTTCTTACTGTTATATCCTTTCTTTCTCATAATTCTAAATACCTAATATAATAACACTATTATTCTATTTGTCTTATTGGGCCTCACTTCTACGCCCCCTACTATTACTACTTCTAATCATCAAAGCCCAATTAACATAATCTAGTATTATTTTTAATACTATATCTACAACCTAATCAGCTTAATTAATCAACTAGCAACAACACAACTTAAATCAATATTCTATAATTTCAACAATTATTCGGAAAATAATCGAAAATATTTAATTAAATAAATAATTAAATATCGGGCGTTACAACTCTCCCCCACTTAGAATATTTTCGTCCTAAAAAATTTACCTTGTTCAAATAACTCGGGAAAGGATTCCCGCATCTTGCTTTCCAACTCCCATGTCATACTTTCTCCGGCAGCTTCTAACCAGACTACTTTTATCAACGCAATCTCCATGCCTCTTAGAGTCTTTATTTCACGATCCGCGATCTGTACAGGCATCGTTTCCATAGTAAGATTATCCCGTACTTGCACATCATCCATATGAATTACATGAGATGGATCTGGAACATACTTCCGGAGTTATGACACATGAAACACTTCATGTAAATTCGAAAGATTAGGCGGTAAAGCCACTCTATAAGCAACATTTCCAACTCTGTCCGAAATCTGATATGACTAATAAAACGAGGAGTGAGCTTCTTAGACTTCAATGCACGCCCAACACCTGTCACAGGTGTAACTCTCAAAAACACATGGTCACCTGCTTGAAATTTTAAATCTTTCCTTCGTTTGTCATGATAACTCTTCTGCCTACTTTGGGAAGATTTCATCCTTTCTCGGATTAAATTTACCTTCTCAGTATTCTCTCGAACAATTTCAGGTCCAAGCACTACACTTTCTCCAGATTCATGCCAACATAAAGGAGTCCTACATCTCCGACCATATAATGCTTCAAAAGGTGCCATTCCAATACTGGAATGGTAACTGTTATTATAAGTGAACTCGATCAATGGAAGATAAGTATCTCACGAACCTCCCTGCTCAAGAACACATGCTCTCAACAAATCCTCCAATGACTGAATAGTCCTCTCAGTTTGACCATCCGTCTGAGGGTGATACGCTGAACTCAACCTCAACTTAGAACCCAACGCCTCTTGAAAACTCTTCCAAAAATCAGAAGTAAACCTCAGATCTCTATCTGACACAATACACAGAGGAACACCATTCAGATTTACAATTACGCTAGTATAAATCTCCGCCAACTTCGATACTGGAAAACTGATGTTAATAGGGATAAAATAAGCCGACTTCGTAAGCCTATCAACAATCACCCAAATCGAATCGTTTCCTCTTGAAGTATTAGGTAATCCCGTCACAAAGTCCATTGAAATGCTATCCCATTTCCACTCTGGAACTTCTAACGGTTGCATCAACCCTGCAGGTTTCTGATGTTCAGCTTTCGACTTCTGACAAGTTAAACATGCGTACACAAATCGAGCTACATCACGCTTCATCCCAGGCCACCAAAACAATTTCTTCAAGTCTTGATACATTTTTGTAGCCCCTGGATGAATACTCAAATTGCTTCTATGACTTTCCTCGAGAATTACTTTCTTCATCTCCGCATCATCAGGAATACAAATTCAATTTCGGAATCTCAACACACCTTGCGCATCTAACTTGAAATCCTCATTCTCAGACTGATCGATCCCAACCATCGAATCTACCAGTTTCACGTCTAACTTCTGAGCTTCCTTGATACTGTCCAGAAAATCATTGTTAATCTTCAGCATTCCCAACATCACACTCTGCGGTGTCACTTTGCAAACTAAGCTCATATCTCTGAACTGCTCAATTAATTCCAATTCCTTAACCATCATCGCCGACATATGCAAATTTTTCTGACTTAGGGCATCAGCCACAACATTAGCTTTACCTGGATGATAGTTCAAACCGAAATCATAATCTTTTAATAATTCCAACCATCTTCGTTGTCTCATATTCAATTCCTTCTTATCAAATAAATACTTTAAACTCTTATGGTCACTAAACACTTCAAATCTAGAACCATAAATATAATGCCTCCAAATCTTCAGCACAAAAACAACGGCAGCAAGTTCTAAATCATGCGTAGGATAGTTCTTTTCATGAGTTCTCAACTGCCTCAACGCATAAGCAACTACCTTATCATTTTGCATAAGTACACCTCCTAAACCCATCTTAGAAGCATCACAATATACCACAAAAGGTTCTCCTGGAATAGGTAATGTCAAAACCGGAGCCGTTGTCAATCTCTCTTCACATTGAATGTCCCACACAAAAGCTCTACCTTTACAAGTCAACTTAGTCAAAGAAAGTGCTAACTTAGAAAGTCCTTCGATAAACCTTCGGTAATAACCGGCTAGTCCCAAAAAGCTTCTAATCTCGGTAGCCGACTTTGGAGTTTCCCATTGCAACACAGCATCTACTTTAGATGGATCCACAACAATGCCACTACTTGAAATGACATGACCAAGAAAACTAACCTCCTTTAACCAAAATTCACATTTAGACAGCTTTGCATATAACTTCTTCTCTTTCAAAACTTGCAATACTAGTCTTAAGTGTTCCGCATGCTCTGTTTCCGATTTAGAGTAAATCAATATATCATCCATGAACACCACCACAAACCGATCCAAATAAGTATGAAAGACGCGGTTCATGTATTCCATGAATACTCCCGGCGCATTAGTAACACCGAAAGGCATCACCGAATACTCATAGTGTCCATAACGCGTTCTGAAAGCCGTCTTTTGGATATCTTCATCTTTCACTTTAATCTGATGATAGCCCGACCTCAAATCAATCTTGCTAAACACACGAGCCCCTACCAATTGATCCATCAAGTCATCTATTCTCGGAAGCGGATACTTGTTCTTAATCGTCACTTTATTTAATTGTCTATAATCAACACAGAGCCTCATACTTCCATCTTTCTTCTTTACTAACAACACTGGAGCTCCCCACGGCGATACACTTGGGCTCACAAACTTCTTTTCAAGCAAATCCTCCAATTGCTTCTTTAATTCTGATAATTCAGATGCATACATTCTGTATGGTGCCATAGAATAAGGTCTGGTACCAGGTACAAGGTCAATTGCAAATTCCACCTCTCTTTCTGGCGGTACATCAGGAATTTCATCAGGGAAAACTTCAGGAAATTCACGCACCACTTGCAACTCCTCAATTACAGCTCGGCTCTCAATAGATAACGACGCCATCACCGAGAACATCTGAGCTCCTTCTTGCATCAACTGCTGTAACTGCCTAAAAGACAACAAACCAGCTTCTTCCTCTTCAGGAGTAGAAAATCTCACTGACTTGTTATAACAATTGATATGAACATAGTTATATTCTAACCAGTTCATTCCCAAGATTACATCCATCCCAGTTAATGGCAAACACACTAAATCAACAGTAAAGTCTCTGTCGAAGATCGTCAAAGGACACTTTAAACACGCAAGAGAAGTAGTCACCGATCCCTTAGCCGGAATCTCGACGACCATTTCTCCACTCATAGAAGACAACACAAGACCCAATCTTTCAACACATTCAGCAGCAATAGAGCAATGAGTAGCACAAGTATCAATCAGAGTGATTAAAGGAGTACTATTAATGAAACATGTACCTCTGATGAGTCTATCCTCGGTAGTTGTCTGAGTCCCAGCCAAAGCAAACACTTTCCTACCAGTTTGCGCCTTCTTTGGTTTCTGACACTGACTACCAATGTGTCCTTCTTCACCACAGTTGAAACAAATCATCTCTTTATGCTTGCACTCAGATATTGCATGCCCATTTTTACCACAACGGAAACACCTCTTCACCTCAGTAGTACACACATTACTCTTATGACCAGGTTTCCCACATTCGAAACACACTACGCTAGTAGGAGCATCTCCCCCACCAGTCCTCTTACCATCAGCCACTTTCTGTTTACCTTTTCCAGCTGGAGCATCATAAGGCTTGCCACGATTCTGTTGGTGCTTGCTCTTCCTCTCATTAATGATCTTATAATGAGCATTGTTATCCTCTTCATAAATTCTGTAACTATCAATCAAATCAGAGAAGACACAAATCTTTTGATATCCAATTGCCTTCTCGATCTCTGGGCGCAACCCACTCTCAAACTTGATGCATTTTGAAAACTCAGCAGTATCCCCGTTATAGTGCGGATAAAACTTAGCCAACTCAACGAACTTTGCAGCATATTTAGTAACCGGCATATTTCCTTGCTTCAACTCAAGAAACTCGATTTCCTTCTTACCACGAACATCCTCTGGATAATACTTCCTCAGGAACTCCCTTCGGAACACAGACCAAGTGATACCTTCACCTGCAGCTTCTAACCTCTGACGAGTCTCTAGCCACCAGTCATCAGCCTCGACTGCTAGCATATGAGTCCCATACCGAACCTTCTGCGCTAGAGTACAGTCCATCACATAGAAGATTCTCTCCATCTCTTTCAACCAATCCAACGCTTCATCAGGATCATACTTGCCCTTGAAGGTAGGCGGATTCTCCCTCTGAAAAGTTGCTAAACTACGAGATCCAGCATTCTCGTCAGCGTTCAGCTGATTCTGCAAAGCCTGAGCCATTGCTTCCAACGCGACAGCAATTGCAACATCATTCCTTCCAGCCATCTCAACTATCACTACCACATAAACAAGGTTAGAACTAATTAACAATACTCGATTGTTAAACAAAACTACGACTCGACAACTTGGCCGGACGGACCGACCAGCTCTGATACCACTAATGTAACACCCCATTTCTACCCATCGAATAATATAAAATCAGAGTTACAAAGTTTCAACGTGCATATGGAATGTTACACTTTCTACTTAAAACAACGACAATTAATCACCTAGAAAACAGATACATAACACATAATTTTTAATGAACCGATAACAACCTGCTCAGTCTTTAAAATAAAACAACTGTCATTACTACGCAGCGGATTCACAAAAATTCAACTTTAATGACATACCATCCTTGTCCACTTAAAACAACTTCAAAACAAAAAGTCTTTAATGAAAACAACTTAAAATTCAGCAACAATACTAAAATCAACAATAAAAGAAACATGCGTTCATCCCCCCAAGTGTTACGTATCAGAGCGACGACACCGACTCGACTAATGAAGGTAGACAGCCTTCACTCTGGATTACCTGCAGGATGGCGTATAAACCATCACCAAACACAGAAAGGGTGAGATATCAAACAATATAATCGGGTATATGATAAACAATATATTAGATCGGATTATATAAAATCACCCCTTCACAACATTACCATCAACATTAATCAACAACACAACAACAATTTATGTAACATGGAATGCGACTCATAATATGCACATGCATGTGGTACCATTGGAGCAGAACTCCCAGCTTAAAAATCTGCCAATTAATAGAGGCATCAACAAGGCATAAGCCTTCAACTTAATTTTCCAATCTAAGCCAACTTACCGAGCATCAACTCCAACTTGATATGCTATGTATGCAACAACATTATGAACACACCAGCAACTACAACAACAATTACAACCACAATTCAACTTTGGCGTTAAGCCTACAACTTAATTCTTGCCAATAATTAGAGGCAATGCAACAAAATTCACACCTGCAACTTTATAATTAACCACAACAATACCACTACAATTTACACCATACTCCGTATCATCCAAATTATATTACAAACGTTCCTCGAAATTATCCGAACAGTGCTACTAAAAACCGGTTAATTATTCTTCTACTAAAATTACTAATGTTTCTACTCAGCCTTAATGTTATCAGGACTATTCTGGTACTGTTATTATACAAGTTCTGCTATGTTTACTCACTATACTGCTAGATTATTCTTCTACTAATTTATCTCTGTTACTGCTACTGAAATACTACCTGCTAGTTCATGCCTTTGCTGTCATTTTTTTTCTATTAACTGAAGCTAATATTGGTTACATTATTTTCTTGCTAATTCACTAGTTCTGCTTTCTAGTATCAACCCTGTTATTTTACTGTTACTAACATATTTCTGTCATTATTAATATTATTATTAATATTTCTGCTAAACAAATAAACACCCATACACACACACAACTGGCTTGCGCCACCCTCACACACACACACACAGGTGGCTTGCGCCACCCTCACACACACACACACACACACACACACACAGGTGGCTTGCGCCACCCCCTTTTTTTTTTTTTAATTCGACCTAGTCCAAAATAATTCTGAACATAGACTCAAACAACACATAATTTTTAGCAACATTAATTTTTTTTCACAGAACCCATAATTTTTCAGAGATAACAACCAGATACGAAAACAACAGGAATTCGGTATATTTCTCGACACAATTTATACACAGTGACCATTTTATACAAACCCAAATTCCCACATACTATTCATCAACTACCCTATTATAGAGTCAGAACCCCACCCTTACCTTGGATTGAAGGTTGCTCTACTCTCTGATTGGATTCTCGTTCTCGCAGCCTCTACGTATTCTCCTTCAAACCCTTGTTCCTCTTTCTGCCAACCACCTACTTGTTCTTACTGTTATATCCTTTCTTTCTCATAATTCTAAATACCTAATATAATAACACTATTATTCTATTTGTCTTATTGGGCCTCACTTCTACGCCCCCACTATTACTACTTCTAATCATCAAAGCCCAATTAACATAATCTAGTATTATTTCTAATACTATATCTACAACCTAATCAGCTTAATTAATCAACTAGCAACAACACAACTTAAATCAATGTTCTATAATTTCGACAATTATTCGGAAAATAATCGAAAATATTTAATTAAATAAATAATTAAATATCGGGCGTTACAACCTCCCTTTCCCTTGATATTAGGAGAAGAGTATGTTGCTTATGTCGGCAATGACTGAGAGACTTCTGAACATCTTCTGGATCCCTTCTCCTTTATGGGATGGAGATTTTGTGCAAAACTGCCTCTTGTATAGTGTTATTTCTTGGATTGGCGTTGTGAAAAATTTCTTCAATCCGAGTCAGCCTCTCCTCAAGGCCTAAGATTTATGGTGTTAAGCCATTTGATAGACATTGTTCACAATTCCTGGGTTCGCTACAAGCCAAGATTAGTCTGCAAGAGTTGAAAGTTAAGGAGGACTTCTCTTCTGGACATTGTAGGCAGTGGAAGAGGTCTGGACGAAGGTTTACCTATGTGATGCAGGTATGAGGAATGAAGAAGGAGGAAATGCTCATTGATCTGCCCTAAGTTGGAAAACATTTTGCGATGGAGCTATAGATGAAACATTTGTTAAGACATAATCGTATGTCGCTTGAGAAACATGAGGAATATTCTTGGAAGCTTTAGTGATTATACTGGCTTGTCGCTGGATGACATAGTGAGTAGATTTGAAGCCTCTATCACTAACGGATCTAAAGGAGGAGATCTTGAATTTGAATATGATGGAATTGATCAAGAAATGGATATTTGTGCTTCAATAAAAGGAGATATAATGTAATACCCCATATTTAATAAAATACTCAAAATAATATTAGTTAAGATCATCTGGGTTCCATGTGCTCTAAGAGTTATCTGTTGAGATAATTAGAGTAACTGATGAACTTAGAGTTGACCTAATTAATATCATCTGACTCTGAGGTTTTATTAATTAGTGCATTAGAGACTTTTTGGATACTCTTTTATTTGGACTTTTAACCAAGTTGTTCTTACTAACTTCTAATGAGATATTTCTAAATATCATTTTTATTTCTTTTATTTCCATTGCCCTTTTCCAACTTTGTGGAATAAGTAGTAATAGAAGGAAAGAAAGGAAATAAGAGAGGAAAAAAGAGAAGAAGTGGAGGAAGAAGAGAAAGTAGAAAGAAAGAAGAAGAAAATCTAGTAAAATAGGAATCATTACTACTCATCATCAAATCATCTCATCATCAACAACAACTTCTTTATCATCTTTTAGAGGTGGGTTCTAGGTAGAGACTCAAGGTTAGAGTATTTGGATAGAATGAGAAAGTTAGGTTAGGGTGTTTTGTTTCCTTTCCATGAGAAATGCATATTTCATCTTATATTCATGCTATTGTTGTGTTTTTATGGTTAAAAATATTATTTCATGAGTGTTTATGTCAATACTGAGGATGGTTTGAAGTTGGGTAAGAATGGGGGTTGAAACCCCTTTGAACTGAATGTTTCACGTTAGTATGAAGTTCTGGAATGCAGGGTTCGCACTATGAATGAAGGTGAATGGGCAGCGAACATGACAGTTGTGTCATGCTCGCACTACGAATGTAAGCGAAGCTAAAGGTGAAGGTTCGCCCAGCGTTCGTACTGCGATTAAGGGGACCTTTCGCTACTGCCATTTTATTTTCCTGGTTAGCCCAGAGTTCACACTGCGAACTCAAAGCGAAGGAGCTCGCTTGGGCTTCGTACTGCGAATGTAGCAGTGTTTTTCCCCTTTTGTTTTCTTGACTTCTTGATTGCCTTCCATACATGACTATTGTTACCTTACCTTGTTTACCTTTATTATTATGAATGATATGCACGTGTAATTGTGGGTTGGTGAATTGATTAAAATGATGTTATGTGATTAAAAAGAATTAAGAAAGAGTGAGGAAAACCTTGTCATAATTCAATAGAATGACCTAATGGTGTAACTAGGAGTTGATAGTTAGATGACGATGCTTGTGTGTTTGATGCCTAGGTGTGCATCCTTTCCAAGTGGTTGTCTAGTGGAGAGGTGAGACACTATATGAAACATGTGTTGGTTTTGTGTTACTTTGAGATTAAGGCGAATGTGACGCCTCGCAATTTTCGAATACAATCATGTTATGTTGTGATCATGTAGTCGGAAATAATCCCTTGTGATGTGTCGTTCCTAGAGTTGAGGCTTATGTAGAGCGCTCCTCCGGAATGTATGCACTATTACTTTAAAAGTTTTGATTCCCGTGTGTGAGTACGAATGGAACCTACGGGTAAAGGCTTGTGATGGGGGTGGACCCATGAGAAGCGACGATTTATGTGTTGAGCACCTTGAATCCAATTCCATTTTGTATTTCAAAGTACATTACAAGGATCCATGACCCGTCCGAAAGTCCTAAACGTAGGAGAAGATGGGAAAAAGGGATACCTTGGTATAGTTTCTGACTAGTGATAGTTTGAGTTGTTTGACTCAAGCAACATGTTTCCATATAGTGTGTTAGTGAGCTCAAATCCCTATCCTTTCCCCTTTGGGCTTGAGTTAGGATTGGTTAGAACCTTGTAGAGCCGAGAGGATCTATAAGATAGGGAACCCACTGTGATTAATATCTCACCCAAGGTTGTTGATTATATTTCAGGTGCTTCAGGTTTCGCGAAGGGTAAGGATAAGGCAGTTTGATATTCTTACTCATTTTGGCTTTTTATGGCGTTGTTTCCGCTGAGAAGACTCTGTGTGGGATTATTTTTATGATCTAGTTCTTAGTTGTTTTGGACATCTTGTATATGTTTATGCCATTTTTAGTACTTCGGTGTTTTGGGCATGTAATATGTATAATGTGTCACTAGGAACTTATGTTTATTTCAATACCAAATTTACAATCATGTATAATATGAATTATTATAGACTTGTATTATATGTGGGCGTTACAGTTGGTATCAGAGCAGGTCGTATCCTCAACCTATCCATGAAATATTATAAGTGTTTCTTTCGGCTTCATATGTGTACGAACATCATCGTTCCGGATGTTATATTTATAGTATTGAGCATGATCAACTTGATTTTGTTTGTATAATGTTTAAGGACATGGTGGACGGACGCAGAAGACATGGCAGACCCGCAACTCCAACGTCTGGCTCGAATCCTATGGGTAGTAGCAAGAACTTCCAATGGCCCCAGTTTGTTCAGCAGATGCAACATCAATAGAATCAGTTCATACAACAGATGTTGCAACAACTGAGTGGGGGTCCTCAAGTTGCAATGGTTCCACCAGAAGTTATAGGTGGGAACTTCTGGGACTTTTTCTGCATGGACCCTCCGGAATTTCATGGCGGACTGGACCCGATAAAAGCTCACGAATGGGTGTCGGGTGTATAGAGGATCTTTTTTATTGTACTATGTAGCAAAGAGAACAAAGTGGTATTTGTTTCTCACACGTTGAAGGGTCCCTCTATGAGGTGGTGGGAAAGTGCTTCGGCCCTTATGACTACCCAAGGTGTGCCTAAAGTGTGGGAATAATTCAAGACTACCTTTATGGATAAATACTTCCCTAGATCCTTGAGGAAACGGAAGGAATTTGAATTGGCTTAATACCCTTTTTGGTCCTCTAACTATAGGGGTGGGTCCAATTTGGTCCTCTTTCTTTTAAAAATTCCAAATTGGTCCCATACGTTATTAAATATGTTCATAGTAATCCTTTCCGTTAAATAAAGGCAAACGGTGTTAAAAATGGTGATGTGTCATCTGACTTGGATTGTTTGTGTAGCACAGTCAGCATCTCCTTGTTCGTTGAATCTGAAACTGATATAAATCCACCCCCAATTGCAAACCCTAGGTTTCAAAATCCCCAAAAGTAACCAAATTGAAAGGAGAATCCTCTTCCAATAATGAGTTCTGGGTGCGTTTCGTCTTCCTCTTCAAGAACCCGCGTCGATTCGCAAGTGTATACCAGTTTTGAAAAGTCATGTGTGGTTGTGGAGACCTTGTTGTACTTCGCAAGGCAAGAACCGTCCAAAATTACGGAAAGTTATTTTGGGGTTGTCAACATTTTAAGGTAATCTTCTATCTCAAACACATTCATTCCATCCCGTACATCTTCACCGTTCTGAATACACTGGATATTTGTACAGGGACACACGAATGCCGGGTGCATTTTTTTAATGGTTCTATGATGATTCTAGAGATCACAAGGAGGAAAGCTTGAGGAATCTGCAATGGAAGATTGAAATGCAATTTAAAGAGATGGAAGAAGGCAAAAAAGAGTTGGCAGAGGCAAAAAGAATGGTTGAAGTGTTGAGTGAAGCTTTGAAGAACACAAGGAAATGGAAGATGATCTGGAAGTGCTTGTGTTTTACTGTGTTATTTGTTTTAGTAGTTAAGTTTTTGTGAATTTTGGAACATATGTTGTTAGTTGTTGTAGTTTCTAATTTATTAGTAGTTGCTAGTTTATCAGTTGTTAGTTTTCTTGGTTAGTTGTTGTAAAAGTTGCCGACATAATTTTGTACCAATGGTCTGAGTAAAAGAGTAATGTTGTTGCCATATTTTAGTGTCATTGCAAATTTGTAGTGTTATTGCAAAATTGTAGTGTTATTGAAAAATTGTAGTGTTATTTTTGTACCAATGGTTTGATGTTAACAGATTTGTAAATAGAGAGTTTAGTGTTAACAAGTTTGGTTTAAACAGGTTTGTTAACAGTTGACATTTAGTGCAAAATGTTAACATTTTGTACACTAAATATGAAACAATTTTAAACATATTTGTACAACCTAAATAAGAAACAGTTTTGAACATATTTTCACAGAAATTTGTTGTACAGAAGGTTTGGTGTTAACAAATCTGTTGTACAGAAATTTTACATTTTATACACCAAACTTGTAACCACATGTGTACACTAAATATGAAACAGTTTTGACATCAGTTTGACAGAAGTATCAGTAGTATTACACAAAATAACAGAAGTAGCAGTAGCATTACACAAAATAAGAGAAGTAGCAGTAACATTACACAAAATATCAGTACAAATAGGAACCATTGTACACCATAAGTACTTAGTTTACACCATTACACATAATATCATAACTTCTACACAAATGCTCAGTACACAGAAGACATGATTACACAATACAACACAACCTATAGACTCTAAGAGGATTTCTTTGGAATGTTCCTTTTAGTTGGTATGGTCCTTCTAGTAGTAGGACCCACTGCATTCTGTGATGCACTCAATCTGGTGGTGGGTCCTCTTGAAAGTTGTGTTGGTCTCTTAAAAGGCAACTTGTGCCTAGCTTGTGTTACAGTCTTCTACTTAGTTATTTGAGATGTCTGAGTTGCCTGAGTTGCACTTGACTGAGTAACCTGAGTAGCCTGAGTTGCCTGAGTTGCCTGAGTAGCCTGAGTTGCCTGAGTTACTTGAGTAGCCTGAGTTGCCTGAGTTGCCTAAGTAACCTGTGATACTTGTTGTGCCTATGATGCTTGCTGTAACTGTGATGCCTGTTGTGTTGCAGTGGTCCGAGTTGCCTGTGGTGGCTGAGCCATCTTACATGTTGATTTGTTGTGCCCAGTTTGTCTGCACCTAGTGCACCTCACTATCATACCAGTTTTCCTGATTTTCTTATCTGAACCATCAATCTCACCCTGTTCTCTATTCCTCTTCTTCTTTGGTCATCCAGGCATTTTCTTAAATTTGGGAGGCTGCACATTAGGGTATTCGGTTCTCACCCATAAATTTGTACCATTCAGAGGGTAAATTATAGGTTCATACACCTTAATATACCTAGCCTTCTTGTAATATTCTGGGACAAACTCATCAACAACAAGACCTCTACTCTTCATTGAGGAAATTGCATGGAAGCATGGGAGACTTGTCAGCTGCCACTTTCTGCAAGAACATTCATGTTCCTTTAAGTTGACAGAGAACATGTCACCGTGATTCTTAATATGTCTCACCTCAAAAATATGTTCAGATGACATCCTATAAAAACACAAAAGTAAGTCATTAGAGAACTTCAACATTGTTACCAAAGGTTTTGCCCTAAATTAGAGAACTTAAATGGGAGATACCTAAATTAGAGACCTAAATTACCTTACAATCCAAAAATTTGTGAAGCTGCTTGTTTTCTCCACCTTGTTCTTTATGTTTGGCAACACTTCATCATCACCTAAATTAGAGAACTTCAACCTATTTGCAGCCCATTTTTCCATTATATATCCCCTTATTTCTTCTAACATCGTTACCAAAGGTTTTGCCCTTGCTTCCACAATCACACTGTTGAATGCTTCTGACATATTATTTAGGACAGTGTCAGACTTGTTGGTGGTTCTAAAACAGGACTTGCTCCAATATCTTGGTGGTGTTTGCATCATGTGCTTGTAGGCCTCTTCATTTATCCTCCTCATACCTCTCATCTCCCTTTCCCAAGCCTATGGATAAGTAGCCCTAGCTGCTTTCCAAATGATCTCCTTCAACACTTTTCCTGGAAATTTCTTCCTAAAATTGTTGTATAGGTGTCTCACACAAAACCGCTGTTCAACACTGGGTAGCAATTCATCCATAGCTGGAAGAAGACCCTGCAAATGTACATAACAAATAAAGGTTCAAAAATACATTTATTAATCATAAACACAATAAAACTTAAATTAATGTAATGAATATAGTGGTACCTTTTGCTGATTAGAAATGAAAGTATAGGTCCTACATTCTTCCCTTCCACTCAAATCATCAATGAAGAGCTTCAAAAACCAAGTCCAGCTGTCTCTAGTTTCCCCTTCCACCACAGCAAAAGCAATAGGCAACATTTGATCATTAGGATCTGTTCCAATTGCAGCTAAAATCTGGCCACCACATAGGCCCTTTAAAAAGCATCCATCAAGGCCAATAATTGGCCTACACATCTTGAAACTCTTCTTGCATGCATCATACAAACATACAGCCTCTTGAAATAAGGTCTAGTGTCCTCAATACCATCTTGAACTGGTGTGACATTTATCTTGACAGTGGAACCAGGATTTGTCCTCAAAATTTCATGACAGTAGTCATAAATCCTAGTGTAATCTCCTAAAAAAGATCCATCTACCATATCCCTGGCTGCAAATCTGGCCCTTATTGCCTTTGTCTTGTTAACACCTACATTCCATTTCTTAAGAGCCTTTTCCTTAATATCCTTTAGCTTAAGCTTAGGATTATTTTTCAATGTGTTTTGCAACCTCTTGCTTAACCATTTTGTGCTAGTCATATTTACATTGTATTCTCTAGCACAATTATGGGTGTCAACTAATTTTCTAAGCTGCCAAGTGTCCTCATCAGGAAGCTTTCCACAATAAGTCTCCCACTCACACCCATCTTTACATACCACCTTCACTCTTTTGTTGTCATTTTTTAGAAACTTTAGACCTCTCCCATTCTGAACAACATATGTTTAAATAGTTTCCTTAAAATCACTTTTTGTATTAAAATAGGTTCCCAACTCCCATTTATAGTTAGACATGTCTTTCATAGCCTTGAAAATTGGATGCTTCCTCTTCCTTGGTTCTTCACCATCCTCAGTGTCACAACCACTGTCTAGCTCTTCACTATCATACACAACTCCATTCTCCTCTCCACTTTCTGCTTCACCTTTCCTTTTCTTCATTTTACTACTTCCTTCATGTTTTTCATCATACTCCACCATCTTGGCAACATGTTCTTCATCATAATCCAAACTAGCATTAGAATCACTAAAATCAACCTCCAAGGCACTATCATATTTATATGTTGAATCCTCACTGTCATCATCAGAGCTTATGCCATTCCCATCATGCACCTGACCATCAATCCCATCACCATTCATATTCCTATGTCCCTCTTTGTTAACACCCTCAACACCCTCTTTGTCAACACCCTCACCAGCTTCGACTCCCTCACTAGAACTGACTCCCTCACCACCATTGACACACTCAGCATTGTTTACATCCTTAAGGACTTAATCAACAAGTTCAGTAACAATATCATACTGTTCTGGATTGACAACATCCCAAGGCTCTTCATCTAATGTGTCCTCCTCCATGTCCAAAGGTTCTTCATTTAATGTGTCACCCTCATCAACATACTCAGGTTGGGATAATGGGTGTTCAATGTAGATGTCAACTTTTAGGTGTACCCTACATAAGTCAGCTATCTCTAACGCACCTTTATCATCACTAAGCACATTAATCCCAAATTTTGGATCCTTGTAGTAGATATTGTCTACCTCAGTATACCCTATGTCCTTCAAAACTCCTATCAACTCAAAATACGACCACCTATCAACATCTACCTGTAATTCATTACATTTACCCCCCACATAATTCGTTTTATCAGAATCAATAAATTCCCCACTATGATGAATGTTGAGAGTAATCATTTCTTCCATTTGAACCTAATATCATAAACAAACAGAAATTTTACGAAAGGAACATCACAAACTCTAGTTTTAACCTAATATAAAAAACAAACAGAATCTTTACAAAAAAAAGGAACATAACAAACCCTAGTTTTAAAAAGGGGGCCACAAACCCTAGAGTTCATAAAACTCATGTTCTTCAATCTACACACAAACCCTAGACTACAGAAAAGGGAACGAAAGGAACATAAAAAACCCTAATTTTAAAAAGGGGGCCACCAACCAGGATAATGATTCCTCTTCAATCGTATGCTACGTCTGGGATGCTTTGTATTCGTCTTCAACCTCAATCTTCTGCTACGTCTTCGTCTTCTACCTCAGATGCTATGTATTCTCTTCTAGGGTTTAGTGAAAGGTTTAGTGAAAGAACTGAAATGACTTAGAAATTTTTTCCCACAATTCTGAATTCAATAATATATACACCGCGCCACATCCCCATTAAGTAACATACACATCAGCAAATCCATTCCACGTCAACAACATTTTAAGTGAAATTTTAACTTTTCTAACGGCAAGGACAAACGTGGACCTATTTAATAACGTATGGGACCATTTTGGAACTTTTAAAAGAAAGAGGACCAAATTGGACCCACCCCTATAGTTAGAGGACCAAAAAGGGTATTAAGCCAAATTGAATTCCAGCAATTGAAGCAAGGTGGTATGAATGTAGCCGCTTATGCCGAGAAATTTGAGGATATGGCTGCTTACTCTAGGTAGGTCGTGTATACTCCTGATGAAAGGTGGAAGATTGATCAGTTTCTGTTTGGTCTAAGGGCGGAAATCTCTCTTAGTGTCTCAGAGAGAGTTCACCACATATGCTGAGTTGTTAAGGTAGTGTTATATGGCAGAAAACAGTTTAAAGAGAGTCCATGAAGAGAAGGATGTGATTAGATTTGGTTAGAGAGATCAAGGAAGACTGAGTAAACCATTTAGGCCTATACAACAACCCTTCAAAGGGAAGCAGGTGCAGGGTGCTAGATCTAGCACTCATCCCTCGTGCCGATTTTGTGGTAAAAATCATTTTGGGAGGTGTGCCAATGGAGGAAGTGGAGGACCGAGATGTTACCAATGTCAAGGAGTGGGCCACATTACAAGAGACTGTCCCCAGAATAAGAACCAAATACAAGGTAAGAGTATCGGCCGAGTGTATACCTTGGATGCAAGGAAGGCAAAGGGTGACAACTCTTTGATTGCAGGTACGTGTTTCATAAATGGACACCCCTGTTTTGTATTGTTTGATTGTGGCGCAACATACTCTTTTGTGTCGAAGCAATGTATGAAGCGACTTGGGTTGCAAGCTTTTCCCTTGTCTCCTCCCATGGTGGTTACTACTGCCATGGATCAGATGGTCGAGACACCTTTGATATGTGAAAAGTGTGTTTTATCAATGGATGGCAGAGTGTTTCAGATTGACCTTATTTGTTTACCCTTAAAGAAAGTTGATGTCGTCTTGGGAATGGATTGACTTTCTACTAATTCTATGTTTATTGGTTGTGAGGAGAAATTAATCATCATTCCATCCAGAAAAGCTACTCCGAAGGATGTTTTGACTACTATATTAGAAGGTACGGTTGGTATGGTTAATTTCTTATTTGAGAAGGAAAAGTATGTTCTTTTAGTTCTCACTAAAGAGGCAAGTAACGACCTGAAGGTTTTGCAAATCCCTGTAGTTTGTGAGTTTCCAGAAGTTTTCCCCGAGGATGTCAGTTCTCTCTCTCCGGAGAGGGAAGTGGAATTCTCTATTGACCTGGTACCGGGAACGGCTCATATATCCTTTTCTCCATATCATATGGCACCGCTTGAGCTAAGAGAGTTGAAGGAACAATTGGAAGAGTTGTTAGCCAAGCATTTTTTTTCCGACCTAGTGTTTCACCCTGGCGAGCTCCAGTGTTATTTGTTAAGAAGAAGGATGGTGGAATGCATTTGTGTATCAATTACCGCCAGCTGAATAAAGTCACCATCAAGAATAAGCTTACCCAGGATAGACGACTTGTTAGATCAGTTGAAAAAAGCATGTGTGTTCTCAAAGATTGATTTACGGTCGAGTTATCACCAAACTCGTGTGAAGAGTGCAGACGTACAAAAAACCACATTTAGAACCTGTTATGGTCATTATGAGTTTCTTGTGATGTCTTTTAGTGTGACAAATGCTCTGGCTGTCTTCATGGATTACATGAACCGGATATTCTAGCCTTACTTGGACCAATTTGTGGTGATCTTTATTGATGACATTCTTATTTATTCTCGTACTTCTCAAGAGCATGGAGAGCATTTGAGAATTTTCCTATCGATATTGCAAGAGAGACAACTTTTTGTCAAGCTAAGCAAGTGTGAGTTTTAGTTGATAGTATTTAGGTTTCTCGGTCATGTTATATCTCAAGGAGGAGTAGCGGTTGATTCGTCAAAAGTTGAAGCAGTGATTAATTGGGAGAGACCGAAGAATGCTTCAGAGGTCAGAAGTTTCTTGGGACTGGCAGGTTATTATAGAAGGTTTATCAAAGGCTTTTCTCAATTGGCTTTACCAATGACTAGACTTACCCGAAAGGAGTTTCATTATAATTGGGATTCGGGTTGTGAGCAAAGTTTAATGAGTTTGAAGGAACGGTTGGCGACTGCTCCTGTTTTGATTATTCCTGATCCTAACAAGCCGTATGAAGTATTTTGTGATGCTTCTAAGAGGGGATTAGGAGGTGTGTTAATGCAGGATGACCAAGTGGTAGCTTACGCTTCTCGTCAGTTGAAAGTCCACGAAGAGAATTATCCAACTCATGATTTGGAGCTAGCGGTTGTGGTTTTTACACTGAAGGAGCGGTGCCATTACTTGTATGGAGTGCGTTTCGAGATGTTCAATGGCCATAAGAGTTTAAAGTATTTGTTTGATCAGAAAGAATTGAATATGCGTCAAAGGAGGTGGATGGAGTATTTGAAAGACTTTGACTTTGAATTGAAGTATCATCCAGGTAAAGCAAATAAGCTGGCGGATGCATTAAGTTGGAAGGAAGTGCATAAATCCGAGGTGATGATGTGTGAGTACGCATTGTTGGAAAAGTTTCGAGATCTTAATCTTCAATTTTTTTGGACTACGAATTGTATGATAATGGGGAACTTGAATGTCAATTCTACTTTGAGATATGAAATTCAACAAGGGAAAGTGCTAGATGCGAGGTTACAAGAGATGTTGGTTCAACCAGGTTTCACGCGAACCATAGATGGGGTTATTCTATTTAATCAACGGGTTTGTGTTCTGGATGACACGATACTGAAAAGAAAGATTTTAGAGGAAGCTCATAAGAGTGTTTTTACTACACATCGTGGTTCTTTGAAAATGTATCAAGATTTAAAGAGAGACTATTGGTGGTCCAAGATGAAGAGAGATATTGCGACGTATGTGTCGGAATGTGCAATTTTCCAACAAGTGAAGATAGAACACCAAAGACCGAGTGGTTTGTTACAACCGTTAAAGATTCTCGTGTGGAAATGGGATAGTATTTCAATGGACTTTGCGGTTGAGTTACCCCGTACACAGGGTGGTTACAACTCTATTTGGGTGATTGTAGATCGGTTGACGAAGTTGGCACATTTCTTGGTCGTGAAAACTACTTACAAGGCAAGTCACCTTGCAAAGTTATTTATTTCAGAAATTGTGAGATTTCACGGTGTTCCCTCTAGCATTGTATCTGATAGAGACCCAAAGTTTTCTTCTAGGTTTTGGAGAGCTTTTCAACAAGCTATGGGATCTAAGTTGTGTTTGAGTACGTCAAATCATCATCAAACGGATGGTCAGACGGAGCGGACAATACAAACTTTGGAAGACATGTTAAGAGCATGTGTTCTTGAGAGTCGGGTAAATTGGAAGGAACTTTTAGTGTTGATTGGGTTTTCTTAGAACAACAGTTACCACGCGAGTATTGGTATGGCTCCTTACGAAGCATTGTACGGAAGAAAATGTCAGACGCCCTTGTGTTGGACTGAAGTTGGTGAGGAAAGGATTTTGGGACCAGAGATTGTTCAAGAGATTACTGAAAATATTAGAAAGATCCGCGACAAGGTTAAGAAAGCATAAGACCGTGAGAAGATTTATGCGGATAACCGAAGGAGACCTTTGGAATTTGATGAAGGCGATCATGTGTTCTTGAAAGTTACCCCAAGGTTGAGATTGAAAAGACTGTTTAAGTCGCAAAAGTTAAGTCCGAGATACGTGGGACAATATCAGATCTTAGAGAGGATTGGTGAAGTAGCCTACCGACTAGCCTTACCACCTTCTCCATCCGAGATGCATGGCGTGTTTCACGTGTCTCAACTCCGAAAGTTTAATCCTGACCCTCTGCAACCAGTTCTACCATATACAATTGAGATAGAAGCAGACTTGACTTTTGAACCTCTACCAAGTCGTGTTGTGGGGAGAGAAACTAAGGTGTTGAGAAACAAAGAAATTCCTCTTGTTAAGGTTCAATGGGATGCAACACATCTGGGTGATGATACTTAGGAACTTGAGTCTGAGATGCGGGATGCTTACCTTCACCTTTTTCAGGTAATATTTAAATTCAAGGACAAATTTTTATTTAAGGGGGGAGGATGTAATACCCCGTATTTAATAAAATGCTCCAAATAATATTAGTTAAGATCAGTTGGGTTTTAGTGTACTCTGAGAGTTATTTGTTGAGATAATTGGAGTAACTGATGAACTCAAAGTTGACCTAATTAATATTATTTGACTCTGAGGTTTTATTAATTGGTGCATTAGAGACATTTTGGATACTTTTTTATTTGGACTTTTAACCAAGTTGGTCTCACTAACTTCTAATGAGATATTTCTAAATATAATTTTTATTTCTTTTTTTTCCATTTCCCTTTTCCAACTTTGTGGAATAAGTAATAATAGATGGAAAGAAAGGAAATAAGAGAGGAAAGAAAGAGAATAAGTGGAGGAAGAAGAGAAAGTAGAAAGAAAGAAAAAGAAAATCTAGTAAAAGAAGAATCATCACCACTCATCATTAAATCAACTCATCATCATCATCATCAACAACTTCTTTATCATCTTTTAGAGGTGGGTTCTAGGTAGAGACTCAAGGTTAGAGTATTTGGATAGAATGAGAAAAGTTAGATTAGGGTATTTTGTTTCCTTTCCATGAGAAATGCATATTTCATGTTACATTCATGTTATTGTTGTGTGTTTATGGTTCAAAATGTTATTTCATGAGTGTTTATGTCAATATTGATGATGGTTTGAAGTTGGGTAAGAATGAGGGTTAAAACCCCTTTGAACTGAATGTTTCACGTTGGTATGAAATTCTGGAATGCAAGGTTCGCACTGCAAACGGAGGCGAATGGCTAGCGAACATGATAGTTCTGTCATGCTCGTACTGTGAGTGTAAGCAAAGTTGAAAGCGAAGGTTTGCCCAGCGTTCCCACTGCAATCAAGGGGACCTTTCGCTACTGCCATTATATTTTCCTAGTTCGCCCAGAGTTCGCATTGCAAAATCAAAGGGAAGAAGCTCGCTTGGGCTTCGCAGTGCGAATGTAGCAGTGTTTTTCCCCTTTTATTTTCTTGACTTCTTGATTGCCTTCCATACATAACTATTGTTATCTTACCTTGTTTACCTGGACTATTATGAATGATATGCACGTGTAATTGTGGGTTGGTGAATTAATTAAAATGATGTTATGTGATTAAAAATAATTAAGAAAGAGTGAGGATAACCTTGTCACAATTCAATAGAATGACTTAATGGTGTAACTAGGAGCTGATAGATAATTTAGATGACGATGCTTGTGCGTTTGATGCCTAAGTGTGCATCCTTGCCAAGTGGTTGTCTAGTGTAGATGTGAGACACTATATGAAACATGTGTCAGTTTTGTGTTACTTTGAGATTAAGGTGAATGTGACGCCTTGCGATTGTAGAATACAATCATGTTATGTTGTGATCATGTAGTCGAAAACAGTCCCTTACGACGTGTTGTTCCTAGAGTTGAGGCTTTTGTAGAGCACTCCTCTGGAATGTACGCGTTATTACTTTGACAGGTTTGATTCCCGTGTGTGAGTACGAATGGAACCTACGGGTAAAGGCTTGTGATGGGGGTGGACCTATGAGAAGTGACGATTCATGTGTTGAGCACCTTGAATCCGAATCCATTTTGTATGTCAAAGTAAATTAGAAGGATCCATGACCCGGCTGAAAGTCCTAGACGTAGGAGAGGACGGGAAAAGGAGATACCTTAGTAGAGTTTCCAACTAGTGATAGTTTGAGTTATTGGTATCATCTTTATGATCTACTTCTTAGTTGTTTTGGACATCTTGTATATGTTTATGCCACTTTTAGTACTTCGGTGTTTTGGACATGTAATATGTATAATGTGTCACTAGGAACTTATGTTGATTTCTGTACCAAATTTACAATCATGTATAATATGAATTATTCTAGACTTGTATTATATGTGGGCGTTACATATGAACTTCTATATGAGGAGATTTGGTTGAATTAAGAGAAGTTATATTGTGAAAATTGTAGGAATCAAAAGTAGATTCTCATAGACGATGCTAATGTTCTTCTCTAGAACTATATTTGCTTAGAAAGGATGATTTTACAGTCTATTGCAATCAATTGTTATTTGATGCGGGCCTGCAGTAGAGAGAGGACTAACCAGTAAGTTTAACACTCAAACACCCAAGTTAGTAAGGGAATGAGAATTGAAGTTTGAATATGAAAGGATTTGAATACCTATGAAGTGACGGGCTTTCCTCTTTAAATATGGGAGATATTTGATTAATCGCCTGCACGTGGAATGACGTAGAATGTGGTTAGTCATAGGATTTATCTAGGTTGTTAACATCTTTACCGTGTGGTGTTACTTATGATTCAAAAGAAAATGGGTATACCTAATCTGTATTCAATAGCTTAATTACTTCCTAACTTGGCCTTCATCTTCTGGGCCTTGCGAATGGTCTGAAGCATAACTTAATTTCAAAATAAAAACTTAATTACATATTTTCAGTACATAAATTCCCACAACTACTGAAATACAAAAATAATACTTTCCTTAAGCAAAAATTGCATTTGATTATGAAATTTGTTAAATATGTAATTCATTGTTTTAGAAAGATTAGATTTAATTTAGAAAGATTAGATTTGATTTAGAAAGATTAGATTAGATATTTTTGGGCTTTTATAACTTGGACTTTAGCTTGAGATGCAAGTTAACCTAAATCTATAAATAGGGAGAAACCCTTATCATTGTAATCATCAAGTTTGATAATCACGGTTTTACAGTTGCAAAGTGATAATAAAATTCCGCAGTTATGGGCAGAGAGTTACTCTGCAGTTTATACTCATCTTTTTTAAACGTGTTATTATTTTTGTTCATTGTCATTACATAACAACCTTGAGATCAAGATTAAGAAGAATTCACCATAGGTTGTGGTTGAATTCCAACTTCTGGTATCAGAGCTCTAGTTTTGATTCAAGGGAAGAACAACTATGATGGCGATGAATCACCCGAACGGTCACTTTCCAGCAAATCTTCCAATTCTCAAGAAAGATAACTATGAGAATTGGTGCAATAAGATTAAGGTGGTTTTCTATTACCAAGATCTTTGGGATCTTGTGAAGGAGGGATTATCACCACTTACAAAAACTGCGACAGATCAGGAGAAAGCAGCATATAAAGAATTGAAGAAGAAAGATTATAAAGCTCTATTTATAATCCATCAATGTGTTGATCCAGATAACTTTGAAAAGGTTAGTGATGTAGAATCAGCAAAAGAAGCTTGGGAGATTCTTGAAAAATCATTTGGAGGCACAGAGAAGGTGAAAGAGGTGCGATTACAAACTCACAAAAGGACTTATGAATTGTTCAGATGGAAGACAATGATAGTATAACAGATTTCTTCACCAGAGTTACAAAGCTGGTGAATCAAATCAAGGTATGTGGAGAAGTGTTGACATCAAGATCAGTTGTTGCAAAGATCTTGAGGTCATTGGCTCCAAAGTTCGACCACGTGGTAGTAGCCATAGAAGAGTCGAAAGACTTATCAGTATTGACGGAGGAAGAAATTCAAGGGACGCTTGAGTCTCATGAACAAAGGATGGCTGAAAGAGCTGCGGGAAAGTCGAAAAGTGACATGGCTTTGCGGGCGCAGTCAGAAAAAGAAAAGAAAGGTAAAGGAAGTTGGAATGGAAACAAAGGTAGAGGAGGCTACAACAATTCGACTGGTCGAAATCAGCAGGAAGGAAACTGGTCGAATCAGAGAAAACCCTAGAACCAAGGCAACCAAAGAAGTGGTGCAGCAGGTAGAGGAATAGGTGGTGGTCAAAAGCCTGACAAAAGTCACATTTAGTGTTTCAATTGTCAGAAGTATGGTCACTATTTTAGTGATTGTTCAGAAAAGAAGAAGAATCAAGAAACTGATGCAAAGCTGGCGAAACATGAAGAAGAAGAGATGTTGCTAATGGTCACAACAAGAGATGAAGAGAGATTCCAAGATCAGTGGTACTCGGACTCAGGATGCTCATCACACATGACTAGAAGAAAAGATTGGTTTGTCAACATGAAGCCCTCGTCGAAGAACACGGTGAAGTTTGCAAATGATAATACTCTAGCAGCTGAAGGTATTGGTGATGTTCTGATTATGTGGAAAGATGGCAAGAGGTCAACAATTTCCAATGTGGTGTACATACCGGGCATGAAGAGTAATTTGCTCAGTATAGGGAAGTTAGTCAAAAAGAACTACAAGGTGTCGATCAAAGACAAGATGATGAGAGTTCTCGACTTAGGTGGTAGGTTGATCTTGAAGGCTTCAATGTCTCAGAATAGGACCTTCAAGATTGAACTCAATGTGATGGAGCACTAGTGCCTAGCAACTGCAGCCATAGAGATGAGTGGTTATGGCATTTTCGACTAGGCCATCTCAACTTCAGTGACATCAGAAAGCTAAAGAGAAGAAATATGGCTTCAGGATTACCTGAAATCAACATTCCAAGTGAAGTCGTGAATAGTGTGTTCAGTCGAAATAACACAAGAATAGCTTCAACAAGGATGCAGGAAGGAAGTTGAAGGCAATTCTGGAAGTCATATACTCTGATGTATGTTGTCCAATCCAGGTGGATTCGATTGCATGCAACATATACTTTGTCACGTTCATAGATGATTACAATCGAAAGTTGTGGACTTACCTCATCAAGAAGAAAAGTGATGTGATCGAGGTATTTGCCAGATTCAAATCTATGGTCGAAAGAAAAAATGGCCGAAAGCTAAAAATTCTGAGGACTGATGGTGGTGGAGAGTATGTGTCGAAAGAGTCTGATGCATTATGTGAAAAAGAAGGGATTGTGCATGAGGTGGTGCCACTCTACACTCCGCAGCAAAATGGAATTGCAGAAAAAAAAACAGAACCATCATGAACATGGTGAGAAATATGTTGAATGGAAAGCATCTACCCAAAGAATTATGGGGAGAAGCGGTTTCGACAGCAACATACATATTAAACAGATGTCCGACGAAGAAGCTTGAAAGGATCACACCAGAAGAATGTTGGTCTGGTGTCAAGCCTAGCCTAAGTCACTTGAAGGTGTTTGGATCTATAGCACATAGACATGTGCCAGATTAGTTGAGAAGGAAGCTTGATGACAAGTCAAATCAGATGATCTTGATAGGATATCATTCGACTGGAGGTTACTAGCTGTTTGACCTAGTGAATAAGCAGGTAATGATCAACAGGGACGTGATCATTGATGAGCTTAAAAAATGGGATTAGACTGAATGTCAAGAAGGATTCAGTGAGAATCTCTTGTGAAGAACCAACCACTGAAGTCGAAAGAGAAGTTTGGCAGGAATAAGTCAGAGATGAAGCAGGCCCAAGCAGACCTCGACGAACAAGACACATTCCTGCAAGGTTGCAAGAATGTGTGATTACATCAGATGATGTGGTCGATGAAGAGGGTGAGCTGGTACATTATGCTTTCTACGCAGATGTCGAACCAATCAATGCAGCTGAGGCATTGAAAGATTCGAAGTGGGTTAAAGCAATGAATGAGGAGTTAGACTCCATCGAAGTCAACAACACCTGGTCATTTGTCGAATTGCCTCAAGGCAAGAAGGCATTTGATGTGAAGTGGGTTTACAAGGTGAAGGTGAATCCTAAAGGAGAGGTAACTCGACACAAGGCGAGACTTGTGGAGAAGGAATTTCTACAGAAGGAAAGAATTGACTTCGATGAAGTGTTTGCACCTGTTGCTAGGATCAAAATAATCAGATTGGTTGTTGGTCTAGCAAACATGAAAAATTGGCACACATGTCAGATGGATGTGAAATGTGCATTCTTGAATGGCCCCTTAGACGAAGAAGTTTATGTCGCATAACCAATTGGGTACGTGAAATGAGGCAAAAAAGGAAAGGTGTACATGCTGCATAAAGCCCTGTATGGACTTAAGCGAGCTCCAAGAGCTTGGAATAATAAAATCGACAACTTCTTAAGGAAGAAGGAATTTGTGAAGTGTACGATTGAGCATGGAGTGTATTTAAGAAGAAGCAGTAGTGAATTGTTTATACTATGCCTCTTTGTCAATGACCTGTTGATAACAGGAAGTTGCAAGAAGGAGATCGAAGACTTCAAACATAACCTGAGTGAGGAGTTTGAAATGTCAGACTTGAGAGACCTCTCATATTTCCTTGGCATCGAATTCTACAAGACTAGTAGAGGTTTGGTGATGCACCAAAGAAGATATGCAGACGAAATACTCAAGAGATTTAAGATGCAAGATTGCAACCCAACTTCGACTCCAGCTGAGACTAGATTGCAACTGTCGAAAGATTCAGATGAAGATTATGTCGACCCAACCCAATACAGAAGACTTATTGGGTCACTTCGATACGTTTGTTACACAAGGCCTGACTTAACATACAATGTGGGTATGGTAAGTAGATTCATGCAGAAGCCAAATGTATCACACCTAACAACAACGAAGAGGATACTGAGGTATCTGAAAGGGACTCTCGACTACGGCATTTTGTTTCCTGCAGCTGATAAAGGAAAAGAATGCAAGTTAGTGGGATACACCGACTCTAGTTGGTGTAGTGATGCTGAGGATAGAAAATCCACAACTGGCTATGTGTTTATGTTAGGTGGTGCACCAGTTGCTTGAAGTTTGAGAAAGGAGCCAATACTAGCATTGTCATCATGCGAAGCAAAGTACATAGCTGCTTCTCTTTGTGCATGTCAAGCAACTTGAATGGCGAACTTAGTCGAAGAGATTACAGGGAAGAGTCATGGAGCAATTACCATGAAGATCGACAACATGTCAGCTATCAACTTGGCGAAGAATCCAATAGCACACGGTCGAAGCAATCACATCGAAATGAGGTTCCATTATCTCCGTGAGCAAGTAGCAGAAGGGAAGATGAACTTAGAACGCTGCAGAACTGAGAATCAGATTGCAGACATCATGGCAAAGGGAGTGTCAGTCGAAGTGTTCAAGAAGCTAAGGTCTATGATGAATGTAGTTTGCTTAGAAACAATGAATTAGGTGGTGTGTTAAATATGTAATTCATTGTTTTAGAAATATTAGATTTGATTTAGAAAGATCATATTTGATTGAGAAAGATTAGATTAGATATTTTTGGGCTTTTATAGTTTGGGCTTTAACTTGAGATGCAAGTTAACCTAAATCTATAAATAGGGAGGAACCCTTATCATTGTAATAATCAAGTTTGATAATCACAGTTTTGCAGTTGCAAAGTGATAATAAAATTCCACAGTTGTGGACAGAGAGTTACTCTGCAGTTCATACTCATCTTCTTTAAATATGTTCTTCTTTTTGTTCATTGTCATTACATAACAATGTTGAGATCAAGATTGAGAAGAATTCACCATAGGTAGTGGTTGAATTCCAACAAAATAGAGGTTCAACAACATTGACAAGATAAACACATTTTGATTTTTTGACAATCCTATGTGAATTTAACATCTTCTGCAATTTGTTGTTGTTCTTCTTGGACTTTTCAAACATCTCTCTTACAACATCTAATGTATTTAGACGATTATTCTTGATAGTATTTTCATCTTCGAAATCAATAACATCATTATCTTCTTGTAAGTGGCCCATGTGTCCATCCTACATAAAAAAGTCACATGTGTCATCTACCTATCATGAAAATCATTTTTATGCCAACCATAATTCATATAATTAATTAAAAACGCTCAAATCACATCTCATGTAATCAATTTTTAAATGGACAAATGTTTGAAGAAAACATTTTAGAAGACTAAAATTAAAATTTGAAATAGTATTTAACATGATTAAAATTGAAATTTAACAGGAATAAAAGTGTGTTTAACCGTATTATATTTGATTGATCAAAACTTATAGGAGACTTGTTAAATTTATATGAAACCTTTATAATTTAATAAAATCTATATAAAATTTTATTAATACATAAAAGAGTTTATTAAGTTTCGGCCCATTTATTATTTCGGTCCATATGATAATTTTTAAATAACATATCACTTGTAAAATGTTAAAATCATCATATAAAAACTTTTGTAAAATTTAAAAGATAAAAATATATGTTACACATCATTAAAAATAAATATATAATCAATTTTTAGCACAAAGATATGAGAAAGAAGTAAAAAAAACATGTAAATAATTTTAAATATAAAATATTTAGGTAAAGTATTTAAAAAAACATAATGAATTTCAAGAAAAAAAATGAGAGAATGAACAGGATTGTTTGAATTTAAAATATAAAAAAATTAATTTTGTAAGCAAAATCTAAAATAGATTGAAAAAATTATAATTAAATCAAAAAAATTAATGTGTTAGAAAAAAAACCGTACACTTGTAAAATATTAATAAAACTATACTATATTGATAAAGAATAAAAAGTTATGAATTAAATGAAAAAGGGTGTAAAATAATTTTACACTATCATATATTATTCTTATTCTATTATATCATTAAAATAATTTTAAAAAATTTAATATGATTTAATGGGCATAACAAATAGTAATTGGTTGATAGTACATATGGTATTTTTTTTTTAAATTTATTAATAATTTTGAATTTTATTTAAGACTATTTTGAGCTTTTTTTTTTTTTGGTTATTGGACTTATATTTCAGGCCCATTAGTTTCACTATAAAATACCAATTTTATCCCAACTCATGTCTTATGATTGAAGGAGCAAACGGTGTATCCCTTCCTTTTCGCTTTCATCGCTTAAGTTTCGTTTCGTTCTTTCTTGATTTGCGGTGCGTTCTTTTTCTTTCTTGTTTCGCTTGCATCTCCTGCTTTTTTTATGGCTAGATTTTTCTGTTATTTTTTCAATTGTTTGTAATTTGTAGTTTATGTTGTTGGGTTACTTTTTCTTTCTCAAATATTGAAGAATCTAAATCAAATGCAAAAAAAAAAAGCTTAACTTTTATTTTATATATTATATTTGAGATCTGATTTGAATCTCAATGATTTGTTACTCAGATTAAGGATATGTTTGGATCGGTGTTCATTTTATACTTTTATTTTTGAGATCTGATTTGGATTTTGATAATTTTTAGTTAAGATCAGAGTCATTTTAAATTTTTCGAGGTCATGTATAAGTTAATCTCTTTTTATGAGGTCTTATTTAGTTGTAGTTTAACATGTCTGTAGGGGTGTTTGTGGGTCGATTTGATTTGATTTTGAAAGAATTCAATACCAAAATCGATAAAAACTAAATAGATTAGTTTGGATTAGATTTTTATACTTTTTCAATAAATTCAAATTGAACCATCGGGTTGGATTGATCAGATATATTAGAAACAAATGTGCAAAAATATTTTTAAAAAATTTCTAATTTACGTCAACTAATTTTCGATAATAATATAACAATTTTATTTTTTTTTAGTTTTTTTATAGAGATTAATTACTATGCACTGACAGTGTAAAAAATTTTACACTGTCAATACATCACCATCATCCGTTTGGGTTACTTTACAGATTATTAAATTAAAAGTCAAACTTCTCTTTACATCTAACGGTTATAATTAATTGACAATGTAAAATCCTTTAACACTGTCAGTGCATTTCAATTAAATCATTTTTCATATAGGTTGTGAATGTGAATGTCACAAATGAAGTTTTGTTTTTCTTCCTTTTTTAAAATTAAATATGTTATAATAGTTTCATGATAATTATATAAATTATATAAGTTAATAGGGTTGGTTCGGGTAGACGGGTTTACGGGTAGAATTTTGGAAATCCGTTGTCTGTACCAATTAACATCGAGTTTTAATGTCTTGGTTTGATTTTTGCCCGAACTCCGGTTTAGTTTTTTTATTTGACTGAACCAATAAACACCCCCTAATTGTCTGCCCAACACCCCTAATTGTCTGTCCTGCATGTAGGGGTGGGAATAAGCCAGACCGACTAATAGAGGCCTACAGCCTAACCTACACAGGCTCAGGTCAGGCTAGGTTTTTTTTCAAATAGAAAATGCCTAAGCTTTTTTATAAGCCTATTTAGTTAAAAAGACTAGGTCATAAGCCATTAGAAAAGTCTTTCAAGCTTATCAGGCTAGCCTATTTAAACAAATATGAATAATTTTATTATTATTATTATTATTATATTATATTTATATTTTGAATTAAAATAAAAAGTAAAACTTAGTTATCTTAAAGAACATATGAAAATAAGTTAAAAAAATCTTATGAACAATATCATAAGTTGTTATGCTAATATATAAACGTGAATAAGTCAATGCAAATAAACATTTAGTCTCATTGATCTTTTAATTGTTAGTTTATTTAAGTATTAATGTAATTGCTTATTTACAAACTTTCAAATACAATAAGTTTTTATGTAGGCTAATGGGTCAAACAAGTCTTCGAAAAGGTCAGTCTCAGGCCCAAAAATAAGCCTACGATAGATCATAGGTCAGACTTAAGCTTTGAAATTTTTAATAGGTTAGACTCAGACTTAACAGAGCCTAGCTCGGTCCAACCTTTTCTCACCCCTACCTGCACGCTCTCCCACAACAATCGAACTAAGATTTAAGATATATTTGGATAAATGGTATATAATACTATCTCAGGTCAATTTAAGAAAAACTTTACTTTTTAGATTTATTGAAAAATTAGTGTATTTGGACTGCTTATAGTACAAATAAATTGATTTTTCAATTAGTCTAAAAAGTAATTTTTTATTTTATTTTAAAGAGTTAGTATAATGAAGTGATAAATGATGTAATTTTATTTGTTTGAATTTTTAAATAATGTATAAAAATAAATAAAATATGATGAAATTTATTCCATCTTATTTCATCTAATTATTTATTTATTTATTTATTTATGTTTTATTTCATTTGATTTAGAGTATAGGTTATGGATAAAATTATTATTACTCAAATACTTAAATAATGAGATGAAATCTATATTTTATTCCGCCCACTTCTCTTCCACAGTCCAATCTATGTTTTATCTATATAATCGATTTCATTTGGTGGAATAAGATTTTATTGTTATTATTAGATTAAATTGCAGTTTTGGTCATTCTATTTTATCTTATTTACATAAATAATTCTCTTATTTAAAATTAGTTTGATATTTTTTTTGTCTTTAACCTTGTGGTTTATTTTGGTTATTTAATTTTAAAAATATCATATTGGTTCATTAACTCTTCAATAAAAAGATTAACAAAATATCTTTTGAAGAGTTAAGAGATTAATATGATATTTTTTTTTGTTAAATTAAAAGATCAAAATGAATTAAACCTTTCAAATTCAAACCGTTTTGGTTATGATTCTCTTTCTCATAATTACCTTGCCAATTGCCATTAAATTTTGCTAATTCAATTGATTTTTCTTATTCAATAATTTAACTAATAATTAATTTTATTTTTTTATACATACATGTCTTAAATGTATTGTATGTTTATTTTAAAATTATTTATTACTATTATATCTAATATATTTTTCAGTTTACTCAAATATATTGTGGATGGCTTGCCACAATAGACTTGCACCTAGAGATAGACTGAAAAAATTCAACATTATTAGTTATGATGAGTGCTATTTTTGTGACCAAGTGGAGTCCAATGAACACCTTCTGTTTAGCTGCCCTCCCTTTAAGAAATGTTGGCAAGATATTTTGTGTTGGATTGGCATAGAGCATTGCCCTCTTGGTTGGAAAGAGGAACTCAGCTGGATTGTGGATGCTAGCAAAGGTAAAAGCTGGAAAGCCATTTTGGTTCGTAGTGCTGCGGCGGAAACCATCTATGAAATTTGGAGATATAGAAATAGGAAAGTATTTGGGGATAGTGTAAATACTATAGAAATTAAAGACTTAGTGATAACCAATATTGTTAATAGGGGGTGGGGAAATACTAGAATTAGAAAGAATATTGCTAACCTACTTATGGTTTAGTTTGTATGTTTGTTCATTTGTTGGGTGGGTGAGCTAGAGGCCAACTTGTACTTCTTATTCTTTTGGTATATAAAGTTTACTTTATTCAAAAAAAATATATATATATTTATGGAAGTAGTTGAGTGAATTTTTTCATTAAATATAAAAAAATTTGTTTTTTAAATTTGACTTGTTTTATATGAAAATCCAAAGATTAATTCCACTTAGTTACATTTTTTATTGGCATTAGATTTTTTAAATAATTATTAAAGAGAGTAGTATTTAGTTAACACATTACTTATCTAAATTATTTGATGGTGACTCATATTTTCCTTTTGTAAATGTGAATTGCTTGTAGTTGGATTGCTTGTGTCTCCGGTGGAACAAAACGTGAAAAGTATGTTAGAGTTGTTGGATGGTAGAGATATGATGATATGGTCAAAAGAGATAACATCCAATGAGAAAAAGTCATCAAATCATAGTCTTCCAAATCAAAGGCACGAAGTTCCCATGATGTTGAATTCTAGTTCTAAAAATTCACTGGTATGTATACATATTTACTTTTCAATGATCTCAATTAGTTTTTAATATAAGAGAATATCATAATGTAGTTTAAATATTTATTAGAAGAGTATACAAATTTTATCTAATATTTAGGTAACATCTCTTTCGTTAGAACTTGGGAACCACATGATTGTGAAAATGGTGAATAATTAAGTGTGAGAAAGAGGGAGAGAATGTGAGAGAGTGATAATTGAGGGTAAAAATATATATTATTATACTCATAAGATATTCAAAGGGTATATATACAACAATATAAAAAGAGGTACAATTAATAAAAAAAATTAAAAACTCTCCGGTGTAATCGGTTCCATTTTGTTATTGACTTCAATTTTTAACTAAAACATCTATAGTGTAATTGTTGACATAATATGTTAACCTGTTGCATTTTACTACTGACTCGGTTTTTAACTAAAACTTCCACAGTGTAATTTGTTGACATAATATGTCAACCTGTTACATTGACTTGAATTATGTTATTTTCTCAACACACACCCTTAATTCAATTCCTCCAAGTCTTTCATGCCCATGTTTTTCTTCAATCTCTTGAACACTTCAGTTGTGACTGCTTTGTTCCTCAAATCGGTCATTTGGTCTTCAATTCTACAATACCCTAATCTCAACCTTCCTTCACTAACAAGTTCTCTCAAATAATGAAATTTCATCTCAATATGCTTTTTTCTTCCCATGTGCAATTGGGTTCTTAGCAAAGTTTATAGTGGAAATGTTATCAACCATGAGTGATACAACGCCACCCTCTTCCTTTCCTAGCTCCATCAACAAATTCATCAACTACATGACTTGTCACGCACGCAACAAAACTGCAATGTACTCGGCCTTACAAGAAGAAAGCGTCACTACCGGTTCCTTCTTCGAACACCAGGGGATGGGTGTTTTCACCGAACATAAAGATGCATCCATCTCTAGACTTTCTATCATCCTTTATCTCCGAACCAATTGGAATTGGTAAATCCGAGTAAATTGTATTTTCTTCCCTTGTCCATTGTAGAAAAGAGAATTCCCCAACCAATAGATTCTTTAATGTATCTTAGAATCCCTTTGACTGCTGCCAAGTGAGACATATGTTCGGTCTCTCCATGAATCTACTCATAATACCGACACTAAACGCCAAATTCGACTGCGTATTGCATAAATAACGCAAGGATCCAACTAGCCTCTTCTTCAAGCAGTCCGTTCAAAAACACAGATTTCACATCCATTTGGTAGATGGACCAGTTGTTGTTATTTGCAATACCAACAACTAGCTTAATGATTTCAATTCTAGTCACCGATGCAAATACCTCTTTAAAGTTTATGCATTCTATGACACCCAGTGTCAGACACTTCTATGACACCTCCATACGACACGTTAAAAAAAGTTCAACAAGTGTCCTTAAAATAAGGTTTTTCCCATTGTTTTGACTTTTGACACTCTTTAAATCAATGTCAGACACTCGTATAATTAGTCATATGACACAAATGTCGATTGAAAAAAAGAAAGAGAATGTAGGGCAGAAAGAGAGGAAGAATTTAGTAGTTTGCATAAAAAATATATCAGGAGTGGGAGAGTGCTCCAATATTTTTCATTGGAAGATAATCTATTTTTCATGTGAAAGATGTAGATTGAAGGCTATTGATTATGAAAGTGATTTATCTACGATGGAGTAGTATAGAATGGATATCTAAGGCTTGCGTTTAATTTTCCCTGACTTAAATAAGGTGTATGATGGAGTTCTTAGAAAGATTTTGTGAAAAGTCCTATAGAAGAAAGGGGTTAGGATTGTCTATATTCGAACTATTCTAGATATGTATGAGAGAAAATCGACTAGTGTGTAAACACAAGATAGAGAGATAAACGATTTTCCTATAACAATAAGATTGCACCAAAGTTTAATTCTAAGTTCTTATAAATTTTATTTTTAATTTTAATTTTGAATTTACTCATGGAACATATTCAAGAATTAACACCGAGATGTGTTTTGCATATGATATAATCCTACTTCGAGAGTTGATAAAGAGTTTAAAAGAAATATTACAATCTTGAAGACAAGACTTAGAAACATATCATATTTTTCAATTAATGATGTATCCGATACATAATGTATCTTATCTGGTACTTATATCATGTCTGTACTTCTGTGATGATACGCCACAACCATAATAGCCAAAAATCCAAAATCTTTAACAAAACTGTAATTTAAAATCTTGAATATTGATACGAGTGCTAACAACACTTTCTCTCACACATACATTTTTAAATATATTTTATTGGATAAAATTTATATAGGTTCTACCAAATTTAACACATACATTTTTAAATATATTTTATTAGATAAAATTTATATAGGGTTCTTCCAAATTTATACAGGACAACTTGATTTAGTGATTCTTATGAATTTCAATCAATAAAAAGAAATAAGACAGGAGTGATTATGTTATTAATCGTATTCATATTAATATGAGTAATAGTGTTTCCCCATAGATTTGACTTGATATAACAATCTAAAAGTTTTTAGGTGCAATAGAGTCGCAATTATTTTGTTTTATTTTTTATTTCAGAAGCGGAAGTGTAAGCAATACATAAGTGGTGGTACATTTGTTACTAGTTCTGAACTTGTCACTAAAAAGAAATATGATACTGATAATGCCAAAGCTCAAAATCGAAAATCATCTTCCCATGCTCAAAATGACCGGGTAGAATTTTGTACTATTTCTAGACAAGACTATTCTCACCTAAGTGACGTTGAAGATTCTGCGAAGCGGCCAAGTTATCTTATGAACGAAGAGAGCTTTTATATTCATGCCGGAGATTTAATGGATAATAGTTATTCTGATGGTGTCGCGACATCAATCAAAGAGAAATTAAAAGAAGACGACATGGATTTTGCTGACTCACAGAAGAAATTTTTACCTTCTAGGAGTAGCCATCTTCCAAGACCATTTATTCCTGTTGGACCTAGATTTCAAGCCGAACTTCCTAAATGGGAGGCCAAAAACAACATAAAACAATATAATAGTGATGATTGTTTGAAGTGGTTAGGCACCCAAATTTGGCCAATACCTTCTTTATCTAGAAATAATGCAAAATGCATGGGAAAAGGTAGGCCCGATTCAAGCTTGGGTGACAACCTTGAATCAGTTGATCGTGTTAAAAAACATGGTGAAGCCAGAGAGTGCTTATAACCGAAGGTTAATGACGCCTTCTCAGGAAGGAAGTTTGATAACAAGAAAGAAAATGTTTCAAAATCATGGATGGTGGAAGATGAGAAGAAATTTGAATCTCTAGTAAAACTGGATCTATTATCAAGCGACACAAAATTTTGAAAGCTCGCCATGGAATACTTTCCATCCAAATCTATTGCGTGCATGATGAATTACTATTATAATATATACATTCCTAAATGCATGACTATAAAAGAGAATGTCTCCCTTTGGCGCAGTTGATGGTGAATCAAAATGATAACTTTGAGATTGAAGGTGCATGTTCATCTAAAGATAGGACTATGATTTCAATTGGAAAATATTTGAAAATTGCAACATTGAAGATGTTAGGAGCTCCAAATCTAGCTCATGCATCTTCATTTAAAAGATGTAGTCCTTAAATATGCTCTTGATTCTTAATAGTTAAGTCTTTATAGTTATGCATCGATTGTATTTTAAGAAATATAGAAAAATGGATACAAGTTTTGTACATAAATTTATTGTTGGGAATTCTGCTTTTATTGTGGATCGTCCTTAGCCAGATAATTGTGTTATTTGAGTTGTTTTATTGCATCTGCCAACATTTGTCTATTTTAGATTAAAAGTTGAGTGTAGTCTGACATTGTTTAGAGATATGACTTATATAGTTTTAAAAAAAATTAGCGTGTCCTTATTTTATAAGTTGGTTTTGTACAATAATTTATTTGAAATACAATGAAATTGTAAAAGGATTTTACACCGTCAGTTAATCATAGCCATTGGATGTTCAAAAGAGTTTGACTTTTATTTTAACCACTTATAAAATAAGGCAAACAGGTGATAGTGATGAATCGACGGTGTAAAACTTTTTACATTGATAGTACATAATAATTAATCTCTTCCGCATTGTGCACGCCTTCATGCTAATTTAGGTATGTGTGTTAGAAGGATGTATTGGATTTTTGGAAATTCTCATTTCTTTTATTTTTCACTTTTTTTTATCTAAAGTTTTTTTCCCTCCAAACTTATGAGTTTGAATGGAATAGAAAGAAAAAAAACTTGAATTGAGAAGTGCAGAAAGAAATTTAGAAAAATCTTGTACAATTGTTTTAATATTTATCATTAATATGATTTTAATTTTTAGACTATTATCAGAACATATATATTGATTTTAAAAATTTCATTTAGTTTTTCTAAATTTTTCTAAAATCCATTCAAATTATTTTTTTAAGTTGTCCCATTATAGATTTTATATTAGAAAGAAAATATATTTTTTTATTTAATTTGGAGAATTATCTTTCATTTTCCTTTTTAACCATAGTCCTTCTGCCTTCTTTATTCTTACAAAGAAATCTGAAATTTAAATATATAATTGATCTATGTAAATATACTAATTTTTTGTTTTAGTTCATATAATTTTGTTTGCTTGGTTTTGATCCTTTTATATAAATTAGTAATAAATCCGTGTCTACGCACGGGATACATTTTAGGACGGAATACGGTTTTGCATGCACATTTATTTTTAGACTGTAATAAAAATAGAAAGTTGAATAAAGAATAAATTTAAGAATAATAGTAAATTTAAATTGAAATAGTAATATATATAGAAGGTGAAAGGTAAACAATAATATTATGAATAATATGATTAAAAATAAAAACTATTGAAACTTGTATTAAATAAATCAGACTTTATAGATTTTTAGAAATACAACAATTATTTTATAAGATATAATACAAATTTTAAATATTTATTCAATCTTTTTTAATAAGTTCCCTTAATCTTTTTCACATATTTAAAAAAAATGGTCGATAAATTTCTATTACTCAATATTTAGATCAATAGTAAAGTTGTTCCCGTTTATGACAATATTTGAATCGAGAATGTAATTTTTTCAATATATAAATATTATTTTTATTTTAACAATATTTATAAAAATATTTGAATCAATAGTAAATTTGTTTCTGTATATAAAAATTTTTAATCAACAATATATTTTTTCTCGTATATAAATATATTTTATTTTGATAAAATTTATTAAAAAAATTAAATCAATAATAAATTTGTTCCCGTATATAAATTTTTTTAAATCAAGAATGTATTTTTTTTCGTATATAAATATTTTTATTTTGATAAAATTTATAAAAATAGTTGAATCAATAGTAAACTTGTTTCCGTATATAAAAATATTTGAATTAACAATGTATTTTTTCTCGTATATAAATATTATTTTTGTTATGCACGGGTACCGGTATTGTATGTCATTTGTTTTCAAAATGTAATAAAAATGAAATGAAAGAAAGATAAAACTGATTAAGCATAAAAGTTTATTACTTTGAAAGAGAAAATAAATTGGTGCATATAATTTTTTCCATATATAAAAATATTTGAATCAACAATATAATTTGTTCTTATATAAATATTATTTTTATTTTGGCATTATTTTAATTTTTTTTGAATCAATAGTAAATTTGTTTCCTTTATTATTTAATATTTTGATCAGTAACTTCATGTTTCTGTTATAATTTTTTTGATTTGGTGTTGAAAAAAAAAAAAGATAAGTTATGATTTAGTCAAAACTTATTTTCTAAAGTCGAGGTCAAATTTTGTTTTATATAGATGATCAACATCATCACAAATATTAACAACAATGCAAATTTTAAATTGACAAATAAGAATTATATATTTAATAATTAAAATTCTCAAGCTATTAAAAGATATAAAGTCTTGATAATAACAACTCAAAGTAAATTAAACCCTTATTAATGTTTATTGTGATAATCAATGTTGTAACGTTGGAATTATGGTTTTGTTTTGGATGGTTGTAATGTTGTTATTTTGTCATGAGTAAGGGTAGGAATAGGTCAGACTAACTAACAGGGGCATACGGCCTACCATACATAGACTTAGGTCAGACCAGACTTTTTCTTAAATAGAAAAGACCTAGGCTTTTTTATAAGCCTATTTAGATAAAGAGGCTAGACCACAAGCTTTAAGAAAATATTTTTAAGCCTATCAGGCCGACCTATTTAAAAAAAATTCAATAAATTTATTATTATTATTATATTGTATTTTGTACTTTGAATTAAAATACGAAAATAAAGCTTAGTTATCTTGAAGAACTTATGAAAATAAGTTGAAAAAACATTATAAACAACGTCATAAGTTGATGTCATAAGTTTTTTTCATAAGTTCTCTCCAACATATAGTATCACCAAACTTATGCTTATAGCTAAACTTGAATGAGACAATGAAAACAAATATTTAGTCTCATTGATCTTTTAATTTGTTAGTCTATTTAACATTAGTTGAATTTCTTATTTACAAATGTTCAAATGAAGTAGGCTTTTAAATAGGCTAGTATGTCAATCAGGCCTTCGAAAAGGCTAGACTCATGCCTAAAAATAAGCCTATGATAGGCTATAGGCCAATCTTAGACTTTGAATTTTTTAGCAGGCCAGACTCAGGCTTGGCAAAGCCTAACTCGGCCCAGCCTATTCCAATCCCTAGTCATGAGTAATGTTGTTTGTGATCCAAAATATATAAATTTTTAACCTTGCATGTGATTGATTATGAATGTGTAATTTTGAAAACACACTAGAAAAATATAGCCAGTTATCACGTGAAAATCACGCCACTAAGGCAAATATCACATCACTAAGTCAAATTATCGACGTGGGTCAAGCACGTCGTAGGAGCACCCATGACAACTTTTTACCACATGAATATCACGTCACTAAATTTGTGACATGGTTATCACGTCGTAACATATAAAATTATTTGGACGAGTGCCCACGTGAAAATCGTGTCACTAAATTGTGACATGCTTTTCACGTCGCAACCCACAATTCTGAGACACGCAGGAAAGTGTTAGTCTTAGCATACAGTGATGTGAATATCACGTCACTAATAAGTGACATGGAATTCATGTCATAAAACTCAAAACTATTATAATTAAGTGATGTGAATATCATGCCATTGGTGAATTTTATTTTCCATCCTAATACTCACATGATATTTATTTTGCAGGTTAATTATTTAATAAAAAAATAAAAAATTGTAATTTAAAAATATACAAAATTAAAAATGAATAAAAACTAATTAATAAATAATAAAATACAAAAATTAAAATATTTTTTTGATTAAAAACTTCAAATTTTCTAATAATTATAATCATTAAAAAATATAAAATTTTTAGTCACAGGATATTCACGCCACAAACATAAATAGTAATAAAAAAAGTTACTCATCATCACTACTAAATACATTATCTTCTTCGTCTTCATCTTCCTGGACAGGATGATTCGATTGTGAGACAAAAAATTATCGTATTTGCGCCTCCATCTCAGATTGCCTCTTCTTTATTTCCTCAATTTTGGCCTTTAGCGCCGTCTCCCGTGCCTCCTTCTCGCGTCCCACCTCCGGCTCACGTGTCGTTGTCTCGCGTCTCGCATCAATTAGAGCTAGTTGTCTCACTGTCTCTATCATTTCGGGTGTCAATTCTGGTGGACGAGATGTTCCTTCCCCATCTTCAAGTCTTTGAAATAAAGTTATATCCCCTTTTCTGTTGTAATACCTCATATTATCTAAATGCTCAATTGGATATCAGATGAGATCAGATGAGTATTTATGTGCTCTATCTTTGGATAATTGGATTAATGGAATCCTCTAAGTACTTTAAGTATTGACATTTGGGATCAATAGAGCAACTGGTGAACTCTAAAGAGATCAATTATGTTATTAAAGAGACAGATCAATAATTATTATTTCAAGAGAGACTTTTATGATAACTCTAACAATTGATCATTCGGTGTTAGACGATGAAATATCAATTGGAGATATTTTACCCTGTTGGATTATATTATATAATATTGGTATTTTATATATATATATATATATATATATATATATATATATATATATATATATGTTATAAGAAGAAGAAAAGAGAAAGAAGAGAAGGAAGAGAGAAAGAAGAAAAGAAATAGGGAAAGCTTGGGAAGAAGCTCATGGATCATCATCATCTTCTTCAACCTCCTCTTCGATTATCAGGTGGGTTCTAGTTAGAAACTCTAAGTTCTAGAATTAAGGATTTAGAACTTATGTTAGATTTGAGAGAAAATGAAATCTAATAGATGAAATTCGATATAAATTGCGTAGTGTAGTCGTAATATGCATGTGATCAATTGATAATACTTGTTTTGATGTTTGGAAGTGATCTGGTATGGAAAAGGTGGATTTTGGAGCTCTTGGAACCTTAAAAACGCAGCAGTATTTTTCTGGTTCTGATACGAACCGCCGACGAAGCCTGGAGCGCGGGGCGACGCTAGGCGTGCGCCGCTGCTTCGTTGGGTGACAGTCAAGAGGCGTAGCAGGTTTTAATTCTGTATCTTCAAGATTTTTGGAATGGGTCTTACGCCCCTGATTCGCCGGGCGAAGTAGAGGCGAAGGGGGCAGCGCCGGGCGAAGTCTGGAGCGCCGGGCACTCCTGGGACTTTTTCAAATGTTCCCTTTTCTTTTAAATTCCATAACTTTTGACTCGTTTATCCGATTTAAATGTTCTTGGTACCGATAGAAAGCTGTGGAAATAATCTATATAATGAAGGTGAAAAATGTCAGTTTTATTGCCCGATTAAATAATCGGAGGAAACCCGAAAGTGATGTTTTATGTGATGTGCTATTAAATGGTAGTGTGAGACCATGATTTTAACCAAGGATGCTTGGTAGAGGATAGTAGTGGCTTGTATGCCTTAAAATGTGTGTGAACTACTATGTGAAAATATCTTACGGGATAAAAGTGAGAAATATTGATTTCGATACCCGATTAAATGAATCGCAGGGAACCTAAGAATTTTATTAACTTTGTGATTGAGTGAAATTATTATTATGTGAAATTATTACTATGTGAAAATATCCTACGGGATAAAAGTGAGAAATATTGATTTCGATACCCGATTAAATGAATCGGAGGGAACCTAAGAATTTTATTAACTTTGTGATTGAGTGAAATTATTATTATGTGATATGTTGTGATAAATGTTCACTTATATGAATTGTGTTATGCCATAGCTATCAATTGTGAATTGTGAATGAGAGAAAATACATGTATAAAATGAATTAGGAAGAGTGAGGAAACTTACCCCAAAACAAAATGGCATAGTTTAAGATTGTTATAATTCTAGGTTGTGACTAGGATTTGTGATAGAAACTCTGGATGGCGACGCTCGTGCATTCGATGTAGAAAGGTGCATCTTTGACGAGTTCTGGCCTGGAGTAGATAACCTAGATGGCAAGGCTCGGGCACTTGATGTAGAAAGGTACATCCGTGACGAGATTGGTCTAGGAGAGAGTGAAACACTAGTATGGAACATGTGTGAACCATTGTGATATTGAGAAAAGGCAAAAGAGGCCTTAAGGCTAATGTGGCCTTGTGATTGTCGAATACAATCACATTTGTGTGTATGATCACGTAATCGTAACCATGGACCTTGAGAGGCATTCATGAGTCTCGAGCTCCTCTGAAATGCAGACACAATTACTTGGCAAGTTTGATTCCCGCGTGCGAGTACGAATGATGCCTATATGGTAAAGAGACTTGTGACGGTTTATGGCCCGTGTGAAGTGACGGTTCATAACGGTTAATGGCCCATAGAACCCGAATCCATTTTGTATGCCAAGTAACTACAAGGATCCATGACCCGGGTCGACTTCTAGACGTAGAAGCGGACGGGAAAAGGAGATGCCTTGGTACAGGTTATCGATTAGTGATATTTTGAGTTGGTGAACTCATCACATTTTTCCATATAGTGTGAGATTGTGAGATTGTGAACTCAAGGTCCTTTCCCCTTCCCTTGGACTTGAGTTAGGATTGTTAGAACCCTGTAAAGCCGAGAGAATCCATAAGATAGGGAACTCACTGAGATTTGATGTATCTCACCCCACTATTGTTGATTATTTTCAGGAGGTATTTGCAGGTTTGATTTACATGTGGAGCTATACTTGGATGTTTCAAGAGAAGCTTAGTTAAGCTTATTCCGCATTGTATTTGTTGTATACAATTGAGGATATTGTATATTCATCTTAGATTTTATTATTTTGGATAGTTTCCATATCTTGTACCATAGACTGTATTATGTTTTTAGAATGGTCAAGTATGTGAATTATGCCAATAGGCACTTATGATGGTGTCAGTACCAAATAAAATGCTTGTATTGTATTATCCTAGGTAAATATTATACAGAACATTACATCTGTAGTCGGAAGCCAAAGGTTCAAGACAAAAGAAACATCCATTAACTCTCTTTCTGTCAGTTGATAAACCCCAAATATAAAGATCCATACGTTGATCAATCGGATCATTCCCGATCGGAGTATACAGAGGATTATCAATTAGAAATCGGGTGAGCAATTTCTGATACACCTCTTACACATACATAAAAAATTAAATTAAATATAGTTTAAACAATTTAGTTATATACAATAATTAAATAAAATAATGAAATATAAACAAGTTATCAAAGTTGATTTGGAACAGGCATCAACAAACTCCCCCGATTTTTTGGTTCTGGTCTTCACGAACAGCTCACTAATCCGTGGGTGTCTCCCAAATCCGTTTTTAGTTAAAATTATTGAGTTGAATTATATATATATATATATATATATATATATATATATATATATAAAATAAATAAAATAATAACTTTAAAAGAATAGTTATAAGTACCATTCGTTGAGCATGTTCGCCGATATTGATACTTCCTACTGTACTAAGGCAGCCCCCTGATTCAGATGCTCTTATTTTCTTTGAATGTCCAGATTTTTTTTATATTAAAACCTTATGTGTTCCAATAGTCAATAAGTTTCTCGGCAAAGGTAGTGTAGGTAACCCCTCATCTACTACTATCTCTGATGTGTTGCTTATGGAAGGCCTTAGACACAACCTTTTAAGCATTAGTCAACTATGTGACAAGAATTATAAAGTATATTTTTCAAAGGATTGTTGCATAGTTGAAGATTGCGATAAAAAGAACGTGTTTAAGGGCTTGAGGGTGAACAACGTCTATATGTTAGACTTAAATGAGGTATCGTTGATTGGAGACAAGTGTCTAGTCGCTATGAATGAAGATTCATGGTTGTGGCATAGACGGTTGGCTCACATCAATTTTGATTTGCTTAACAAAATTGTCTCTAAAGACTTAGTCGTCGGTTTTCCCAAAATTAAATTCACAAAGGATCACCTTTGTGATGCTTGCCAAATGGGGAAGCAAACAAGGATCTCATTCAAATCCAAAAACATCGTTTCAACTATGAGACCCCTTGAGCTCCTCCATATGGACCTCTTTGGACCATCTAGGGTTAAAAGTCTAGGTGGTAACTATTATGGGCTTGTTATAGTCAATGATTTTTCTAGGTTTTGCTGGACAATTTTCTTAGCAAATAAGAGTGATACTTTCTCGGCCTTTGAACGATTTGCTAAGTTATCTCAGAACAAGTTAAACACAAACATTGGGTCAATTAGAAGTGACCATGGGGGTGAGTTTGACAACCATTTATTTGAAGCATTTTGTGATTCCAACGGAATTGATCATAATTTTTCCGCACCACGTACCCCTCAACAAAATGGGGTAGTGGACCGTAAAAATAGAGTTTTGGAAGAACTTGGAAGGACTATGATCAATGATGGTGGATTACCAAAATACTTTTGGGCCGACGCCATAAGTACGGCTTATTATGTTTTGAATAGGGTGCTCATCCGGCCTATTCTAAACAAGACACCGTATGAGCTTTTAAAAGGGCGTAAGCCAAACATATCTCACCTTCATGTATTTGGGTGCAAATGCTTTGTGTTAAACAATGGGAAAGAGTCTCTTGGTAAATTTGATGCCAAGGCCGACGAGGGTATTTTTCTTGGATACTCTCAGTCAAGTAAAGCATATAGAATTTATAATAAGAGGTTACGCATAGTTGAAGAGTCAGTTCATGTTACTTTTGACGAGTCTTATCCGAGAAATGTCGGAGAAGGTAGTTCTTTTCATGGTGCAGGTGTACCAACTGAAGACATACTCAAGGACACTGATAAGGGAATTGATCAGCCTGAAGCAGTGCGTATTGAGGAGGAAAAGGATCACCAACCAGCGAAAAGTAAGGATGATCATCATGATAATAAAGATGAACTTCCTCCAGCTTGGAAGTCTTCAAAAGACCATCCAATTGACAATATTCTTGCTGATATCTCTAAGGGAGTAACTACTCGCTGTAAACTTAGTAACTTTTGTTATTACTCTGCTTTTGTTTCCCAAGTTGAACCTAAAAACGCTAAGGATGCGTTACTCGATGAGCATTGGTTTCTATCAATGCAAGATGAACTAAATCAATTCTGGAGAAATGAGGTTTGGGACCTTGTCCCCCCTCCGCGAGATCATCGAGTAATCGGCACCTGATGGGTGTTTAGGAATAAACTTGATGAAAATGGAGTAATAACGCGTAACAAAGCTAGGCTTGTAACGCAAGGCTATAACCAAGAGGAAGGAATCAACTATGAGGAAACTTATGTGCCGGTTGTCCGACTCGAGGCCATACGTCTTCTACTTGCATATGCTTGCACAAAGAACTTTAAATTATTCCAAATGGATGTTAAAAGTGCGTTCCTTAATGGATACATAAATGAAGAGGTTTATGTAGCCTAACCTCCGGGTTTTGAATCCCACGAATATCCTGATCATGTCTATAAACTTAAGCGAGCTTTGTACGGACTTAAACAAGCCCCTAGGGCTTGGTATGAACGTCTAAGCAAATTTCTACTAGATCAAGGGTATTCAAGAGGAAAGGTTGACACAACCCTCTTTATTAAACGTCAAGGAAAACACTTAATTTTGGTACAAATTTATGTTGACGATATCATATTTGGGTCTACTAACATGACCTTGGTCAAGGAGTTTTCTAGTTTGATGCAGGGGGATTTTGAAATGAGCATGATGGGGGAGCTCAACTATTTCCTCGGATTGCAAATCAAACAACTTGAAGAGGGTACATTCGTGAGTCAAACGAAATATTGTCTTGAGTTACTAAAACATTTTGATATGCTGAACTGTAAAGCAATAGATACTTCCATGCCTACAAGTGCTAATCTTGATCGTGACGAAAAGGGTAAGGATGTTGAGGTAAAGAAGTATCGAGGTATGATAGGGTCTCTCCTTTATCTTACCGCATCACGTCCAGATATAATGTTTAGTGTATGCATGTGTGCGAGGTATCAGGTACATCCCAAGGAATCCCACCTTAAGGCAGTTAAGCGCATACTTCGATATCTCTCTGGTACTCCAAAGTATGGGCTGTGGTATTCCAAAGGTAGTGTTTATTCCTTAGTTGGCTACTCCGATTCCGACTTTGTCGGGTGCAAGTTGGATAGGAAAAGTACTAGTGGCACGTGTCACTTTTTCACAAACTCCTTGGTGAGTGGCACAGCAAGAAACAGGTTTTCGTTGCTTTGTCAACAGCCGATGTGGAATATGTTGCCGTCGGTAGTTGTTGTGCTCAAGTCTTATGGCTTAAACAACAATTACTTGATTTCAACTTAAAACTTGAACGTATTCCAATTTTATGCGATAACACTAGTGCGGTTAATCTAACTAAGAACCCCGTATTGCATTCACGCACCAAGCATATCGAAATACGCCATCATTTTCTTAGGGATCATGTAGAGAAAGGAGATGTAATTTTTGAGCACGTTGACACTAAGAATCAACTTGCTGATATTTTCACAAAACCATTAGCTACAGAGCCTTTCTTTCACATCCGTAGGGAACTTGGCATTCTCGATATCTCGGATCGTGCTTAATAATCCTTTAAGGTATTGATCTTCACACATATATATATATATATATATATATATATATATATATATATATATATATATGCTTGTTTATTCTTTTCACTAACAATGCAAAGAGATATTTAGCCATATGTGAGGGATCTTATCGTCATGACGATCAAGGTAATATAGTTCTGATTTATAGATGTTTATCAATATTTTGTGCCATATTAATTACTCTAATCTTGATGTTTATTGCATTTAGAGCACTTATCGTTCATGTCGATGTTTTGTTCTGTATGTGCATGTGTCTATCTATCTGGTTGGAACTTTAAAATTGCAAAATTTCACTTTTTTGTGTATGCGTCGACGCATAGATTCATGCGCTGACTACTAAATTTTCGGGATAACGCATAAACACATGTTCAACATTTTTTAAAAAAATTTACGAATCATGCACCGACGCACAGATTCACAGGTCGATGCATAACTTGACGGTTCAGGCTTCCTTCTTTACTGGGAATTGTGCGCCGACCTAGTGCTGTTCTCTTTCCCTACATATTCTCTTTACACATTAGCTTTCGTTTGTTTAAACTCTTCTGGAGTGAATGTTTTTCTTGTTTTTTTTGTTCTGTATTTAATCATTCCTAATTTTACATTAGCGGTATCATATGTGGATGCATGTTAATCTGTGTTTGTTGCAAATATATGATGATCTAATACGTATTATACCGCATTATTTTGACCACTGTCTTTTCTTCTTTTTGATGTTGTCAAAGGGGGAGAAGAATAACAAGCAGAAATCTTATTTACCAGATGTCAAAGACAGGGGGAGCTTTGTTCACTTTCAAATTACATATCTTGTGACAGCTAAGAAAGTATTGCCATCATAAAAAAGGGGGAGTATGTGAGGGATATTCTCCTAGCTACCTTGTTTTAATGATGTCAACAAACATATTAGATTGTAATTTGAGCGGTATCACTTCACGTGTCGGGCATATAGCGTCTAACCATTATCGTTCATATGTCTAGATGCATAGGATCTTATTCTCTCCAATAATAAATGTCCACTATCGTTTTAGTTGTGTCTAGTATGTGTCTTTGATATTGGTCTGGTAAAAATGCTCAGAAAAATTGAATTTCCTGAAAATTTGCACTTCATGCGCTGACCCTTCAGTTCATGGGCTAACCCCAAATTTTATGCACTAACCTCCAAAACTTGCGGGAAAGCGCACAAATTTATGGACACGAAATTTTTGTTTTATGCATCGACGCATGAATGCCGGAGGTCGACGCATGACCTCAAATTCTACACTTTTTCACTAAATTTCTTTTCTGTTATTTTTCTGTCATTTTTCTGTTGGTCATATTTTTCATATAAATAGTTTTGGTCATCCTTTTTATTAACAACAAGAAACGTGAAAGATATATGTCATTTCTCTCTTCATCTTCATCTTCTTCATTGTGTAAACAAACAATCACACATAATTATCTTTGTTTGTGTCACCCATTGATTGAAGTGATAACGTTTATAATTTAGGAAGTGTAATCTTCATCTTCTGGGTTGAGAGTTTGACAGGTGTTTCTTGAATAAAACCAGTTGGTTTTGTCCTCCAAGAATCGGATAGATTTTGGGGGTTTTTGCACAAACTGTTCTTTCTACAGGGATTCGGCTGGGCGAAGGTAACCAGAAATTGGGGCAATTGTTCGGTTTAGTAGTTGTAATCATAGGATCGTAGAAAGGAGGTTTGGGTTCGAATTCTGGGTAGATTGCAATTGACCGAGTGAAGGTAACTGAATAACGGTGGTTTCTGTCGGTTTAGTAGCGTGAGACGGTAATTGAATCAACCATATTCGGAGCACTTGATTCATCTTGAATCAAGGGAAGAGAAAATTCTGAATCAACAATCGAAGACGTTCGAGGGTTTAGATGTTCATTGTTTTCTCTTGTAATAAACAATTTGCAACAACAGTATATATATATATATATATCTCAATTCCATTTGTGGAGTTGGGGGCAGACGTACCCAAAGCGAGGACGATTGGGGAACTGCCTAATCAAATCGCGTTTGTTCTCTCTTTCCTTAACTCTTTTACAATTCATTTCGTTCAAATTTGTGAAGTCGCAAGTCATCGAAATTTCTGTAGTAGAGTAATTGTAAGCGGATAAATTGTTTTGTTAAACTGATATAATTCGTTGAATTGTATCTTGGAGCAGCTGTACATTACCCTTTACTGAAATTCTGCACTTAGTGTGTTTTCGCACACTAAGTGTTTGATAATTTGTGTCAAAGCAAAATTCGAACCTGTTGTGTTTAAATTGCTTATCATTTTACCTCATTGGATTGGAATATACATCAACCAAGTGATATTTTATTGATTGCGTATCTTAAGTGTAATATTCAAAACTGAATTTTTCTCCTCTGCACTCATCCGTGATATATTCGTGCATATCCGATCCTTTTGGTAGAAGGTTCGTTGTAGACGTTCTATCCAGTGGTAGCTTCCGTTTAAACAATTTTAAAAACAAATTTTGTAAACCATTTTCGTGTAAAACTCAAGGGATCTATTTAACCCCCCCTTCTAGATCCATAGCCATCGTCTAACAGGTTCTAGGTAGAGACTCAAGGTTAGAGTATTTGGATAGAATGCGAAAAGTTAGGTTAGGGTGTTTTGTTTCCTTTCCATGAGAAATGCATATTTCATGTTATATTCATGCTATTGTTGTGTGTTTCTGGTTAAAAATATTATTTCATGAGTGTTTATGTCAATACTGAGGATGGTTTGAAGTTGGGTAAGAATGGGGGTTGAAACCCCTTTGAACTGAATGTTTCACGTTAGTATGAAGTTCTGGAATGCAAGGTTCGCACTATGAACGAAGGCGAATGGACAACGAACATGACAGTTGTGTCATGCTCGCACTGCGAATGTAAGTAAAGCTAAAGGTGAAGGTTCTCCCAGCGTTCGTACTGCGATCAAGGGGACCTTTCGCTACTGGCATTTTATTTTCCTGGTTGGCCCAGAGTTCACACTGCGAACTCAAAGCGAAGGAGCTCACTTGGGCTTTGTACTGCGAATGTAGCTGTGTTTTTCCCCTTTTATTTTCTTGACTTCTTGATTGCCTTCCATACATGACTATTGTTACCTTACCTTGTTTACCTTTATTATTATGAATGATATGCACGTGTAATTGTGGGTTGGTGAATTGATTAAAATGATGTTATGTGATTAAAAAGAATTAAGAAAGAGTGAGGAAAACCTTGTCATAATTCAATAGAATGACCTAATGGTGTAACTAGGAGTTGATAGATAATTTAGATGACGATGCTTGTGCGTTTGATGCCTAGGTGTGCATCCTTTCCAAGTGGTTGTCTAGTGGAGAGGTGAGACACTATATGAAACATGTGCTGGTTTTGTGTTACTTTGAGATTAAGGCGAATGTGACACCTCACGATTTTCGAATACAATCATGTTATGTTGTGATCATGTAGTCGGAAACAATCCCTTGTGATGTGTCGTTCCTAGAGTTGAGGCTTATGTAGAGCGCTCCTCCGGAATGTATGCACTATTACTTTAAAAGGTTTGATTCCCGTGTGTGAGTACGAATGGAACCTACGGGTAAAGGCTTGTGATGGGGGTGGACCCATGAGAAGTGACGATTTATGTGTTGAGCACCTTGAATCCAATTCCATTTCATATGTCAAAGTACATTACAAGGATCCATGACCCGTCCGAAAGTCCTAGACGTAGGAGAAGATGGGAAAAAGGGATACCTTGGTATAGTTTCTGACTAGTGATAGTTTAAGTTGTTGGACTCAAGCAACATGTTTCTATATAGTGTGTTAGTGAGCTCAAAGCCCTATCCTTTCCCCTTTGGGCTTGAGTTAGGATTGGTTAGAACCTTGTAGAGCCGAGAGGATCTATAAGATAGGGAACCCACTGAGATTAATATCTCACCCAAGGTTGTTGATTATATTTCAGGTGCTTCAGGTTTCGCGAAGGGTAAGGATAAGGTAGTTTGATATTCTTACTCATTTTGGCTTTTTATGGCGTTGTTTCCGCTGAGAAGACTCTGTGTGGGATTATTTTTATGATCTAGTTCTTAGTTGTTTTGGACATCTTGTATATGTTTATGCCATTTTTAGTACTTCGGTGTTTTGGGCATGTAATATGTATAATATGTCACTAGGAACTTATGTTTATTTCAATACCAAATTTACAATTATGTATAATATGAATTATTATAGACTTGTATTATATGTGGGCGTTACAGTTGGTATCAGAGCAGGTCGTATCCTCAACCTATCCATGAAATATTATAAGTGTTTCTTTCGACTTCATATGTGTACGAACACCATCGTTCCGGATGTTATATTTATAGTATTGAGCCTGATCAACTTGATTTTGTTTGTATAATGTTTAAGGACATGGTGGACGGACGCAGAAGACATGGCAGACCCGCAACTCCAACGTCTGACTCGAATCCTATGGGTAGTAGCAAGAACTTCCAATGGCCCCAGTTCGTTCAGCAGATGCAACATCAACATAATCAGTTCATACAACAGATGTTGCAACAACTGATTGGGGGTCCTCAAGTTACAGTGGTTCCACCAGAAGCTATAGGTGGGAACTTCTGGGACTTTTTCCGCATGGACCCTCCGGAATTTCATGGCGGACTGGACCCGATAAAAGCTCACGAATGGGTGTCGGGTGTATAGAGGATCTTTTTTATTGTACTATGTAGCAAAGAGAACAAAGTGGTATTTGTTTCTCACACGTTGAAGGGTCCCGCTATGAGGTGGTGGGAAAGTGCTTCGGCCCTTATGACTACCCAAGGTGTGCCTAAAGTGTGGGAACAATTCAGGACTACCTTTATGGATAAATACTTCCCTAGCTCCTTGAGGAAACGGAAGGAATTTGAATTGGCTTAATACCCTTTTTGGTCCTCTAACTATAGGGGTGGGTCCAATTTGGTCCTCTTTCTTTTAAAAGTTCCAAATTGGTCCCATACATTATTAAATAGGTTCATAGTAATCCTTTCTGTTAAATAAAGGCAAATGGTGTTAAAAATGGTGATGTGTCATCTGACTTGGATTGTTTGTGTAGCACAGTCAGCATCTCCTTGTTCATTGAATCTGAAACTGATATAAATCCACCCCCAATTGCAAACCCTAGGTTTCAAAATCCCAAAAAGTAACCAAATTGAAAGGAGAATCCTCTTCCAATAATGAGTTCTGGGCGCGTTTCGCCTTCCTCTTAAAGAACCTGCGTCGATTCGCAAGTGTATACCAGTTTTGGAAAAGTCATGTGTGGTTGTGGAGACCTTGCTGTACTTTGCAAGACAAGAACCGTCCAAAATTACGGAAATCTATTTTGAGGTTGTCAACATTTTAAGGTAATCTTCTATCTCAAACACATTCATTCCATCCCGTACATCTTCACCATTCTGAATACACTGGATATTTGTACAGGGACACACGAATGTCGGGTGCTTTTTTTTGAATGGTTCTATGATGATTCTAGAGATGACAAGGAGGAAAGCTTGAGGAATCTGCAATGGAAGATTAAAATACAATTTAAAGAGATGGAAGAAGGTAAAAAAGAGTTGGTAGAGGCAAAAAGAATGGTTGAAGTGTTGAGTGAAGCTTTGAAGAACACAAGGAAATGGAAGATGGTCTGGAAGTGCTTGTATTTTACTATGTTATTTGTTTTAGTAGTTAAGTTGTTATGAATTTTGGAACATATGTTGTTAGTTGTTGTAGTTTCTAATTTATCAGTAGTTGCTAGTTTATCAGTTGTTAGTTTTCTTGGTTAGTTGTTGTAAAAGTTGCTGACATAATTTTGTACCAATGGTCTGAGTAAAAGAGTAATGTTGTTGCCATATTTTAGTGTCATTGCAAAATTGTAGTGTTATTGCAAAATTGTAGTGTTATTTTTGTACCAATGGTTTGATGTTAACAGATTTGTAAATAGAAAGTTTGGTGTTAACAAGTTTGGTTCAAACAGGTTTGTTAAATGTTTCATATTTAGTGTACAAAATGTTAACATTTTGTACACTAAATATGAAACAGTTTTGAACATATTTGTACAACCTAAATAAGAAACAGTTTTAAACATATTTTCGCAGAAATTTGTTGCACAGAAGGTTTGGTGTTAACAAATCTATTGCACATAAATTTTACATTTTATACACCAAACTTATAACCACATGTGTACACTAAATATGAAACAGTTTTGACATCAGTTTGACAGAAGTATCAGTAGTATTACACAAAATAACAGAAGTAGCAGTAGCATTACACAAAATAAGAGAAGTAGCAGTAACATTACACAAAATATCAGTACAAAATAGGAACCATTGTACACCATAAGTACTTAGTTTACACCAGTACACATAATATCAGAACTTCTACACAAATGCTTAGTACACAGAAGACATGATTAAACAATACAACACAACCTATAGACTCTAAGAGGATTTCTTTGGAATGTTCCTTTTAGTTGGTGTGGTCCTTCTAGTAGTAGGACCCACTGCATTCTATGATGCACTCAATCTGGTGGTGGGTCCTCTTGAAAGTTATGCTGGTCTCTTAAAAGGCAACTTGTGCCTAGCTTGTGTTGCAGTCTTCTTCTTAGTTGTCTGAGATGTCTGAGTTTCCTGAGTTGCACTTGACTGAGTAGCCTGAGTAGCTTGAGTTGCCTGAGTAGCCTGAGTTGCCTGAGTTGCCTGAGTAACATGTGATCCTTGTTGTGCCTGTGATGCTTGTTGTGCCTGTGATGCTTGCTGTGACTGTGATTCCTGTTGGGTTGCAGTGGTCCGAGTTGCCTGTGGTGGCTGAGCCATCTTACATGTTGATTTGTTGTGCCCAGTTTGTCTGCACCTAGTGCACCTCACTATCATACCAATTTTCCTGATTTTCCTATCTGAACCATCAATCTCACCCTGTTCTCTATTCCTCTTCTTCTTTGGTCGTCCAGGCATTTTCTTAAATTTGGGAGGCTGCACATCAGGGTATTCAGTTCTCACCCATAAATTTGTACCATTCAGAGGGTAAATCATAGGTTCATACACCTTAATATACCTAGCCTTCTTGTAATATTCTGGGACAAACTCATCAACAGCAAGACCTCTACTCTTCATTGAGGAAATTACATGGAAGCATGGGAGACCTGTCAGCTGCCACTTTCTGCAAGAACATTCCTGTTCCTTTAAGTTGACAGAGAACATGTCACCCTGATTCTCAATATGTCTCACCTCAAAAATATGTTCAGATGACATCCTATAAAAACACAAAAGTAAGCCATTAGAGAACTTCAACATTGTTACCAAAGGTTTTACCCTAAATTAGAGAACTTAAATGGGAGATACCTAAATTAGAGACCTAAATTACCTTACAATCCAAAAATTTGTGAAGCTGCTTGTTTTCTCCACCTTCTTCTTTATGTTTGGCAACACTTCATCATCACCTAAATTAGAGAACTTCAACCTATTTGCAGCCCATTTTTCCATTATATATCCACTTATTTCTTCTGACATTGTTACCAAAGGTTTTTCCCTTGCTTCCACAATCACACTGTTGAATGCTTCTGACATATTATTTAGGACATTGTCAGACTTGTTGGTGGTTCTAAAATAGGACTTGCTCCAATATCTTGGTGGTGTTTGCATCATGTGCTTGTAGGCCTCTTCATTTATCCTCCTCATACCTCTCATCTCCCTTTCCCAAGCCTGTGGATAAGTAGCCCTAGCTGCTTTCCAAATGATCTCCTTCAACACTTTTCCTGGAAATTTCTTCCTAAAATTGTTGTATAGGTGTCTCACACAAAACCGTTGTTCAACACTGGGTAGCAATTCATCCATAGCTGGAAGAAGACCCTGCAAATGTACATAACAAATAAAGGTTTAAAAATACATTTATTAATCATAAACACAATAAAACTTAAATTAATGTAATGAATATAGTGGTACCTTTTGCTGATCAGAAATGAAAGTATAGGTCCTACATTCTTCCCTTCCACTCAAATCATCAATGAGGAGCTTCAAAAACCATGTCCAGCTGTCTCTAGTTTCCCCTTCCACCACAGCAAAAGCAATAGGCAACATTTGATCATTAGGATCTGTTCCAATTGCAGCTAAAATCTGGCCACCACATAGGCCCTTTAAAAAGCATCCATCAAGGCCAATAATTGACCTACACATCTTGAAACTCTTCTTGCACGCATCATAATAAACATACAGCCTCTTGAAATAAGGTCTAGTGTCCTCAATACCATCTTGAACTGGTGTGACATTTATCTTGACAGTGGAACCAGGATTTGTCCTCAAAATTTCATGACAGTAGTCATAAATCCTAGTGTAATCTCCTAAAAAAGATCCATCTACCATATCCCTGGCTGCAAATCTGGCCCTTATTGCCTTTGTCATGTTAACAACTACATTCCATTTCTTAAGAGCCTTTTCCTTAATATCCTTTAGCTTAAGCTTAGGATTATTTTTCAATGTGTTTTGCAACCTCTTGCTTAGCCATTTTGTGCTCATCATCTTTACATTGTATTCTCTAGCACAATTATGGGTGTCCTCATCAAGAAGCTTTCCACAATAAGTCTCCCACTCACATCCATCTTTACATACCACCTTCACTCTTTTGTTGTCATTTTTTAGAAACTTTAGACCTCTCCCATTCTAAACAACATATGTTTGAATAGCTTCCTTAAAATCACTTTTTGTATTAAAATGGGTTCCCAACTCCCATTTATAGTTAGACATGTCTTTCATAGCCTTGAAATTGGATGCTTCCTCTTCCTTGGTTCTTCACCATCCTCAGTGTCACAACCACTGTCTAGCTCTTCACTATCATACACAACTTCATTCTCCTCTCCACTTTCAGCTTCACCTTTCCTTTTCTTCATTTTACTACTTCCATCATGTTTTTCATCATACTCCACCATCTTGGCAACATGTTCTTCATCATAATCCAAACTAGCATCAGAATCACTAAAATCAACCTCCAAGGCACTATCATATTTATATGTTGAATCCTCACTGTCATCATCAGAGCTTATGCCATTCCCATCATGCACCTGACCATCAATCCCATCACCATTCATATTCCTATGTCCCTCTTTGTTAACACCCTCAACACCCTCTTTGTCAACACCCTCACCAGCTTTGACTCCCTCACCAGCACTGACTCCCTCACCACCATTGACACACTCAGCATTGTTTACATCCTTAAGGACTTAATCAACAAGTTCAGTAACAATATCATATTGTTCTGGATTGACAACATCCAAAGGCTCTTCATCTAATGTGTCCTCCTCCATGTCCAAAGGTTCTTCATTTAATGTGTCACCCTCATCAACATACTCAGGTTGGGATAATGGGTGTTCAATGTAGATGTCAACTTTCAGGTGTACCCTACATAAGTCAGCTATCTCTAACGCACCTTTATCATCACTAAGCACATTAATCCCAAATGTTGAATCCTTGTAGTAGATATTGTCTACCTCAGTATACCATATGTCCTTCAAAACTCCTATCAACTCAAAATACGACCACCTATCAACATCTACCTGTAATTCATTACATTTACCCCCCACGTAATTTGTTTTATCAGAATCAATAAATTCCCCACTATGATGAATGTTGAGAGTAATCATTTCTTCTATTTGAACCTAATATCATAAACAAACAGAAATTTTACGAAAGGAACATCACAAACCCTAGTTTTAACCTAATATAAAAAACAAACAGAATCTTTACGAAAGAAAGGAACATAACAAACCCTAGTTTTAAAAAGGGGGCCACAAACCCTAAAGTTCATAAAACTCACGTTCTTCAATCTACACACAAACCCTAGACTACAGAAAAGGGAACGAAAGGAACGAAAGGAACATAAAAAACCCTAATTTTAAAAAGGGGGCCACCGACCAGGATAATGATTCCTCTTCAATCGTATGCTACGTCTGGAATGCTTTGTATTCGTCTTCAACCTCAATCGTCTGCTACGTCTCCGTCTTCTACCTAAATCGTCTTCGTCTTCTACCTCAGATGCTATGTATTCTCTTCTAGGGTTTAGTGAAAGAACTGAAATGACTTAGAAAATTTTTCCCACAATTCTGAATTCAATAATATATACACTGCGCCACATCCCCATTAAGTAACATACACATCAGCAAATCCGTTCCACGTCAACAACATTTTAAGTGAAATTTTAACTTTTCTAACGGCAAGGACAAACGTGGACCTATTTAATGACGTATGGGACCATTTTGGAACTTTTAAAAGAAAGAGGACCAAATTGGACCCACCCCTATAGTTAGAGGACCAAAAAGGTATTAAGCCAATTTGAATTCCAGCAATTGAAGCAAGGTGGTATGAATGTAGCCGCTTATGCCAAGAAATTTGAGGATATGGCTGCTTACTCTAGGCAGGTCGTGTATGCTCCTGATGAAAGGTGGAAGATTGATCAGTTTCTGTTTGGTTTAAGGGCGGAAATCTCTCATAGTGTCTCAGAGAGAGTTCACCACATATGCTGAGTTGCTAAGGTAGTGTTATATGGCGGAAAACAGTTTGAAGAGAGTCCATGAAGAGAAGGATGTGATTAGATTTGGTTAGAGAGATCAAGGAAGACTGAGTCAACCATTTAGGGCTATACAACAACCCTTCAAGGGGAAGCAGGTGCAGGGTGCTAGACCTAACACTCATCCCTCGTGCCGATTTTGTGGTAAAAATCATTTTGGGAGGTGTGCCAATGGAGGAAGTGGAGGACCGAGATGTTACCAATGTCAAGGAGTGGGCCACATTGCAAGAGACTGTCCCCAGAATAAGAACCAAATACAAGGTAAGAGTATCGACCGAGTGTATACCTTGGATGCAAGGAAGGCAAAGGGTGACAACACTTTGATTGCAGGTACGTGTTTCATAAATGGACATCCCTGTTTTGTATTGTTTGATTGTGGTGCAACACACTCTTTTGTGTCGAAGCAATGTATGAAGCGACTTGGGTTGCAAGCTTTTCCCTTGTCTCCTCCCATGGTGGTTACTACTGCCATGGATCAGATGGTCGAGACACCTTTGATATGTGAAAACTGCGTGTTATCGGTGGATGGCAGAATGTTTCAGATTGACCTTATTTGTTTACCCTTAAAGAAAGTTGACGTCGTCTTGGGAATGGATTGACTTTCTACTAATTCTATGTTTATTGGTTGTGAGGAGAAATTAATCATCATTCCATCCAGAGAAGCTACTCCGAAGGATGTTTTGACTACTATATTGGAAGGTACGGTTGGTATGGTTAATTTCTTATTTGAGAAGGAAAAGTCTGTTCTTTTAGTTCTCACTAAAGAGGCAAGTAACGACCTGAAGGTTTTGTAAATCCCTGTAGTTTGTGAGTTTCCAAAAGTTTTCCCCGAGGATGTCAGTTCTCTCTCTCTCTGGAGAGGGAAGTGGAATTCTCTATTGACCTGGTACCGGGAACAACTACTATATCCGTTTCTTCGTATCAGATGGCACCGCTTGAGCTAAGAGAGTTGAAGGAACAATTGGAAGAGTTGTTAGCCAAGCATTTTTTTCCGATCTAGTGTTTCACCCTGGGGAGATCCAATGTTATTTGTTAAGAAGAAGAATGGTGGAATGCATTTGTGTATCAATTACCGCCAGCTGAATAAAGTCACCATCAAGAACAAGCTTACCCAGGATAGACGACTTGTTAGATCAGTTGAAAGGAGCCCGTGTGTTCTCAAAGATTGATTTACGATCGAGTTATCACCAAATTCGTGTGAAGAGTGCAGACGTACAAAAAACCACATTTAGAACCCGTTATGGTCATTATGAGTTTCTTGTGATGTCTTTCAGTGTGACAAATTCTCTGGATGTCTTCATAGATTACATGAATCAGATATTCTAGCCTTACTTGGACCAATTCGTGGTGATCTTTATTGATGACATTCTTATTTATTCTCGTACTTCTTAAGAGCATGAAGAGCATTTGAGAATTTTCCTATCAATATTGCAAGAGAGACAACTTTTTGCCAAGCTAAGCAAGTGTGAGTTTTAGTTGATAGTATTTAGGTTTCTCGGTCATGTTATATCTCAAGGAGGAGTAGCGGTTGATTCGTCAAAAGTTGAAGCAGTTATTAATTGGGAGAGACCGAAGAATGCTTCAGAGGTCAGAAGTTTCTTGGGACTGGCAGGTTATTATAGAAGGTTTATCAAAGGCTTTTCTCAATTGGCTTTACCAATGACTAGACTTACCCGAAAGGAGTTTCATTATAATTGGGATTCGGGTTGTGAGCAAAGTTTAATGAGTTTGAAGGAACGGTTGACGACTGCTCCTGTTTTGATTATTCCCGATCCTAACAAGCCGTATGAAGTATTTTGTGATGTTTCTGAGAGGGGATTAGGAGGTGTGTTAATGTAGGATGGCCAAGTGGTAGCTTACGCTTCTCGTCAGTTAAAATTCCACGAAGAGAATTATCCAACTCATGATTTGGAGCTAGCGGTTGTGGTTTTTACACTGAAGGTGTGGTGCCATTACTTGTATGGAGTGCGTTTCAAGATGTTCAATGGCCATAAGAGTTTAAAGTATTTGTTTGATCAGAAAGAATTGAATATGCGTCAAAGGAGGTGGATGGAGTATTTGAAATAATTTGACTTTGAATTGAAGTATCATCTAGGTAAAGCAAATAAGCTGGCGGATGCATTAAGTTGGAAGGAAGTGCATAAATCCGAGGTGATGATGTGTGAGTACGCATTGTTGGAAAAGTTTCGAGATCTTAATCTTCAATTTTTTTGGACTACGAATTGTATGATAATGGGGAACTTGAATGTCAATTCTATTTTCAGAGATGAAATTCATCAAGGGAAAGTGCTAGATATGAGGTTACAAGAGATGTTGGTTCAACCAGGTTTCACGCGAACCATAGATGGGGTTATTCTATTTAATCAACGAGTTTGTGTTCTGGATGACGCGATACTGAAAAGAAAGATGTTAGAGGAAGCTCATAAGAGTGTTTTTACTACACATCGTGGTTCTTTGAAAATGTATCAAGATTTAAAGAGAAACTATTGGTGGTCCAAGATGAAGAGAGATATTGTGAGGTATGTGTCAGAATGTGCAATTTGCCAACAAGTGAAGATAGAACACCAAAGAACGGGTGGTTTGTTACAACCGTTAAAGATTCCGGTGTGGAAATGGGATAGTATTTCAATGGACTTTGCGGTTGAGTTACCCCGTACACAGGGTGGTTACAACTCTATTTGGGTGATTGTAGATCGGTTGACGAAGTTGGCACATTTCTTGGTCGTGAAAACTACGTACAAGGCAAGTCACCTTGCAAAGTTGTTTATTTCATAAATTATGAGATTTCATGGTGTTCCCTCTAGCATTGTATCTGATAGAGACCCGAAGTTTTCTTCTAGGTTTTGGAGAGCTTTTCAACAAGCTATGGGATCTAAGTTGTGTTTGAGTACGTCAAATCATCATCAAACGAATGGTCAGACGGAGCGGACAATACAAACTTTGGAAGACATGTTAAGAGCTTGTGCTCTTGAGAGTCGGGTAAATTGGAAGGAACTTTTAGTGTTGATTGGGTTTTCTTAGAACAACAGTTACCACACGAGTATTGGTATGGCTCCTTACGAAGCATTGTACGGAAGAAAATGTCGGACGCCCTTGTGTTGGACTGAAGTTGGTGAGGAAAGGATTTTGGGACCAGAGATTGTTCAAGAGATTACGGAAAATATTAGAAAGATCCGCGACAAGGTTAAGAAAGCATAAGACCGTGAGAAGAGTTATGCGGATAACCGAAGGAGACCTTTGGAATTTGATGAAGGCGATCATGTGTTCTTGAAAGTTACCCCAAGGTTGAGATTGAAATGGTCGTTTAAGTCGCAAAAGTTAAGTCCGAGATACGTGGGACAATATCAGATCTTAGAGAGGATTGGTGAAATAGCCTACCGACTAGCCTTACCACCTTCTCTATCCGATATGCATGGCGTATTTCACGTGTCTCAACTCCGGAAGTTTAATCCTGACCCTCTGCAACTAGTTCTACCATATACAATTGAGATAGAAGCAGACTTGACTTTTGAACCTCTACCAATTCGTGTTGTGGGGAGAGAAACTAAGGTGTTGAGAAACAAAGAAATTCCTCTTGTTAAGGTTCAATGGGATGCAACACATCTGGGTGATGATACTTAGGAACTTGAGTCTGAGATGTGGGATGCTTACCCTCACCTTTTTCAGGTAATATTTAAATTCAAGGAGAAGTTTTTATTTAAGGGGGAAGGATGTAATACCCCGTATTTAATAAAATGCTCCAAATAATATTAGTTAAGATCAGTTGGGTTTTAGTGTGCTCTTAGAGTTATCTGTTGAGATAATTGGAGTAACTGATGAACTCAAAGTTGACCTAATTAATATTATTTGACTCTGAGGTTTTATTAATGGGTGCATTAGAGACTTTTTGGATACTTTTTTATTTGGACTTTTAACCAAGTTGGTCTCAATTATTTCTAATGAGATATTTCTAAATATAATTTTTATTTCTTTTTTTCCATTTCCCTTTTCCAACTTTGTGGAATAAGTAATAATAGATGGAAAGAAAGGAAATAAGAGAGGAAAGAAAGAGAATAAGTGGAGGAAGAAGAGAAAGTAGAAAGAAAGAAAAAGAAAATCTAGTAAAATAAGAATCATCACCACTCATCATTAAATCAACTCATCATCATCATCAACAACTTCTTTATCATATTTTAAAGGTGGGTTCTAGGTAGAGACTCAAGGTTAGAGTATTTGGATAGAATGAGAAAAGTTAGATTAGGGTATTTTGTTTCCTTTCCATGAGAAATGCATATTTCATGTTACATTCATGCTATTGTTGTGTGTTTATGGTTCAAAATGTTATTTCATGAGTGTTTATGTCAATATTGATGATGGTTTGCAGTTGGGTAAGAATGAGGGTTAAAACCCCTTTGAACTGAATGTTTCACGTTGGTATGAAATTCTGGAATGCAAGGTTCGCACTGCGAACGGAGGCGAATGGCTAGCGAACATGATAGTTCTGTGATTCTCGCACTGTGAGTGTAAGCAAAGCTGAAAGCGAAGGTTTGCCCAGCGTTCGTACTGCAATCAAGGGGACCTTTCCCTACTGCCATTTTATTTTCCTAGTTCGCCCAGAGTTCGCATTGCAAACTCAAAGCGAAGAAGCTCGCTTGGGCTTCGTACTGCGAATGTAGCAGTGTTTTTCCCCTTTTGTTTTCTTGACTTCTTGATTGCCTTCCATACATAACTATTGTTATCTTACCTTGTTTACCTGGACTATTATGAATGATATGCACGTGTAATTGTGGGTTGGTGAATTAATTAAAATGATGTTATGTGATTAAAAATAATTAAGAAGAAGTGAGAATAACCTTGTCACAATTCAATAGAATGACTTAATGGTATAACTAGGAGTTGATAGATAATTTAGATGACGATGCTTGTGCGTTTGATGCCTAGGTGCGTATCCTTGCCAAGTGGTTGTCTAGTGTAGATGTGAGACACTATATGAAACATGTGTTAGTTTTATGTTACTTTGAGATTAAGGTGAATGTGACGCCTTGCGATTGTAGAATACAATCATGTTATGTTGTGATCATGTAGTCGAAAACAGTCCCTTACGATGTATTGTTCCTAGAGTTGAGGCTTTTGTAGAGCGCTCCTCTGGAATGTACGCACTATTACTTTGACAGGTTTGATTCTCATGTGTGAGTACGAATGGAACCTACGGGTAAAGGCTTGTGATGGGGGTGGACCTATGAGAAGTGACGATTCATGTGTTGAGCACCTTGAATCCGAATCCATTTTGTATGTCAAAGTACATTAGAAGGATCCATTACCCGGATGAAAGTCATAGACGTAGGAGAGGACGGGAAAAGGAGACACCTTGGTAGAGTTTCCAACTAGTGATAGTTTCAGTTATTGGGATCATATTTATGATCTACTTCTTAGTTGTTTTGGACATCTTGTATATGTTTATGCCAATTTTAGTACTTCGGTGTTTTGGACATGTAATATGTATAATGTGTCACCAGGAACTTATGTTGATTTCTGTACCAAATTTACAATCATGTATAATATGAATTATTCTAGACTTGTATTATATGTGGGCGTTACATATGAACTTCTATCTGAGGAGATTTGGTTGAATTAAGAGAAGTTATATTATGAAAATCGTAGGAATCAAAAGTAGATTCTCATAGACGATGCTAATGTTCTTCTCTAGAACTATATTTGCTTAGAAAGGATGATTTTACAGTCTATTGCAATCAGTTGTTATTTGATGCGGGCCTGCAGTAGAGAGAGGACTAACCAGCAAGTTTAACACTCAAACACCCAAGTTAGTAAGGGAATGAAAATTGAAGTTTGAATATGAAAAGATTTGACTACCTATGAAGTGACGGGCTTTCCTCTTTAAATATGGGAGATATTTGATTAATCATATGCGTTTGGAATGACGTCGAATGTGGTTAGTCATAGGATTTATCTAGGTTGTTAACATCTTTACCGTGTGGTGTTACTTGTGATTCAAAGGAAAATGGGTATACCTAATCTGTATTCAATAGCTTAATTACTTCCTAACTTGGCCTTCATCTTCTGGCCTTGCGAATGGTCCGAAACACAACTTAATTTCAAAATAAAAACTAATTACATATTTTCAGTACATAAATTCCCACAACTACTGAAATACAAAAATAATACTTGCCTTAAGCAACAACTGCATTTGATTATGAAATTTGTTAAATATGTAATTCATTGTTTTAGAAAGATTAGATTTGATTTAGAAAGATCAGATTTGATTTAGAAAGATTAGATTAGATATTTTTGGGCTTTTATAATTTGGACTTTAGCTTGAGATGCAAGTTAACCTAAACCTATAAATAGGGAGAAACCTTTATCATTGTAATCATCAAGTTTGATAATCACGGTTTTACAGTTGCAAAGTGATAATAAAATTCCGCAATTGTGGGCAGAGAGTTACTCTGCAGTTTATACTCATCTTCTTTAAACGTGTTGTTATTTTTGTTCATTGTCATTACATAACAATCTTGAGATCAAGATTAAGAAGAATTCACCATAGGTTATGGTTGAATTCCAACTTCTGGTATCAGAGCTCCAGTTTTGATTCAAGGGAAGAACAACTATGATGGCGATGAATCACCCGAACGTTCACTTTCCAGCAAATCTTCCAATTCTCAAGAAAGATAACTATGAGAATTGGTGCAAGCAGATTAAGGTGGTTTTCTGTTACCAAGATCTTTGGGATCTTGTGAAGGAGGGATTATCACCACTTACAGAAACTGCGATAGATCAGGAGAAAACAGCATATAAAGAATTGAAGAAGAAAGATTATACAGCTCTATTTATAATCCATCAATGTGTTGATCCAGATAACTTTGAAAAGGTTAGTGATGTAGAATCAGCAAAAGAAGCTTGGGAGATTCTTGAAAAATCATTTGGAGGCGCAGAGAAGGTGAAAGAGGTGCGATTACAAACTCACAAAAGGACTTATGAATTGCTTCAGATGGAAGACAATGATAGTATAACAGATTTCTTCACCAGAGTTACAAAGCTGGTGAATCAAATCAAGGTATGTGGAGAAGTGTTGACATCAAGATCAGTTGTTGCAAAGATCTTGAGGTCATTGGCTCCAAAGTTCGACCACGTGGTAGTAGCCATAGAAGAGTCGAAAGACTTATCAGTATTAATGGAGGAAGAAATTCAAGGGACGCTTGAGTCTCAAGAACAAAGGATGGCTGAAAGAGCTGCGAGAAAGTTGAAAGTGATATGGCTTTGCGGGCGCAGTCAGAAAAAGAAAAGAAAGGTAAAGGAAGCTGGAATGGAAACAAAGGTAGAGGAGGCTACAACAATTCGACTGGTCGAAATCAGCAGGAAGGAAACTGGTTGAATCAGAGAAAACCCTGGAACCAAGGCAACCAAAGAAGTGGTGTTGCAGGTAGAGGAATAGGTGGTGGTCAAAAGCCTGACAAAAGTCACATTTAGTGTTTCAATTGTCAGAAGTATGGTCACTATTTTAGTGATTTTTCAGAAAAGAAGAAGAATCAAGAAACTGATGCAAAGCTGGCGAAACATGAAGAAGAAGAGATGTTGCTAATGGTCACAACAAGAGATGAAGAGAGATTCCAAGATCAGTGGTACTCGGACTCAGGATGCTCATCACACATGACTAGAAGAAAAGATTGGTTTGTTAACATGAAGCCCTCGTCGAAGAACACGGTGAAGTTTGCAAATGACAATCCTCTAGAAACTGAAGGTATTGGTGATGTTCTGATTATGTGGAAAGATGGCAAGAGGTCAACAATTTCCAATGTGGTGTACATACCAGGCATGAAGAGTAATTTGCCCAGTATAGGGCAGTTAGTCAAAAAGAACTACAAGGTGTCGATCAAAGACAAGATGATGAGAGTTCTCGACTTAGGTGGTAGGTTGATCTTGAAGGCTTCAATGTCTCAGAATAGGACCTTCAAGATTGCACTCAATGTGATGGAGCACAAGTGCCTAGCAACTGCAGCCATAGAGATGAGTGGTTATGGCATTTTTGACTAGGCCATCTCAACTTCAGTGACATCAGAGAGCTAAAGAGAAGAAACACGACTTCAGGATTACCTGAAATCAACATTCCAAGTGAAGTCTGTAAATAGTGTGTTCAGTCGAAATAACACAAGAATAGCTTCAACAAGGATGCATGAAGGAAGTTGAAGGAAATTCTGGAAGTCATATAATTTGATGTATGTTGTCCAATCCAGGTGGATTCGATTGCAGGCAACATATACTTTGTCATATTCATAGATGATTACAATCGAAAGTTGTGGACTTACCTCATCAAGAAGAAAAGTGATGTGATCGAGGTATTTGCCAGATTCAAATCTATGGTCGAAAGACAAAATGGCCGAAAGCTAAAAATTCTGAGGACTGATGGTGGTGGAGAGTATGTGTCGAAAGAGTCTGATGCATTATGTGAAAAAGAAGGGATTGTGCATGAGGTGGTGCCACCCTACACTCCACAGCAAAATGGAATTGCAGAAAGAAAAAACAGAACCATCATGAACATGGTGAAAAATATGTTGAATGGAAAGCATCTACCCAAAGAATTATGGGGAGAAGCGGTTTCGACAGCAACATATATATTAAACAGATGTCCGATGAAGAAGCTTGAAAGAATCACACCAGAAGAATGTTGGTCTGGTGTCAAGCCTAACCTAAGTCACTTGAAGGTGTTTAGATCTATAGCACATAGACATGTGTCAGATTAGTTGAGAAGGAAGCTTGATGATAAGTCGAATCAGATGATCTTGATAGGATATCATTCTATTGGAGGTTACTAGCTGTTTGACCTAGTGAATAAGCAGGTAATGATCAACAGGGATGTGATCATAGATGAGCTTAAAAATGGGATTGGACTGAATGTCAAGAAGGATTCAGTGAGAATCTCTTGTGAAGAACCAGCCACTGAAGTCGAAAGAGAAGTTCGGCAGGAATAAGTCAGAGATGAAGCAGGCCCAAGCAGACCTCGACGAACAAGACACATTCCTGCAAGGTTGCAAGAATGTGTGATTACATCAGATGATGTGGTCGATGAAGAGGGTGAGCTGGTACATTATGCTTTCTACGCAGATGTCAAACCAATCAATGCAGCCGAGGCATTAAAAGATTTGAAGTGGGTGAAAGCAATGAATGAGGAGTTAGACTGCATCGAAGTCAACAACACCTGGTCATTTGTCGAATTGCCTCAAGCCAAGAAGGCATTTGATGTGACGTGGGTTTACAAGGTGAAGATGAATCCTAAAGGAGAGGTAACTCGACACAAGGCGGGACTTGTGGAGAACGAATTTCTACAGAAGGAAGGAATCGACTTCGATGAAGTGTTTGCACCTGTTGCTAGGATCCAAACAATCAGATTGGTTGTTGGTCTAGCAAACATGAAAAATTGGCACACATGTCAGATGGATGTGAAATTTGCATTCTTGAATGACCCCTTAGACGAAGAAGCTTATGTCGCACAACCAATTGGGTATGTGAAACGAGGCAAAAAAGGAAAGGTGTACATGCTGCATAAAGCCCTGTATGGACTTAAGCAAGCTCCAAGAGCTTGGAATAATAAAATAGACAACTTCTTAAGGAAGAAGGAATTTGTGAAGTGTACGATTGAGCATGAAGTGTATTTAAGAAGAAGCAGTAGTGAATTGCTTATACTATGCCTCTTTGTCGATGACCTGTTGATAACAGGAAGTTGCAAGAAGGAGATCGAAGACTTCAAACATAACCTAAGTGAGGAGTTTGAAATGTCAGACTTGAGAGACCTCTCATATTTCCTTGGCATCGAATTCTACAAGACTAGTAGAAATTTGGTGATGCACCAAAGAAGATATGCAGGCGAAATACTCAAGAGATTTAAGATGCAAGATTGCAACCCAACTTCGACTCCAGCTGAGACTAGATTGCAACTGTCGAAAGATTCAGATGAAGATTATGTCGACCCAACCCAATATAGAAGACTTATTGGGTCACTTCGATACGTTTGTTACACAAGGCCTGACTTAGCATACAATGTGGGTATGGTAAGTAGATTCATGCAGAAGCCAAATGTATCACACCTAACAGCAACGAAGAGGATATTGAGGAATCTGAAAGGGACTCTCGACTACGGCATTTTGTTTCCTGCAGCTAATGAAGGAAAAGAATGCAAGTTAGTGGAATACACCGACTCTAGTTGGTGTAGTGATGCTGAGGATAGAAAATCCACAGCTGGCTATGTGTTTATGTTAGGTGGTGCACCAGTTGCTTGGAGTTTGAGAAAAGAGCGAATACTGGCATTGTCATCATGCGAAGCAGAGTACATAGCTGCTTCTCTTTGTGCATGTCAAGCAACTTGGATGTCGAACTTAGTCGAAGAGATTACAGGGAAGAGTCATGGAGCAATTACCATGAAGATCGACAATATGTCAGCTATCAACTTGGCGAAGAATCCAATAGCACACGGTCGAAGCAATCACATCGAAATGAGGTTCCATTATCTTCGTGAGCAGGTAGCAAAAGGGAAGATGAACTTAGAATGCTGCAGAACTGAGAATCAGATTGCAGACATCATGACAAAGGGAGTGTCAGTCGAAGTGTTCAAGAAGCTAAGGTCTATGATGAATGTAGTTTGTTTAGACACAATGAATTAGGTGGTGTGTTAAATATGTAATTCATTGTTTTAGAAATATTAGATTTGATTTAGAAAGATCATATTTGATTTAGAAAGATTAGATAAGATATTTTTGGGCTTTTATAGTTTGGGATTTAACTTGAGATGCAAGTTAACCTAAATCTATAAATAGGGAGAAACCCTTATCATTGTAATAATCAAGTTTGATAATCACGGTTTTGCAGTTGCAAAGTGATAATAAAATTCCACAGTTGTGGACAGAGAGTTACTCTGCAGTTCATACTCATCTTCTTTAAACATGTTCTTCTTTTTGTTCATTGTCATTACATAACAATGTTGAGATCAAGATTAAGAAGAATTCACCATAGGTTGTGGTTGAATTCCAACAAAATAGAGGTTCAACAACATTGACAAGATAATACAACACATTTTGATTTTCCGACAATCCTATATGAATTTAACATTATATGAATTTAACATCTTCTGCAATTTGTTGTTGTTCTTCTTGGACTTTTCAAACATCTCTCTTACAACATCTAATGTATTGACGATTATTCTTGATAGTATTTTCATCTTCATAACCAATAACATCATTATCTTCTTGTAAGTGGCCTATGTGTCCATCCTACATAAAAATGTCACATGTGTCATCTACATATCATGAAAATCATTTTTATGCCAACCATAATTCATATAATTAATTAAAAACACTCAAATCACATCTCATGTAATCAATTTTTAAATGGACAAATGTTTGAAGAAAACATTTTAGAAGACTAAAATTAAAATTTGAAATAGTATTTAACATGATTAAAATTGAAATTTAACAGGAATAAAAGTGTGCTTAACCATATTATATTTGATTGATCAAAACTTATAGGAGACTTGCTAAATTTATATGAAACCTTTTTAATTTAATAAAATCTATATAAAATTTTATTAATAAATAAAAGAGTTTATTAAGTTTCGGCCCATTTATTATTTCGGTCCATATGATAATTTTTAAATAACATATCACTTGTAAAATGTTAAAATCATAATATAAAAACTTTTGTAAAATTTAAAAGATAAAAATATATGTTACACATAATTAAAAATAAATATATAATCAATTTTTAGCACAAAGATATGAGAAAGAAGTAAAAAAAACATGTAAATAATTTTAAATATAAAATATTTAGGTAAAGTATTTAAAAAAAATAATGAATTTCAAGAAAAAAAATGAGAGAATGAACAGGATTGTTTGAATTTAAAATATAAAAAAATTAATTTTGTAAGCAAAATCTAAAATAGATTGAAAAAATTATAATTAAATCAAAAAAATTAATGTATTAAATAAAAAACCATACAATTATAAAATATTAATAAAACTATACTATATTGATAAAGAATAAAAAGTTATGAATTAAATAGAAATGGGTGTAAAATAATTTTACACTATCATATATTATTCTTATTCCATCAATACAATATAAAAAGAATAGTGCCTAGAAATGCACTAATTACCCCTCTAACTACAATTAACAACTTATCTAATTTCAAGGGTAGATTAGGCTTTTTATACCATACTATCACTATATTCTTTTGGCAATTAATATTGCTGATGTGTCATCACATAACATTTTGATACATTTTTTATTTATTTTAATCATTTTTTTTTAACTTTAATTGCTCCACTAACGCAGCATTTTAAACATCTAACCTTATCTCCATGTCTTTATTACACGTTCATGTATAACTTCAGAATTAAAAAAGACACTTTTCATATGCCCACAATCACAACTTCCCATATCCATTTAATTGTACCTATTTTCGATAAACCCTAAATTGATAAAAAGTCACTTCTCTCTCTTTCTCCCTCACCCGTTTTTTCTCATCTCTCTTTCCCCTCAAAACCCTATACATCCGCCGCCCCCTTTCTCCTTCGTCTACGCTTCAATTGGATTTTGAACAATTTATCTTCTGATCACTCTATGGTTTCTTAGATTCAAAAGCTTTCAAAGTTTTGATTTTTACATGTTTCTTCGTCTTCTTCATGCTTCATCCCCTTTTAACATTATCCTTCAGTATTGTTTCACCGTGATGCTTCATCTCTGTCTCTGTTTTTATCGTTTTCTTTGTATAAACCATTGATTTTGTTGCGTTAACTTCATATGAGTTTTAACTTATCAGTCTTCGAAGCAACAAGGTCGGGTTTTTATGAGCTTCTGATTCACAGAGTATTGGCTTCGAATCAACTCGGTATTCGACTGATTTGAGTTTGGTTTGGTTACACTATTTAGCATTAGTTTTGATTTTGTGCACAGGTGATAAAAGAAAATTGATGATTATTTGTTTCTGTATTATTTTATAATTTTTTTTAGTTTCAAACCACCCATTAACAACTGGGCGTACAGGTTTATCCTACAAGGCCATTAAACCTCCAGCCCCAAGAAGATGTGGTTCGCCAGGTGGTCCACCCATAACAGCAACAAGGATAAAGCTGAGAGATGGAAGACATTTGGCTTACAAAGAATATGGTGTTCCAAGACAATCAGCCAGCAAGAAGATCGTATTCATACATGGCTTTGCATCTTGCAGACATGATACAGTAATAGCCACAAACCTTCCATCTGTAAGTTACATACATATTCAACTTGCTTTTCCTTAAATTTATACATTGATTATTATTAATTAATTTGGTCAGGGGTTGCTTGAGGAATTAGGAGCATATATTGTGTCATTTGATAGACCCGGGTATGGAGAGAGTGATGCTGATCCAAAAAGAAGTATGAAGCATATATTGTGTCATTTGGTCAGTTTTTAATTTTACATTTTGGTTTGTTGAATTATTGAATTATTGACCATTATCAGGTTTCATGCAACATCTAACTGGTATCTGGAGAATGTTTTGTCTGTCCTACAAAGGTTGGTGGTTAGATATTTTTCTCAATTACAAGTTATAAAATATTTTACAAATATATTATAATTATCTTTCTTCAAAAAGAACTAATAAATTCAAAGTATAATTGGATATTCAAAACATTTTATATTTATCATTAGATCAAAATTTTATATTTTAAAATTAAATTTATATGAATATATATTAAACTATTTATCAGAAAAATGAATTAATAATAAAATTGTATAATATTAGCCGGTGCATTACACGGGTAGATGATAATTTAAATAGTATGGATTGATAAGAAAAGTAGAAAAACTGATGGGTGTAATTATTATATTTGGTTTCATTTCCCCTGTGATTTCTTATAGTTGGGTTTGGATACCCCTGTGTATCCTTTTATATACCTCTCTTTTGCTTATTGAAAAAAAAAAAAGAATAATATTCCATTTTTTTGTTTTGATTTCAATTCAAACACTTTATATTTATAATTTTATATTACATACTTTATTAGTATTTGTATTTAATAATTTTATAAGAAGAATATTACATACTTTATATTTTAACATTTTATATTTATAATTTTATATTACATACTTTATTAGTATTGGTAATTTCACATCTAAAAAAACATTTTAAAATATTTTTAATACCATTCTTAATACTCTTTAATTATTATTTTTTTGGTCTATATGTTTAATGAACAATTTTTTTAATAGAAGTGAAAATAGAATGTCATGAATTTAAATTGGCACTCTCCAATCAAATTTTCTTACATAAATATCAATTAAGCTGAATTAATTATAATAAAAATGATAACTAATTGTATTAAATTAATGTACTTATTTTAATTTTTTGTCTTCTATTATATGCTAAATATAGACAATTAGTTTTGATTTTTTTTTTATTTGTAATATTTATATCATTTAAAAAGTACATAATATATTAATAGAAATCGTTTATATGTCAGTTTTAATAGAAATCGTTTCTATTACATCTAATTGTTATGAGTTTCAATTACAACATAACTTTACATTGTTTGCTGTTCTTTTTGTGCAATAATGAATATTATTCCATCCTTTATCATGGCCTAATAGATATTGTTATTGTGAATTCACTTGACCTTTTAGAAGTAGATGAATACAGTCATTCCATATGTGTCTTAAAGATGGTAAATTTTACCACTGCCATTGAATTGTTATATGACAGATGGTGTTAACGTTTTTAACTATGTAATCAAACAACCTTACATTCAACATTTAGTGATAATTGTATTATACAATTGCTTTGTTGTATAATTTCAAGACTGTGGTCAGCAACACTATCATCCATCTTAGTTTTCATTCAAGAAAAAAGTCATGACAAATTCACAGTTCAAAACACAATTGACATAATTACATTTATAATAGCATGAAGCATTACATATTTTTACCAAAGTACATCTTCAAACTATAATATAATGCATGCAACGTTATAATAACACCTGTTAGAAAACAAAATTCATCAACCATAAAACCGATCAAAAAACACACATATATGTTATATGTTAGCAGAGTTACCCGTTAGAAGTAGAAGTGGAGGAAGACATCTTAAATTTTTTTTCTTTGATCTTCCACAATAATAAGATCAAGTATGGAAGTCTGCTTTGTGTCTTGGCTGTGCAATGAACCAATATGTTGCTTCTGATAATAGCTAAAATAAGTTTAGAGTAGTGATTTGATGTTGCCATGTAATATCAAAAGTGAATCTTTAGGACATCACTTAACATGTTAAAAAAACGTGTCAAGCCTTTGACATGCATGCTTTAATTATTACTATTCCTTGAATCCAGCCACTTTTAAGTTTTCAATGTGAAGTAACTGCATCGTAACAAGTTATGGGTTAGCATTAAAATTATATCAGTTAGTATCCACTTTTATTGTGACTGTTTAGTTTGGATTTCTTTTCAGTTTTAATAACATAGCAGTCCAGATCTTTAATCCAGCTTTATCGACATCAGGATAGCCGAAGCATCTTCTTTATTGGTAGTAGCATAGGCACACTTGAAGCATTCCTACTTAACTGCTTTAATAATATAATATTAATAACAATATTATTAATATATAATACAGATTTCATTTATGTTTTAGTTTACTAATCCACCTAAGCACTGTATGAAAATATTATAGTATTAATTTAACAAATACTCCTCTACACGAACAAATTAAACTAAACATAGTTTGAGCAGAAAAAAAACATTTAATTAGAATTGAAACATTATAATATTGCCAAAACAGTTTTGAGTAATAATCTGCAATCTATTTTCATGAAATCAATTTGCTATCAAGACTGAAACATTGACACCAATGCCATTGATGAAACTCTCCAACAATATGGATTCACATTGTTTGTCAAAAAAGCAAGTTGCAGCATTGGCACGACACAAAAGGAAATTCTTAAAGATAAAAGATTGAAAAAATTCAAAATTGAAGAGAACAATATCAACCACAATAAAAGTTGTCAAAGGTATTGTGTGCCACTCAGAGTTCATAGCAGGACACCATTGTGTGATATAACTTCATAAGTGTTTAATGAAAGAAACCAGTTTATCCATACACCAGTTTCTGCATCAGGCAGCTCAAATACAGCGAGGAGTTTTGAAAATCATTTCACAAAACAACTTGCAGCGTCGACACGACAGAGGAGGAAAAGTATTATGCAGGATATAATAAGAAGATTTGTCATATATATTGTAAGTTTGTAAAAATTGTAAATATGATATAATTTGACGGGGAGCTGTCATATATATTGTAGGTTTGTAAAAATTGTAAATATGATATAATAAAAAGATTTTAAAACGGATATTTGACGGGAAGCTGTTATAAATTTTAGGTATAGAAAAATTAACTAATATCTAAAAAGTAATGTTATTTGAATTGGAAAAATGATTTTATTCAAATTTGTAGTTTTAAAATTAATTCATCTAGATTCAACTGAGTTTTGTTAACTCATCTTTATAATCATGTTTTTTTAAATATTAAATCAAATTGTACTCTTTTTCAACTTAGTTTTGTTAACTCATCTGGATTCACGGGTAGACGTAAACGTATCTATGAAAGGCTATGCTGTAGACTGTTCATTTTAATGTCCATTTTTTAAACATTTCTCTTGCTGCAGTTAAAAGTTGGTGCATATTATTAGTTTATATTTGTAACTATGTCAATATTAACCAATTGAATAATGAATTCAAACTTTACAAATGATGGTTTGGTAGACATTTAGAACCGAAATTTCAAGATGCCATGGAGTGTAGATATTCATTTAGAACTGAAATTTGACGGGGAGCTATCATATATTGTAGGTTTGTAAAAATTGTAAATATGATATAATAAGAAGGATTTAAAACTGATATTTGACGGGAAGCTGTTATAAATTTCAGGTTTGGAAAAATTGGCTAATATCTAAAAAGTAATGTTATTTGAATTGAAAAAATGATTTTATTCAAATCTGTTGTTTTAAAATTAACTCATCTGAATTCAACTAAATTTTGTTAACTCATCTGGATTCACGGGTAGATGTAAACGTATCTATGAGAGGTTATGTTGTAGACTGTTCATTTTAATGTCCATCTTTTGAAGTTAGAGAATTAGTTGTACGATTTATTGTAAGTACGAATCAGTGCTTAAAAGTTGGTGCATATTATTAGCATATATTTGTAACTATGTCAATGTTAACCAATTGAAGAATGAATTCAAAATTTACAAATGATGGTTTGATAGACATGTGATGTGAATTCAGACTCGCACGAGTTTCTTACTAGTTATGTCATTAAAATAATTTTAAAAAATTTAATATGATTTAATGGGATAAACTTAGTATGATTTAATGGGATAAACAATGGTGATTGGTTGATAGTACATATGGTATTTTTTTAAAATTTATTAATAATTTTAAATTTTATTTAAGACTATTTTGGGTTTTTTTTTTTGTTATTGGACTTATATTTGAGGCCCATTAGTTTCACTATAAAATACCAATTTTATCCCAACTCATGTCTTATGATTGAAGGAGCAAACGGTGTATCCCTTCCTTTTCGCTTTCATCGCTTAAGTTTCGTTCCTCCTTGATTTGCGGTGAGTTCTTTTTCTTTCTTGTTTCGCTTGCATCTCCTGCTTTTTTTATGGCTAGATTTTACTGTTATTTTTTCAATTGTTTGTAATTTGTATTTTATGTTGTTGGGTTACTTTTTCTTTCTCAAATATTGAAGAATCTAAATCAAATGCAAAAAAAAGCTTAACTTTTATTTTATATATTTATATTTGAGATCTGATTTGAATCTCAATGATTTGTTACTCAGATTAAGGATATGTTTGGATCGGTGTTCATATTATACTTTTATATTTGAGATCTGATTTGGATTTTGATAATTTTTGGTTAAGATCAAGTCGTTTTAAATTTTTCGAGGTCATGTATAAGTTAATCTATCTCTTTTTATGAGGTCTTATTTAGTTGTAATTTAACACTTTAAATAATTTGACTCGGTGCGGTTGTCTGTAGGGGTGTTTGTGGGTCGATTTGATTTGATTTTGAGAGAATTCGATACCAAAATCGATAAAAACTAAATAGATTAGTTTGGATTAGATTTTTATATTTTTCAATAAATTCAAATTGAACTATCGGGTTGGATTGATCGGATACATTAGAAACAAATGTGCAAAAATATTTTTAAAAAATTTCTAATTCACCTCAACTAATTTTCGATAATAATATAACAATTTTAATATTTTTTAGTTTTTTCATATAGGTTGTGAATGTGAATGTCACAAATGAAGTTTTGTTTTTCTTCCTTTTTTAAAATTAAATATGTTATAATAGTTTCATGATAATTATATAAATTATATAAGTTAATATGGTTGGTTTGGATAGACGGGTTTACGGGTAGAATTTTGGAAATCCGTTGTCTATACCAATTAACATCGAGTTTTAATGTCTTGGTTTGATTTTTGCTCGAATTCCGGTTTAGTTTTTTGATTTGACTGAACCAATAAACAACCCCTAATTGTCTGCCCAACACCCCTAATTGTCTGATTGTCTGCCCTGCACGGAAGGGTGGGAATAGGTCAGGCCGACTAACAGAGGCCTACGGCCTAACCTACACAGACTCAGGTCAGGCTAGGCTTTTTTTCAAATAGAAAAAGCCTAAGCTTTTTTATAACCCTATTTAGTTAAAAAGACTAGGTCATAGGCCATTAGAAAAGCATTTCAAGCTCATCAGGCTAGCCTATTTAAACAAATATGAATAATTTTATTATTATTATTATTATTATTATATTATATTTATATTTTGAATTAAAATAAAAAGTAAAGCTTAGTTATCTTAAGAACATATGAAAATAAGTTAAAAAAACCTTATGAATAAGCCTTTTTTAACATATGAAAATAAGTTAAAAAAACCTTATGAACAATATCATAAGTTGTTATGCTAATATGTAAACGTGAATAAGTCAATGCAAATAAGCATTTAGTCTCATTGACTTTTTAATTGTTAGTTTATTTAAGTATTAATGTAATTGCTTATTTACAAACTTTCAAATACAATAGGTTTTTATGTAGGCTAATGGGTCACACAAGCCTTCGAAAAGGTCAGTCTCAAGCCAAAAAATAAGCCTACGATAGGTCATAGGTCAGGCTTAAGCTTTGAAATTTTTAACAGGTTAGACTCAGGCTTGACAGAGCCTAGCTCGACCCAACCTTTTCTCACCCCTACCTGCACGCCCTCCCTCAACAATCGAACTAAGATTTAAGATATATTTGGATAAATGGTATATAATACCATCTCAGGTCAATTTAAGAAAAACTTTACTCTTTAGATTCATTGAAAAATTAATGTATTTGAACTACTTATAGTACAAATAAATTGATTTTTCAATTAGTCTAAAAAGTAATTTTTTATTTTATTTTAAAGAGTTAGTATAATGAAGTGATAAATAATGTAATTTTATTTGTTAGAATTTTTAAATAATGTATAAAAATAAATAAAATATAATGAAATTCATTCCATCTTATTTCATCTAATTATTTATTTATTTATTTATTTATGTTTTATTTCATTTGATTTAGAGTGTAGGTTACGGATAAAATTATTATTAGTCAAATACTTAAATAATGAGATGAAATCTATATTTTATTCCGCCCAGTTCTCTTCTACAGTCCAATCTATGTTTTATCTATATAATCGATTTCATTTGGTGGAATAAGATTTTATTGTTATTATTAGATTAAATTGTAGTTTTAGTCATTCTATTTTATCTTATTTACGTAAATAATTCTCTTATTTAAAATTAGTTTGATATTTTTTTTGTCTTTAACCTTGTGGTTTATTTTGGTTATTTAATTTAAAAAATATCATATTGGTTCATTAACTCTTCAATAAAAAGATTAACAAAGTATCTTTTGAAGAGTTAAGACATTAATATGGTATTTTTTTTTTTTAAATTAAAAGATCAAAATGAATTAAACCTTTCAAATTCAAACCGTTTTGGTTATGATTCTCTTTCTCATCATTACCTTGCCAATTGCCATTAAATTTTGCTAATTCAATTGATTTTTCTTATTCAATAATTTAACTAATAATTAATTTTATTTTTTTTATACATACATGTCTTAAATGTATTGTATGTTTATTTTAAAATTATTTATTACTATTATATCTAATATATTTTTCATTTTACTCAAATATATTTATGGAAGTAGTTGAGTGAATTTTTTCATTAAATATAAAAATTTTTGTTTTTTAAATTTGACTTGTTTTATATGAAAATCCAAAGATTAATTCCACTTAGTTACATTTTTTATTGGCATTAGATTTTTTAAATAATTATTGAAGAGAGTAGTATTTAGTTAACACATTACTTATCTAAATTATTTGATGGTGACTCATATTTTCCTTTTGTAAATGTGAATTGCTTGTAGTTGGATTGCTTGTGTCTCCGGTGGAACAAAACGTGAAAAGTATGTTAGAGTTGTTGGATGGTAGAGATATAATGATATGGTCAAAAGAGATAACATCCAATGAGAAAAAGTCATCAAATCATAGTCTTCCAAATCAAAGGCACGAAGTTCCCATGATGTTGAATTCTAGTTCTAAAAATTCACTGGTATGTATACATATTTACTTTTCAATGATCTCAATTAGTTTTTAATATAAGAGAATATCATAATGTAGTTTAAATATTTATTAGAAGAGTATACAAATTTTATCTAATATTTAGGTAACATCTCTTCGGTTAGAACTTGGGAACCACATGATTGTGAAAATGGTGAATAATTAAGTGTGAGAAAGAGGGAGAGAATGTGAGAGAGTGATAATTGAGGGTAAAAATATATATTATTATACTCATAAGATATTCAAAGGGTATATATACAACAATATAAAATGAGGTACAATTAATAAAAAAAATTTAAAACTCTCAGGTGTAACCGGTTCCATTTTGTTATTGACTTCAATTTTTAACTAAAACATCTATAGTGTAATTGTTGACATAATAAGTTAACCGGTTGCATTTTACTACTGACTCAATTCTTAACTAAAACTTCCACATTGTAATTTGTTGACATAATATGTCAACCTGTTACACTGACTTGAATTATGTTATTTTCTCAACACACACCCTTAATTCAATTCCTCCAAGTCTTTCATGCCCATGTTTTTCTTCAATCTCTTGAACATTTCAGTTGTGTCTGCTTTGTTCCTCAAATCGGTCATTTGGTCTTCAATTCTACAATACCCTAATCTCAACCCTCCTTCACTAACAAGTTCTCTCAAATAATGAAATCTCGTCTCAATATGCTTTTTTCTTCCCATGTGCAATTGGGTTCTTAGCAAAGTTTATAGTGGAAATGTTATCAACCATAACTGTTACAACACCACCCTCTTCCTTTCCTAGCTCCATAAACAAATTCATCAACTACATGACTTGTCACGCACGCAACAAAACTGTAATGTACTCGGCCTTACAAGAAGAAAACGTCACTACCGGTTCCTTCTTCGAACACCAGGGGATGAGTGTTTTCACCGAACATAAAGATGCATCCATCTCTAGACTTTCTATCATCCTTTATCTCCGAACCAATTGGAATTGGTAAATTCGAGTAAATTGTATTTTCTGCCCTTATCCATTGTAGAAAAGAGAATTCCCCAACCAATAGATTCTTTAATGTATCTTAGAATCCCTTTGACTGCTGCCAAGTGAGACATATGTTCGGTCTCTCCATGAATCTACTCATAATACCGACACTAAACGCCAAATTCGACCGCGTATTGCATAAATAACGCAAGGATCCAACTAGCCTCTTCTTCAAGTAGTCCGTTCAAAAACACAGATTTCACATCCATTTGGTAGATGGACCAATTGTTGTTATTTGCAATACCAACAACTAGCTTAATGATTTCAATTCTAGTCACCGATGCGAATACCTCTTTAAAGTTTATGCATTCTATGACACCCAGTGTCAAACACTTCTATGACGCCTCCATACGACACGTTAAAAAAAGTTCAACAAGTGTCCTTAAAATAAGGTTTTTCCCATTGTTTTGACTTTTGACACTCTTTAAATCAATGTCAGACACCCGTATAATTAGTCATATGACACAAATGTCGATTGAAAAAAAGAAAGAGAATGTAGGGCAGAAAGAGAGGAAGAATTTAGTAGTTTGCATAAAAAATATATCAGGAGTGGGAGAGTGCTCCAATATTTTTCATTGGAAGATAATCTATTTTTCATGTGAAAGATGTAGATTGAAGGCTATTGATTATGAAAGTGATTTATCTACTAAGACATATGATGGAGTAGTATAGAATGGATATCTAAGGCTTGCGTTTAATTTTCCCTGACTTAAATAAGGTGTATGATAGAGTTCTTAGAAAGATTTTGTGAAAAGTCCTATAGAAGAAAGGGGTTAGGATTGTCTATATTCGAACTATTCTAGATATGTATGAGAGAAAATCGACTAGTGTGTAAACACAAGATAGAGAGATTAACGATTTTCCTATAACAATAAGATTGCACCAAGGTTTAATTCTAAGTTCTTATTATTATTTTTTTTAATTTTAATTTTGAATTTACTCATGGAACATATTCAAGAATTAACACCGAGATGTGTTTTGCATATGATATAATCCTACTTCGAAAGTTGATAAAGAGTTTAAAAGAAATGTTACAATCTTGAAGACAAGACTTAGAAACATATCATATTTTTCAATTAATGATGTATCCGATACATAATGTATCTTATTTGATACTTATATCATGTCTGTACTTCTGTGATGATACACAACAACCATAATAGCCAAAAATCCAAAATCTTTAACAAAAGTGTAATTTAAAATCTTGAATATTGATACGAGTGCTAACAACACTTTCTCTAACACATACATTTTTAAATATATTTTATTAGATAAAATTTATATAGGTTCTACCAAATTTAACACATACATTTTTAAATATATTTTATTAGATAAAATTTATATAGGGTTCTTCCAAATTTATACAGGACAACTTGATTTAGTGATTCTTATGAATTTCAATCAATAAAAAGAAATAAGACAGGAGTGATTATGTTATTAATCGTATTCAAATTAATATGAGTAATAGTGTTTCCCCATAGATTTGACTTGATATAACAATCTAAAAGTTTTTAGGTGCAATAGAGTCGCAATTATTTTGTTTTATTTTTTATTTCAGAAGCGGAAGTGTAAGCAATACATAAGTGGTGGTACATTTGTTACTAGTTCTGAACTTGTCACTAAAAAGAAATATGATACTGATAATGCCAAAGCTCAAAATCGAAAATCATCTTCCCATGCTCAAAATGACCGGGTAGAATTTTGTACTATTTCTAGACAAGACTATTCTCACCTAAGTGACGTTGAAGATTCCGCGAAGCGGCCAAGTTATCTTATGAACGAAGAGAGCTTTTATATTCATGCCGGAGATTTAATGGATAATAGTTATTCTGATGGTGTCGCGGCATCAATCAAAGAGAAATTAAAAGAAGAAGACATGGATTTTGCTGACTCACGGAAGAAATTTTTACCTTCTAGGAGTAACCATCTTCCAAGACCATTTATTCCTGTTGGACCTAGATTTCAAGCCGAACTTCCTAAATGGGAGGCCAAAAACAACATAAAACAATATAATAGTGATGATTGTTTGAAGTGGTTAGGCACCCAAATTTGGCCAATACCTTCTTTATCTAGAAATAATGCAAAATGCATGGGAAAAGGTAGGCCCAATTCAAGCTTGGGTGACAACCTTGAATCAGTTGATCGTGTTAAAAAACATGGTGAAGCCAGAGAGTGTTTATAATCGAAGGTTAATGACGCCTTCTCAAGAAGGAAGTTTGATAACATGAAAGAAAATGTTTCAAAATCATGGATGGTGGAAGATGAGAAGAAATTTGAATCTCTAGTAAAACTGAATCTATTATCAAGCGACACAAAATTTTGAAAGCTCTCCATGGAATACTTTCCATCCAAATCTATTGCGTGTATGATGAATTACTATTATAATATATACATTCCTAAATGCATGACTATTAACGAGAATGTCTCCCTTTGGCGCAGTTGATGGTGAATCAAAATGATAACTTTGAGATTGAAGGTGCATGTTCATCTAAAGATAGGACTATGATTTCAATTGGCAAATATTTGAAAATTGCAACATTGAAGATGTTAGGAGCTCCAAATCTAGCTCATGCATCTTCATTTAAAAGATGTAGTCCTTAAATATGCTCTTGATTCTTAATAGTTAAGTCTTTATAGTTATGCATCGATTGTATTTTAAGAAATATAGAAAAATGGATACAAGTTTTGTACATAAATTTATTGTTGGGAATTCTGCTTTTATTGTGGATCGTCCTTAGCCATATAATTGTGTTATTTGAGTTGTTTTATTGCATCTTCCAACATTTGTCTATTTTAGATTAAAAGTTGAGTGTGGTCTGACATTGTTTAGAGATATGACTTATATAGTTTTAAAAAAATTTAGCGTGTCCTTATTTTATAAGTTGGTTTTGTACAATAATTTATTTGAAATACAATGAAATTGTAAAAAGATTTTACACCGTCAGTTAATCATAGTGTAATACCCCGTAAATTTATAAACGCTCTAGTTAATATTATTATGATCAACTGGGTTCCGGAGTACTCTGAGTAATTATTTGATAAAATAATTAGAGTAAACTGACGAACTCAGAGTCAACTAAATTAATAGTAGTTAACGTTGAGTTTTTATAATTTGATGTATTTGAGCTAATTTTGGACATTTAGTAGTGTTACTAATAAATGATAGTTTTCTATACTATCTATTTTCCTTCCATTTCATTTGGAAACAAACAAAGCTAAAGAGAAAGAAAGAAAAGGAAAAAGGAAAGAAAGAAAGGAAAAGGAAGTGGAAGAAGAGAAAATTGTCCAAGAGCTCAAGAATCATCATCAATTCATCTGTTCTTCATCTAAATCATCTCAGTATCAACCTCCTCGTCTAGTAATCCAGGTGGGTTCTAGTTAGACTCTTTAGAGTAGAATTATTTTGAGTTTAGAGTTAGATTGGAAAATGGGAAAAATGGGTATTTTGGTATGAAATTCATGAATCTAACTGCTAAATGCAATGTGTGATTGTATGTTTATACTGATTGTTATGTTATAACATGTTTTGATGAATTTTAGACTGGAAAATGGGATTTTGGGGTTGAATTGAATCAACCCGTAGCAGACAGATTCTGCAGGAAAAGTTTCTGGGTTCAAACTGCCCATACGCGTATCACGCAGGGCCATACGCGTATTGAGTAGGGCAATACGCGTATGGGTGTGAAGGAGATGGGATGATACGCGTATGGACAAGGCAATACGCGTATGAGACATGGTAATACGCGTATTGGGCTGTTAAACAGGAATTTCAAGGGAAAAATGCCTCTGCCCATACGCGTATGACCTTGGGCAATACGCGTATGGCTGGGCGAGAATCTTAGGCAATACGCGTACGGCCAGGAGAGTTACAGAATTCTGCTGTTGTGATTTATTTTTCCGATCGATTGTTTACAATGCCGTAACTTTTTGTACGTAACTCGGATTGGAACAATTTTGGTATCGTTGGAAAGATAATAAAATGTACTTTCTTATTAATTTGGTTTTAAGATTGTCAGCCGATTTAATTAAGTCGGGATTTCTGAAATTGTGTCGTTTTATCGACTTTTATCTGTTAATTGTGTGTAACTATTATTGGCAATGTATGCATGTTAAAATATGGACTAGGCAGGGTGAGGATTATTACCAAAACTGTGTCGGAAGTGTGAATTGTTCCATGTGTTGCAACGCTCGTGCATGAGAGGCCGAGGCGTGTGCATTCTGTTTATCAATAACCACAGAGTTGTGTTAGTGCGTTTCATGGGTCTCGAGCTCCTCTGAAACATATGCACCACTACTTGGCAGGTTTGAGTCCCGTGTTAGTACGATTGGAGCCTACGGGTAAAGAGACTTGAGACGGCGTACGGTCCGTGAGAAGTGACGGATCACGGTGTACGGCCCGTGATCCCGAATCCAATCGTATGCCAAGTAGCTACAAGGATCCATGACTCGGATCGCCTTCTAGACGTAGAAGGGTACGGGAAAAAGGGATACCTTGGTATTGGTTATTGATATGTGAGTTCTTGAGTGTACGGACTCAGAACGTACTTCGGTACTTTGTGAATCCTTGAGTTTACAGGCTCAAGAGGTACTTCGGTACTAGTGTGAGTTTACAGGCTCACCGTGACGGTTACTTGTGTGTGTGTACTCATGGTCTTTCCCCTTTCCCCTTGGACATGAGTTAGGACTTTGTGTAGAACCTTGTAAAGCCGAGAGGACTTTAAGATAGGGAACTCACTGAGATTTGATGTATCTCACCCCACTGTTGTTGTTTACATCACAGGTTCTGCAGGTTTGGCGAAGGGTAAGGACCAAGTTATTTGACTTTCCTTACGGATCGTGGTTTTGTGATGGCATGGCTTCCGCTATGGCGTTATGTTTTGAGATCATTGTATTGATCTAGTTCTTAGTTTTTATCATTTTGGAACATCTTGTATATGTAATGCCTTAGACATTTAGGTGTTTTGTATTAGAGGCATTTATGTGTATAATGTGTTAACTAGGAACTTATCATGTTTCAGTACCAAAGGTAAAACTCATGTATAATATATGATTTGAGGCATGTATTGTATATGGTCTTTACAGTTGGTATCAGAGCAGGTCGTATCCTCGACCTAGCCATGAAATAGAATAAGTGTTTCTTTCCGTTTCATATGCGGCGTGTCACCATGGGTCTTGTCTGTTATATTTATGGTATTGAGTCTGATCAACTTAATCCTATTGATATGGAATTCAGGAACATGGCTGATAGACGCAGAAACAACCGTGTAAGACCAAGGACTACTCCAGCTGGGACAGTTCCACAAGGTGATGAAGGGAATGCCCCTTTGTACCAATTTATGCAACAGATGCAGCGGCAGCAGAACCAGTTCATGCAACATATGGTGCAACGGATGAATGTAGGTCTTCATCCTCGAGTGGTTGTTCCAAAGGTTGTAGGTGGGAGTTTTCGGGATTTTCTCCGCATGAATCCTCCAGAATTTCATGGCGGAATGGATCCTGTGAGAGCTCATGACTGGATTGCTGGCATGGAGAGAATTTTTCTGGTAATTTGCTGTAGTGAGGAGAACAAGGTAGTGTTTGCTTCTCACTCACTGAGGGGTCCTGCTGAAAGATGGTGGGATGTTGCTTCAGCTTTCATGACTATGCAAGGTGTACCTAAGGTGTGGGAGCAGTTCAGGTCTATTTTTATTGAAAAGTACCTTCCTAGTCCTTTGAGGATCCGAAGAGAGTTTGAATTCCAGCAGTTGCGGCAATACTGTGTGGCAGAGAACAGTTTGAAGGAAGTTCGGACAGAAGGGGGTTCGCGTAGGGCAAGCCAACAGTCTAATCCTAGGCAACGAGTTTTTAAAAGGAAACAAGTTCAGAGCTCTAGGACTAGTGCATGTCGACACTGTGGTAGAAATCATCGGGGAAAGTGCGGTATCGAAGGTGTGAAGTGTTATCAATGTCAGAAGGTGGGACACATTGCAAGGGATTGTCCTCAGAATAGGAATCAGACGCAAAGGAAGGAAGCAAAAGGCGACGACCTTGGAATTTCGGGTACGTGCTATGTTAATGGTCAACCTTGTTTTGTTTTATTTGACTGTGGGGCTACACATTCTTTTGTGTCTTTGAGATGTGTGAAGCGACTTGGGTTGCAAACTATTCCTTTGTTTCCTCCTATGGTGGTTACTACTGCCATGGATGAAATGGTTGAAACACCCCTGATGTGTGAAAAATTGTGTGTTGTCGATGAACGAAAGAGTCTTCCAGATTGATCTTATTTGTCTGCCGCTTAAGAAAGTGGATGTTGTTCTGGGAATGGACTGGCTTTCAGCTAATTCGGTTTTTATCGGTTGTGAGGAGAAGCTAATTATTATTCCATCTGCTGAGGCTACTCCGAAAGATGTATTATCAACGATTTTAGAAGGTACGGTGGGAATGATAAATTTCTTGTTTGAGAAAGAGAAATTTGTTTTATTGGTTCTTACTAAGGAGGGAAGTAGTGAATAGCAAGTTCTGAGTATTCCAATAGTGTGTGAATTTCCTGAAGTGTTTCCTGAGGATGTTTCTTCTCTTCCTCCGGAGAGAGAAGTTGAGTTCTCTATTGACCTGATACCGGGAACGGCTCCTATATCCGTTTCTCCGTATCGGATGGCACCGCTTGAATTAAGAGAATTAAAGGACCAATTGGAGGACTGGATGTCTAAGCATTTTGTTAGGCCTAGTGTTTCACCGTGGGGAGCTCCAGTGTTATTGGTAAAGAAGAAAGATGGGGGAATGCGGTTGTGCATTGATTATCGTAAGTTGAATAAAGTCACCATTAAGAATAAGTATCCCTTACCAAGGATAGACGACTTGTTAGATCAATTAAAAGGAGCCTGTGTGTTCTCGAAGATTGATTTACGGTCGGGTTATCACCAGATTCGAGTGAATAGTTCTGATGTGCCAAAGACTACATTTAGGACACGTTACGGTCATTACGAATTCTTAGTGATGCCTTTCGGTGTGACTAATGCTCCAGCTGTTTTCATGGATTACATGAACCGTATATTTCAGGCTTACTTGGACCAATTTGTGGTAATCTTTATTGACGACATTCTTATTTATTCTCGTACTCCACAAGAGCATGGAGAACATCTGAGAATTGTCTTATCGGTCTTGCAAGAGAAGAGATTGTTTGCTAAGTTGAGCAAGTGTGAGTTTTGGATGTCGGAAGTTGACTTTCTTGGACATGTTATATCTCAAGGTGGTGTGGCAGTGAATCCATCGAAAGTAGAAGCAGTGATTAATTGGGAGAGACCGAGAAATGTTTCAGAAGTTAGAAGTTTCTTGGGTTTGGCCGGTTACTATAGAAGGTTTATTAAGGGCTTTTCTCAATTGGCCTTACCAATGACGAAACTTACTCGGAAGGATGTTACGTTTGAATGGGATTCAGGTTGCGAACAAAGTTTTATGAAATTGAAGGAAAGTTTGACGAGTGCTCCAGTATTAATTATTCCTGATCCTAATAACTCTTATGAAGTATTCTGTGATGCTTCTAAGAGGGGATTTGGGGGGGGTGTTCTGATGCAAGGTGGTCAAGTAGTAGCTTACGCTTCTCGACAGTTGAAAGTTCATGAGAAGAATTATCCAACTCATGACTTGGAGCTAGCTGCCGTGGTGTTTGCACTGAAGGTGTGGCGTCATTATTTATATGGTGTACGTTTTGAAATGTTCAGTGACCACAAAAGTTTGAAGTATTTGTTTGATCAAAAGGAGTTGAATATGCGACAAAGAAGGTGGATGGAGTACTTAAAGGATTATGACTTAGAATTGAAGTATCATCCAGGAAAAGCGAATATAGTAGCGGATGCTTTAAGTCGGAAAATGGTTCATAGTGCGGAATTGATGATTTTGGAGTATTCATTGTTGGAAAAGTTTAGAGATCTTAATCTCCAATTTTTTTGTGGACTCCGAATGGTGTGATTATGGGAAATTTGAATGTCAATTCTACTTTGAGAGTTGAGATTCAACAGGCACAATTGTTAGAGGAAGAGTTACAAGAGTTGTTACTTCAGCCGGGTTTTACACGAGCGACAGATGGGATTGTTCTGTTTAATCAAAGGATTTGTGTTCCGAAGGATGAGGCATTGAAAAGGAAGATCTTAGACGAAGCTCATAAAGGTACTTTTACGATACATCCTGGTTCTTCAAAGATGTATCAGGCTTTAAAGAAGGATTATTGGTGGCCTGGGATGAAAAAGGATATAGCGGAATATGTGTCAGAATGTGCAGTATGTCAACAGGTGAAGATTGAACACCAAAGACCAGGCGGTTTGTTACAACCTTTGGATATTCCAGTTTGGAAGTGGGATAGTATTTCTATGGATTTTGCAGTGGGTTTACCCCGTACCCAGGGTGGGTATGATTCTATTTGGGTAATTGTTGATCGACTAACGAAATCTGCACACTTCTTAGCTGTAAAGACTACTTATAAGGCAAGTCATCTTGCAAGGTTGTTTATTGTTGAGATTGTGAGATTGCATGGTATTCCTTCTAGTATTGTGTCCGATAGAGATCCGAAGTTTACTTCGAGATTTTGGAAAGTGTTCCAACAAGCGATGGGTACGAATTTGTGTTTGAGCACGTCGAATCATCCTCAAACGGATGGTCAGACTGAGCGAACAATACAAACGATGGAGGATATGTTAAGAGCTTGTGTGTTAGAGAGTAGAGGGAATTGGAAAGAACTTTTGCCGTTAATTGAGTTTTCATATAACAATAGTTATCATGCGAGCATCGGTATGGCTCCGTATGAAGCATTGTATGGGAGGAAGTGTAGAACACCTTTGTGTTGGGCTGAAATTGGCGAAGATAGAATTTTGGGACCCGAGATTATTCAAGCGACTATGGAAAAGATTCGAATGATCCGCGAGAAGGTTAAACAAGCACAAGATCGTCAAAAGAGTTATGCGGACAATCGTGGGAGACCTTTGGAATTTAAGGAAGGTGACCATTTATTTCTGAAAGTTACTCCGAGATTGAGATTGAAAGGACCGTTTAAGTCGCGTAAGTTAAGTCCGAGATACGTGGGACCGTATCAGATTTTAGAAAGGATTGGTGAAGTTGCTTATAGATTAGCCTTACCACCCTCTCTATCCGAGATGCATGACGTTTTTCACGTGTCTCAGCTCCGTAAGTTTATTCCTGATCCTCTTCAGCCAATTCTACCCGAATCAGTGGAAATTGAATCGGATTTGACTTTTGAACCACAACCGAGTTGTATTGTGGGAAGGGAAACAAAAGTGTTAAGGAACAAAGATATTCCACTTGTTAAGGTGCAATGGGATATGACGCATCCGGGCGATGCTACTTGGGAACTAGAATCGAAAATGCGAGATTCTTATCCACATCTGTTCAGGTAATATTCTAAATTCGAGGACGAATTTCTATTTAAGGGGGGGAGGATGTAATACCCCGTAAATTTATAAACGCTCTAGTTAATATTATTATGATCAACTGGGTTCCGGAGTACTCTGAGTAATTATTTGATAAAATAATTAGAGTAAACTGACGAACTCAGAGTCAACTAAATTAATAGTAGTTAACGTTGAGTTTTTATAATTTGATGTATTTGAGCTAATTTTGGACATTTAGTAGTGTTACTAATAAATGATAGTTTTCTATACTATCTATTTTCCTTCCATTTCATTTGGAAACAAACAAAGCTAAAGAGAAAGAAAGAAAAGGAAAAAGGAAAGAAAGAAAGGAAAAGGAAGTGGAAGAAGAGAAAATTGTCCAAGAGCTCAAGAATCATCATCAATTCATCTGTTCTTCATCTAAATCATCTCAGTATCAACCTCCTCGTCTAGTAATCCAGGTGGGTTCTAGTTAGACTCTTTAGAGTAGAATTATTTTGAGTTTAGAGTTAGATTGGAAAATGGGAAAAATGGGTATTTTGGTATGAAATTCATGAATCTAACTGCTAAATGCAATGTGTGATTGTATGTTTATACTGATTGTTATGTTATAACATGTTTTGATGAATTTTAGACTGGAAAATGGGATTTTGGGGTTGAATTGAATCAACCCGTAGCAGACAGATTCTGCAGGAAAAGTTTCTGGGTTCAAACTGCCCATACGCGTATCACGCAGGGCCATACGCGTATTGAGTAGGGCAATACGCGTATGGGTGTGAAGGAGATGGGATGATACGCGTATGGACAAGGCAATACGCGTATGAGACATGGTAATACGCGTATTGGGCTGTTAAACAGGAATTTCAAGGGAAAAATGCCTCTGCCCATACGCGTATGACCTTGGGCAATACGCGTATGGCTGGGCGAGAATCTTAGGCAATACGCGTACGGCCAGGAGAGTTACAGAATTCTGCTGTTGTGATTTATTTTTCCGATCGATTGTTTACAATGCCGTAACTTTTTGTACGTAACTCGGATTGGAACAATTTTGGTATCGTTGGAAAGATAATAAAATGTACTTTCTTATTAATTTGGTTTTAAGATTGTCAGCCGATTTAATTAAGTCGGGATTTCTGAAATTGTGTCGTTTTATCGACTTTTATCTGTTAATTGTGTGTAACTATTATTGGCAATGTATGCATGTTAAAATATGGACTAGGCAGGGTGAGGATTATTACCAAAACTGTGTCGGAAGTGTGAATTGTTCCATGTGTTGCAACGCTCGTACATGAGAGGCCGAGGCGTGTGCATTCTGTTTATCAATAACCACAGAGTTGTGTTAGTGCGTTTCATGGGTCTCGAGCTCCTCTGAAACATATGCACCACTACTTGGCAGGTTTGAGTCCCGTGTTAGTACGATTGGAGCCTACGGGTAAAGAGACTTGAGACGGCGTACGGTCCGTGAGAAGTGACGGATCACGGTGTACGGCCCGTGATCCCGAATCCAATCGTATGCCAAGTAGCTACAAGGATCCATGACTCGGACCGCCTTCTAGACGTAGAAGGGTACGGGAAAAAGGGATACCTTGGTATTGGTTATTGATATGTGAGTTCTTGAGTGTACGGACTCAGAACGTACTTCGGTACTTTGTGAATCCTTGAGTTTACAGGCTCAAGAGGTACTTCGGTACTAGTGTGAGTTTACAGGCTCACCGTGACGGTTACTTGTGTGTGTGTACTCATGGTCTTTCCCCTTTCCCCTTGGACATGAGTTAGGACTTTGTGTAGAACCTTGTAAAGCCGAGAGGACTTTAAGATAGGGAACTCACTGAGATTTGATGTATCTCACCCCACTGTTGTTGTTTACATCACAGGTTCTGCAGGTTTGGCGAAGGGTAAGGACCAAGTTATTTGACTTTCCTTACGGATCGTGGTTTTGTGATGGCATGGCTTCCGCTATGGCGTTATGTTTTGAGATCATTGTATTGATCTAGTTCTTAGTTTTTATCATTTTGGAACATCTTGTATATGTAATGCCTTAGACATTTAGGTGTTTTGTATTAGAGGCATTTATGTGTATAATGTGTTAACTAGGAACTTATCATGTTTCAGTACCAAAGGTAAAACTCATGTATAATATATGATTTGAGGCATGTATTGTATATGGTCTTTACACATAGCCATTGAATGTTCAAAAGAGTCTGACTTTTATTTTAACCACTTATAAAATAAGGCAAACAGATGATAGTGATGAATCGACGGTGTAAAACTTTTTACATTAATAGTACATAATAATTAATCTCTTCCGCATTGTGCACGCCTTCATGCTCATTTAGGTATGTGTGTTAGAAGGATGTATTGGATTTTTGGAAATTCTCATTTCTTTTATTTTTCATTTTTTTTATCTAAAGTTTTTTTCCCTCCAAACTTATGAGTTTGAATGGAATAGAAAGAAAAAAAACTTGAATTGAGAAGTGCAGAAAGAAATTTAGAAAAATCTTGTACAATTGTTTTAATATTTATCATTAATATGATTTTAATTTAACCCCCAAGGGTTGGTCTAGTGGTGGAGGTTTGGATTTTGAGAGTGTGCTCTTCTCAAGGTCTTAGATTCGAATCCTACTAAGTGCATTCAACTCTTGTGTGGGCCAGTCCATACGGAGCTTTGCTCCGGCTTTAAACGGGGCCCCCGCTAGTGGACGGTGGGATTGGTCCCTCTTGGATTAGTCGGTCGCAAAGCTGAATACCAAGATTTTCAAAAGAAAAAAAAATGATTTTAATTTTTAGACTATTATCAGAACATATATATTGATTTAAAAAATTTCATTTAGTTTTTCTAAATTTTTCTAAAATCCATTCAAATTATTTTTTTAAGTTGTCCCATTATAGATTTTATATTAGAAAGAAAATATATTTTTTTATTTAATTTGGAGAATTATCTTTCATTTTCCTTTTTAACCATAGTCCTTCTGCCTTCTTTATTCTTACAAAGAAATCTGAAATTTAAATATATAATTGATCTATGTAAATATACTAATTTTTTGTTTTAGTTCATATAATTTTGTTTGCTTGGTTTTGATCCTTTTATATAAATTAGTAATAAATCCGTGTCTACGCACGGGATACATTTTAGGATGGAATACGGTTTTGCATGCACATTTATTTTTAGACTGTAATAAAAATAGAAAGTTGAATAAAGAATAAATTTAAGAATAATAGTAAATTTAAATTGAAATAGTAATACATATAGAAGGTGAAAGGTAAACAATAATATTATGAATAATATGATTAAAAATAAAAACTATTGAAACTTGTATTAAATAAATCAGACTTTATAGATTTTTAGAAATACAACAATTATTTTATAAGATATAATACAAAATTTAAATATCTACTCAATCTTTTTTAATAAGTTCCCTTAATCTTTTTCACATATTTAAAAAAAATGGTCGATAAATTTCTATTACTCAATATTTAGATCAATAGTAAAGTTGTTCCCGTTTATGACAATATTTGAATCGAGAATGTAATCTTTTCAATATATAAATATTATTTTTATTTTAACAATATTTATAAAAATATTTGAATCAATAGTAAATTTGTTTCTGTATATAAAAAATTTGTAATCACGAATATATTTTTTCTCGTATATAAATATATTTTATTTTGATAAAATTTATTAAAAAAATTAAATCAATAGTAAATTTGTTCCCGTATATAAATTTTTTTAAATCAACAATGTATTTTTTTCCGTATATAAATATTTTTATTTTGATAAAATTTATAAAAATAGTTGAATCAATAGTAAACTTGTTCCCGTATATAAAAATATTTGAATTAACAATGTATTTTTTCTCGTATATAAATATTATTTTTGTTATGCACGGGTACCGGTATTGTATGTCATTTGTTTTCAAAATGTAATAAAAATGAAATGAAAGAAAGATAAAACTGATTAAGCATAAAAGTTTATTACTTTGAAAGATAAAATAAATTGGTGCATATAATTTTTTTCATATATAAAAATATTTGAATCAATAATATAATTTGTTCTTATATAAATATTATTTTTATTTTGGCATTATTTTAATTTTTTTTTGAATCAATAGTAAATTTGTTTCCTTTATTATTTAATATTTTGATCAGTAACTTCATGTTTCTGTTATAATTTTTTTGATTTGGTGTTGAAAAAAAAAAGATAAGTTATGATTTAGTCAAAACTTATTTTCTAAAGTCGAGGTCAAATTTTGTTTTATATAGATGATCAACATCATCACAAATATTAACAACAATGCAAATTTTAAATTGACAAATAAAAATTATATATTTAATAATTAAAATTCTCAAGCTATTAAAAGATATAAAGTCTTGATAATAACAACTCAAAGTAAATTAAACCCTTATTAATGTTTATTGTGATAATCAATGTTGTAACGTTGGAATTATGGTTTTGTTTTGGATGGTTGTAATGTTGTTATTTTGTCATGAGTAAGGGTAGGAATAGGCCAGACTAACTAACAGGGGCATACGGCCTACCATACATAGACTTAGGTCAGACCAGACTTTTTCTTAAATAGAAAAGGCCTAGGCTTTTTTATAATCCTATTTAGATAAAGAGGCTAGACCACAAGCTTTAAGAAAATCTTTTTAAGCCTATCAAGCCGACCTATTTAAAAAAAATTCAATAAATTTATTATTATTATTATATTGTATTTTGTACTTTGAATTAAAATACGAAAATAAAGCTTAGTTATCTTGAAGAACTTATGAAAATAAGTTGAAAAAACATTATAAACAACGTCATAAGTTGATGTCATAAGTTTTTTTCATAAGTTCTCTCCAACAAATAGTATCACCAAACTTATGCTTATAGCTAAACTTGAATGAGACAATGAAAACAAATATTTAGTCTCATTGATCTTTTAATTTGTTAGTCTATTTAACATTAGTTGAATTTTTTATTTATAAATGTTCAAATGAAGTAGGCTTTTAAATAGGCTAGTATGCCAATCAGGCATTCGAAAATGTCAGACTCATGCCTAAAAATAAGCCTATGATAGGCTATAGGTCAGTCTTAGACTTTGAATTTTTTAGCAGGCCAGGCTCAGGCTTGGCAAAGCCTAACTCGGCCCAGCCTATTCCAATCCCTAGTCATGAGTAATGTTGTTTGTGATCCAAAATATATAAATTTTTAACCTTGCATGTGATTGATTATGAATGTGTAATTTTGAAAACACACTAGAAAAGTATAGCCAGTTATCACGTGAAAATCACGCCATTAAGGCAAATATCACATCACTAAGTCAAATTAGCGACGTGGGTCAAGCACGTCGTAGGAGCACCCATGACAACTTTTTACCACATGAATATCACGTCACTAAATTTGTGACATGGTTATCACGTCGTAACATATAAAATTATTTGGACGAGGTGCCCACGTGAAAATCGCGTCACTAAATTGTGACATGCTTTTCACGTCGCAACCCATAATTCTGAGACACGCAGGAAAGTGTTAGTCTTAGCATACAGTGATGTGAATATCACGTCACTAATAAGTGACATGGAATTCACGTCATAAAACTCAAAACTATTATAATTAAGTGATGTGAATATCATGCCATTGGTGAATTTTATTTTCCATCCTAATACTCACATGATATTTATTTCGCAGGTTAATTATTTAATTAAAAAAATAAAAAATTGTAATTTAAAAATATACAAAATTAAAAATGAATAAAAACTAATTAATAAATAATAAAATACAAAAATTAAAATATTTTTTTGATTAAAAACTTCAAATTTTCTAATAATTATAATCATTAAAAAATATAAAAATTTTAGTCACAGGATATTCACGCCACAAACATAAATAGTAATAAAAAAAGTTACTCATCATCACTACTAAATACATTATCTTCTTCGTCTTCATCTTCCTGGACAGGATGATTCGATTGTGAGACAAAAAATTATCGTATTTGCGCCTCCATCTCAGATTGCCTCTTCTTTATTTCCTCAATTTTGGCCTTTAGCGCCGTCTCCCGTGCCTCCTTCTCGCGTCTCACCTCCGCCTCACGTGTCGTTGTCTCGCGTCTCGCATCAATTAGAGCTAGTTGTCTCACTGTCTCTATCATTTCGGGTGTCAATTCTGGTGGACGAGATGTTCCTTCCCCATCTTCAAGTCTTTGAAATAAAGTTCTATCCCCTTTTCAGTTGTAATACCCCATATTATCTAAATGCTCAATTGGATATCAGATGAGATCAGATGAGTATTTATGTGCTCTATCTTTGGATAATTGGATTAATGAAATCCTCTAAGTACTTTAAGTATTGACATTTGGGATCAATAGAGCAACTGGTGAACTCTAAAGAGATCAATTATGTTATTAAAGAGACAGATCAATAATTATTATTTCAAGAGAGACTTTTATGATAACTCTAACAATTGATCTGTCTAACAATTGATAACTCTAGACAGATCAATAATTATTATTTCAAGAGAGATTTACCCTGTTGGATTATATTATATAATATTGGTATTATATATATATATATGTTATAAGAAGAAGAAAAGAGAAAGAAGAGAAGGAAGAAGAGAAATAGGGAAAGTTTGGGAAGAAGCTCATGGATCATCATCATCTTCTTCAACCTCCTCTTCGATTATTAGGTGGGTTCTAGTTAGAAACTCTAAGTTCTAGAATTAAGGATTTAGAACTTATGTTAGATTTGAGAGAAAATGAAATCTAACAGATGAAATTCGATATAAATTGCGTAGTGTAGTCGTAATATGCATGTGATCAATTGATAATACTTGTTTTGATGTTTGGAAGTGATATGGTGTGGAAAAGGTGGATTTTGGAGCTTTTGAAACCCTAAAAACGCAGCAGTATTTTTCTGGTTCGGATACGAACCGCCGGCGAAGCCTGGAGCGCAGGGCGACGCTAGGCGTGCGCCGCTGCTTCGCTGGGCGACAGTCAAGAGGCGCAGCAGGTTTTAATTCTGTATCTTCAGGATTTTTGGCATGGGTCTTACGCCCCTGCTTCGCCGGGCGAAGTAGAGGTGAAGGGGGCAGCGCCGGGCGAAGTCTGGAGCGTCGGGCACTCCTGGGACTTTTTCAAATGTTCCATTTTCTTTTAAATTCCATAACTTTTGACTCGTTTATCCGATTTAAATGTTCTTGGTACTGATAGAAAGCTGTGGAAATAATCTATATAATGAAGGTGAAAAATGTCAGTTTTATTGCCCGATTAAATAATCGGAGGAAACCCGAAAGTGATGTTTTATGTGATGTGCTATTAAATGGTAGTGTGAGACCATGATTTTAACCAAGGATGCTTGGTAGAGGATAGTAGTGGCTTGTATGCCTTAAAATGTGTGTGAACTACTATGTGAAAATATCCTACGGGATAAAAGTGAGAAATATTGATTTCGATACCCGATTAAATAAATCGCAGGGAACCTAAGAATTTTATTAACTTTGTGATTGAGAGAAATTATTATTATGTGAAATTATTACTATGTGAAAATATCCTACGGGATAAAAGTGAGAAATATTGATTTCGATACCCGATTAAATGAATCGGAGGGAACCTAAGAATTTTATTAACTTTGTGATTGATTGAAATTATTATTATGTGATATGTTGTGATAAATGTTCACCTATATGAATTGTGTTATGCCATAGCTATCAATTGTGAATTGTGAATGAGAGAAAATACATGTTTAAAATGAATTAGGAAGAGTGAGGAAACTTACCCCAAAACAAAATGGCATAGTTTAAGATTGTTATAATTCTAGGTTGTGACTAGGATTTGTGATAGAAACTCTGGATGGCGACGCTCGTGCATTCGATGTAGAAAGGTGCATCTTTGACGGGTTCTGGCCTGGAGTAGATAACCTAGATGGCAAGGCTCGGGCACTTGATGTAGAAAGGTACATCCGTGACGAGATTGGTCTAGGAGAGAGTGAAACACTAGTATGGAACATGTGTGAACCATTGAGATATTGAGAAAAGGCAAAAGAGGCCTTAAGGCTAATGTGGCCTTGTGATTGTCGAATACAATCACATTTGTGTGTATGATCACGTAATCGTAACCATGGCCCTTGAGAGGCATTCATGAGTCTCGAGCTCCTCTGAAATGCAGGCATAATTACTTGGCAGGTTTGATTCCCGCGTGCGAGTACGAATGGTGCCTATATGGTAAAGAGACTTGTGACGGTTTATGGCCCGTGTGAAGTGACGGTTCATAACGGTTAATGGCCCATAGAACCCGAATCCATTTCGTATGCCAAGTAACTACAAGGATCTATGACTCGGGTCGACTTCTAGACGTAGAAGCGGACGGGAAAAGGAGATGCCTTGGTACAAGTTATTGATTAGTGATATTTTGAGTTGGTGAACTCATCACATTTTTCCATATAGTGTGAGATTGTGAGATTGTGAACTCAAGGTCCTTTCCCCTTCCCTTGGACTTGAGTTAGGATTGTTAGAACCCTGTAAAGCCGAGAGAATCCATAAGATAGGGAACTCACTGAGATTTGATGTATCTCACCCCACTATTGTTGATTATTTTCAGGAGGTATTTGCAGGTTTGATTTACAAGTGGAGCTATACTTGGATGTTTCAAGAGAAGCTTAATTAAGCTTATTCCGCTGTGTATTTGTTGTATACAATTGAGGATATTGTATATTGATCTTAGATTTTATTATTTTGGATAGTTTCCATATCTTGTACCATAGATTGTATTATGTTTTTAGAATGGTCAAGTATGTGAATTATGCCAATAGGCACTTATGATGGTGTCAGTACCAAATAAAATACTTGTATTGTATTCTCCTATGTAAATATTATACAGAACATTACATCTGTAGTCGGCAGCCAAAGGTTCAAGACAAAAGAAACATCCATTAACTCTCTTTCTGTTAGTTGATAAACCCCAAATATAAAGATCCATACATTGATCAATCAGATCATTCCCGATCGGAGTATACAGAGGATTATCAATTAGAAATCGGGTGAGCAATTTCTGATACACCTCTTACACATACATAAAAAATTAAATTAAATATAGTTTAAACAATTTAGTTATATACAATAATTAAATAAAATAATGAAATATAAACAAGTTATCAAAGTTGATTTGGAACAGGCATCAACAAACTCCCCCGATTTTTTGGTTCTGGTCTTCACGAACAGCTCACTAATCCGTGGGTGTCTCCCAGATCCTTTTTAGTTAAAATTATTGAGTTGAATTATATATATATATATATATATATATATATATATATATATATATATATATATATATATATAATAAATAAAAGGGTTAATACCCCTTTTGCCCCTTGCCATATAGGCGAAATCCCAAAAACAACCCTGTAAAAAAAAAACACAGATTTCATCCCTGCCATTTGTAGATTCCCTCGTTTTGCCCCCTGAGTAAATTTGGTCAACGAAATTGATGACATGGCTGCTTTGTTGGCTTTTTATTTTTTATTTTTTTTATATATTTAAATTACACGCGTGGCATTTTATTATTATTTTAATATTTGATGTTGAAATGCTTAAAATTCAAAAATTCAAAAAATTGCCCACTATAAGGGTTGAACCCCCTTTTGTTTCAAAGCTTAAGCACCTACCACCAGGTTAGAGCCTTTATCTTGTATTTTAATTGCTTTTAAACATGCATATTATACGTTTGCATACTTGTTTTCATTTTCATCAATTATTATTTGAATATATTGTAACTATAATATATATACTATAACTATTATTAGAATAGAGTTAAATAACATATTGTAAATATTATACTGTAACTATAATTTTTTTACATATTATACATATAGTAACTATATTATAGCTAAATTCTAAATATTTACTAAGTATTAATATTAAAACACATTTATTAAATTATTATTTATATTTTAATAATTATTAATTACAGTAAATAATAACTAAATAATAATTTCAGCTTATTAAACTAAATAATAACTAAATATTTATAAATAGTAATTACTGTAAATAAAAGCTAAATATTTATAAATAGTTAAGATATTTGTAAAAAATAATAACTATTTGTAACTAAAATATTAACTAAATTAATAATAACTAAATAATATTTATTGTTAAAATAAATACAGTAAATAATAATAATTAATATTTTAAAAAAACTGTTATTTTAAAAAAAACTGCTATTTTAAAAAAACTGTTATTTTAAAAAACTCTTAATAAAAAACTAAACTAAATAAATAAATATAATAGTAGTTTTAATATTAGTAATTACTAATAGTAGTTTTATGATATAGATTTGAAATAAAATAAATAAATAAATAATTTTTAAATAATTGCATTAAATAATTTTAGAAAAAATTATTCATTAGTTCAGTTAAATGCTATTATTTTAACTATTATTTTATTCATTACCGTTAAAAATTATTTAAAAATTATTTATTTATTTATTTTATTTCAAATCTATATCATAAAAACTAAATTATTTATTTTTATTTAACGTTATAATTAATTTTAAAAAAAAATTCAGTTTGTTATTAATTATTACTATAAAAAACTGTTATTTTAATTAAAAATATTTTAAATTTTAGTGTACTATTAATTACTAATATTTTTATTTTCAGTTTATTAGTAATTACTAATATTAAAACTACTATTATATTTATTTATTTAGTTTAGTTTTTTATTAAGAGTTTTTTAAAATAACAGTTTTTTTAAAATAGCAGTTTTTTTTAAAATAACAGTTTTTTTAAAATATTAATTATTACAAGTATGCAAACGTATAATATGTATGTTTAAAAGCAATTAAAATACAAGATAAAGGCTCTAGCCTAGTGGTAGGTGCTTAAGCTTTGAAACAAAAGGGGGTGGGTTAATCCTTGTAGTGAGCAATTTTTTGATTTTTTGAATTTTAAGCATTTCAACATCAAATATTAAAATAATAATAAAATGCCACGCGTGTAATTTAAATATATAAAAAAAATAAAAAAAAGCCAACAAAGCAGCCATGTCATCAATTTTGTTTACCAAATCTACTCAGGGGGCAAAACGAGAGAATCTACAAATGGCAGGGATGGAATCTGTGTTTTTTTTACAGGGTTGTTTTTGGGATTTCGCCTATATGGCAGGGGGCAAAAGGGGTATTAACCCTAAATAAAATAATAACTTTAAAAAAATAGTTATAAGTACCATTCGTCGAGCATGTTCGCCGATATTGATACTTCCTACTGTACTAAGGCAGCCCCCTGATTCAGATGCTCTTATTTTCTTTGCATGTTCATATTTTTTTTATATTAAAACCTTATGTCTTCCAATAGTCAATAAGTTTCTCAAATACTTCCTGACCTATCCAGTAAGGACGAATTTGTTGCTCTTCCCAACGTAATCTAGCAAGCCTAAGCATGTCAGATAATCGTTCAGATGTCTTACTTCTATTTTTTTTAATCTTACACTCATCCATGATGTTCTACGTACACCTTTCCTGCAATGTTGTATGACATTCAAATAAATTGTTACACAATTATAAAAAAAAAAATTATAAAATAACATAACTTAAATAAAAATACAATCTACCTTAAATTTATCAAACCATTCATCTTTCTCATCTTCTGTAAGCTCTCCAAAAGACTTCAACGATTTTTTATACATTAGTTGAATGACTCGGTTTATAGCTTTTACAGCAGGCCGACACGGATCAAAACTAAACAACAACTATTAGAATAAGTATTAAGTATGAAAATGGCAATATATAGTTAAATAAATATTATAAATTAAAAACTTACCCTGATCCATCAGGCTTAATAACATGTCGTCCTTCAACCACCATATGCTCTTCTGCAACAGGATTTTCCTGCTCATCATTAACTTCAACATTCTCTTGAATAGGGACATCCTGCTCCTGACGCGCAGGTATATGTGTGGGATGTGGAATGCGGGAACTAGATCCCCCAGGCACCTGCAAGAAGGATGTAGGATGGTACCTGGGTGGGATGTGGAAAACTAGATCGCTCAGGCTGCTGCGTGAAGGAAGACTGTTGAGGAAAACTAGATTCACCAAGCTGTTGCGTGAAATAAGATTGCTGAGGAAAAATAGATCCTCTAGGCTACTGTGTGAAGGAAGATGGTACCTGTGGAAAACTAGATCCCCCGGGCTGCTGCATGAAGGATGATGAAAGCTCCTAGGGTTTGACTAAATTTTGGTTAAAACTTAATAAAGAATGCTGTAGACAAAGATGTCGAATACAATATCCTAACATCCAGATTCGACAAATATAGCAGGTTCTAAATCAGATCCAAGAATTAAGGAAGTAATCAGAACATGGATCAAGGAATCAGCCAACAAAAAGATTGAAAGCCCAACGTAACAGAAGGCAATAAAAGAAGACCAAGACCTAGGCAGAAGAGAGAGAATGACATAGACTTAGGAATCCTATTTTGTAAAGTAGGGTTTAGGGTTTGTGAGTCGTAGGTTTCTCTTGTAAGTCTCCCTTTGTATCGATTTGATACATTGTGGAAGACATATGTACTTGTACAGATTCAGAAACCCGTAGGTAATGAATCATGCATCGTTCTTGGATGAAGCTTTTAAGCAAATCCAAGTTAACTTGTTAGTCAAGAATGCTTGACTGAACTTTGTATTGAAAGGGGTGTCTTTCAAGTAGGATGATACAGTTATTGTGTTTATAACTGTTAGATAATCACAGGTTGTGATTTAGGGAGTGAGATGGGTTTCTCTTATCTAGGATGGAGTTCTTAGATAAAGTCTTCATTGGGTAGTGATAGGTAAACCAGTGGTGTTTATTGTAAACCAGCGGTTGTTTACATAAAACTATACTACTAATAGTGGATTTTTCTTGTTGGCTTGGTATGCCCCCAGATGTAGGTGATTTGCACCGAACTGGGTTATCATATTCTGTGTTGTTTATCATTATACAATTTACAGTTCAGTTTTGATTAACAATGTTGTAACAGATGTCGAAACATATGTCTTGCTGTTGCTACTGATATGCTGAATATCAGTTTGCTGTTCTGTTCCTGGTTTAAATATTGTGCAGAGAACAATGTCTTGACATGTGTTAGGACATCTGCTATTTGCTCTGCCAGAATTTCAATTGGTATCAGAGCGAGCATCCTGTCTGTTTCTGGATGAGATCTTGGGAGATACTTTCTGTCACTTTAAACAAGGAGGAGTTTTGGAGATCAGATCATTCACTCAGACATACTTAAGGGTATTAATGAATGGGATAGATGTTCTGGATCGAAGGTAACAACTACTGGTGGTTGTTCATGTTTTCTGAGGAGTCTACAACAACTGCAGGAGAAGTGGCTAGTTCTCTTGTTGGGATGTCTTATAAGATGTTCTGACAACTTATTAGGGCATGTTAAAGATGTTCCTTGGTGGTTCCGCTGCATATGTTTCGGATGGAAGAACTCTGGTATTTATGGGATTCTGGAGTTGTGACTGAAGACAGATGGTGGAAGATCTCAATGGTCAGCCTCTTCTTTTGAAAATATCTGCATCTTTTCATTCCAAAGTCGAGAGCAATGGAATAAAGAGAGTTGTTGGTTGATGTCTGTCATGGCGACTTGGTACTTGGAAGGATGGTTCCATCTTGTATCCTGAAGTTAGTTTGAAGATAAGGTGAGTTGAGATTGGATTTATCAAGTTCATTCTCTAGGAATTTGATAAATTATTTTTCGGCTAAGTTGTCAAAGATACTTGAGATCTCTCTCAAGTCCACTCATAAAGGAATCTCAGTCGTGCAACTAGAGTCTTCTAGTTACTCTTCTGACTAGAGGGTGTTTCTGTGAAACATAAATCTGAAGAAAGTGGAGGTGATTTATTTTCACTATCCAAATCTGCAAGGAAGGATTCTTCTTTCTTAACCCTAAGGATGAATCCAATCTGAAAGGAGATTTCAGATATGTTGAGGTAAATAGGGTTTGTTCAGAGAAAATCTTAGTTACTTGAGTCAAGGGTGGCAGCCTTGATATCTCAACACTGTGTCTGTTAAGAGAGATACTTGCAACAATTGAATTCTTGATGAGTATTCATGAAGTGATCTGTTGGAGTTTATCTACAACAGTATCGTAGGGTTTTTGAACAAGGATTTAAGATCAATTGCTGTTTGTGGAACTCATAAATATTTAATTGATTATTCTTGAAATTGGAGTCCAAGATTGCTGATGTCAGAAAGATGTTCAATCAGATGTTGAAACATCTCTTCATTAGAGATTGTGCAGAATCATGGGAGGGGTACTACATACTCTTTAGATTTGTTACACTTGGGAGTTGACCTAAGGTTGTAAGGATCGTCTGCAGACTGGTATTGCAGAAGCATCTTACCTCTGGAAAGTTTCCTGGCAAGAAACCTTTCTAGAAGATGGTGCTATTGAAGATGAAGAAGAAGACATCATAATCTTGATGAATATTTCTTGGATCAGTTTATTTATGATTTAGGAGTATTGGAGTGAAGCAGGTGTGTTCCAGTTGTTACTAGAAGCATCTGATACTTATCTAGAAAGTGTCCTGGCAAGAGACTTGTCCAGAATATGGTGTTGGTGATGGCACAACTTGGGTCAGTTTATTTCTGATATAGGTACATTGGAGCATATTGTGGTGCTCATCATGAAGGTCAAGAATAGGAGGCAATAATCTTGATATCGTGAAGATTTCTCTACTTAAGGAAAGTGGCATTCCTTTGGTATAGCTGTGGTGTAGTCTATGACTACTTCTTTTCTAAAGAATCAGACTTGGAACATTTGAGTTTTTTGGAGTTGTGAAGCAAATATTCATCAAGGTGTGAGCTTGAATTGAATACTTGTGATATGATTAAGCAGGATGAAGGTTGTCTACTCAAACTTGGTTGTTGAATCAAGTCTATGAGAACATGAAACTCTTGTTCTGTTAAAGGGAGGAGGTTCTTCTAAGTGGAAGAAGAAAGGACTGAATTCATCAGCTGGATGTCGTATCAGAATGTTCTGATATCAAGCTTAACATCAAGATCTCAATTGATGATGAGGCACATCAGCTTAAGATAAGCTTATCTGCAAAGGAATGGAAGATTCTGATGCTTCAAAAAGGTCTATCTCATGCAGTTTGCGGGAGCTGCGAGTAGGAGAAGATGTTACATGTCCGAGTCTTGGTGCATCTAAGATGACTTACTATGGAGTGAGTGGTGTAGCGTGCGATTTTTGTCGGTGACGCAACCACCTTACCACAATGGTTGGAATTGGGTGCTACTTTCTGATTTCTTATTTATCCTATGAAGCTGGAAAGGAAAGGGAAGCTATCTAAAACTAACCTTGCACACAAATGTTTTCTTTAACAAATGCTAAGAGATTGGGGGGTCGGGGTCAGGTTATACAAAGGGAAGTAGTCAATTACCCAGTGTATATATGGTTATCCATAGATCTTCTTTGGCATGTTTAAATACTTTATGGTGTTTATCTGTTATGGGTTGGGAAAGTTTCTCCTCTGGGAGTGTTGAGAGAGTATTTTTGTTGTTTTCGGGTTTTTTGTTGTTTTTGGTAAGGTACTGGACCTAAAGTTTTTGGTATGTGTGCTCGCTAAGATTTCACAATCTTATGCCTACGTATTCCCGTAAAGATAATAGGGAAATCAGAGCAATCGTAGTTCCTCCTATTCTATGGGAGGAAAAAGATGTTTGGTGTCTTGTTTAAAGCCCAAGATTGAAGCTAAAGGGTTTGACTGAGAGATAATTTGTCATCTCTAAAGGAAGGTATCTCACCTGTTTATCACAGTTGTTGGGTAAATGATTATAAAGGGGAATTACTTTAACTGGAATGTATGGAATCCAACTTGGATTTTTGAATCAACAAGTGTGTCACTTACAACAGTTATTTGGAATTAGGTTTTGTTTGATTATTTATTTTGATATGTGATATACAGAGAACTGTATTCCTACAGAGATAACTCTTGATTTTCTCTGAGGGGATGTTGATTTTTGTGTGCCTTGATCAAAGCCCCAGGTTGAAGGTAAAAGGTTGACTCTACTAGGGAGTTTTATATCTGTCTTGTATAAAGCCCAAGATTGAGGCTGAAAAGAGATTGACTCTTCTGGGGAGGTTTTACCTGTCTTGTACAAAGCCCAAGATTGAGGCTAAATCTATTGAGGAAAAATCATTATACAAAGCCTAAGAGGAGGCTGGCTGGGGAAATTCTTATATGAAGCCTAAGAGGAGGCTGACTTCTGCTGAGGATTATTGAGATCCAGAGATAGGTCCAAATTGGGGAATCAACTCTTGCCGAGGATATCAGATGCCCCGAGGTTCTGATTCTGTTAAGGTTACACTATGGTAAAGGTTTAAATTTTGAGTATGAAAACCTTTGGAGGTTTCAAACTCCGCTTGAGATTGATGAAGTGGTTGGGGTTTTTCCTGTGCTTTTAGGAAACTTGAGGGTTTCTTTGAGATCCAAGAGGAGATGAGACTTTCCAAGTCTACTGGTATGAAGAGGTTGACTCTTAGTTGGAGAATGATCTTTGTATGATGCCCAAGAGGAGGCTGATGTTTTAAGGGATGAGAATCAACCCTAAACCGGTCTGATGTTTTGGAATTCTGACTCTTTGGAGGATTGAACTAGTAGAGATGACTAAGTTCTGTCCTATACCTGTAGGAGGTCTTCAGGTCCTTGTACTAAGCCCAAGAGGAGGATGGGAACTTCTAAGAAGCCTGAGGGTCCATGTACAAAGCCCAAGATGAGGCTGGGGATGCTTTTAGGAAGCCTGTGGGTCCAAACATAAGAAAAGTTCAAGAAAGGTTTCACCGAGAATAATCCTTTCTTTAGCGAACAGTTCTAGGGTTTGAAGAAATTCAAAAGAGGTTTCACCGGGAATTAATCCTCTTTGGGGAAATGAATTTCTTGTACAAATGTTTCTAAGTTGTGACAGTCTTGAGAAAAGTTTCACCAGGAATAATGCCTTTCTCTGTTCCATATTGTATAAGCCCAAGAGGAGGCAAGACTATATTTGGAATTTCCTATGGGGAACTAGTTTTAACTGTGTTGAAAGAGTAACCACTGGTTTGATCTAAACCTAGACCTAATTGCCGGGGAAAACTCTAAGCAAGTATATACAAGCATACATATACAGATGAAATATATAAACCAGTATGTATAGAAGAAATAGTAGAACTTACAGTTGTGCAAGCCCAAGCATTGTAACCACAATTGTATGGTTAGTTATTCAAGAAATTGAAGAAAGTTTTGATAATAACTTAGAATTTGAATCTAAATCAAAAGGAAAGCTGTTTTTTTAAAGAAGTTTAGGGGCTTATACTCAAGGAGAGGCCCAGATGAATTCTTTCGAAAGGCGACGATCGCGTCGTAGTTTTGAAAACCACTGAAGGAATTATACAATGATTGAGGCCCAAATTATTATGTTTAAAAAAAGGATGGGTCTTACAATCTATTAGAGACCCAAAAGTTTATTTTTATACAAGAGATGGGACTTACAACTCAAGGAGATGCCCAGATGAAAAATAGTGATCGCACCGTTTATTTTGAAAATCGCGTAGGGACTTATACAATGACTGAGGCCCAAATTATTTATGTACAAAAGGGGTTGGGTTTTACACTCTAGTAAAGGCCCAAAAGTGTTTGAAAAAGAAGAAAAATGGGACTTACAACCAAAGGGAGGCCCAGATGAAAATTGTTTTGAAAACAGCGATCGCGCCGAGATTTTTAAAATCGTATCGGGACATATACAATGTCTGAGGCCCAAAAAGGTTTATTTACAAAGGGATGAGACTTACACTCTGTCAAGAGGCCCAAGAGTGATTTTGAAAAGAAGAAAGATGGAACTTACAACCAAAGGGAGGCCCAGATGATTTTTGTTGCGAAAACGACGATCGCGTCGAGATCGTATCGGGACTTATATAATGACTGAGGCCCAAATTATTTAGGTTACAAGGGATGGATCTTACACTCTATTAGAGGCCCAAAAGTGATTTGAAAAATGTTTGTGAGGGTGAAAATAACGAAAACCTAATTTGATTTAAAAATACATTTTAATTTGAATAAAAATTCAATTAAAATGTTCAAAGTTATCAAACATGTATAAAAAATAAGTTGTGATCTTGGATTAATGTTTTAAAAATCATGTTTTATTCATAGAATGATTTGAAAATCATTTGAATTTGAAAAATCCAGAGAAATAAATATTTTTAAATGTTTAAAAACAAATAAAAATAAATTCTTTACAAAAATATCAAATATATAAAATAAATAATATTTTTCTAAAATTCTTGTAGAATAAAATATTTTAACATTTTTGTGAATTTTGAAAAAAAGAATCAATTCAAAAATATTAAAATTCAGAGAGAAATTAATTTTTGAATTAGTTAAATAAAATATCAAAATATTCAAATATTTGAATATTCAAAAAAGGCGCCAAGAACAAAGGGGAAGAACACGCGTGCACTCTGATTCCCAGATTTGCAAAAGCTATGATATCTCACGGATTAGGCAATGAAATTGGATGAAACTAGCCCCATACTTGTTAGATTTTAACCCACGAACATGATGGTGGTGTTTAATTTCATTTATTTTAAGTGTGGGGGTGAGAAGTTCGTGATGAACACTGAAACCCTAGAATTTTGCATAAAGCTCATGAAATCTTAAACATGTAATAGATGAAGCAATTGATTGAGGGTTATCACTCTATAGACTATCAGAAACATGTTGGTAACTTACAAATGAATTTATAATGCATGCAATATAGAATTTGATAGGTTCAGGCTTACTTGAACTTGCTTGTGCAAGAGACTTTCGAATTTGGAGTTGGAGGTGTTCCAGATGTGTTGTGATGACTTGAACAGCTTCACTATACCCTATGGAGTGTGTTGAGATGCCTGACCTTGATTGGAGATGCTTGGATCACCTTGTAGTACCTCAACTACAAGTTGGCCTCAAGTGGAATTTGAGGTCTATGATTCTGGTGTTCCAGATGAAGGATGAGTGTTTGAACAACTTATATATGATATATTGGATGTGTTTGGATCATGAGTTATGGTGGATTTTCTCTCTAACTCAAAATTCTATGGTGACTTGCAAAATAAGGCAATTCTGGGTTTTTGAAAGAGATTTTGAGGAAAACATCTGTTGTGGTGCTTTGGTGTACTCAAACTGACCACAAATGAGCTCTATTTATAGTGTAACAAGTTTTTTTTGGCAGCAATAGTGAATGGTGGCTGGTACAACCCTTTGTCCATTAGTTTTCAAAAGGAATCTCAAGTCTTCTCTAGCCATTGACTTGAGTCTATGTTGCAGGCCTATGGTCCTCTGATGCTTGAGTTTATCTTGACTTATTTGGTTGATCATGGACTGATACATGCCAGCTCTATGCATCCTTTAAATACTTCATGACAAATTTGTAAGTTTTGGATTTTGAACTTTGAATGCTACTTGCCAAATGATGAGGTTTTTGACTTGCAAGGCTCTATGGTGTTGTAGCTCTGTAGAGATCATGTTCATTGCACTATAGAAACTTGTCTTGCTTGGTGACAAGGCTTGCCAAGTCATGGAAATGACAAAATTGTGGGGCAAGTGCAAGACTATCTTGCAAAAACCAGTTTTGGAGGTGTCATGTTTCCATGCTCATAACTTCTTACTCAAATTGAATTAGGATGAGTTCTGGTACTCTTTGGAATGCTTGCATGACATACTTTAACTTTGATGTCCACCAATGGACCTGGTTCAGTTTGGATCAAAGTGAAAAATATCCTCAAAGTTGGTGAAAAACCTAGGCAGATTCTGTCTAAAATTTTCTAACTGTTGGAAAAATGGTCATTTTCATGTTTTTGTGATTTTGATCAATCCATAACTCAAAATCCATGAGGATTTGGAACTTTTGTAGTTGACACTTTTGAAGTATGTCATGTGAACTTTCATTTGATCTTTGGATGGAAGAAAAAGGTCTTAGGGTTTGGGAGTTATGACCTTGCAAAGTTGGTACCAAATCCATTTTGTTCCATAACTTAGAAAAATTTAAGTTTCTTATAGTTGCCCCTTTTTCAAGTTACCTCACTTTTCTTGATTTTTCTTGATGGATGATGATCCAAACCATGAGTTAACATTGTTCTTTACTTAAGGAAGCCTTGTTTGTCAAGAAATTCAAAAATTCAAACTTGACTTTTTGACACAGTTGACTTTTTGTCAGATGAAATTCAAACTGTGTGATCCTCTATGAAATCAAGTCCTTGACCTAATTCAAACCTAATGGATGGATCCAATAGGTGTTTTAGAGGGTCTTGAATCATGTCCCAAGGTTTGGGAACATTTCTTGGTCAAAAGTCAAAGGTACAATTGACTTTTTCATCAGGAAACCCTAATTGGCCCAAATGAATTTGAATCTTTGTATGGTTTATGAACTAAGTTCTTTGAATTAATCCAATCTTATAAATGGTTCAATATGATATATTGGAGGTCTTCAAAACACTTCTTGAGGTCTTGGCTCATGTCTTGCTCCAAAAGTCAACTTAGGGGTGAATTAGGTCAAGAAACCCTAATTTCTGATTTTTGATGAATGCTTCCCCTGAGGCTATTTTGACTCTATGCTTGGGTCCATAAGATCCCTTTGAACTTCTTGACTCATGTTTTGAGGTATTGGCTCATGCCCAGATGAAAATTTTCATCTGGAGGCCTTGGTCGACCAAAACCCTAATTTGGTGACACTGGCGATCTTGAGGCTTGATCCACTTGGAATGTTGCAACCTTGTGCTTGATTCTTGATATGGGAGACCTCTTGATCCTTTATGGGTGTTTGAGTGACTTGACAAGTTGAGGACCATGTCATTTTTTGACTGATCCTTTGTCTAAGTGCTCTGGGAGGGCTCAAAACCCTAATTCTCGATTGTAGTGAATGCTCAACAATTCTTGAGGAGATTGATGAGGTATGATGGTACATCCATATTGTGGTGATGATTTACACAATGATGGGAAATATTTGTGGTCAAAATTTGGGGTATGACAGATGCCCCTATTTAATCTTCTTGGACCCGAAGGTGTGAATGGCGAAGATATTCGGACATTCGGGGTACAAGATGATTAAATATCGGAATACCCGAAATTTTGACTGTGGTTATGAATAGCAGTTCACTCATCCATCTTCTTTTGCTAAACAATGTTACTTAGAAAGGGTAGAACTTCCCCTCGATCCTAGTCTTTAGCCACTGAACTGGTCTTAGTTTCTTTTGAAATAAACTTCCCCTCGATCCTAGTCTTCAGCCACAGAACTGGTCTCAGTTTCTTTTGAAATAACTTCCCCTCGATCCTGTTCTTCAGCCACGAAACTGGTCTCAGTTTCTTATGAAATAAACTTCCCCTCAATCATGGTCTTCAGCCACAGAACTGGTCTCAGTTTCTTCTTGTCGAGTTCCTTCCTCGACAAGGAACGCTATGTGTAGTGGTCTTCATCAAACTTCTCGCCGAGCTATACTGGGGAGACGCCATTTCATGGAAAAAGGTTTGATGTCAGACTTGCTGGGGAACCCATTCGTCTAAACTACAGAGGTGCGCGAACTTCTCTGTTGGAGATGCCATTTGTTGACCTACTGGGGGAAAAATGAGTCTCTTGAGAGACTGCTTTTTGTTAGGGGATATTACATCATACTTTTCTTCGAGACCTTTTCGGAGAAATGCCATGTGATGTAATCTAATTATGAGGTGCTGATGACTTCATTAACATCGAATTTCTTGGGAGAAAAACTGATGTATTGACAAGGGTCTTCGGTTGAGAGGCTTTCTCTGGGGATTTTCCTTAATCCGGGAAAGCGAAAATATCATCTTCAATGGTGAAGAGTGATGCTCCAAAAGTGTCTGTCGAATGTATTCTAGCCTTTCAGAGATTCAAGTTATCAAAGTGGTCGAGGACAGTCTCCAATCCAGAAATAAACTGGGGAGAGATTGTTTAGACAATACATTTCCTGACGAGGAAAGAACTTAAACAGGGATTTTGTCCTATCTGACGTGGAAAGGAAAACTGATAACTTTATTGGCGAGATGACGTTTATCACTTGGGGATGAAAATGACCAGAGTGATAGTAATGCAATATGAATATGAATATAAATCAATTATGCATGATGTATGTATGCTTATGCTGACAAAACAAATGCGACATACAGACTGGTGAATGAACAGGACTGGATACTCGGCCACTGTGGGGGATAAAAATTATCATTGGTTCAGTGATAGTAATTCTTTCTTGCTTAGGAGGGGTAGACCCTACTAGCGGAGAAAGATCCAGTAATTGGTCTTCAGAGGTAAGAACTCTGTCGGGGATATCAGATGGGACATTGCACCTGAAATAGTTGATCCTTCATTCAGGCGTACTGGTTTAGACGGAGTACTTTGATTTTGCATTTTGAGGTTTAATCACTTCCGGAGAAGCCATCGATATTCCTTTTTGTGTTCAGTTAGTAAAAAAGAATTGCCATCTTTATTTTAAAAGTAGAAGAAAATTTGAAAGTTAATTTTTTTTTTTTGTTTCAAGAATCGTTGATCATGTTAAAAATGTCATTCTATAAAGTAAAATAAATGAGAATTGTAAACAAAAGCACTAGGGCTCAAATTTTATTGATAGAATGGTAATCAGCCAAGTGCGTGATCCCATAGAGCATTTACAAAGTTTAGAAAATGGTAATTTAATGGAAAATGGCTACATTGAAACATAACAACCGCTACCCTTCTACCAACTTTGAATTCTGGACATTCTGAGCTTTTGTCGAAGATGACCTTGACTGAAGTCTTTCTACGGATGGTGTTACCGCTAGGGATTTAACCTTGTCGGACGTAGTTACTTGCCACGAATCCCTAATTTTTGCATAGATTGCCTTTTGAGGTCTTCAATCTATCGGGATGATTTTCGCTTATGTCTCTAATTTTTTCCTGGACCGCCCTTTCGAGTTTTCAATCCACCGAGACGTTTTTTTATTTAGGCGGAGTATTTCTTGACTACATCAACATTCGCGGGGTAGGTAAACTCCTCTCCATCCATGGTTGCGAGTCTCAAGGCGCCGCCTGAGAAGGCTTTCTTAACAACGTAAGGGCCATCATAATTTGGAGTCCATTTTCCCCTGGAATTAGTGAGGAATAATTGTATCTTCTTGAGCACGAGGTTTCCTTTTCTGAAGACACAGGGTTAGACCTTTTTGTCGAATGCTTTCTTCATTCTTTGCTGATATAGCTGACCGTGGCACAAAGCTGTCATTCTCTTTTCTTCGATTAGGTTTAGTTCGTCGTGTCGAATTTGACACCATTTAGCTTTGGTTAGCTTAGCTTCCATCAATACCCAGATTGATGGATGCCATATACTAGGGAGAAAGGGGTTGCCCCTGTTAAATTGCGGACAGATGTGCGATAACTGTGAAGAGCGAAGGGTAACATCTCGTGCCAGTCTTTGTTTGTTAGCTGCTTCTACTGCTCCATTCATCTTAGGTCGGTAGGGAGATGAGTTATGTTGTTCGATCTTGAACTCATCACACAACTCTTTCATCATCTTGTTGTTCAATTTAGATCCATTATCTGAAATGATCTGGCTTGGAACACCATAACGGAAGATGAGGTTGTTTTTGATAAATCGGACCACCACTTGTCGGGTTACATTGGTATATGACACTACCTCGACCCATTTAGTGAAGTAGTCAATGGCTACCAGGATGAATCGATGTCCGTTCGAAGCCTTGGGTTCGATCATGCCAATCATGTTGATTCCCCATATAGAAAAAGGCCATGGAGAAGAGAGAACTTTGAGATGCGTTGGCGGTACATGGATTTTGTCTGCGTATATCTGACACTTGTGACACCTCCTCATGTACTTATAGCAATCGGATTCCATTGTCAACCAATAATATCCTGCATTCAGAATTTTTCTCGCCATTGTGTGTCCGTTGGCATGAGTGCCAAAGGATCCTTCATGAATCTCTTTCATGAACATGCTTGCTTCTTGTCTGTCTACGCATCTGAGCAAAACCATGTCAAAATTTTTCTTATAAAGTGTATCGCCGTTCAGGAAGAAGTTGCCTGCCAGTCTTCTGAGAGTCTTCCTATCTTTTCTTGATGCCCCAGGCGGGTATTCTTGTTTTTGAAGGAAGAACTTGATATCATGATACCAGGGTTTGTCATCTATGATTGCTTCAATCGTGAAGATGTAAGCGGGCCTTTCAAGGCGCATTATGTCAATCTTAGGTACTTCGTTCCATTGACTTACAATAATCATGGAAGAGAGACTGGCTAGAGCATCAGCCATGTGATTTTCTTCACGAGGAATGTGATGAAACTCGATTCTATTGAAGAATGGTAACAACCTTCTCGCGTAATCTTTGTAAGGAATCAGTCCTGATTGGTATGTGTTCCAATCTCCTTTGATCTGATTGATAATCAGGGCCGAGTCTCCATACACATCCAAGTTCTTAATCCTTAAGTCAATAGCTTCTTTGAGACCCATGATACAAGCTTGGTATTCGGCCTCATTGTTTGTGCATTTGAATGTTAGTCTGGCAGTGAAAGGAATATGGGTACCCTGAGGTGTTAATATGATTGCCCCAATTCCCTTTCCATAAGTATTGACAGCTTCGTCAAATATTAGTCCCCATTGGGAACCTGGTTCTGGCCCTTCGCTGGGTAGCGGTTCGTCGCAATCTTTCATTTTCAAGTACATGACATCTTCGTCTGGGAAGTCAAATCCGACTGATTCCTGATCGTCAATTGGTTGATGAGCCAAATGATCTGCTAAAAAACTTCCTTTGACAACTTTCTGAGCATGGTACTCGATATCGTATTCCGATAGCAACATTTGCCAACGGGAAATCCTTCCCGTGAGAGCAGGTTTTTCAAAGACGTACTTGATCGGATCCATTTTGGAGATTAACCAAGTAGTGTGACAAACCATGTACTGGAGAAGACACTTGGCTGTCTAAGCCAGAGCGCAACAAGTTTTCTCAGCATAGTGTGTCGAGTTTCACAGTCTGTGAACTTCTTGCTTAAGTAGTAAATGGCAGACTCTTTTCTTTTTGTCTCGTCTTGTTGGCCAAGTACACAACTCATGGAATCTTCTAAGACTGTTAGGTAGATAATCAATGGTCTTCCCTCCACTGGAGGAGACAGAATAGGTGGATTCAATAAATATTCTTTGATGCTGTCGAAAGCCTTTTGGCAGTCTTCTGTCCATATACAGAATTGGTTTTTTCTGAGTAGTTTGAAGATTGACGCGCATGTCGCGGTCATGAGGGATATGAATCTTGAGATGTAATTCAGATGTCCCAAACATCCTCTAACCTGTTTTTCAGTCTTTGGTGAAGGCATTTCTTAAATGGCCTTGACCTTGTCAGGATCAACCTCAATTCCTTTCTGGCTGACAATGAATCCCAAGAGTTTTTCTGAGCGAACACCGAATGTGCACTTATTTGGATTCAAGTGGAGTTTGTATTTTCTCAGATGCTCGAATAGCTTTGATAGGTGTGTCACATGCTCTTCTTCTGTTTTAGATTTGGCAATCATGTCATTGACATATACTTCAATTTCTTTGTACATCATGTCGTGAAACAGAGTTGTCATGGCCCTTTGATAGGTTGCCCCCGCATTCTTCAGACCGAACGACATTACCTTGTAACAAAAGGTGCCCCATGGGGTGATGAATGAAGTTTTCTACATATCTTCCAGTGCCATTTTGATTTGATTATAACTCGAGAATCCATCCATGAAGGATAAGAATTTGAACTTTACTGTACTGTCTACCAGTATGTCAATGTGTGGTAGGGGGAAGTCATCCTTCGGACTTGCTCTGTTCAGATCCATATAGTCCACACACATTCTGACTTTTCCATCATTTTTCGGAACTGGCACTATGTTAGCTAGCCATTGAGGATATTCTGAGGTGGTGAGGAAACCCGCGTCGATCTGTTTCTGCACTTCCTCCTTAATCTTGATGGCCATATCCGGATGAGTCCTTCTTAGTCTTTGTTTTACTAGAGGACATTCTATTTTCAACGGTAAGTGATGTTCCACGATGCTGGTATCCAACCCTGGCATGTCCTGATAGGACCAAGCAAACACATCTGGAAAGTCTTTGAGAAGTTTTATCAAGTCTTCTCTGACAGTTGGACTGATCAGTGCCCCAATCTTAACTTCTTTCTTTTCTTCCTCTGAACCCAAATTGACCATTTCCAACGGCTCTTTGTGAGGCTCAATAGACCTTTCCTCTTGTTTGAGTAGTCGGGAGATCTCTTCTAGAATTTCTTCGTCCTCTTTTTCTTCAGCTTTAAATACCGGGAATTCAAAGTTGGGAGAAAGCATTGTATCGTATGTTTCAATGGGGTTTAAAACAAGCAATCTGCATGACATGATGATTCATTTTTTTAGCAAAGACAGAGAGAATGCAAGAGTGTGTGCAATGTATTTTCTGAAAAATGCTTGTTTTTATTTTGGGATGTTTTTAAGATTACCATTTTCTGAAAAGCAAAAAGTGAAAATAGAAATAAATGCGGGAATTCAGAATGACATTATTTATTGATGATTTGTCGATTCTTGAAATACAGCCCTATAAAACAAAACTCTGTCGCTTTGGACGAAGCGAAGAGGGATATTTACAGAAAGGTGAGCCCTATAAAAACATCTGTTTCACCTGGGCAAATGGAAAGGTTAAAACAAATATGGTAATTACTTAGACTTATGGATGACTTTCGGGACATCGACAGCAACCCAGTGGCGACAAACTCCTTTGTGAATCACAAAGTCTGGTATCTTCCTTCTTGGTTTGTCTTCAGAAATAACGTTGATTTCTGGCGGAGTAGGATCATTGGAGTCTTCTTCCCATGCAGAGTTGTCGTAAGAGAATTCTTCTGTCGTATCTTCTATAGTGTTTTCACTCTCAAGGGAATCTCCCCAACCAGTTGGCTGGATGTACTCGTATCGGACGCGAAAGCTTTCGGGAGCAGTGTATTTGACTAGGAAGTTATACTTGCTGCTTGACTGTCCCAAGGTGTCCCATGTTTCTGTGGGACTGGATGAGTCATCTTCCTCGATGACGTTGATTTCAGGAAATGCATAGTTAATGAAGTCTTGTCTTGCAATCTTTGCGAATTCATCATCGTGGTGCTGGATATCTTCAGAATGTCCTGAGTAATGATTCCATGACTTTGTGGGGACACGGGTATTCTTTTCAATATTGCTCAGCTGACAGGCATCGCCCGGATGACTCTTCTGCCCCAAGTCTTCTGTGTATGGCTTCTAGATAGGCAAGTCATCCAGGGGATCATAATAGTCGTAGTGGAAGTTGTCCTTCATTAGATTGTTTTCCTCTAATATATTGGATGAAGCACGGTATCCTTCAGGATCACAATCTCCATAGATCATCCTGACGTCTGACCTTGGTATATATCTTGGACTTTTCTTGGAAAAATAAGATGGTGTGTGCTCCTCTCCTTGAGACATATAACCGTCATTGTTGAAATAAGACTTCCACTCCTTATTCGTATCGGAGGAGCCGTTCCCATCGATGGTGTGTACTTCTTGAGACACTGGGTGGAGGTAACCTCTGCTGCGGAAGAAATCCTGAATGGGATGAAAACTTTCGTCTTTCTTAGTAGCTTGGGTACAGGTCGGAGAAAAACCAAAACCTTTCTTTGTCTTGTTATCAATAGGAATTACAATCTATCCCCATCCTTTTGTGTCATTAATCTTGATTACTTCGAGAGCGTCTTTGTATGAGGAAATCGGCGTCCCTTTTTCTGGTCGATTGCCATTGCTCACCGAGAGTGCTTGGAACTGGGTTTCAACAAACTCTTCTGGTTCTACACTGCAGAATGATGATAAGTTACTCACGATTAAGGCCTTCTCTCCGCATACTGTGACTAATTTGTCATTCTTGACGAACTTTAGTTTCTGGTGAAGTGTCGAAGTGACTGCCCCAGCTTCGCGTATCCAAGGTCTTCCTAATAAACAGCTATATGCTACCCAGATGTCCATGACCTGGAAAGTGACTTGGAAAGTGTGAGGACCGATGGTTATGGGAAGATCGACTTCGCCGATAACTGTTTTTCTGGATCCGTCAAAGGCTTTGACGATGATCTCACTGCCTCTCATCGGAGCTCCTTGAAACTATAGTCGTACCAAAGTTGATTTTTGCATAACATTTAAAGATGATCCTGTGTCCACTAGTACGCTGGCTAAAGCATCGTCTTGGCAGTTGACTGTAATGTTAAGCGCCATATTATGATTCTTGCCTTCTTCCGGCAGTTCTTCATCACTGAATCCTAAATTGTTCCAGGAAGTGATGTTGGAGATGATGCTGTCAAATCGTCCTACCATCACATCTTGTTCCATAAAGGTTTGTTCCAAGACCTTCTGTAGAGCTTCCCTGTGAGCTTCTGAACTAAGCAGGAGAGATAATACAGATATTTGAGACGGAGTTTGCAACAATTGATCCACAATGTTATACTCACTTTTTTGGATGAGCTTCAGCATCTCATCGTTGTTCTTTACAAGTTCTGGATTACTGGATTGACCAACTTGTTGGTTAGGAACTTCCGTTTGAGGTTCCTTTTCCTTAGTAGGTTCTCCAACTCCTCTGTTGAAGATCCGACCGCTCCGGGTAACTCGACTGATGTCGGCAATGTTCACGACGGAGGGTAATGGAGTTTCTTTTCCGTTTTCGATGGTCGTTGCACCATACTTGTAAGGGATAGCCTTATCTGACTTGTACGGTATTGGATCTGGCAGGTAGATAACCACATCAGCTTTTTGATTTTTCTGACCATCGTAGGAGCTTCGATTGGTTCCTGGTTGGGAACTTTTCTACTATCAAGAGGGATCTTTGATTCGTTGAGTAGAGGGATTATGGCGCAAACGTCCTTGGTTATTCCATGATCGGAGGTTACGACAACATTTTTGTTTTGACCAGGGAGGTAATCCTGTATCACATTGATCGACCCAGAACTTGAACATGGTCGAATCTCTTTCTGGTCCAACTAATTTTGGAGGGATGCTCGTACGAGATAACATCCTTGGTTATTTTCTGAGCATACTCTACAATGCTCATAATTGTGCGGTGGTACCCGACCATATCTGCTTTGTACGCAGTGCATCTTTACTAGATCTGTTTCCATTGATCGGATATCACGACTTTGATGTCTATCAGGATTCCCATCATTCATGCTAATCTGTTGCGTAGCTTCATCCAGGTAGATTGGAAGCCACCGGTGGTCCAGCAGATGTTGAAGTGTTCTTTGCACAAGCGCACACCCTTGGTCGTCTTCGTAACATTCTTTACAGTCTAGATAATCATGTGAAGCCAAAAAACTAAGTCTGACCTGTTTAGCATGCAATTCTACTAGACTGGTGTTCATCAAGCGTATGTCAAATATCTGAACCATATTGACTTGATGGTCATTTATTTCATGGTAGTTTTGGATCCATACGAGATCCATCTGCCGTTGAAGGGCTTCTTGTACAAAAGAGCATCCCTGATTATCTGTTGAGCAGATTGGACAAGCGCTGTAATCGTGCCGTGGCAGATATAATACTGACTTTGTCTCGAATGCATTTCCACTAAGTTGACGTTCATTGTACGGATGTCGTGGTTCTGAACAATTTTGGGATGTGCATGGGCTATGTTTACTTCACGAATCCTGTGATCCTGAATCCAGCCCAGATCCATTTGTTCTTGCAGAGCTGCTTGTACTACGGTACACCCTTGATTGTCTTTGGAGCAGATATCACACTGATGATAGTTGTGAGATGGCACATCGCCGTACCCGCTCTGTTTGCAATGCATCCTTACCAGGTTGGTTCATAGTAAGCATACATTGTGAATTTGATAACTGTTGATAGGCTCTGCTTCTATCAAATTCACTGCAGTCTTTTCGTGTTGCGGCAACGGGTTCGTCTGAACATTTGGATTTGTATCTTTGAAATATAAAACCCCGTTCCTGACAAGCTTTTGTACATCATACTTGACGTTGAGACAATTCTCAACGTTACGTCACGTTCCTCCTTGATGGTAGGGGCAAATTTGGTCTGATTTGAACATAAAAGGTGGATTTTCTGGTACCCGCGAGAGGAGTCATGGTTTGGACATGCCCCTTGGCCAGTAGAAGTGGAAATAATTCAGTGTACAACATTGGTATAGGGTCAAACCCTGATGGTCGTGTAGTACAATTATTGTTGTTGTACTGTGGACAAGCCTGCTGAAAAGGCTGTTGCGGCCTTTGCTGATACTGTTGTTGACTGGGTTGGCTCTGAGCAACCTGAGGTTGATAAGTCGGAGCTGGCGCTAGGTTGATAGGGGGAGTTACCGCCGCTACTGGTTGATATCTTCGCCTTTGCTTTCCCAGAGAGATATTACTGATATCTTGCTCTTTTTTCTTTTGGAAAGCACTACTGTATCTTTTGGTACTGCTGGATGGCTCTGCATCTTTAACCAATCATCCTTCTCGGACTGCTTCTTCAAGGCGTACTCCCATGTTCACCATTTCAGTGAAGTCACTGGGCGCACTGGTGACCATTCGGTCATAATAGAATGAGCTCAACGTTTTCAGGAAATTTTTTGTCATTTCCTTTTCCTCGAGAGGGGGACAAATCTGAGTGGCAATTTCACACCATCTCTGAGCATATTCTTTGAAAGTTTCTTTGTCCTTTTGCGACATTGCTCTGAGCTGATCTCTATCCGGTGCCATGTCCAAATTGTATTTATACCGCTAAACGAAGGCTGCCCCGAGATCTCTGAAAGTACTGATCTTGGTGCAGTTTAAACCATGTACCATTTGAGTGCGATACCGATTAAACTGTCTTGGAAGTAATGGATCAGTAGCTGTTGATTGTCTGTCTGAGTAGACATTTTTTGAACGTACATCACCAAATGACTTTGAGGGAAAGAGTTGCCTTTGTATTTTTCAAAGTCAGGTACCTTAAATTTGTGCGGTATCTTTACATTAGGGATCTGCGGCGTCCTTTCTGAATAAGTCTTGACCGCGAATGGCATGCAGTTCCTTCTGCATTTCCAAGAATTATTCCTGGAACTCATTCATTCTTTCGTGTATGTCTTCGTTTCCACTAGAAATCGCTTGCGGAATCTGTCCTTTCGGGATAGTGTGTACCACTGGATGTGGTATAGTCATTATTGCGGTGACCCTTGGCGCTTCAATGCCCAGAAGTTTGTAACCTTCAGGAGTTGCTATTGTAAGCCGTGCATCTTCACTTTCCCGAAGTTTGTAACGTCAGGTCCAGCGGTTCCTGCTACGGCTTCTGGGTCTTCAGTGACCGGTGGGATATATCCTTCAGGTATAAAGTTGAAAGGCATGCCCCAGGGGCACCCTTTAGACATGTTGTACCGAGGATGATTCTCATGTGTCTCCATTATGGGGGTTGATGTAATCTCTGAGATCACAGTCCTTTGATGTCGCTACTCCTGAGCTGCTGCCAGGGATTGCATGTCACTGTGAAGTTTTTCCAAACTTTCCTTTAGAGCGTCGATTTCTTCTCTCAGATCTCTATTCTCTTCCTCGAGATCGTCCATTTTCTTTTGTCGATTGGCCCGAGTATTGTATGAGTGAGACAGTTTGACTCTAGAATTGTGACACATACGTGAGACTCAAAGATAAAAAAATGCGTTATGTGAAAATGATGAATGATATGCAAAGACATATTTTTTTAGTTTTTGTTTTCAAAAAGAAACTTCAACAATTTGATTAAAAATATCACATAGTGGGGGAAGACCCCTTTTATTGAATTTGAAAGATTGCAGTATTTTACAAAGAAAAGTATAGTATTTTACAAAGTGCTGTAAGGAAAAATGTCTAAGCTCATGGGTCCTGAGTTCTCTCTGAAGAGAGCTCAGATTCTGGTTTATGTATTTTCCTTTTCTTTGATCGGGGCTCTTCAACCGTTGTCGGGTCGACGATTCTTTGCCAAGTGAAAGGAGGGAGCAAATTTCTTTGGTCCTCCTGACTTTCTATAGCATGCTGCTCTAATATTTCAATCAGAGCATCCTTCTCCTTTAGTAGTTACATTCTAAATTAAGGATCTGGTATTTGTTCTTCCAAGAGCTCTTTTCACGTTGAACTTTGTTGAGAGCGACCTGGAGTTTTTCCGCATCAGACATGAAATAAAGGACATAATCCTTTAATGGAAAAACTTCTTGACGAGGGTAAAGCATCCTCAGTTTGAGGGCTCTGGTTTGCACCCAGTGGAGATAAGGTTCCATGGAGGTACATTTTGGTCTTCCCAGAGACTCTCTGTCTTTCCTGTGAATATGTTGCCAGCCATGCACTATTTCTTTCTTTAGTGCCCTGTCATTTTCCCCTTCCTTGAAGAAAAGACCTTCCAGATGAACATTATGTGGGATATTCTTCATCGGGTATCCGAGTTGACGGCGAGCTAAAATTGGATGATAGTTGATTTCTCCTTTAGTTCCAATGAGCGTACGTTAGGGAAATTTCCACATCTGTCGATGATCTCTATCCCTTCGTAAATCCGATTGTACCAGTCTATGTCAGAATTAGTAAGAGACATAATCCTCTATGACCAACGTAGAGTACTCTTGTGATCCCAAAAAGCAGCAGACTTGGGCAAATGGGAAATGAACCATTTGTAGAGTAAGGGTACACAACATGTGATTATTCCTCCGCTGTACAAATTCCTTAAGTGTACAGAATGATAAGCATCTGCGAGCAAGGTTGGTACGGGGTTTCCAATCAAGAATATCTTAACAGCATTGGTATTGACAAAATTGTCGATGTTGGGAAAGAGGAATAATCCATATATGAGCAGGACAAAGATGTCTTCGAAGGAAGTTATATTTCATATACTAGAAAAGTATAGAGCTTTCTCCATCAGGAATTTAGCCGGTAAACCCTGGATTCCTCCTTTAGTGGTTATGTGAGTCCTTACTTGACTCATCCAAAGAGATTGTTCTTGCAATGGCCTGATTCATTGGAATTTATTCCAGTCCAGAAAACGGAGCTTGATTAGGGATAGGTAAATCAATCAGGTGGGAGTACTCTTCTAGTGTTGGTGCAAGTTGGTAATCCGAGAAAGTGAAGCAGTGGTAAATCGGATCGTAGAACTGAATCAGCGGAGACATGATCCCTTCAACCACGTTGACCCTTAACAGAGACAATAGTCCTCCGTGCTTAGCTCTGAAAGCCTCGGGATTAGTAATCATCCTTCCCAATTTCCTTAAGTCTTCTAGTTTCGGAGCCTTGAAGGTGTACTTGTGCGTCTTTCTTCTACCGAAATCCATAACGCAGCCTCTGATATTTGTAATTATTGTTTTAGTTCTTTTAAAAAAGATTTTTTTTCTTGTTTGAAAAGAGTTTTTTAATGAATGCATGAATGCAGCAAACAAAAACATTTGAAAACATGGGTTCAAGGGTTCAACGTCACGAGCATTGAGTCATGGCTCTACCCATCCCCAAAGGTTGTACTATTTTGGTCAATTTTTGTACCTGTAGAACTAGTTCTAGAAGGTTCCCAAAGTCATTGACCCCTCATAGGGATACCAACAACAAGCTGATTCACTCGAGCAAGCTATAATATCCTAGGATGAATCTCATTTGAGTGTAGTATCGTGTATCAACTATTCCTGATAGTCACTGCACTACCAAATGGGCATATGGTTAATGTCTACTAAATCCTCAGGGTCATGGGTACCGCACTGGGATAGACAATGCTTTCACGACAATCGGTCGTTCAACATCGATATTTCCGCACGGGTACCTCGACTGATTCGGTGGACTGCCAAGTTAGCTTGGTCGGGATTCACTCCCTATAAGCGTTTCCTAGATATGCCACCACTTATCTTAACATTCTCTCAAACTTTCCACATGCGTATTAATCGCATTCCCAGTTGATAGAAAATTAAATACGGGTATCATGTAGTATAACAGTAAATGATATATATATATATATATATACACACACACACATTTATATAGTATAGAAAATGCCAAACAAAACCTAGACCTCTTAGGAACTCTAATCCTAAAGAGTCCCCAGCAGAGTCGTCATTTTTCTGTAGCGTGCGATTTTTGTCGGTGACGCGACCACCTTACCGGAATGGTTGGAATTTTGTGCTACTTTCTGATTTCTTAATTATCCTATGAAGCTGGAAAGGAAAGGGAAGCTATCTAAAAGTAACCTTGCACGCAAATGTTTTCTTTAACAAATGCTAAGAGATTGAGGGGTCGGGGTCAGGTTATACAAAGGGAAGTAGTCAATTACCCAGTGTATATATGGTTATCCATAGATCTTCTTTGGCATGTTTAAATACTTTCTGGTAGGGGTGGCAAATGGGCATGCTCGCCCCGTTTAGGCCAGCCCTGCAAATGTCCGCAAAAAAATGGGGCGGGGCGGGGCGGTCATAGTTGAGGATACGGGCCTAAAACTTAGGTCCACCCCGCAAAAAAGTGAGGGCGGGGCGGGGAAAACCCGCGGGCACTGCACCTTTTAAGCTTAAAAATGCAAATTTTATGTAAATGCTCGTGCCCGCAAAAGCCTGCGAAGAAAATGGGGCGGGGCGGGGCAGACACATTAGAGGATGAGGGCTTAAATCCTTGGCCCACCCCGCACTAAAGTGCGGGTAAAACGGGTATGCCCAACGGGCCGGGCCTATTTTGTCACCCCTACTTTCTGGTGTTTATCTGTTATGGGCTGGGAAAGTTTCTCCTTTGGGAGTGTTGAGAGAGTATTTTTGTTGTTTTTGGATTTTTTGTTGTTTTTGGTAAGGTACTGGACCTAAAGTTTTTGGTATGTGTGCTCGCTAAGATTTCGCAATCTTATGCCTACGTATTCCCGTAAAGATAACAGAGAAATCAGAGCAATCGTAGTCCCTCCTATTCTATGGGAAGAAAAATATGTTTGGTGTCTTGTTTAAAGCCCAAGATTGAAGCTAAAGGGTTTGACTGAGAGAAAATTTGTCATCTCTAAAGGGAGGTATCTCACATGTTTATCACAGTTGTTGGGTAACTGATTATAAAGGAGAATTACTTTAACTGGAATGTACGAAATCCAGCAATACCATAATTTCCTTTATAAGGGAATTGTCCTAAAGGTAGAAACTTTAACTCAGTGTAGAGCAATGTCATTTTTCCTTAGGAATCTTCCATGCTAAGAGAGGGACATTGGCTTGGATGTAAATAATCCAGAGGCTTGCCACTTACATCAATTAGATGAAAGAGGAAGTTTACCAGGGTAAAAGAGGGATCACAACTTGGATTTTTGAATCAACAAGTGTTCCACTTACAGCAGTTATCTGGAATTAGGTTTTGTTTGATTATTTGTTTTGATATGTGATATAAAGAGAAATGTCTTTCTACAAAGAGAACTCTTGATTTCCTCTGAAGGGATGTTGATTTTTGTGTGCCTTGATCAAAGCCCAAGGTTGAAGCTAAAAAGTTGACTCTGCTAGGGAGTTTTATATCTGTCTTGTATAAAGCCCAAGATTGAGGCTAAAAGAAGATTGACTCAGCTGGAGAGTATGATATGTCGTGTACAAAGCCCAAGATTGAGGCTGAAAAGAGATTGACTCTTCTAGGGAGGTTTTATCTGCCTTGTACAAAGCCCAAGATTGAGGCTAAATCTGCTGAGGAAAAATCATTATACAAAGCCTAAGAGGAGGCTGGATGGGGAAATTCTTATATGAAGCCTAAGAGGAGGCTGGCTTCTGCTGAGGATTATTGAGATCCAAAGACAGGTCTAAATTGGAGAATCAACTCTTGCAGAGGATATTAGATGCCCTGAGGTTCTGATTCTGTTAAGGTTACACTGATGGTAAAGGTTTAAACTTTGAGTATGAAAACCTTTGGAGGTTTCAAACTCTGCTGGAGATTGATGAAGTGATCAGGGTTTTTCCTGTGCTTTTAGGAAACTTGAGGGTTTCTTTGAGATCCAAGAGGAGATGAGACTTTCCAAGTCTACTGGAATGAATCGATTGACTCTTAGTTGGAGAATGATCTTTGTATGATGCCCAAGAGGGGGCTGATGTTTTAAGGGATGAGAATCAACCCTAAACTAATCTGATGTTTTGGAATTCTAACTCTTTGGAGGATTGAACTAGTAGAGACGACTAAGTTATGTCCTATACCTGTAGGGGGCCTTTAGGTCCTTGTACTAAGCCCAAGAGGAGGCTGGGAACTTCTAAGAAGCCTGAGGGTCCTTGTACAAAGTCCAAGAGGAGGCTGGGGATGCTTTTAGGAAGCCTGTGGGTCCAAACATAAGAAAAGTTCAGAAATGTTTCACCGGGAATAATCCTTTCTTTAGTGAACAATTCTAGGGTTTGAAGAAATTCAAAAGAAGTTTCACCGGGAATTAATCCTCTTTGGGGAAATGAATTTCTTGTACAAATGTTTCTAAGTTGTGACAGTCTTGAGAAAAGTTTCACCGGAAATATTGCCTTTCTCTGTTCCATATTGTATAAGCCCAAGAGGAGGCAAGATTGTATCTGGAATTTCCTATGGGGAACTAGTTTTGATTGTGTTGAAAAAGTAACCACTGGTTTGATCTAAACCTAGACCTAATTCCTGGGGAAAACTCTAAGCAGGTATATACAAGCATACATATACAGATGAAATATATAAACCAGTATGTATAGAAGAAATAGTAGAACTTACAGTTATACAAGCCCAAGCATTGTAACCACAGCTGTATGATTAGTTATTCAAGAAATTGAAGAAAGTTTTGACAATAACTTAGAATTTGAATCTAAATAAAAAAGAAAGCTGCTTTTTTAAAAGAAGTTTAGGGGCTTATACTTAAGGAGAGGCCCAGATGAATTCTTTCGAAACGGCGACGATTACGTCATAGTTTTGAAAACCACAGAAGGACTTATACAATGACTGGGACCCAAATTATTGTGTTTACAAAAAGGATGGGTCTTACACTCAATTAGAGGCCCAAAAGTTTATTATTATACAAGAGATGGGGCTTACAACTCAAGGAGATGCCCAGATGAAAAACAATGATCGCACCGTTTATTTTGAAAATCGCGTAGGGACTTATACAATGACTGAGGCCCAAATTATTTATGTATAAAATGGGTTGGGTCTTACACTCTATTACACTCTATTAGAGGCTCAAAAGTGTTTGAAAATTGTTTTGAAAACGACGATCGCGGCGAGATTTTTAAAATCGTATCGGGACTTATACAATGACTGAGGCCCAAAAAGGTTTATTTACAAAGGGATGAGACTTACACTCTATCAAGAGGCCCAAAAGTGATTTTGAAAAGAAGAAAGGTGGGACTTATAACCAAAGGGAGGCCCAGATGATTTTTGTTTTGAAAACGGCGATCGCGCTGAGACCGTATCGGGACTTATATAATGACTGAGGCCCAAATTATTTATGTGACAAGGGATGGGTCTTATACTCTATTAGAGGCCCAAAAGTGATTTGAAAAATATTTGTGAGGGTGAAAATAATTAAAACCCTAATTTGATTTAAAAATACATTTTAATTTGAATAAAAAATCAATTAAAATGTTCAAAATTATCAAACATGTATAAAAAACAAGTTGTGATCTTGGATTAATATTTTTAAAATCATGTTTTATTCATAGAATGATTTGAAAATCATTTGAATTTGAAAATCATTTGAATTTGAAAATCTTGTAGAATAAAATATTTTAACATTTTTGTGAATTTTGAAAAAAAGAATCAATTCAAAAACATTAAAATTCAGAGAGAAATTAATTTTTGAATTAATTAAATAAAATATCAAAATATTCAAATATTTGAATATTCAAAAAGGCGCCAAGAACAAAGGGGAAGAACACGCGCACACTCTGTTTCCCAGATTTGCAAAAGCTATGATATCTCACGGATTAGGCAATGAAATTGGATGAAACCAGCCCCAAACTTGTCAGATTTTAACCCACGAACATGATGATGGTGTTTAATTTCATTTATTTTAAGTGTGGAGTGAGAAATTCGTGATGAACACTAAAACCCTAGAATTTTGCATAAAGCTCTTGAAATCTTAAACATGTAATAGATGAAGCAATTGATTAAGGGTTATCACTCTATAGACTACCAGAAACAAGTTGGTAACTTGGAAATGAATTTATAATGCATGCAATATAGAATTTGATAGGTTTAGGCTTACTTGAACTTGCTTGTGCAAGAGACTTTAGAATTTGGAGTTGGAGGTGTTTCAGATGTGTTGTGATGATTTGAACAGCTTCTCTATACCATATGGAGTGTGTTGAGATGGCTGGCCTTGATTGGAGATGCTTGGATCACCTTGTAGTACCTCAACTACAAGTAGGCCTCAAGTGGTTATTTGAGGTCTATGATTCTGGTGTTCCAGATGAAGGATGAGTGTTTGAATAGCTTATATATGATATATTGGATGTGTTTGGATCATGAGCTGTGGTGGATTTGCTCTCTAACTCAAAATTCGATGGTGACTTGCAAAATAAGGCAATTCTGGTTTTTTGAAAGAGATTTTGAGGAAAGCATCTGTTGTGGTGCTTTGGTGTACTCAAACTGACCACAAATAAGCTCTATTTATAGTGCAACAAGTGTTTTTTGGCAGCAATAGTGAATGGTGGCTGGTACAACCTTTTGTCCATTGGTTTTCAAAAGGAATCTGAAGTCTTCTCTAGCCATTGACTTGAGTCAATGTTGCAGGCCTATGGTCCTCTGATGCTTGAGTTTATCTTGATTCATTTGGTTGATCATAGACTGATACATGCCAGCTCTATGCATCCTTTAAATGCTTCATGACAAATTTGAAAGTTTTGGATTTGAACTTTGAATGCTACTTGCCAAATGATGAGGTTTTTGACTTGCAAGGCTCTATGGTGTTGTAGCTCTGCAGAGATCATGTTCATTGCACTTTAGAAACTTGTCTTGCATGGTTACAAGGCTTGCCAAGTCATGGAAATGACAAAATCGTGGGGCAAGTGCAAGACTGTCTTGCAAAAACCAATTTTGGAGGTGTCATGTTTCCATGCTTATAAATCCTTACTCAAATTGAATTAGGATGAGTTTCAGTACTCATTGGAAAGCTTGCATGACATACTTTAACTTTGATGTCCACCAATGGACCTGGTTCAGTTTGGATCAAAGTGAAAAATGGCCTCAAAGTTAGTGAAAAACATAGGCAGATTCTGTCTAAAATTTTCTAAGTGTTGGAAAAATGGTCATTTTCATGTTTTTGTGATTTTGATCAATCCATAACTCAAAATCTATGAGGATTTGGAATCTTTTGTAGTTGACACTTTTGAAGTATGTCATGTGAACTTTCATTTGAGCTTTGGATGGAAGAAAAAAGGCCTTAGGGTTTGGGAGTTATGACCTTGCAAAGTTGGTACCAAATCCATTTTGTTACATAACTTAGAAAAATTTAAGTTTCTTATGGTTGCCCCTTTTTCAAGTTACCTCACTTTTCTTGATTTTTATTAATGGATGATGATCCAAACCATGAGTTAACATTGTTCTTGACTTAAGGAAGCCTTGTTTGTCAAGAAATTTAAAAAGTCAAACTTGACTTTTCGACACAGTTGACATTTTGTTAGATGAAATTCAAACTGTGTAATCCTCTATGAAATCAAGTCCTTGACCTAATTCAAATCTAATGGATGGATACCATAGGTGTTTTAGAGGGTCTTGAATCATGTCCCAAGGTTTGGGAACATGTCTTGGTCAAAAGTCAAAGGTATAATTGACTTTTTCATCAGGAAACCCTAATTGGCCCAGATTAATTTGAATCTTTGTATGGCTTATGAACCAAGTTCTTTAATTTAATCCAATCTTATATACAGATCAATATGATGTATTGGAGGTCTTCAAAACACTTCTTGAGGTCTTGGCTCATGTCTTGCTCCAAAAGTCAACTTAGGGATGAATTAGGTCAAGAAACCCTAATTCTTGATTTTTGATGAATGCTTCCCCTGAGGCTATTTTGACTCTATGCTTGGATCCATGAGGCCCCTTTGAGCTTCTTGACTCATGTTTTGAGGTATTAGCTCATGCCTAGATGAAAATTTTCATCTGGAGGCCTTGGTCGACCAAAACCCTAATTTGGTGACACTGGCGATCTTGAGGCTTGATCCACTTGGAATGTTGCAACCTTGTGCTTGATTCTTGATATGGGAGACCTCTTGATCCTTTATGGGTATTTGAGTGACTTGACAAGTTGAGGAGCGTGTCATTTCTTGATTGATCCATTGTCTAAGTGCTCTTGGAGGGCTCAAAACCCTAATTCTTGATTGTAGCGAATGCTCAACAATTCTTGAGGAGATTGATGAGGTATATGGTACATCCATATTGTGGTGATGATTTACACAATGATGGGAAATCTTTGTGGTCAAAATTTATGGTATGAAAAGTGGATTATGTGACTTGAAGATCAAGTTTCATTGGTGGATCAATGGTTCTTTGGGGATCTGGAGAAAGTTGAGGTAATCAAATAGTGGCATTTGGTTACTCTCAAGCAGTGTCTTGGACCAAATTACTCTTGGGAAGAAGGGTAGTTGGTTGGAGACTTAAGGAGGTTCTGGTTCTCTTCTATCTTGGAGCTTGTGGTAGAAGTTCAAATTTTATTATGGAAGATTACCTTCTTTTGTGAGTTGAATGAGAGTTTATTTCTCTCTTTGGGTATCTGGAGTTCTTATTGATCAAACTGGTGCTGCAGTGTTGTCTGAAGATCTTCAGTTGGATTACTATGCTGATAATAAATCCAGTGGTAATTGTATCAAGAACCATAGTGTATGGTGTCTGTGATATGATCAGGATATCCTAACTGATGTTAGAACATCATCATGGTTTCTGAACTTGGAGTTTAGATTGTGGAGGTTGATATTCACCAGTTGAATCAGAAGTGTTCTATCTTATCATATGGGAGAATGATAAATTGAAGATTGTCTTAGATCATGGGGTGTGTATCTAGAAGACTGACTCTTGCTGAGGTCAGAATGCTTGTGGAAAGGTGGTTTCCTTTGCTATAAGTCATGCTAGAGAGAAGTGGATCAGTTTGGTGCTTGTGGAGCAAATAAATTAAGGATTTCTGGAGCATGTGTTTGATGTTTTCAAGTGTGAAGAACATCTGGGTGAGCTAGTAAACTAAGAGGCTCTGTATGTTTCTTTGAGGAATGTGAAGCATTCCAGATTCAATTGGATTGTATCTCAGGGAAAAAGGATATCTATGGCTGTAAAATTCAAGGTGAATTTGTACAGGGTATGGATGGTTTCTGGACGGGAGGGATCAATGGTATTTTGGTCTCAATCCAAGAGTATGTTGGTTGTGGTACAAGGATGCGCTCCTGGTACTCTCACTATATGATCATGAAGTTGTCATGGGATATCATGTGGTGATTTTGGGTGTTTCTTGCTGAAGAAGCATCTTTTGAGAAAGATAGGGGAGAACTTCTGTCTATTAAATGTACTAGTGTGGTAGATGGATTGCTTGAGGATCAGGCATTAGGTGAATACGTTCAGCAGGTGTGTTGAACAGAGGGTGCGCTCTTGAAGACATGAAGATGTGTCTTATGTTTTCCATTCATTTAGGGTGTTCCTCTTGCAAAGGAGCACTGGTTATCTATGAAAGGGAAAGTTAGACTTCTATTTTCGATAGGTTGCTGCAGTAGTGCAGTTAGTTATCAAGACTGTTTGTGGTTTCAAGCAGTTTGTGATAGAGTGCCTCAGGTGAGGATGATATGTCAGACGAGATGTCGTGACATTGCTCTACTGGTATAAGTTCTAGGTGGACTTATTAGGTTGTTCTAATTCTGTCATTGGGTGTCAATAGACTGAATCAGAAGTGATACAAGTATCTTGGGAGTGTTCTGAGAGTCATTATTTATTTCTGGGAGAATTTATTTTTCTCTGCAGAAGCAGATAAGGTCTTTTAAGAGTCTTTGCTGCTAACTGGGAGATGTTCGAAGAAATGTCTTAACATCTTGGTCAGTTATTCTGGTCTTCTAGTTGGAATATAGAGTGAATATGCAAGAGGGACTAAACAAAGTCTGAAAAGATGTTAGAACATTGGTTAGAATGTATTGTTGTATCCTCATTGATTGCTTTAGACGGTGGAGAGAATGTGTCTTAGGAAACGCGTGTTAAACATGCGTCTCGATAAATGCACATTCCTTGGATGATCCTCATTAAAAGAAGAAACAGTCAAATGCGACTTGGTCAGTGCACTTTTGTCTGTGAAGTTACATTCTTTCATTTAATGCTCACATTGAATGTTACATCCAAAGAAAAACACTCTTGTTTATAAAGGGTGTTCTTGACTTCATCATGTCTCAGTTCGTCTGGTTTGTGCTATGTTCTAATGGGATTTATCTGCTTCTGGGTTTGTTCAGGTTGGGTATGGGTCTGTCTTGGACATGTTTGTCAATTTTTGGCTAAAAAGGGGGAGTAAAGTACAAGGGTTGAGTCTGTCTTTGTAGTTGGTTTGCAAGGATGTTGGACATAATGTTCTGACATTCTGTCTGAGTCTTAGTATTCCCATATGTTCTGAGTCCTTCTTTCGTGTCCTGTTATCTGAGTTATGAACACAGTCGTGTCCTGTGTTCTGAGTTACCCAGGTTGGTGGTTGGTTGCTTTAGTAGCAAAATTTTTCCCCCCAGGTGAGGAATTATCGATTATAGGGAAAGGGGGAATGTATCCAACATGATTGGAGTCACATCAATATTCCAATCATAACTGCCACTCAGGGTAAAGAGACGTAAGGAGCACCCTGGGTTTATTGTCCAAAAGAAGTTTTAGCCAAAATTTGTCAAAAGGGGGAGATTGAAAGCTCCTGGCGTTTGACTAAATTTTGGTTAAAACTTAATGAAGAATGCTGCAGACAAAGATGTCAAATACAATATCCTAACATCCAGATTCAACAAATATAGCAGGTTCTAAATCAGGTCCAAGAATTAAGGAAGCAATCAGAACGTGGATCAAGGAATCAGCCAACAGAAGATTGAAAGCCCAACGCAGCAGAAGGTTATAAAAGAAGACCAAGACCTAGGCAGAAGAGAGAGAATGACGTAGACTTAGAAATCCTATTTTGTAAAGTAGGGTTTAGGGTTTGAGAGTCGTAGGTTTCTTTTGTAAGTCTCCCTCTGTATCGATTTGATACATTGTGGAAGACATAGGTACTTGTACAGATTTAGAAACTCGTAGGTAATGAATCATGTATTGTTCTTGGATGAAGCTTTTAAGCAAATCCAAGTTAACTTGTTAGTCAAGAATGCTTGACTGAACTTTGTATTGAAAGGGGTATCTTTCAAGTAGGATGATACAGTTATTGTGTTTATAACTGTTAGATAATAACAGGTTGTGATTTAGGGAGTGAGATGGGTTTCTCTTATCTAGGATGGAGTTCTTGGATAAAGTCTTCATTGGGTAGTGATAGGTAAACTAGGGGTGTTTACTGTAAACCAGTGGTTGTTTACATAAAACTATACTACTGATAGTGGATTCTTCTTCCTGGCTTGGTATGCCCCCAGATGTAGGTGATTTGCACCGATCTGGGTTATCATATTCTGTGTTGTTTATCATTCTGCAATTTACAGTTCAGTTTTGATTAATAATGTTGTAACAGATGTCGAAACATATATCTTGCTGTTGCTACTGATATGCTGAATATCAGTTTGTTGTTCTGTTCTTAGTTTAAAGATTGTACAGAGAACAATGTCTTGACATGTGTTAGGACATCTGCTATCTGCTATGCCAGAATTTCAGATGACAGTACGTATGGGAAAGTAGATCCCTCAGGTTGTTGCGTGAAGAATGTCAGTACATGTGGGAAAGTAGATCCCCCAGGCTGTTGTAGGAAGGATCCCCCAGACTGGTATGATGATGGAAAATGCCCAAACGGGCTAATATAAGATGGACTCCCAAATGGAACCATATGGGGGGAGGAGAGTAATGTCGTAAATAACTGAGAAGTGTTCATAGACATTGAATCTGCCTGACTCTATGGGCGAGAAGCATACATGGACGAGGGAGGTACCTCACGTACCCTTTCTCTATAACGAGACTAGGTCTTACCCTTACCTTTGTCATTTTGAGAGAGTTGTCAATAAATAAATCAACATAAAATATTCAAACAATAAGTAAAAGTTATTTTCATCCATTAAGTAAAATTAAGTAACTTGGTCCGAAGATACACATATAATACATTAAGTAAAAACTAATAAAAATGATCTATTCAAACTCTTGATGCTCTTCATCCATATTATTTTCATCATCTGATCTGACAGTGCCCTCAAATCCAAACTTTTCATGCTCTTCATCCACATTATTTTCTACCAACAACACAGATGTATCAATTTGATGTCCTTCGACCATTGTATCACACAAATTTATAATTTGTTCAACTTCAACCACATCTATAATTTGAGAAATTTTATCATCTTGGTAAGCAACATCTTCCACTAGATCGTCAATTTCAATATGACCCAATGGTTTTGTTTTGATCACAACACACCATCCATATTTACGTGGCTGAATTGATGGGTAAGGAATATAATAAACTTGCTTAACAATATGTGACATTATGAAAGGGTCATACTCTTTGTACCTTCTGTAAATTTGAATCTCAACAGTGTTATATTTCTTATCTATTTTTGTGCCCCTGAAAGATGGATCATACAAATCACAATAAAACAAGACAACTCTATTTTATGAGTCCAAGTAATTGAATTCCAACTCGTAAATATGCGTAACAATGCCATAGAAGTCGTCTTCACCACCATCTATAACTCCTTTTACAAATACACCTCTATTTATGGTTTTTTCCCTTCTGTCCAGGCCTGAGTGTGAAATTTATAATCGTTCATAAAGTATGTGTGCCATTCAATTGCTCTTTGAACATGGCCTCTAGACAGGTTTCTCAAATGGAGTATTTCTTGAGTCAATGCAACAATACATGACAATTTCTCCTTGAACCATGCTGGAAAAGATGCATGTATGTAACAGGTAGTTGCTTGTTCAACGGTGTTTTGAAAATAGGAGGTTTTAAATGCCCTATAAAGAAACATACTTTTAGTTAGAAGGTAATAATTCAATCTGTAAAGACAAATAGGTAGTTGGGGTAATACTTACTCAAGATATGGTTTAACTTCAACGCAGTTAATCAAGACATGAACATGTGCAAATTGCAATTCTTTTTGGGTTAGCCAATGCACATTCACCTTTCCATAGGGACGACCGGAAAAATTGAAGATTGACAAGGTAAACTGACCTTTTTGGTTAACATTAAATTCATTCCCTGTGATTCTTGAAGTTAATATCAAATAATTGAAATAATGACTGCAAAAATGTGATGTTTCCCGATGCAAGTAATGTGCACATATTGATCCTTCAACTTTAGCTTTATTTTTCACTGATCGCTTTGAATCACCCATGAATCTTTCAAAGGGATACATCCATCTATATTGAACAAAGCTGCCGAGATAAGCTTCATATGCAACATGCATAGGTAGATGTTCCTTAGAGTAAAAAAAAAACAGGTGGAAAAACTCGTTCCAACTTACATAGAATTACTGGAATATTTTGGTCCAACTTATTGATGTTATCGACTCTTAAAGTTGACGCATAAATATCTCTAAAAAATTGACTTATTTCAGTTAATGGATTAAGCATATGTTTGGGTAGTGAACCGAACGTAATTGGAAGCAATCCTTCCATGAAAACATGGAAATCATGACTTTTCATTCCATATAACTTCCCAGTTTTGGAGTTGGCACACCTTGCTAAATTTGAAGCATAACCATCATGCATTCTCAATTCATTTAACCATCGACAACCCGCTTTAACTTCTTGGGAAGTTAGACTGTAATTAGCCTTAGGTTTTAATAACTTTCCATTAGGTCGAGGCTTCAACTCCAAGTCATTTCTATCACACAAAATTTCCATGTCCCTTATAACCTTCTCATTATATTTTGTTTTTCCTTGAACATCCATCACCATGTTAAATACATTATCAAAAAAATTCTTCTCAATATGCATAACATCAAGATTATGTCGCAAGAAATTATCTTTTCAATATGGGAGGTCCCAAAATATACTTCTTTTTGTCCAATTGTGGTTGACCCCATATCCTTGAATTCTGCATGCTTCACCATAATCTATGAATTTTGGAAGTTCACAAACTTGGTTCCATGTTTCACCTGGTGACAATCGAGGGGGAGGAAAATCATTTACTCGTTCACCTTTTTTGAAATTAGGCTTGTTTCTTCTAAAGACATGGTCTTGTAATAGGAATCTGCGCGACAGTCAAACCACAAAATTTCTCCGCCGAATTGCAACGTAAAAGCCTTTGTAAAGTCCATGCAATGCGGATATTCCATTTTGCCATGCGTACCCCAACCAGATAACATTCCATACGCGAGAAAGTCATTAATAGTCCACATCAAGGAAGCTTGCAAGGTAAAGTTTTGTTTGTGAGATATATCATAAGTCCATTCTCCAATCCACAACCTTTTCGAATCATCAATTAAAGGTTGTAAATACACATTGATTCCAGCTTTTGGACTTGACTGTCCTGGAATGAGGAAAGTAAAAAACATGTATGGTTTTTTCATGCACATCTCTGGAGGGAGGTTGTAAAGGGTTACAATAACTGGAGTAAAATCATCAGATGGAGTAAAACCATCAGATGGAGTAAAGCCATGCAATTGCGGATGCTTAGACATATGGAGTAAAACCATCAGAACATAATCTAAGTCTGACATTTCTAGGTTCTACAACAAAATCATAATGTACTCAATCAAAATGCTTTCATGCCTCACCATCAGATGGATGTCGCGTAGTGCCTGAACTTGTTTTGTTTGTATGATGCCATGTCATTTGACTTGCACTGTGCATTAAAGCAAACTGTCTTTTTAACCTTGGTATTATAGGCAAATAAAACATGGACTTCACTGCTACACGTTTTTGCTTACGGTTAATGGATTTACTACGAACTTGATATCTCAGACTCTTATAGAACTTACATTCCTCCAATGCTCCATCATTAGTACCAAACTCATTGTCATAAAATAGCATGCAGCCATTTATGCAACAATCAATCTTTCGTACTTCTAAACCCAACTTCGACACCAACCTCTTTGCATCATAATAACTTGTAGGCAAGTTGTCTTTTGTAGGAGTCGCATCCAACATCATTTTTGCAAAAAAATCCAAACACTGATCAGGAACATTCCAATTTCACTTGGCGGCTAATAATTTCACACACATTGATAATTTTGAAACTGGCGACCCCTCAAACAACGACGTATTCATTTCTTTCAACAATTGGTAAAATATTTGTACTTCCTCATTCGGCAACTCTTCCCCATCAAAATTTTGAGGTTCATCATATGTCACATTTAGCCCCAAAGGCATTGCTGACCATATCATCGATCATATTAAATTTTTCCTCAAATTCCATATGTGATCGACTGCTTGATGCATGCGTATTAGTAGTCTTTGGTACGTTAATCGGCAGTTGTTCTCCATTATATGTCCAAACCCAATAGTTTTTAATGAAACCCCTTCTCTTCAAATGGCGTTCTACTTCCTTTGGGTCACTAATTATAGGTCTACATTCACATTTAAGACAAGGAAATTTTACTCCTCCTTCGCTTCGACAACATTCTTGAGCAAATGCCCACGTGATAAACCCTTTAACTCTTTCATCAAAATTTGGTGTAAGTCCACGTTGTCATACCCCAAATTTTACCCTTAGATTCATTTATCATTTACATAACATTCTAGGTAAATCATTCATGCATAGCTAACCAATTATCAAGATATGGCTTTTGTTTGCTTCATCTGTGAATTAGGGTTTTGCCTTAAGAGGCTCAAGGGATTGATCAGGCAAAGTTTTGGATGGATCATCAATAAATCAAGTTCTAATACACTCAAGAGATCTCCCTCCATCAATAATCAAGTGCATTATGGCTTCATTACAAGTTCTTCAAGGTTCAAATTCATCTGGCCAGGAATTAGGGTTTTTCAACCAAAGTCAACTGCATCTTTGACTTTTGATCAGGGTATGATCTCAAGCCTTGGGACATGACTCAAGACATTCAAATACACCCTTGGAGTCCATCCATGGCATTCAAATAGCTCAAGAGATTGAATTCATTGAAGATCAAGAAGTGAAAGTTCATCTGATCACAAGCCATTAACTGCAAAGTCAAACCTTTGACTTTAGGGTTTTTAACCAAATATGTGCTCCTCAAGTTAAATTTCATTGAAAATATGTTTGATGATTGAGTTTGATAAAGAAAAATTAAGAGATTTTAAGTTACTTGTAAAAAGGGCAACAAAAGAGAAATTGGATTTTTTCTAAGTTATGGAAGTACAATGATTTTTGTCCAACTTGCCAAGGCCATAACTTTCAATCCAAGCATCCATTTTCTTTGCTCCAAAGACCAATTTGAAGAGCTCATTCCATACTACAACTTTGTCCTTGAGGATGAATTCCTAAAAATTGCATAGATTTCAAGTTATGAGGCCGTGAAGTTGGTGTTTCAATCAAATGTGAATTCCAACACTTAGAAAATTTTTGATGTAAATCTGCCTTGTAAAAGTAACCAACTTGAGAGCCATTTTTCACCATGATCCATTTTGATTCAAGGAAAACTCAAAACATGAAAGTTGTAGAGCATGTTTCAAGCTTTCCAAAGAGTCCAAGAACTCATTTTCCCCATGCTTGAGCTATGTGTTTCAAAGAGACAAAGTTGACCTTCCACACATGCACTTTAGGTTATTTTTCATGTCATGACCTTGAAGCAAAACCAACTCCATGATGCAAATCCCTTGATTACAGGTCTTGTATCTTGCAAATCTATCTTTAATCAGAAGAGTACATAAACTTTTAAGGCATTACACAAAGTATTGACCCATTATCCAAGTGTTCTTACCATTTGTAGCATGTTTTGCAAAAAAGATCATAATGCAATTATTGAAAAGTTGCTTTAATCACAAACCAATTTGTGTGGAGCCATGTGATGGTTTCTTCTGCAGAATCAAGGCCTCCAAAAGCTTTTAACCACCCTACAACCAGTGTACTATGCATTGGAACTCCACACCTTCATGAAACTAGCATTTTGATCTCAACCAAACCAAATACCAAACTTGCAATTTCAGTTTGCCTCCTCAATCCCTCAACTTCTCCTATAAATAGAGAGAATTTCTAAGCTTCAAAGCACATTGAAAAAACACCCCAAAAACCTCAGAAAATCTCTCAAGTTCAGAATCACCATTTTCACCATTTTTTTAAGTTTCACTTGAAGTGAAGCTCGTGTTTCATAAACCAGAGCCATTCCACTTTATTTAGCCATCAAAACACATCAAACACATCCTAAATAACTCATCCAAACCCTCAAAATATTTATGTACCACCCCTATCATCACCTTTTATTTTCACCTTCATATTTGCAAAAGAGATCGTGTGGAGGAATACAAGCTCTTACAGGCCAAACTAAGCTTTCAAACACTCTCACCAAGGACCAAGGAAGCTCATAGGACCATCTTTTTGTTTTTGTAGCTACCAAGAAGGGGCATTGGGCCTTGCTCCAACAAGTATGATTCTTGCACCTTGAAACTCCTTGTTCATGCACCATTCTTGATTAACTTTTAAAGCAAAAAGGTAGTCTCTGTTGTGCTTAGGGTGTTCTTATGTTTGTTTGCCTTATATCTTGTTTATATAAGAAGTTATCAATGTTAGAAACCTATGGTTTCACTTCTGTTTGTTCCCTTCGTGTGTGTTATCTATTAGGTTTCAGAATGTAAAAATGGCATCATATTATTTCTTGTGAAAAATGGATCAAGTTTGGTTTTTATACTTTTTAAAATGGTTGAGAAACAAGAGAGATATTAATGGAGAAAGTTAGAGAAAAATGAAGAAGAAAACACAAAAGAAAGGAGAGAGAGAGTGATACGCGTGAGGTTGAAGATGATTGCTGAGATGACATGTTTCCATTTTGTCATGTGTGTGTAAAATATATTTGTTTGTTCTTGTTTCTACCACTGGATGTATCGCCACCCCAGTGGTAGCAGCGTGCGTTTTCAAGGCTTCTATTTCATAAAGGCGTGGGGTTGAATCCTGGTGAACCACCCTTTTGCTTCTTTTTCACATTTTCGCTTGTTGTGTATTTTTGGGCTTTCTTAATATATTATTTCATGAATATACTCCATAATCACACACACACTCACACACACACACACACACACACACATACACACGTGGCTTGGTGATTTATTTTGAGCCTTGTACCCTGATTGTCATGGGTTCAAATCCTTTGGAGGCACCCTTATTTTTTAGCACTCATTTATTTCCTCTTTTTTAGGCTATTATTTTTCCCATGTACTCATGATCTTGCATATTTTATGATTCCATTTTAAATTTCACAAAAATATTTATTTTTCATACATTTTTTGTATAGTTAAAGTTAGGCACATTGTTAGGTTTTCTTCAAGACTTTAAGTAATGTTTTTGATTTGTTCCTTAATTTTAATTGTGCATAGTGACTCTTGTGAATATCATGCACCATGTGTGAACCTTGTGTAATGTTAATAACATGTTGTTTTGAGTTTTTCTTAAATTTATGGTACTTAAATGCATTCTTTTCCATGTATAAATGACTTGTTTTTCCATGTATGGTTTTGAAACTTGTCTTGTGACCCTTGCCATGCTACTTGTGATTCTTTTATGCCTTGTTGAACCCTTATGTGCATGTAAATCCTTATGCTTGTACACCTTTGTTTATGTGTTCATAAATGCCTTAAACTTTGATAATATGTCTCTACATGATCGCTAACTTGTATGCTTACCATGTTCAAACCTTTGGAAGTTTTAACCTTTGAATGTGATTACCATGAACCTTAACAGATACCCTTGGTTGTTAATTTGATGTTTTGAACCATGTTTTCAATTGTATCCATGTTTAAGTATTGTTATGACTTATCCATGCTTGTTTGAACTTTTGAATTGTATCCATGTTTAAGTATTGTTATAACTTATCCATTCTTGTTTGAATTTTTGAATTGTATCCATGGTTAAGTATTGTTATGACTTATCCATGCTTGTTTGAAATTTTGAATTGTATCCATGTTTAAGTATTGTTATGAATTATCCATGCTTGTTTGAACTTTTGAATTGTTTCAATGTTTAAGTATTGTTATGACTTATCCATGCTTGTTTGTTTAAATTGTATTCATGATTAAGTATTGTTACAACTTGTCCATGTTTGTCTTGTATTCATGATTAAGTGGTGTTAGTAAACCCCAATCCATGTCCTAACTTTGACTATTTGTAACCTTAAACTTGTCATCCATGATACCATGTTGATATTGTTATATCCATGTTAACTTGAATACACACTTGATATTGTTATATCCATGATTGATTTGAATCTGTGTGTACATCCATGATGCTTGTGTTATTAATTTGGTCTTGTTAGAACTATGTCACATGTATGCTTTAATCCTTGTTTATATGTGTTTACCTTGGTTGTTACCATGTTTTGTTTATGACTTTGTTAAGTCTTAGATGTTGTAACATTTATCTTCATGCTTTGGTTGTTACCATGACTTTGTTAAGTCTTAGAAGTTGTCACATCTACCTTTGTATTTGGTTGTTACCATGTTAACTTTGTCTTACCTTGTATGACTCCTTGATTAACATCGTGTTTGAATGTTACCCTTGTCACTTATAATTGATATCATGTTTGAATATCATCCTTGTTCATCTTATCCATATTCACTCATATTGTTCATGCTTACTTTAACTTTGTCAAGTTATCCCTAAGTGATGTTACCATGTTAGCCTTCATCCTTCTTTTTTATCTTTTGTTACCAAATCCAAAGGAAAGGTCATTTTGTTGACTCTATGTCATAGGTCGATTAGCCTTACATCAGCCTTCCTTTATGACCTTGTTAGAGGCATCGACCTTTCAACTTAGCTTCAGGTTAGAGTTTTTAAACTCTATGTAAGTGTTATTGTTATAAACACCTACCTTCCCCTCGCAACCTTGATCATAATTAAGTGTTCTTCACCCTTATTAAGGTGAACTACGATTGCTCTGATTCCATCCTTGTAAGGATACGTAGGCATAAGACCGAGAAGTCTTTGCAAGCATACTTAGTAAAACTTCTAGGTCTTTCCCATAGAACATTCCCAACCAATAGCAAACAATAACATAACATAGATACAACAAGAGGTTCCTATAGAGTACTATAGATACTTAGGGTGCTAATACCTTCCCTTAGTATAACCAACCCCCGAACCTTAGATCTCTTTGCATTGTTGTACCATGCACAATTAGAATTTTATTTGATATTTTCCCTTTCCTTTGGATAAATTAAAGTTTGGTGGTGAACATTCAATGTTTTATGATTCAAGTTAATATAATAGCTTGATATTCGATTCTCACCGCAACAGAAATGGCGACTTCACTGGGGATACACCCCTAAGAGGGTTAAGCCTATCTTTTTTATTTGTGTTATATTTGTATATATTGTTTTGCTTGTTGTGCTTGGGTTTTCTGTTTGGCAGGGTGGATACCTTTGTGTGGTGAGACAACTCTTAACCCAGACTTGAGAGAACAAGAAAGATAGGAAGGGTGGTATAGTCAAGGAGACTTTGAGGGAATAATCCCGAAGAAGTTGACTTGAGATCCCCCGCTCATTGGAGGCCCTCTTGAGGGTAATATTTGTTGAACGAGTAATCGTGAATACATTACTACTTTCGATCTAGGAGCCTGTGAAACTGAGGATCTTAGTGTTTGAACTGCAGTAAAGCGATAAGAAGCAAAAATTTATTTTTGGAAGGATTCCCTCAGAGATTTATATTGTCTCCACAGGGATTGGTTCGAGGGAAAGAATGTCGTTCAAAGGTCTCTACACTTATAAGCTTATGGTTACAAAATGGTTGAAAGATAAAAGTAGCAAAAATAAAGGCAGAAAATATAAAGACAGAAAATATAAAGTAAATACTGAAATATAAGCGGAGTCTTATTGGGATTGGATCTCATCAATTGATAACACATGCATTCTTCTAATCATGTTATACACAAATCAAACATTCGTCTAATATCATCACGTATCACCCACAATAGAGGTTATGTCTAACGCAAAGTCGAGAGGCCAATCGTATTGTATCATCGGTGATGTCTCATGCAACAAAACCGACACAGAGCATTAAGAACTGATACTCACGTGAATGTTAAATCTAAATCTATGTCTAGAGTTTAGACCTAACATATATTCAAATAACATCCATATCAAATCAATTGTTTGAATCATATATAACGCCATGATCAGAATACGTACATACGCTTAACCCTTTTTACATGCATTCATCTAATTTGCCAAATGTATGTGAACAAGTTTCTCATCTCTATTATCACGCATCCTCACAATACCGTCCGCGTCAAGAACGTTATCATGGTCTTTACATTGTTGATCCTACTCATGCTACTCATGCTACTAATCAACACAATAAAATAAAATTTATGCAAATGAATATCAACTTACAAAACCATGTCAAAAGTTTTCTCATTGATAGATGAAAATCTAAGATCAAAGATTTGAAAAGAGTTTTTTCAAGACCCAAAAATAAGCAATCAAAGATAACACCAATATTGAATCAAAACTAGTTCAAAAACATGCATTAGATGAAATACATAAGATATCAAAAGATTACATCCAAACCCAACAAGAGATTGAAGATCTTACCTTACCCCTTTTAGGATTTGTGTTTCTCTCTCTAGAATATACTTGGAATGAAGAAAGATAAAATTCTGATGTGAAAAATGTAACATCCCTCTCTAAAAAGCATGAAAAGTACTTATATAGTTGTCATACCCCAAATTTTGACCACCAAGATTTCCCATCATTGTGAGGATCATCACCAGAATATGGATGTACCTTCATGCCTCATCAATCTTCTCAAAGATGGTTGAGCATTCACCACAATCAAGAATCAGGGTTTTTGAGCCCTCCCAAAACATTTAGACAAAAGTTCAATCAAGAAATTACATGATATTCAACTTGTATAACCTCTTAAAACATCCAGAAAGGATTAAGAGGACCCCCACATCAAAAATTAAGCACACAGTTGTGACATTCCAAGTGTTTTGAGCCTCGAAACACCCGATGTCGCCAAATTAGGGTTTTGGACCTCCAGAGTGAGATTTCCACAAGAGGATGAGCCAAGACTTCAACATGTGACTCAATATGCCCAAAATAACCCTAAGGATCCATTTGCAAAGCTAAAGTACCCTCAGAGGATACATTCCCCAAAAGTCGGGAATTAGGGTTTTTACGCGCCGAACCGCTCCAGAGCCAAAAGTTAAAACATGACTTTTTTTGGCAAAAATGATCCCCATGATTCATATTTTTATAAAATATGATTTATAATGTCATTTGAACAAGAATTTATCAAGAAACAAGATAACTTGTAAAAAGGGTAATCTTGAAAAATTGAAAATTTTTCTAAGTTACTAAATTTGAATGATTTTGGTACCAACTTCCAAGGATCATAACTTGTGATCCAAGCAGTCATTTTGAGTGATCCAAAGCTTGATTTGTAGGTCTTCCTACATTCTACAAAAGCTTCAACTACCTCAAACTCCAATTCTTCATGGATTTTAAGTTGTAGAGTGATCAAAATGACAAAAATGAAGAAAATGGCATTTTTCAACACTTAGTGAAAATCTGCGTAAGTTGCCAGCCTTGGACATCAAAGTTCATGAGGTTTTTTCAGCTGGATTCAAATAGTTTCAAGACCAACTATGATCACACATGGATTTTACCATATAAGGGCTTTCTAAAAAGCACAAGAGCTTTCCATAACTCCATTTGAGCAAGGAGATATGATCCCCTCAAAATCACCATTTCCAACTGTCTTGTACAAGACAGAATTTGGCATTTTGCTCGATTTGGAAAAATCAGACAAGTTCAAGCCTTGTCATCTATTTGGACACCTCAGAGGATAACATCAAAGAGATATGATCTGATCCACAAGCCTCCCAAGTCCAAGAATCTACATGTAGATATGTCATCCTAAAAGGGCTAAAAAGCTCAAAGACTCCAATTTTGTTTCAATGCATTCAATGGATGCATCAAGGTGGCATGAACTGAGGCAAACTTAACTGGATGAGTCAAGCCTTATCTCTGAATTAGAGAACCCCTAGCCTGTGCTCTAACCTCAAGTCAATGGCTAGAGGAGACTTGAAATTCCATTTGATCACCATTGGCCATAGACCTACTGCAGTTGCCACACACTATTGCTGCCAAAACAAACTTGACACACTATAAATAGAGTTCATTTATGATTAGTTTGAGTACACCAAAACACCCAAACTGATGCTTTCCTCAAAATCTCCCTTTCACTCCAATTTTGCCTTCTAGCTCAAGTCACTATCGAGTTTTGAGATTGAGAGTGATTCCAACCAAACCAATCACACACACACCTCATAAACATCATGTATGAGTGATCCATAACATAAAATCACATCTAGAACATCAAATTCACAACATCACTAGCCAATTGCTTAAGTTCTTGACAGAGTTACAGTTGAGGTACCACAACCAGTTCCAGCTCATTTCAATCCACTCCAAGCATTCAAACACACTCCTTGGCACCTAAGAAGGCTGTACAGATCATTGGAACCTAGCTGCAATACCTCCATCATCAAACTCGATCACCAGCTGCAAGAGGTAGGCCTGAACCCTTCAAACTCTATGATCCATGCATCATGAATGAATTTTTGAGTTACCATCTTGTTTATGCATATATGTAGAGTAATAACCCTCAATCAATTGCCATGAATCCATCGTGTATGGAATTTCATTGTGTTCATGCTGAAATTAGGGTTCTTGAGGTTTTCTGTTGATTTCTTCCTCCATACTTAATATAAATGCAATTAAACTATATGGTTGTGATCCTTGTTCAAAAACGAACAAGATTGGTACTTGAATCATGCAAAACCATTGAAAAATCATGGAGAAAAGTGAGAAAAGGCAAATCTGCAGAAAACAGGGTCGCGCGTGTTCTTCATTTGACCGTTGGCGCCCTTTTTCAAATTTTCAAATATTCGAATTTTTGTTATTTTGTTTAATTGATTCAAAAATTAATTTCTCTATGAATATTTGTGTTTTTAAATTGATTCTTTTTCTCAAAATTCACAAAAATGTTTAAATATTTTATTTTACAAAAAAAAATCCTATTTATATTATTTTTTTAATATAGTTAGAATTTTTGTAATTAATTTCATTTTATTTGTTTTTAAACATTTTTAAATGAAATTCCCACTTTGATCTTTCAAAACCAATTGAATTTCAAACTTTCATGTGAATAAACATGATTTTTCAAAGTGTACAACTTGTTTTTGAATATATTTGGTATTTTATATCATTTTTTATTTAATTTCCTTTGAAAATTATACATTTTAATTTAAAATTAAGGTTTCCTCTCGATTTTAAATTTTTTAACACTTTGGGCCTCTTGATAGAGTGTAAGTCCCATCCCTTTGTAGATAAAAACCATTTTGGGCCTCAGTCATTGTATAAGTCCCACTGCGATTTCAAAAGTCTCAGCGCGATCGCCATTTCAAAACAAAATCACCTGGGCCTACCCTTATGTTGTAAGTCCCATCTCTTTTCTTTTTCAAACATTGTGGGCCTCTAATAGAGTGTAAGACCCAACCCTCTTTTGTACATAAATAATTTGGGCCTCAGTCATTGTATAACTCTTAATACGATTCTCAAAATAATGGTGCGATCGTTATTTTTCATTTGGGCCTCTCCTTGAGTTGTATGCCCCATCCCTTGTACAAAAATAAACCTTTTTTGGGCCTCTAATAGAGTGTAAGTCCCATCCCTTGTAAATACTAAACCTTTTTTGGGCCTCAGTCATTGTATAAGTCCTACTGTGTTTTCAAAACCTCGGCGCGATCGTCGTTTTCAAACAAAATCATCTGGGCCTACCCATCTCTTTTCTTTTTCAAACATTGTGGGCCTCTTAATAGAGTGTAAGACCCATCTCTTTGTACAGAAAACCTTTTTGGGCCTCAGTCATTGTATAAGTCTCGATACAATTTTCAGATCAACGGTACGATTACTATTTTTTCATCTGGGCATCTCCTTGAGTATAAGCCCCAATCTTCTTTTCAAAAACAACTTTCCCTTTTGATTTAGGTTCAAATTCATAGTTGTTATCAAAACTTGCTTTAATTTCTTGAACAACTAACCATACAGTTGTTATAGTGGAAGCTTGCTCGCCTGTAAGTTTTAAACAACTTTCTTTTACATACTTACACACACACACACACACACACACACACATATATATATATATATATATATATATATATATATATATTTTTATTTGTGCTGGAAATTTGCTCACCTGTAAGTCCTCCTACCTTCTTTTTACATACAGTATATATTTCACCTGTATATATATGCCTGTATATTATCTGCTTAGAGTTTTCCCCGACAATTAAGTCTAGAATTAGATAGAGCCAGTGGTCACTCTTTCAACAGTCAAAACTAGTTCCCCATAGGAATTCTAGATACAGTCTTGCCTCCTCTTGGGCTTATACAATATGGAACAAAGAAAAAGGCATTATTCCCGGTGAAACTTTTCTCAGACTGTCACTATTAGAAAATTGTCAAAGAAATTCATTTTCCCCATAGAGGATTAATTCCCGGTGAAACCTCTCTTGAATTTCTTCAAACCCTAGAACTGTTCACTAAAGAAAAAATTATTCTCGGTGAAACTTTTCTTGAACTCTTCTTAGGTTTGGACCCACAGGCTTCCTAAAAGTATCCCCGCCTCCTCTTGGGCTTTGTACAAGGACCCTCCAGCTTCTTAGAAGTTCTCATGCCTTCTCTTAAGCTTAATATAAGGACCCTGAAGTCCTCTTAAAGGTATAGCACAGAACTTAGTCATCCTTTGTTAGAGCAGTCTTTCCCGAAGAGTCAAAACCTCAGACCAATTAAGGGTTGACACTCATCCCTTAAAACACCAGCCTCTTCTTGGGCATCATACAAAGATAAACATTTTCATACCAGTAGACTTGGACAGTCTCATCTCCCCTTGGATCTCAAAGACATTCTCAAGTTCCTTACAAACATAAGAAAAAACCCTGGTCATTTAACCAATCCCCAGTAGAGTTAAAACCCTCACAGGATCTAAAACTCAGTCTTTCATCCTAAATTTCCCCAACTAAGGTTAGCTTATCATAAGTATAATCCTATCCCAAATCAGAACCTCAAGGCATTTGACACCTCAACTCTTCTGTAATCCTCAGCAAGAGTTGATTCCCCACTTTGGACCTGCCTCTGGATCTCAATAATCCTCAGCAGAAGCCAGCCTCCTCTTAGGCTTTGTATAATGATTTTCCTCAGCAGATTTAATTTCAAAAGCACTCTCTTGTTGAGTCAATCACCTTTTAAGCACTCTCTTGTTGAGTCTATCACCTTTTCAACACTCTCTTGTTGAGTCAATCTCCTAAAATCACTCTCTTGTTGAGTCAACCCTTTTCAGCCTCAATCTTGGGCTTTGTACAAGACACCATATAAACACTCTCTTGTTGAATCAATCACCCTTTTCAGCCTCAATATTGGGCTTTGTACAAGACACCATATAAACACTCTCTTGTTGAGTCAGTCTTCTTTTCAGCCTCAATCTTGGGCTTTGTACAAGACACCCACAAAAACACTCTCTAGTTGAGTCAGTCAAATATCTTTCAGCCTCAATCTTGGGCTTTGTACAAGACACATATAAATCTCCCTAAGCAGAATCAATCCTCTTTTTTAGCCTCAATCTTGGGCTTTATACAAAATAAATCATACTCTCACGTAGAATCAATCTTCTTTCATCCTCAATCTTGGGCTTTGTACAAGACACCTAAAATATCCTCAGCTGAGTCAGTCGAATTTCATTTTAGCTTCAATATTGGGCTTTGTACAAGACAGATAAAATCTCTCACCAGCAGAGTCAGTTTCCCCTTTTAGCCTCAATCTTGGGCTTTGTACAAGACACATACAAATATTCCCCAGTGGAATCAAAAATCCTTTTAGCCTCCTCTTAGGCTTTGTATAATGATATCCCTAAAAGAATCAACTCTCTTTTAGCCTCAATCTTGGGCTTTGTACAAGACAGATAAACACTCTCTTGTTAAATCAGTCTTTTCTGGCCTCCTCTTAGGCTTTGTATAAGGACTTCCCTAGTGGAGTCAATCAATCTCTTAGCTTCAACCTTGGGCTTTGATCAAGGCACATGCAAAAAACCAAAATCCCCTCAGAGGAAATAAAAAACTCTGTAGGAATACATTTCTCTGTACATCACACATCAAAACAGAAAATCAAAACAAACTTTAATTCCAGATAACTGATGTAAGTGGCACACTTGTTGATTCAAAAATCCAAGCTGTAGTCAATCTCTTATCCTGGTAAACTTCTTCTTTCATCTAATTACTGTAAGTGGAAAGCCTCTGGATTATTTACATCCACGCCACTGTCCCTCTCTTAGCATGAAAGACTCCTAAGGAAAAATGGCATTACTCTACACTGAGTTAAAGTTTCCACCTTCAGGATAAATCCCTTATAAAGGAAATTATGGCATTGCAGGTTTCACATATCCAAGTTAAAGTAATTCTCCTTTATAATCAATCACCCAACAATTGTGATAAATAGACGAGATGTCTCCCTTTAGAGATGACAAATTCTCTCTCAGTCAAACCTTTTAGCTTCAATCTTGGGCTTTGAGTAAGACACAAATCACCTTTAGCTTCAATCTTGGGCTTTGAACAAGACACCAAAACATCTTTTCCTCCCATAGAATAAGAAGGAACTATGATTGCTCTGATTTCCCTGTTTTCTTTAAAGGGAATACGTAGGCATAAGATTGCGAAATCTTAGCGAGCATACCAATCAAAAAATTTAGGTCCAGTACCTTCACATACCAATCAAGAACTCTAGGTCCAGTACCTTCACACATTCATCAAAAACATCGGCAAGCCCGACATCAACAAAAACTCTCTCTCTCTCTCAAACACTCCCAAAGGAGAAACTTTCCCAACCCACAATAGACAAACACCAGTAAGTAGAAAGCAGTAAGGATAATTGCTAACAACTTGTGGATAACTACATATAGGATGGATAATTGACAACTCCCCATTGTATAACCTGACCTCGAACTCCCCGATCTCTTTAAGCATTTGTTCAGTTAAACATTTGTGTGCAAGGTTAGTTTTAGATAGCTTCCCTTTCCTTTCCAGCTTCATAGGATAAATAAGAAATTAGAAAGTAGCACCCCACTCCTACCATTACGGTGAGGAGAAACCCATGGCGATAAGGTGGTCGTGTCACCGACAAAAATCACACGCTACAGAAAAATGGCAACTCTGCTAGGGAGCCAAACTAGGATTAGAATTCCTAAGAGGTCTAGGTTGTTAGAAATTTTCTACATACTATATATATATATATATATATATATATATATATATATATATATATATATATACTGCTTTTCCTACTTGATATCCGTGTTTATTTTTCTGTCAATGGGAATGCGATTGATACGCATCTGGAAAGTTTGAGAGAAACCTAAGATAAGGGGTGGCATAGACGGGGGGTCTTATAGGGAGTGAATCCCGAATAAGTGAACCTAGTAGACCACCAAATCAGGTGAGGTCCCGTAGGATTCAGCCTGCTAACCACGATCGTTGTGAAAGCAGAGTTTTCCTAATGCGGTGCCTGTGAACCTGAGGATTTAGTAGGAATTAACCTTATGACCACTTGGTAGTGCGATGACTATCGGAAATAGTTGACACGCAATACTACACTCAAATGAGATTACCCTAGGATGCTACAGCTCGCTCGGGTGAACCAGCTTGCTGTTGTTATCCCTAAGGGGTCAATGATTTTGGGAACCTTAGGATCCGTTCTACAGGTACAAAAATTAACCAGAATACAACCTTTGGGGATGGGTAGAGCCATGACTCCATGCTCGTGACGTTGAACCCTTGAACCCATGTTTTTTCAATGTTTGTGTGTGCTGCATTCATGCATTCATTTAAAAAAACTCTTAAACAAAGAAAAATCTTCTCTTCTCCTCTCTCTTTTTTCAAGTTAAACTGAAATAATGATTGCAAATATCAGAGAGAAAGACTGTGTTATGGATTTCGTTAGAAGAAAGACGCACAAGTACACCTTCAAGGCTCCAAAACTAGAGGATTTAAGGGGGTTGGCAAGGATGATCACCAACCCTGGTGCTTTCAGAGCTAAGCACGGAGGGCTGTTGTCTCTGTTAAGGGTCCATGTAGTTGAAGGATTCTTGTCTACGCTAATTCAGTTCTACGATCCGGTTTATCACTGCTTCACATTCTTAGACTATCAACTGGCACCAACATTAGAATAATACTCTCATCTAACTGATCTACCTATCACTGATCAAGCTCCTTTTTCTGGACTGGAAGAAATTCCAAAGGATCGGGTCATTGCAAGAGCCATTTGTTTGGACGAGTCATAAGTCAGGACTCACATGACCACCAAAGGAGGAATCCAAGGTTTACCAGCCAAGTTTTTGGTGGAGAAAGCCATGTACTTCACCAGTATAGGGAATATTACTGCTTTCGAGGATATCTTTGTCCTACTCACATACGGGTTGTTCCTCTTTCCTAACATAGACAACTTCGTTGATACCAACGCTGTTAAGATATTTCTGATTGGAAACCCCGTACCAACCCTGCTCGCAGATGCTTATCATTATGTGCACTTAAGGAATCTGTACAGCGGAGGAATGATCACATGTTGTGTACCCTTGCTTTACAAATAGTTCATTTTCCATTTACCCAAGTCTGCTGCTTTTTGGGATCACAAGAGTACTCTAAGTTGGTCACGGAGGAGCATGTCTCTTACCAACTCTGACATAGATTGGTATGATAAGATTTATGAGGGGATAGAGATCATCGACAGTTGTGGAAATTTTCCTAATGTACCCCTCATAGGAACTAAAGGAGGAATAAACTATCATCCAATTTTAGTTCGCCGTCAACTCGGATACCCGATGAGGCATATCCCGCATAATGCTCATCTGGAAGGTCTTTTCTTCAAGGAAGGGGAAAATGATAGGGCACTAAAGAAGGAAATAGTGCATGCCTGACAACATGTTCACAAGAAAGGAAGAGAGTCTCTAGGAAGACCAAACTGTACCTCCGTGGAACCTTATCTCCAATAGGTGCAAACTAGAGCTCTCAAGCTGAGGATGTCTGACACGGAAAAACTCCAGGTCTCCCTCAACAAAGTTCAACGTGAGAAGAGCTCTTGGAAAAATAAGTACCGTATCCTCAATGTAGAGTGTACCAAAATTCAAGAACTGTTAAAGGAAAAGGATGCTCTGATTAAGATACTAGAACAACATGTTGTGGAGAATCAAGAAGACCGAAGAAATTTGCTCGCTCCTTTCACTTGGTAAAGGACTGATAACCCGACAATGGCTAAAGAGCACCGGTCAAAGAAAAGGAAAATACCAGAACCAACATCTGAGTTCTCTTCAGAGAGGACTCAAGATCCATAAGTTTAGACATTTCCTTTTACAACACTTTGTAAAATACTGTATTTTCCCTTTCCGCAATCTTTCAAATTCAATAACAAAAGAGGTCTCCCCACTGTATGATATTTGCAATCCATTTGTTGAAGTTTCTTTTTGATTAAAGCAAAAAAAAAAAAAAAAATAAATATATATATATATATATATATATATATATATATATATATATATATATATATATATATATATATATATATATATAATTGCATTCATCATTCTCACATAACGCGTTCTTATCTTCGAATCTCACGTATGTGTCACGATTCTAGAGTCAATCTGTCTCACTCATACAATACTCGGGCCAATCGATACAAGAAAATGGACAATCTCGAGGAAGAGAATGGAGAGCTGTGAGAAGAAGTCGACGCTCTGAAGGAAGATCTGAAAAAACTTCATAGTGACATGCAATCCCTGGCAACAGCTCAGAGGCAACAACAAAGGACTGTGATTTCAGAGATCACATCTACGCCCGTAGTGGAGACATATAATCCTCGGTACAACATGCCTAAAGATCGCCCCTGGGGCATGCCTATCAACTTTTTCCCTGAAGGATACATCCCGCCGGTCACTGAAGACCCAGAAACTTCAGCAGGAACTGCTGGGCCTGAAGGTTACAAACTTCGGGAAAGCAAAGACGCAAGAGTTATGACAGCAACTCCTGAAGGTTACAAACTTTGGGGCATAGAAGCACCAAGAGTCACTGCCGTAATAACTATACCACAACCAGTGGTACACACTGTCCCGGAAGGACAGATTCCACAAGTAATTTCTGGTGGAAACGAAGACATGTATGAAAGAATGAATGAGTTCCAGGAGCAATTCCTGGAGATGCAGAAGGAACTACATGCCATTCGCGGTCAGGATTTATTCGAAAAGGATGCTGCAGACCTCTGTCTGGTCCCTAACGTGAAAATACCGCACAAATTCAAGGTACATGACTTTGAAAAATACAAGGGAAACTCTTTCCCTCAAAGTCATTTGGTGATGTACGCTCGAAAAATCTCAACTCAGACAGAGAATCAACAGTTACTGATCCATTACTTCCAAGACAGTTTAACCGGTGCCGCACTCAAATGGTATATGGGTTTAAACCACACCAAGATCGCTACTTTTAGGGATCTTGGCGCAGCCTTCGTTTAGCAGTACAAGTATAACGTGGACATGGTACCAGACAGAGATCAACTCAGGGCAATGTCACAGAAGGACAAAGAAACTTTCAAAGAGTATGCTCAGAGATGGCGAGAAATTTCCGCCTAAATCTGTCCCCCTCTTGAGGAAAAAGAGATGACAAAGATCTTTTTGAAAACCTTAAATTCATTTTACTAAGACCGAATGGTTGCCAGTGCACCCAGCGACTTCACTAAGATGGTGAACATAGGAGTACGCCTTGAAGAGGCAGTCCGAGAAGGACGTCTGGTCAAAGGTGCAGAGCCATCAAGCAGTACCAAAAGATACGATGGTGCTTTCCCAAAGAAAAAAGAGCAAGATATTGGTAATATCTCTCTCGGAAAGCAAAGGCGAAGGTTTCAACCAGTAGCAGTGGTAACTCCTGCTATCAACCTTGCACCGGCTCCAACGTATCAACCTTAGGTTGTTCAGAGCCAACCGAATCAACAACAGTATCAGCAAAGGACACAACAGTCTCTTCAGCAGGGTCGTCCTCAGTACAACAACAACAATCGTACTACTCGACCACCAGGGTTTGACCCTATACCGATGTTGTACACAAAATTACTTCCACTACTACTGGTGAAGGGGCATGTCCAAACCAGGTTTCCTCTTACAGTACCGAAAAATTTGCCTTTTTAGTTCAAAGCGGATCAAACTTGCCCTTATCATCAAGGAGGACCGGGGCACAACATTGAAAATTATCTCAGCTTCAAATCTGATGTGCAGAAGCTTGTCAGGAACAGGGTCCTATCTTTCAAAGATACTAAGCCAAATGTTCAGACGAACCCGTTGCCTCAACACGAAAAGACTGCCGTAAGTTTAATAGAAGAAGAATTTAGCCGCAGTTATCAGATTCACGTTGTACTCATATTAGGAACAAATCTGGCCAGGATGCATTGTAGACAGAGCGGGTATGGTCATGTACCACCTCACAATTATCACCAGTGTGATATCTGCTCAAAGAATAATCAGGGGTGTTCCGTAGTGCAGTCAACTCTACAAGAACAATTGGATCTCGGATGGATCCAGAATCACTGAATCCGTGAGGTCAATATGGCTCACGCAAATCCCAACACTATTCAGAACCACAACATTCTGACGATGAACGTCAACTTGGTGGCAATGCACTCAAGGAAAATTCAATACCATGATCTGCCATGACACGATTACAATTCCTGTCCGATCTGCTCTATAAGCAATCAGGGATGCTCTTTTGTACAAGAGGCCCTCCAACGTCATATGGATCCAAGACTACCATGAAAGAAATAACCATCAAGTCAATATGATTCAGATATTTGATATTCGCTTGATGAATACCATTCTGGTAGAGTTACACGCTAAGCAAGCCAGGCTCGGTTTTCTGGCTTCACATGTTTATCAAGACTGTGAAAAATGCCGTGAGAACGATCAAGGGTGTGCACTCGTCCAAAGAACACTTCAACACTTGTTGGACCACTGGTGGCTTCCAATATACTTGGATGAAGCTACACAGCAGATCAGTATGACTGATGGGAATCCTACTAGATATCAAAGTCAGGATGTCCGCTCGATGGAAACAGATCTAGTAATGATGCACTACATACAAAGCGAGCGTGGTCGGGTTCCACTTCATAACTAAGAGAGCTGTAGAGTTTGTTCAGAGAACAACCAAGGATGCTACCTCGTACGAGCGACTCTTCAAAATCAGCTGGACCAGAAAGAGATCCAACCATGCTCAGGTTCTAGGTCGACCAACAGGACACCCGACTATTTCCTTGATCAAAGCAAGGACGTTGTTATAATCTCTGATCATGGGAGGACCAAAGACATTTGTGCCATAATCCCTCAACTCGATGAATCGAGAATTCCTCTGGACAGTAGAAAGGTTCTCAACCAGGAACTAATCGAGGTTGCTTATAACGGTCAGAGAAATAAAAAAGCTCCAGTGGTTATCTACTTGCCGGGACCAATATCGTACGAATCCGATAAGGATATCCCTTACAAGTACGGTGCAACAACAATTGAAAATGGAAAGAAAACTCCATTACCCTCCGTCGTGAACATTGCTGACATCAGTCGAGTGACACGGAGTGGTCGGATCTTCAACCGAGGAGTTGGAGAACCCACCAAGGAAAAGGAACCTCAAACAAAAGTTCCCAATTAACCAGTCGGTAAATCCAGTAATCCGGAACTGGTAAAGAACCCTGATGAGATGCTGAAGCTCATCCAGAAGAGCGAGTACAACATTGTAGACTAACTGTTGCAAACTCCTTCGAGAATCTCTGTGCTATCTCTCTTGCTCAGTTCTGAAGCTCACAGGGAACCTTTGCAGAAAGTTTTAGAGCAAGCTTTCGTAGAACAAGATGTGACGATAAAGCAGTTTGACAACATCATTTCCAACATCACTTCCTGCAACAACTTAGGATTTAGTGATGAAGAACTGCCGGAAGAAGGAAAAAATCACAATATGGCGCTTACTATTACAGTCAACTGCCAGGTCGATGCTCTAGCCAGCTTACTGGTGGACACCGGATCATCTCTGAATGTTATGCCAAAATCTACTCTGATGCGACTAACATTTCAAGGATCTTCGATGAGAGGCAGTGAGATCATCGTCAAAGCCTTTAACGGATCTAGAAAAATAGTTATCAGCGAAGTTGATCTTCCCATAACCATCAGTCCTCACACTTTCCAAGTCACTTTCCAGGTCATGGACATCCGGGCAGCATACAGCTGTTTATTAGGAAGACCTTGGATACATGAAGTTGTGGCAGTCACTTCGACACTTCACCAGAAGCTGAAGTTCGTCAAGAATGACAAGTTAGTCACAGTATGCAGAGAGCAGGCCTTAATCGTGAGCAACTTATCATCATTCTCCTGTGTAGAACCAGAAGAGGTCATTGGAACTCAGTTTCAAGCACTCTCGGTAAGCAATAAGAATCGATCAGAAAGAGGGACATCGATTTCCTCATACAAAGATGCTCTCAAAGTGATCAATAGTAACGACGTAAAAGGATGGGGACAGATTGTAATTCCTATTGATAATAAGACAAAGAAAGGTCTTGGTTTCTCCTCAGCCTGTACCCAGACTACTAAAGATGAAATTTTTCATCCCATTCAAGATTTCTTCCACAGTAAAGGCTTCCTCCACCCAGTGTCTCAAGAAGTACAAACCATCAATGAGGGTGACTCCTCCGACACGGACGAGGAATGAAAGTCTTATCTCAACGAGGACAGTTATATGTCTCAGGGAGAGGCACATACGCCATTTTTCTTTCCCATGCAGAATCCAAGATATATACCAAGATCAGACGTCAAGATGTTGTATGGAGATTGTGATCCTGAGGGATGTCGTGCTCCGCCTAACTCATGGGAAGACGATCCAATGAAAGACAACTTTGAGTATGACTATTATGACCCACTGGATGACTTGCCTATCTGGCAGCCATACCCAGAAGACTTGGGGCAAAAGAGTCAGCCAAATGACGCTTATCAGCTGAGCAATATTGAAAAGAATACACGTGTCTCCACCAAATCAGGGGATCATTACTCAGGACATTCAGAAAATATCCAGCACCACGATGAATATGCAAAGATTGCGGGACAAGAGTTCATCAACTATGCTTTTCCTGAGGTCAACGTCATCGAGAAAGATGACTCCTCCACTCCCACAGAAGTATGGGACACCTTAGGACAACCCAGTGGCAAGTACGACTTCTTGGTCAAGTACACTGCTCCTGAAAGCTCTCGTATCAGGCTCGAAGACATCCAACCAACTGGATGGGGGGTTTCGCCTGAGAATGAAAACATTGTGTAAGATACAACAGAAGAGTTCGTTTATGACAAATCTACATGGGAGGAAGACTCCAACGATCCTGCTCCGCCAGAAATCAGCGTCATTTCTGAGGACAAACCAAGAAAGAAGGTACTAGACTTTGTGATTCACCGAGGAGTTCATCGCCAATGGGTTGCTGTCGATGTCCCGAAAGTCGTCCATAAGTCTATGTAATTGCCATCTTTGTTTTAACCTTTCACCCTGCCTAGGTGAAATAGATGTTTTTATAGGGCTCACTTTTTTGTAAATGTCCCTCTTCGCTTCGCCCAAAGCGACAAAGTTTTGTTTTATAGGGCCGTGGTTTCAAGAATCGACAAAATCATAAATAAATAAACGTCGTTGTGTAATTTCCGCATTTATTGCTGTTTTCACTTTTCGTTTTTTCAGAAAATGGTAATCCTAAAACAACTAAAAAAATAATAATAATAACAAGCATTTTTCAGAAAATAAACTGCACACACTCTTGCATTCTCTCTATCTCTTCTAAAAAACCATCATCACGTCATGCAGATTGCTTGTTTTAAACCCCTTTGAAACATACAATCCCATGCCTTCTCCCAACTTTGAATTCCCGGTATTTGAAGCTGAAGAAGAAGAGGATGCAGAAATTCCAGAAGAGATCTCACAACTACTCAGGCAAGAGGAAAGGTCCATTGAACCTCACAAAGAGCCATTGGAAATGATCAACTTAGGTTCAAAAGAAGAGAGGAACGAAGTCAAGATTGGGGCACTGCTCAGTCCGATTGTCAAAGAAAGCTTGATAAGACTTCTCTCCCGATGTATTTGCTTGGTCCTATCAGGACATGCCAGGGTTGGATACCAGCATCGTGGAACATCATCTACCGTTAAGATCAGAATGTCCGCCGGTGAAACAAAGGCTGAGACGGACTCACCCGGACATGGCCATCAAAATCAAAGAGGAAGTGCAGAAACAAATCAACGCGGGTTTCCTCGCCACCTCAGAATATCCTCAATGGCTAGCCAACATAGTGCCAGTTCCGAAAAAGGACGAAAAAGTCAGAATGTGTGTAGACTACAGGGATCTGAACAAAGCTAGTCGAAAGGATGACTTTCCCTTACCGCACATAGACATGCAGGTAGACAGTACAACAAAGTTCAAAGTCTTCTCCTTCATGGATGGATTCTCGGGCTATAATCAAATCAAAATGGTGCCGAAAGACATGGAGAAAAATTCGTTCATCACCCCATGGGGCACCTTTTGTTACAAGGTAATGCCGTTCGGCTTGAAGAATGTCGGGGAAACCTATCAAAGGGCCATGACTACTCTGTTTCATGACATGATGCACAAAGAAATCGAAGTGTATGTCGATGATATGATTGCCAAATCTAAAATAGAGGAGGAGCATGTGAACCACCTGCCAAAGTTATTCGAGCGTCTGAGGAAGTAAAAACTCTGATTGAATCCTGACAAATGCACGTTTGGTGTCCGCTTGGGGAAACTTTTAGGGTTCATCGTTAGCCAGAAAGGAATTGAGGTTGATCCTGACAAGGTCAAGGCCGTTCAAGAAATGCCTTTGCCAAAGACTGAGAAACAGGTCCGAGGATTTTTGGGACGTCTGAATTACATTTCCAGATTCATATCTCTCATGACCGTGACATGCGCGCCGATCTTTAAACTGCTCAGAAAGAATCAAAGTTGTGTATGGACAGAAGACTGCCAAAAAGCCTTCGACAGTATCATGGAATATTTGTTGAATCCACCGATTCTATCACCTCCAGTGGAGGGAAGAACACTGATCATATACCTAACAGTCTTGGAAGACTCAATGGGTTGTGTACTTGGCCAACAGACCAAACAAAAAGAAAAGAGTCTGCCATCTATTATCTAAGCAAGAAGTTTACCGACTGCGAAACTCGGTACACTATGCTCGAGAAAACTTGCTGTGCTCTGGCTTGGGCAGCCAAACGTCTTCGCCAGTACATGATTTGTCACACTACTTGGTTAATATCTGAAATGGATCCGATCAAGTACGTCTTTGAAAAACCTGCTCTCACGGGAAGGATCGCCCATTGGCAGATGTTGTTATCAAAATACGATCGAGTACCACGCTCAGAAAGTCGACAAAGGAAGTATTTTAGCCAATCATTTGGCTCATCAATCGATTGATGATCAAGAATCAATCGGATTTGACTTCCCAGATGAAGATGTCATGTACTTAGAAATGGAAGATTGCGATGAACCGCTACCCAGTGAAGGGCTAGAACCAGGTTCCCAATGGGGACTAATCTTTGACGGAGCTGTCAATAATTATGGAAATAGAATTAGGGCAATCATCATAACACCTTAGGGTACCCATATTCCTTTCACTGTCCGACTGACATTCAAGTGTACAAACAACGAGGCCGAATACGAAGCTTGTATCATGGGTCTTGAAGAAGCGATCGACTTAAGGATCAAGAACTTGGATGTGTATGGAGATTTAGCCCTGGTTATCAATCAGATCAAAGAAGATTGGAACACATACCAATCAAGACTGATTCCTTACAAAGATTACGCGAGAAGGTTGTTACCATTTTTTAACAGAATCGAGTTTCATCATATCCCTCGTGAAGAGAATCACATGGCTGATGCACTAGTCACTCTCTCTTCCATGATTACTGTAAATCATTGGAATGACATACCTAAGATTGACATAATGTGCCTTGAAAGGCCCGCCTACATCTTCACAATTAAGGAAGTCATAGATGACAAACCCTGGTATCGCGATATCAAATGCTTTCTTCAGACACAAGAGTACCCACCTGGGGCATCAAGAAAAGACAAGAAAACCATCAGAAGACTGGCTGGCAGCTTCTTCCTGAGCGGTGATACACTCTATAAGAGATACTTGGACATGGTCTTGCTCCGATGCGTAAACAGACCAGAAGCAAACGTGCTGATAAAAGAAATTCACGAAGGATCCTTTGGCACTCATGCCAACGGACACACAATGGTGAGAAAAATTCTGAGAGCAGAGTACTATTGGTTGACCATGGAATTCGATTGCTACAAGTACATGAGGAAATGTCACAAGTGTCAGATATATGCAGACAAAATCCATGTACCGCCAACACATCTCAAAGTTCTTTCTTCTCCATGGCCTTTTTCTATATGGAGAATCGACATGATTGGTATGATCGAACCCAAAGCCTCAAACGGACATCGGTTCATCCTGATAGCTATTGATTACTTCACCAAGTGGGTCGAAGCAGCGTCATATACCAATGTAACCCGAAAAGTGGTGGTCCTATTTATCAAAAGCAATCTCATCTGCCGTTATGGTGTTCCAAGCCAGATCATTACAGATAATGGATCTAACTTGAACAACAAAATGATGAAAGAGTTATGCACTGAGTTCAAGATTGAACACCATAACTCATCTCCCTACCGAACTAAGATGAACTGAACGGTAGAAGCGGCTAACAAGAACATCAAGAAGATCGTTCAGAATATGGTTGTAACCTACAAAGACTGGCACGAGATGCTACCCTTTGCTCTTCACGGTTATCGCACATCTGTCCGCACGTCAAAAGGGGCAACCCCTTTCTCTCTAGTATATGGCATGGAAGCAGTGCTCCCCATAGAAGTAGAGATCCCATCGATCCGGGTATTTATGGAAGCTAAGCTAACCGAGGCTGAATGTTGTCAAAGTCGACATGATGAACTAAATCTGATCGAAGAAAAGCGAATAACGGCTCTATGCCATGGTCAGTTGTATCACCAAAGAATGAAGAAGGCGTTCGACAAAAAGGTCCGACCTCGCGTCTTCAAAAAATGTGCTCAAGAAGATACAATCATTCCTCACTGATTCCCGGGGCAAATGGGCTTCGAACTATGACGGCCCCTATGTGGTCAAGAAAGACTTCTCAGGCGGCGCCTTGAGACTCGTAACCATGGACGGAGAGGAATTTTCCTACCCCACAAATGTTGATGTAGTCAAGAAATACTTCGCCAAAATAAAAAAAACGTCTCGGTGGATTGAAAACCCGAAAGGGTGGTCCAGGCAAAAATTAGCGACATAAGAAAAAAAAAATCATCCCGATGGATTGGAAATCTCAAAGTACAATCCAGACAAAAGTTAGGGATTAATGGCAAGTAACTACGTCTGATTAGTTCAACTCCGCAACAGTCATGCCATCCATCAGGAAATTTCAGTCAAGGTCATCTTCGACAGAAGCTCAGGATATCCAGAATTCAAAGTTGGTAGAAGGATAACAGGTGTTATGTTTCAATGTAGCCCCTTTTCCTTTAAATTACAATTTTTCTAAACTTTTTAAATGCTCTATGGAATCACGCGCTTGGCTGATTTCCATCCTATCAATAAAATTTGAGCCCTAGTGCTTTCGTTTGCGATTCTTATTTGTTTTAGCTTTACAGAATGACATTTTTAACATGATCAATGATTCTTGAAATAAAACAAAAACGAATTTACTTGTAAAAATTTTCTTCTGCTTTTAAAATAAAGATGGCAATTCTTTTTGATTGATGAACATCCAAAAGAACATTGATGGCTTCTCCGGAAGTGATTAAACCACATAATGCAGAATCAAAGTACTCCTTCTAAACCAGTCACCTGAATGAAAGATCAACTGTGTCAGATGCAAATGTCCCATCTGATATCCCCGGCAGAGTTCTTACCTCTTAAGACCGATTGACGATTCTTTTTCCCCACAGGGACTACCTCTCCTAAGCAAGGCAAGATTGCTATCTTAAACCAGTGATACTTTTCATCCCCCATCGTGGCCGAGTATCCAGTTGTGTTCATCTATTAGTCTGTATGTCGCGTCAATTTTGTCAGCATAAGCATACATACATCATGCATTATTGATTCACATTCATAATCATATTGCATCATTATCACTCTAGTCATATCCATTTCCCAAGTGATAAAAGTCCTCTTATCAATCGAAGTTGTCAAGTTCTTTCCTCACCAATGAAATGTTTTGTCATGAACAATCTCTCTCCCCCAGTTTATTTCTGGATTGGAGCCGGGTCCTCGACCACTTTGATAACTTGAACCTCAGAAAAGGCAAGAAAACATTCGACCGACACCTTTGAAACATCACTCTTCACCATTGAAGATGATATTGTCGCTTTCCCGGATTAAGGAAAATCCCCAGAGAAAGCCTCTCAACCGAAGACTCTCAGCAACACATTGGTTTTTTCTCCCAAGAAAGTCAATGTTAATGAAGTCAATCAACACCTCAAAATTAGATTACATCACATGGCATTTCTCTGAAAAGATCTCGAAGAAAAGAATGATGTAGTATCCCCAAAGCAGAAAAGCAGTCTCTCAAGAGACTCATTTTCCCCCAGTAGAATCAACAAATGGCATCTCCAACGGAGAGAGTTTGTACACCCTCTACAGCTCAGACAAATGTGTGTCCCCAGCAAGTCTGACCTCAAATTTGTTCCGTCAAACGGCGTCTCCCCAGTAGAAAACTCGGCGAGAAGTTTGACAAAAACCGCTGCAAATAGCATCCCTTGTTAAGGAAGGAACTTGACAAGAAGAAACTGAGACCAGTTCCTTGGCTGAAGACCAGGATCAAGGGGAAAGTTTATATCAGAAACTGGGACCAGTTCCTTGGCTGAAGACTAGGATCGAGGGGAAGTTTATTTCCAGAAGAAACTGAGACCAATTCCTTGACCAGGATCGAGGGGAAGTTTATTTCAGAAACCAAGACCAGTTCCTTGGCTGAAGACCAGGATCGAGGGGAAGTTCCACCCTTTTCTAAGCATCATTGCCTAGCAAAATAAAAGAAGATGGACGGGAAAACAACCTTTCATAACCACCGTCAAAATTTTGGGTATTCCGATATTTAATCCTCTTGCACCCTGAATGTCCGAATATCTTCGCCATTCACACCTTCAGGTCCAAGAAAATTAAATAGGGGCATCTGTCATACCCCAAATTTTGACCACCAAGATTTCCCATCATTGTGAGGATCATCACCACAATATGGATGTACCTTCATGCCTCATCAATCTTCTCAAAGATGGTTGAGCATTCACCACAATCAAGAATCAGGGTTTTTGAGCCCTCCCAAAAAATTTAGACAAATGATCAATCAAGAAATTACATGATCTTCAACTTGTCTAACCTCTTAAAACATCCACAAAGGATTAAGAGGACCCCCACATAAAAAATTAAGCACACAGTTGTGACATTCCAAGTGTTTTCAGCCTCAAAACATCCAATGTCGCCAAATTAGGGTTTTGGACGACTAGGACCTCCAGAGTGAGATTGTAATACCCCATATTCTCTAAATGCTCAATTGGACATCAGATGAGATCAGATTAGATTTTGTGTACTCTACCTTTTGATAATTGGATTAATGGAATCCTCTAAGTACATTAAGTGTTATCAATTAGAATCATTAGAGAAACTAATGAGCTCTGAAGAGATCAATTATTTTAATTCAAGAAAGGATTTTGAGGTAACTCTAATAATTGATCGATTGGTGTGAGACGATAAAATATCAATTAGAGGTGTTTACCCTATTGGATTATATTATATAAAATGTATTATATATATATATATATATATATATATATATATATATATATATATATTTGAAGAAAGAACAGAAATAGAAAGAAAAAGAGAAGAAGTTAGTAAGAGAAGAAAGGAAGAGAAAGGGAGAAAGAGGAAAGAAGAGAGGAAGAACTTGGGAAGAAGGAAGCTTGGATTCATTATCTTCTTCAAACTCCTCTTCAATGCTAAGGTGGGTTCTAGTTAGACACTTTAAGTTCTAGAAATACTATGTTTAGAACTTAGGTTAGATTTGAGAGAAAATGAATAAACGGATAAATCAATGAAATCTAACGGATGAAATGCGATATAAAACACGTAGTATAGTCGAGATAGGTGTAAGAATAACCTATGATACTCACTATTATGTTGCAATGTGTTTCTATGAAGTTCCATTGAGTTTTATGATGAAAAAAAATGTGTTTTTAGGGTTCTGTCATGACAGTAACCGGTTACCCTACTGAGAGTAACCGGTTACCTGCATAAAAATGACGTTTCTGGGCTATTTTCTAGCCAGTAACCGGTTACCCTGTGGTGAGTAACCGGTTACCACTGCTATTGGCAGAAAAATGAAAATTAAAAAGGGCGTATCTTTTGAACCGTAAGTCCGTTTTGGTCCCCGTTCGAAGCGTTGGAAAGATAATTTTATGCTCTATGTGATAGTGAGGTAGAAACATGGTTATATGCTATGGATTGATAAAAAAAATATAGAAATGTAATGTATGAAATTTTGATTCCACCAAAACTCAAGGATTGGGAATTCGATTGATAAGAGTCCAAAGCCTTTGGAAAGATGATCCAATAAGGTAATGAATGGTAATGTTAGACCATGATTTAATCAAAGATGCTTGGTAGAGAATAGTAATGGCTTGTATGCCTTAAAATGTGTGTGAACTACTATGTGAAAATAATGTTTATGTGATTCGCATATACAATTGTAATATGCTTTTGTATAACTTGTGATGGAATTATTATATGTAATTCAAAATGTACAATTGTAATATGTTTTGCCTAATATTGATGTTAAACGTGATTGAGAGTAAATGCATGTTAAAATATGGAATAGGTAGAGTGAGGAAACCTTGCCATGAACTTATGTTAGAACCTAGTAATAAGCTAGGAGATTGATGAATAACTTAATGACGACGCTCGTGCAGAAGAGGCCGAGGCGTGTGTCCTGTACCGAATGGTATAGAAAGAATAAGACACTAGTATGGAACACGTGTAATTATTATGTTTTATTGATAAAGGCAAAAGAGGCCTAAAGACTAATGTGGCCTAGAATTATTGAATACAATTATGGTTGTATGTGAAATCACAAAATCGTAACCATTTCCCCATTATGTGTTGTTTCATGAGTAACGAGATCCTCTGGAATGATTGCACGATTACTTGGTAGGTTTGATTCCCAATGTTATAGTACGAATGAAACCTATATGGTAAAGAGACTTGTGACGGTGTACGGACCGTGTGAAGTGACGAATTAAGGTGATAACATGTCCCTTAGTTCCGAATCCATCTCGTATGCCAAGTAATCTACGAGGATCCATGACTCGTTCCAACTTCTAGACGTAGAAGAGGACGGGAAAAGGGGATGCCTTGATAGGGTTGACGATAGTGATAACTTTTGAGTTAACGAACTCAATAACGTGTTTCTATATAGTGTGAGATTGAGAACTCAAGGTCATTTCCCTTCCCCTTGACTTAAGTTAGGATTGGCTAGAAACCTGTAAAGCCGAGAGAATCCATAAGATAGGGTGAAATTTTCACTAAGTCAGAATCTGCCTTACTTTTTCCAAAATGTAGGGACATTTTTCACCTTGATCTAAGTCCAACCAGGTCTAGGGGTGAACATCAAAGTTAAAGAAGGCCTTAAGGGCTTTCCAACAAGTACCAGATCATATCCAAATTCAATTTGACTAGAGAGATACATCCCTTGAAACATGGCATAATGAACTGGTTTTACAAGGCAGAATTGTGCACATTTGCTCGATTTGTCCAAATCTGATAACTCCAAGTCTTGTCATCAATTTGGACACATCAGAGGATCAAATCCAAGGGGGATGATCTGATCTCCAAGCCTCCCAAGTCCAAGAATCTACATTAGGCTTGTCATCCCTAAAAAGGCTACAAAGATGCCAAGACTCCAATTTTGTTTCCAAGCCTTTAATGAATGCATCAAGGTGGCATGGATTGAGCCTATTCCAACTGAATTCAGTCAAAACTTATCTCTGAACCAAAGCTACAAAGCCTGTGCTCTAATCTCAAGGCAATGGCTAGAGGAGACTTGAGATTCCATTTGATCACAATTGGCCAAAGGCCTGCTGCAGTTGCCATTCCCTATTGCTTGCAAAACAAACTTGCTCTACTATAAATAGAGCTCATTTGTGATCAGTTTGAGTACTCCAAAGCACCCAAACTGATGCTTTCCTCAAAATCACCACTTTCACTCCAATTTTGCCTTCTAACTCAAGTCACCATCAGATTTTGAGTTGGAGAGAAATTCCAACCAAACCAATGGTTCACACACCTCACATATAACATATAGAAGTGATCCATACCACAAAATCACATCTGGAACATCAGATTCTCAAAATCACCAGCCAATTGCTCAAGTTCTTGACAGAGTTGCAGTTGGGGTACCATCTCAAGTTCCAGTTCATTTCAAACCACTCTAAGCATTCAAACACACTCCTTGGCACCTAAGGAAGCTGTCCAGATCATTGGAACCAACTTACAACACCTCCATCACCAAACTCGATCACCAGCTGCAAGAGGTAAGCATGAACTCTTCAAAATCCATAATGCATGCATATTTTACGCACAATAATTTTGCCATATGTTCATAATCATGTATGGAGTGATAACCCTCAATTAATTACCATGAATCAATCGTGTATGGAATTTCATTGTGTTCATGCTGAAATTAGGGTTCTTGAGGTTTTCTTCTGATTTCTCACTAAATACTCAAAATAAATGCAATTAAACTATATGGTTGTCATCCTTGTTCAAAAGCGAACAAGATTGGTACTTGAATCGTGCAAAACCATTGAGAAATCATGGAGAAAAGTGAGAAAATGCAAATCTGCAGAAACAGGGCACGCAGACAAGAACTTGGTGTTCTTGGCGCCCTTTTTCAAATTTTAAAATATTTGAATATTTTGTTATTTTTGTTAATTGATTCAAAAATTAATTTCTCTCTGAATATTTATGTTTTTGAATTTATTCTTTTTCTCAAAATTCACTAAAATGTTTAAATATTTTATTTTACAAAAAAATCCAATTTATATTATTTATTTAATATAGTTAGAATTTTTGTAATTAATTTCATTTTAATTGTTTTTAAACATTTTAAAATGGAATTTCCACTTTGATCTTTCAAAACCCATTGAATTTCAAACTCTCATGTAATTAAACATGATTTTTCAAAATATTTTTCAAGGTGTACAACTTAGTTTTGAATATATTTAGTATTTTATATCATTTTTTTAATTTAATTTCCTTTGAAAAATAAACATTTTAATTTAAAATTAGGGTTTCCTCTTGATTTTAAATTTTAAACATTTTGGGCCTCTTGGTAGAGTGTAAGTCCCATCCCTCTGTAAATAAAATAATTGGGCCTCAGACATTGTATAAGTCCCTCTGCATTTTCAAAAAAATCTCGGCACGATCGCCATTTCAAAACGAAATCATATGGGCATGCCCTTGTGTTGTAAGTCCCATTTCTTTTCTTTGGGCCTCTGATAGAGTGTAAGACCCAACCCTTTGTAAATACAAACCATTTTTGGGCCTCAGACATTGTATAAGTCCCTCTGTATTTTCAAAATCACGGCGTGGTCGTCGCCTTTTAAAACAAAATCATCTGGGCCTCCCCTTGTGTTGTAAGTCCCATCTTTCTTTTTCAAAACATCTTTGGGCCTCTCCTTGAGTTGTAAGACCCATCCCTTTGTACAGAAAACCCCTTTGGGCCTCAGTCATTGTATAAGACCCAGTACAATCTTCAAAACGATGGTGCGATCACTGTTAGACCTTGGTCTCCTTGAGTATAAGCCCCAACAATCTTTTCAAAAACAAATTCTCTTTTGATTTAGATTCAAATATACAGTTGTTATCAAAACTTTCTTTAATTTCTTTGAACAACTAACAATACAGCATGGAAGCTTGCTCACCTGTAAGTTTTAAATAACTTTCATTTACTCGCTGTAGCGAGCGATTTTTGTTGGTGACGTGACCACCTTATCGCTGGGTTTTCCTCACCGCAATGGTAGGAGGGGGTGCTACTTTCTAATTTCTTATTTATCCCATGAAGCTGGAAGGGAAAGGGAAGCTATCTAAAACTAACCTTGCATGCAATTGTTTAACTGAACAAACGCTTTAAAAGAGATTGGGGGGTCCGGGGTCAGGTTATACAATAGGGAGTTGTCAGTTACCCATCCAATATGAGGTTATCCATAGGATATTAGCTTTAGGTTTCGCTTTGTGCTTGATAGTGTTTATCCGTTAATGGGTTGGGAAAGTTTCTTGGGAAGTATGAGTGAGTGAGTGAGTTTTTGTTGATGTTCGGGTTTTCCCGATGTTTTCGGTAAGGTACTAGACCTAAGTTTGATTGATGTATGAAGATACTGGACCTAGAGTTTTTTGTTTGGTATGCTCGCTAAGATTTCACAATCTTATGCCTACGTATTCCCGTTTAAACGAAACAGGGAAATCAGAGAAATTGTAGTTCCTCCTATTCTAAGGGAGGAAAGAGATGTTTTTGGTGTCTTGTTCAAAGCCCAAGATTGAAGCTAAAAGGTTTATTTGTGTCTTGTTCAAAGCCCAAGATTGAAGCAAAAAGGTTTATTTATGTCTTGTTCAAAGCCCAAGATTGAAGCTAAAAGGTTGATTGACTCCACTGGGGAAGTCCTTATACAAAGCCTAAGAGGAGGCTGGGAATGACCGACTCAACAAGAGAGCATTTATATTTGTGTCTTGTACAAAGCCCAAGATTGAGGCTAAAAAGAGACTGACTCTATGGGGAAAGAAATCTTTATCTGTCTTGTACAAAGCCCAAGCTTGAGGCTAAAAGAGACTTTACTGACTCGACTGAGGATATTTTATGTGCCTTGTACAAAGCCCAAGACGGAGGCTAAAAGGATCTGACTCTGCTGGAGAGTATTATCTGTCTTGTACAAAGCCCAAGATGGAGGCGAAAAAGAGTTTTACTCTGCTTAGGAATTTATTTCTCGAAGCCTAAAAGAAGGCTAGGAGGAATAGACTCCGCTGGGAAAGATGCTTATCCCAAGCTTAAGAGAAGTTTATGAAAATTTATGTCTCGTACAAAGCCCGAGATGGAGGCTAAAAGGGTTTGACTCAACAAGAAAGTGCTTTTATCTGCCTTGTACAAAGCCCAGGATTGTGGCTGAACAAGCTGGAGAAATCATTATACAAAGCCTAAGAGGAGGCTAACTTTTGCTAGGGGAAATCTTTATACCAAGTCTAAAAGGAGGCTGGAAAAAGATTGACTCAACAAGAGAGTGACCTTATCTATCTTGTACAAAGCCCAAGATTGAGGCTAAAAGGGTTGACTCAACAAGAGAGTGCTAAAAGGTGATTGACTCAACAAGAGAGTCTGAAAAGTGATTGACTCAACAAGAGAGTCTGAAAAGTGATTGACTCAACAAGAGAGTCTGAAAATTGATTAACTCAACAAGAGAGTCAGAAAAGTGATTGACTCAACAAGAGAGTCTGAAAAGGTTAGCTCCGCTGGGGAGAATCATTGTACAAAGCCCAAGAGGAGGCTAACTTTGCTGAGGGAATGATCATTATACAAAGCCTAAGAGGAGGCTAGCTTCTGCTGGGAATTATTGAGATCCCGAGGCAGGTCCAAATGGGGAATCAACTCTTGTTGAGGATTACAGGAGAGTTGAGATATCAGAGGCCTTGAGGTTCTGATTTGAGATAGTGTTATGCTAATGATAAACTGACCTTGGCTAGGGAATTTTAGGAGAGAGACAGGGGTTTAGGACCCATGGGTTTTATCTCTACTGGAGACTGATCAGGCGATCAGGGGTTCTTCCTATGTTTTGTAGGGAACTTGAGAATGTCTTTGAGACTCAAGGGGATTAGACTGTCCAAGTCTACTGGTGTGGAGGAGTTTTATCTTTTGTATGATGCCTCCAGAGGAGGCGGGTGTTTTAAGGGATGAGAATCAACCCTAAAATTGGTCAGAGGTTTGACACTGGAAAAACTGCTCTAGCAAAGGATGACTAAGTTCTGTCCTATACCTTTAAGAGGTCTTCAGGGTCCTTGTATTAAGCTCAAGAGAAGGCATGAGAACTTCTAAGAAGCCGGAGGGTCTTTGTACAAAGCCCAAGAGGAGGCGGGGATGCTTTTAGGAAGCCCGTGGGTCCCAAACCAAGAAAAGTTCAAGAAATGCTATTCACCGAGAATAGATCATTTAGTGAAAGTTCTAAGGTTTGAAGAAATTCAAGAGATGCTATTCACCGAGAATAGATCAACTCTGGGGAGTAGAATTTCTTTAACAATTTCTAGGGGTGACAGTCTGAGAAAAGGTTCACGAAGAATACTGCCTTTCTCTTTGTTCCGTATTGTTTAAGCCCAAGAGAAGGCAAGACTGTATCTGGAAATCCTATGGGGATCTAGTTTTGTCTGTATTTAAGAGTGACCAACATGGCTTTACCTAGTTCTAGACCTAGTTACCGGGGAAAACTCTAAATAACTATACTAGTATATATACAATTGATATATGACAAGTATTTATAAGGATATGAAACAAGACTAACCGTGCGTAGCTTCCCACAATACAATTATATATATATGAAAGCGAGTAGATGAAAGCTGTTAAAAACTTACAGGTGAGCACGCTTCCATGCTGTATTGTTAGTTGTTCAAAGAAATTAAAGAAAGTTTTGATAACAACATGTATATTTGAATCTAAATCAAAGTGAAGTTGTTTTTGAAAAGATTGTTGGGGCTTATACTCAAGGAGAGGCCCAAGGTTTTAACAGTGATCGCGCTGTTGTTTTGAAGATCGCATTGGGACTTATACAACGACTGAGGCCCAAGATGGTTTATTTACAAAAGGGTTGGGTCTTACACTCTTTTAAGAGGCCCAAATATATTTAATGAAAAGAAATGGGACTTACAACACGAGGGTAGGCCCAGTTAAAAATAGTTTGAAAACGACGATCGCGTCGAAATTTCTGAAACTGTATCGGGACTTATACAATACACTAAGGCCCAATTATTTTATTTACAAAGAGGTGGGACTTACACTCTGTCAAGAGGCCCAAATTATTTTGAAAAAGATTGATGAGGGTGAAATCAATCAAAACCCTAATTTTGTTAAAAAATGGAACTAATTTTGATTAAAAATTAATAAAATCATTGAAAACATGTGAGAAATGAATTGTGATTTTGGGTCAATGTTTCAAAAATCATATTTTTATCCACAAAATGATTGAAAACCATTTAAGTTTGGAAAATCAAGAGAAAGAAAATTTTTAAAATGTTAAAAAACAAATAAAAATTAATTCTTTGGAAAAATATCAAATATATGAAATAAATAATATTTTTGGGAAATTTTTGTAAAATAAAATATTTTAACATTTTTGTGAATTTTGAAAAAAAGAATCAACTCAAAATCATTAAAATTCAGAGAGAAATTAATTTTTGAATCAATTAAATAAAATAATAAAAATTCAAAAATTCAAAAGTTTGAAAAAGGGCGCCAAGAACACCTTGTTCTTGCCCGCGTGCCCTGTTTTTGTCTGATTTGTGTTTTCTCATCAATCTCACTGAATACTTGATGAAATCACACAATCCACATATCAATCTGCTCGTTTTCAACTCACGATCATGTCTATGGTCTTTAATTTCATTTATTTTAAGTGTGGAATGAGAAATCAAAGAGAAACCTCAAGAACCCTAATTTTTGCATGAAGGCTAAGAAATTCCATACACGATTCATACAAAGCAATCAATTGAGGGAAAATCCTCCATACATGATTATGAACATATGACAAAATTATTGTGCGAGGAAATATGCATGAATCATGAGATGACCAAGTTTAGGCTTACTTTTGCAGCTGGTGATCGAGTTCTAGGTTGGAGGTGTTACAACTTGGTTCCAATGATGTGAACAGCTTCCTTAGGTGTTATGGAGTGTGTCTGAATGCTTGGAGTGGATTGAATTGAGCTGGAACTGGATTTGGCACCTCAACTGCAAATCTGTTAAAGGCTTGTGCAGATGGCGGGTGATTTTGAGAACTTGATGTTCCAGATGTGATTTTGTGTTATGGATCACTTCTATATGTTATATGTGAGGTGTGTGTGTGATTGGTTTGGTTGGAATTGTTCTCAAACTCAAAACCCGATGGTGACTTGAGTTAGAAGGCAAAATTGGAGTGAAAGAGGAGATTTTGAGGAAAGCATCAGTTTGGGTTCTTTGGTGTACTCAAAGTGATCACAAATGAGGTCTATTTATAGTGTGTCAAGTTTGTTTTGGAATCAATAGTGTATGGCAACTGGTACAGGTCTGTGGCCAATTGTGATCAAATGGAATCTCAAGTCTCCTCTAGCCATTGACTTGAGGTTAGAGCACATGCCTAAGGTTCTTTGGTTCAAGGATAAGTCTTGACTGAACTTGGAAAACATTGTCTTGATGAATGCCACCTCTATGCATCAGTTAAATGCTTTCAAACAAAATTGAATATTTGAAGTATCTTTGAATTTAGGAGTGTCATGCCTAAACATAGATCCATGGACTTGGGAGGCTGGGAGATCAGTGTTTGTCCCTTGGTTGTTCCCCCTTGAAGTGTGCAGATGGATAACCATGCTTGTCTTGAAACTTTTTGGATCCAATTGAAAAATCATCATGAACATTGATGTTCAAGGCTGCTAACTTAGGCAGATTTTCACTAAGTGTTGGAAAAGTGTCATTTTCATGTATTTTGCCATTTTGATCACTCCATAACTAAAAATCCATGATGAATTGGAATGAGGTCCAGTTAACACTTTTGTAGAGTGTAATGAGAGCTACAAATCCAGCTTTGGACCATCCAAAATGGTTGCTTGGATCTCAAGTTATGGTCCTTGGAGGTTGGTGCCCTAACCACTTTGTTCCATAACTTAGAAAAATTCTAAGTTTTTTATGGTTACCCCTTTTACAAGTTAACTCACTTTTCTTGATTTTTCTTGATGAATGATGATTCAAATCACATATTAACATTGTTTTAGGGTTAAGGAACCATAATTGTGAAAAATTCCAAAAAGTCAAACTTGATTTTGTGCACAGTTGACTTTTTATCGGATGAAATCCAAACTGTGCATCCTTTGTGAAATCAAGTTCTTGACCTAATTTAAACCTAATGGATGGATTCCATAGGTGTTATAGGGTGTGTTGAATCATGTCCCAAGGTTTGGGAGCATTTCCTGGTCAAAAGTCAAAGGTACAGTTGACTTTTTCTTCAAAACCCTAATTGTGGTCCAGATGAAATTGAAACTTGTGAATCAAGTTTCTTGGGTCAATCCATTATTGTAAATGGATCAATGTAGTGTATTAGAGACCCTCAAATCAGGTCTTGAGGTCTTGGCTCAAGTTTTATCTCGAAAGTCAACTTAGGGGTGAATCAGGTCAAGAAATCCTAATTCCTGATTTTTGGGTAAATGCATCCCCTGAGGTTAAATTGACTTGATAATCAAGTCCATGAGGTCCCTTAGAGTATCTTGGGTTTTTATTTGAAGCATTGGCTCATGCCCAGAGGAAAATTTCCATCTGGAGGCCTTGGTCAACCAAAACCCTAATTTCGTGACACTGGCGATCTTAAGGCTTAATCCACTTGGAATGTTGCAACTTTGTGCTTGATTCTTGATGTGGGAGTCCTCTTGATCCTTTGTGGGTGTTTGAAAGGCTAGAAAAGTTGAATATCATGTCATTCCTTGATTGATCCTTTGTCTAAGTGCTCTGAGAGAGCTCAAAACCCTAATCTTTGATGGTAGAGAATGCCTAACATTTCCTGAGGAGATTGAGGAGACATATAGGTACATCCATATTGTGATGATGTTTTTCAAAATGATGGGAAATCTTAGTGGTCAAAATTTGGGGTATGACAGAAGTCCTTATTTAATCTTCTTGGACGCGAAGGTGTGAATGGCGAAGGTATTCGGGCATTCGGGGTTCAAGAGGATTAAATATCGGAATACCCAAAATTTTGATGGTGGTTATGAATGACTGCTTGCCCATCCATCTTCTTTCGCTAAGCAATGATGCCTAAAAAAGGTAAAAACTTCCCCTCAATCCTGGTCTTCAGCCATGGAACTGGTCTCAATTTCTGAAATAAACTTCCCCTCGATCCTGGTTTCCTACCAAGGAACCGGTCTCAGTTTCTGATATAAACTTCCCCTCGATCCTGGTTTCCTACCAAGAAACTAGTCTCAGTTTTTGATATAAACTTCCCCTCGATCCTGGTTTCCTACCATGGAACTGGTCTCAGTTTCTTTTGTCAATAAACTTTCTTTGCAAGAGACGTTATTTGTAGTGGTTTTCCTCAAACTTCTCGCCGAGTTTTTCCTGGGGAGATGCCATTTGATGGAAAAAATTTTGATGTCAGACTTGCTGGGGAAACCCATTTGTCTGAGCTGTAGAGGTGTACAAACTTCTCTATTTTGGAGACGCCATTTGTCGTGTCTACTGGGGAAAACGAGTCTCTTGAGAGATTGTTTCCTACTTGGGGATATTACATCATACTTTTCCTCGAGATCTTCTCGGAGAAATGCCATGTGATTCAATCCAATTTTGAGGTGATGATGACCTTTTCGTCAGCGAATTCTCCAGAGAAAACTGTTGTACTGCCGAATCTTTGATTAAGAGGCTTTCTCTGGGGATTTTACTTAATCCGGGAAAGCGAAGATATCATCTTCAATGGCGAAGAGTGACATTTGTCGAAGGTCTTCTTGTCTTTCAGAGGTTCAAGTTATCAAAGTGGTCGTGGACCATCTCTAATCCAGAGATAAACTGGAGAGAGATTGCTTAGATGATTCACTTCTTGACGAGGAAAGAACTGACAACTCAATTGACAAGAGGACTTTTATCACTAGAGGATAAGACCGTCTAGGGTGATAGTGATGCAATTTGAATATGATTATGAATCAATAATGCATGATGTATGTATGTATATGCTGACAAAACTGACACGACATACAGACTAGTGGATGAACATGACTGGATACTCGACTACTGCAGGGGATGAAAAGTATCACAAGTTCAAGATAGTAATTCTACCTTGCTTAGGGGAGATGATCCCTATGGGGAACAACGTTGGTCGGGCTTAGGAGATCAGAACTCTGTCGGGGATGTCAGATGAAACATGGTCTCTGACACAGTTGATCCTTCATTCAGGTGCACTGGTTTAGAAGGAGTACTTCGATTCTGCACTTTAAGGTTCGATTGCTTCTGGAGAAGCGATTGATGTTCTTTCGGTGTTCAACAGTCAAAAGAATTTCCATCTTTATTTTAAAAGCAGAAAAATGTTGACAAGTAAATTCATTTTTTATTTTATTTCAAGAATCGTTAATCATGTTAAAATGTCGTTCTGTAAAGCTAAAACAAATAAGAATTGCAACCAAAAGCAATAGGGCTCAAATTTTATTGATAGGATGGAAATCGGCCAAACGCGTGATTCCATGGAGTATTTACAAAGTTTAGAAAATGGTAATTTAAGGGAAAAGGGCTATATTGAAACATAACGACCACTATCCTTCTACCTTAAATTCTGGACATCCTGAGCTTCCGTCGAAGATGACCTTAACTGGAATTTTCCTGATGGATGTGTCATACCCCAAATTTTGACCACTAAGATTCCCATCATTGTGTCAATCATCATCACAATATGGATGAACCATCATGCCTCATCAAGTGCCTCAAGGGTTGTTGAGCATTCACTACTATCATAATTAGGGTTTCAAACCCTCTTAGAGTTCTTAGACTAAGGATCAACCAAGAATTGACATGATCTTCAACTTGTCTAACCTCTTAAACATCCACAAAGGATCAAGAGGACTCCCACTTCAAGGATTAAGCCCAAGGCTGCTCCCTTCTAGGTGGATCAAGCCTCAAGATCGCCAGTGTCACCAAATTAGGGTTTTGGTCGACCAAGGCCTCCAGATGGAAAATTTCATCTGGGCACAAGCCAATGATCCAAAACATAACCTAATATACTCCATGGAACCTCATGGACCCAATCATCAAGTCAATTTTTCCTTAGGGGATGCATTTATCAAAAATCGGGAATTAGGGTTTCTTGACCTAATTCACCCCTAAGTTGACTTTTGGGACAAACCATGAGCCAAGACCTAAAGAGAGGGTTTGAGGGTCTCTAATGAATTATATTGATCCATTTGGAACAATGTATTAATCCAAGAAGCTTGAGCAACAAGTCTCAATTTCATCTGCACCACAATTAGGGTTTTAAGGGAAAAGTCAACTGTAACTTTGACTTTTGACCAGGACATGCTCCCAAGCCCTAAGACATGATTCAATATGCCCTATGACACCCATGGAACATGTCAATCAAGTTTGATTTAGGTCAAGGACATGATTTCATGAAGAATGGCACAGTTTGGAATTCATCTGATAAAAAGTCAACTGTGCACAAAAGTCAACTTTGACTTTTTGAGATTTTTCACCAAAATGGATTTTTAACCCTAAAATGATGTTAATGTATGATTTGAATCATCATTCATCAAGAAAAATCAAGAAAAGTTGGATAACTTGTAAAAGGGGGTAACCATAAAAACTTAGAAAATTTTCTAAGTTAAAAATAAAGTGACAAGGGTACCAACTTTGGAGGATCATAACTCCTAAACTACAAAACCATTTTTCCTCATCCAAAGATGGATTTGTAGCCCTCATTAGCCTCTACAAAAACTTCAACTAGACCTAAGTCCAATTCATTAAGGATTTTGAGTTATGGAGTGATCAAAGTGGCTGAAAAATGAAAATGTCACTTTTTCCAACACTTAGTGAAATTTTCACTAAGTCAGAATTTGCCTTCACTTTTTGCCAAATGTAGGGGGATTTTTCACTTGGATTAAAAAGAGATCAAAACCAAACATGTTCAAACAGTTGTTGTATCATGTAAGGGCTTTCCAAAATGGTCAAGAGCATTACCAAATTCAACTTACACCATGAGATATGACATTGGCAAGTTGCCTTGCTGAAATATATCAAGGCAAGGCAGAATTTGCAATTTTGCTCGATTTGCCAAAATCAGCCAAATTCAAATGCTCCTATCCACTTGGACACATCTAAGGATTGAATCTAAAGGGGACAATCACTGAGCCAAGCATCCAAAGTCTTTGGAACAAGAAATAGCATGTTGAACCTAGAATTGCCGAAATAGGGACAAGACTCCAATTTTGGATTGAAGCATTTAATGGAAGCATCAAGGTGGCATGGACTGAGCCATTCTCATCTGAAATCAGTCAAGACTTATCCAAGACCAAGGGAACCACAACCCTGTGCCCTAACCTCTAGTCAATGGCTAGAGGAGACTTGCAGTTCCATTGGACAACATTGACCAAACCTACTTACCAGCTGCTATTCACTATTCCTTGCAAAACAAACTTGCTCTACTATAAATAAAGCTCAATTGTGATCAGTTTGAGTACACCAAAGCCATCTAACAGATGCTTTCCTCAAAATCTCTTTCTATTGGCAAAAATGCCTTTCTTAGCAAGGTAGCTATCGGGTTTTGAGTTTGAGAGCTTTTCTAATCAAACCAATCACTCACACACCTAACATACATCATATAGAAGTGATCCAAACACTCACATAACATCTGGAACACAGATTTCACAAAATCACCAGCCAATTGCTCAAGTTCTTGACAGTTTTGCAGTTGAGGTACCATCTTCAACTCCAAACCATTTCAATCCATTCCAAGCACTCAGACACATCACTTGGCACCTAGGGAAGCTATCCACATCATTGGAACCTAGCTGTAACACCTCCAACACAAATCACGATCACCAGCTGCAAGTGGTAAGCATGAGCTCTTCTAACTCTATGATCCACACAATTTTTGCTGCACAATAATTTGGCCATATGTTCATAATCATGCATGGAATGTTTTCCCTCAATTAATTGCATTGTTTGAATCGTGTATCAAAAATCCTAGCCTTCATGCAGAAATTAGGGTTCTTGAGGATTTTTCATGATTTCTTATTATATGTTTAAGTTAAATGAAATTAATGGACATAGACATGATTGTGAGGTTGAGACGAGCATAATGATATGTGGATTGCTTGTTATAATCAAGTATTCAGGGAGATTGGATAGAAAATGCAAATCAGCCAAACCCAGAACACGCGCGTGTTCTTCAGCTGTTCTTGGCGCCATTTTTAGAAATTTGAATATTTGAATTTTGTGATTTTATTTAATTGATTCAAAAATTAATTTCTCTCTGAGTTTTAATGATTTTGAGTTGATTCTTTTTTTAATAATTCACAAAAATGTTAAAATATTTTATTTTATCAAAAAATCCCAAAAATATTATTTATTTCATATAATTGATATTTTTGCAAAGAATTAATATTTTAATTGTTTTTGACATTTTAAATATTTTTTCCACATTGATTTTGCAACTTTTAATGCTTTCTAATTATTTTGTAGGTCAATACTTAATTTTTGAAGCATTAATCCAAGATCATAATTTGTTTTTCATATGTTAAACAATTTTGATCATTTTAATTGAATTTTTATTCAATTAAATACATTTTTGAAAACAAATTAGGGTTTTTGGATTAATTCAACCCTCATAAATCATTTTCAAAACATTTGGGCCTCTATTAGAGTGTAAGACCCAACCAACTTTGTACAGAAAACCATTTTGGGCATCACTTATTGTATAAGTCCCTCTGTACATTTTCAAATAAACGACACGATCGTCGCCTTTTCAAAATAACACTAGGCCTACCCACGAGTAGTAAGACCCATTTCTTTTCTTAAAACACTTTGGGCCTCTAATAGAGTGTAAGACCCAATCCCCTTTTAACCAAAACATTTTGGGCCTCACTTATTGTACAAGTCCCTCTGCGTTAAAAGAAAATCTCGGCGCAATCGCCATTTTAAACGATAAAACCCTGAGCCTCTCCTTGAGCAGTAAGCCCCAAATCTTTCTTTTTCAAAGCATTTTCTCCTTTGATTTTGAATATACTGTTGTTTTCAATATTTCTTTGTTGAACAACTAACCAAACAACATGGAAGCTCTACAACCGAGTAAGTGGTTATTGCTTTCATTTACTGCTTTCATATACATATAAATGTATTGTGGAGCTGTTTCGCTGTAAGTCTTCTTTCATAAACTCATATCAACTGTGTAATAATAGTATAGATATTTCGAGTTTCCCCGGCAACTACATCTAGAACTAAGTGACGCCGTTTCGTTTATTCGTAGAAATAGACAACTAGATCCCCCATAGGATCACCAAATACAGTCCTCTCTTCGGCTGTCCTCATTAGGAATTGTCAAGAAACTCTACTCCCAGAGATGAATGTATTCTCCGTGAATGGCATCTTTGAGTTTCTTCCAAATTCTCGAACTTTCCTGACTTTGATCTATTCTCGGTGAATAGCATTGTCTTGAATTTCTCGGGGTTTGGGGACCCCTGGGCTTCTTAAAAGCATCGGCCTCCTCTTGGGCATCGTACAAGGACCCACAGGCTTCCTAAAAGCAACCATGTAATGCCCGTTTATTTAATTAAGTATTTAATTAAATATAACTGTAGTATGTTGTGTTGATTCGCGTTGATTTGAGTATTTGTGTCGATTTAAGTTGATTCCGGAATATCGGAATATTATGTTGATGTTTCTAAGTTGGTTCGAGTTGAATTGATTTAAGTTGTGGAAATAATATTGGATATTTTCCGTCTATGGTTAAATATGTTGATTTGGTGGTTTGGACGATTTATTTGATAGTCGGTAATTAGTCGCTTTAGTCGAGAGAAATAATATTAGAATTAATATTATGGAATATAAGCGTATTTTATGTAAGTGGACTTATTTTATGGTTGTGTGTAGTAAGATTGGGGGTGAAGATAGTAGGCCCAATAAGAATAATAAAATAATAGTATTATTATTATTAGTATTATTATTAATTGGGTTGGTTGAGAAAAAAGGGGAATTAGGTTTTGATTAGTGGAGAAAAATAAGGGTTGAGAGAAGGAGTAAAACATGTTGTACGTGAAAAGTTGCAAGAGGAAGTTTTGGAGAAATTGATCGTGGAAGTTACAGAGGAAAAAGTTTTAGGGAAGAATAAGGGTTTTATAGGAGAGAAAATAGCTTGGAAGCAAAGAAGGAGAAAGAAGAACTCATGATCATATCTCTATTTTCGCACTTATGGTACAACCTCCACTAAACAGGTGATAACTTTTTACTTGTAATTCCGATTAAAGCGATTCTTGAATTTCTGGAAAGCTTACGAAATTCCCTTCAATTTGATATATGATTTTGTGTCAATAAATTCGGTATTAAAGGAGAAAAATGCATTTGAAGTTTGGGAGTTCATGCTGGAAGTGGGTCAAATAGTAGTTACGGGATTGATGATGATGGAGACTGAATTTTGGTCAAGATAGGAACTCAATGGCAGCATGTTCATATTTCTAATCTCCATGGATGCAAGAGGAGAGGAAAAGAGGCAGAGCGAAGAGAGAAGCAGTTAGGCTTGGAGTTTTGCAGAGGGGATACGGGAGAATTGCCGTCGGAGCCAAGTCGGAAAAGTCGATCGGAAATTCGAGCGGCCATTAATCTAAGGTAAGGGTGAGGTTCGAATTTTATAACCGGGTTTATGATAATTGATACGTGGGATTGTGATTTATATAATTTTCTACTGAATGTGTTGAAGTGTATTGATGAATTGGTTTTGTTTTTGTGGAATTTGATGTTTGCTAGATTGTTTGGTTATTGTTCTATAGTGTTAAACTTAGGATGAAATTTGGTTAAATTGATAGAAACCGATGTTTTCGTGGACGAAAGTCAGAATATATTGCGTAGTTGTGTCGAGAAATGTTAGGCCGTAATCGAGTATGCTTGTTTCATCGAATTTGGTTGATTTTGTAAGTTTTTGCATTTTTGGAGATTTGAGGGTTTAAGATTCGGATTGAAATCGAAAGTCGTAGAATTCACGTTTGATGGTTCCAAATCACTACTATATGTTTGGTATGAATGAGTATGTGTTTGTTTCGAAGAAAATAATTGAATCGGTCGGATTTTTGGACGAAAATGCAAAATCCCGTAGGGCTGTTATGCAGAAAAATTCTGGTTTCGGAAAGTTTGGAAAATTCATATCTTTTGATCCGTAAGTCGGTTTTGACCCCTGTTCGAAGCGTTGGAAAGCTAACGAGATGTTTTTTCTAGGAAAAATGGTTTTGAGGTATGTATCTGGTTCAATTATAGCAGAAAATTGAAACCGTATCGTTGTGTTGATTTTTACCGTCGTGAATGTGTGCGATTGAGGTGCTATCGTGCAATATGCCTCAAGAATGTTAACGATTAATAATGCAGAGGAATAGCAATAATGTGGGGAATTAGAAATGTTAGTAGCAGGTTTTATTTTAGTACAGGAATCAATTAGCGAATCACAGACCAAAGGAGTTAGCAGAGTATTAAAATAGTACCGAATAGTAATATTAGTAGTTTTAACCGGTATAATTGTTTAACCGAAACAAGTTGAAATTTTGCAGATATAATTCGTAAGTGGTTGTAGTTAATTTTTGGTTGGTTGATGTATGGAATTAGTCGAATAAGTGTAATTAAGCGGTAAGGTTAGTTGTCCGGTATTCGTTGAAAATTGTCGGAGTAAGTCGTGTATACGAGTAGGTATTCTTGGTTGGATTATTTTGTTGAAATTATGTCGATTAAGTTGATTTGCAGGTACAGTTGAATAGGTTGAATTGTCCCGGTTTATGGGCACTATTAAGTTGTAGGTCTTATGACCAATGTTTTATGTTGATGTTGGATACGTTGTTGATGTGGTGATGTTGGTGATGTGATGTTGAATATGTTGTTGATTAAGTTGTAGGTCGAACGACCAATGTTGGATTAAGTTGATGCAAGTGGTGCATGTTTAAGTTGTTGTTCTCGTTGTTGTTATTGCGTTGCTGTTGTTGTGACGTTGTGGTTATTGTTGCATGCATACATTTGCATTGATTAAGTTGGCCTTGATGGCACCTGTTTAAGTTGGCCTTGATGGCATCCGATTAAGTTGAAAATGCCTCGATAACCTGGCATATGTTTAAGTTGGGAGTTTACTCCAAATGGTACCACATGCATTTGCATAGTTGAGTCGCATTTGAGTTGCATGTTGAAGTTGTTAATATTATTACGTTGTTGTTGATTGTTGGTGTTGTTGATATAAGTTGTTATTGTTGTGAGTTATTGTTGTTATAAATTGTTATTGCTGTAAGTTGTCGCTTGATACAGGTTGTTGTTATAAGTTGTTGTTTGTTATAAGTTGTGGTTGCTCTTAAGTTGTTTACTAATAGTTGTTGTATGACTGTTGTATTAAGCGGTGAAATTTGTGTGATTCTAATCTAATATATTAATTATCATGTCTTTGATTATATTTTTCGATATCTCACCCCTTCTGTAATAATGTTACCTATTATGGGTAACTGAGCAGGTACTCAAGAATAGCTGTGAAGGTTTGAGGTCTTAGTCGCTGTTAGTTCAAGTTGGTGTCATGCTCTGATACGTAGCACTCGGGGGGAAATGTTTTGTTTGTGTTGTTGTTCCTAATTGTTGTTATTACAATAATTCTTGAATAATTATAAATTGAAGTTTTGATCTAGTTGAATAAAGTGAATATGATTTATAAGTTGTGAAGGCCGAATGCTATGTATCTATTTTAAAAAGAAATACAGGTTTATGTTATTGGTTTTGTTGTTCAGGTTGAAAATGTGACATCTCATTTGTTTTATGTTGAAAATTTTGCACTCTGATTTTTAATAAATGTTGGGTAGAAAATGGAGTGTTACAAACCCTGCCTCCTCTTGGGCTTAGTACAAGGACCCTACGGCTTCTTAGAAGTATTCACAGCCTTCTCTTAGGCTTCTTATAATGATCTCTTCCTCCGGGAATGATAGCCTTCTCTTGGGCTTCGTACAAGGACCGATCGACTTCTTAAAAGTTTCCAGCCTCCTCTTGGGCTTTGTACAAATTGTCCCAACGACCTCCTAGAGGTATAGGAACGGAACTTAATCATCTTCATAGAACAGTCCTTTCAAAGAGTCTACTACTATTTCTCAAAGCATAGTACAAAAGATGAAACTCTAGACATGGACAGTCTAATATCCTTGAGTTTTCCAGACATTCTCAAGTGACCTCTTCGTTAAATAGGAAGAAAACCCGTGGACTCGGACAGTCTCAATACCCTTCGGATTTCCCACTTCCTTGAAGAACAGGAATAACCCGGATCCTCGAATCAAAATCCTTGAGTACAGTGTTGCTCATATAAGAACTGATTTTCTCTTTAAATCAGCATACTGGACCTGTCACTCAACTGAAACAGTAACTATAGCCTCCTCTTAGGCTTTGTATAATGATCCTTCTCTAGTTACAATAGCCTCTCTCTTGGGCTTTATACAATGATTCTCCCCAGCGGAGTCGAACAACGTTTATCCTCTCTCTCGGGCTTTGTACGAGACACATAAAGAGACTCCCTCGTTGAGTCAATCACCCTTTCGTCTCCATCTCGGGCTTTATACGAGATACAAAAAGGTTCTTATTGAGCCAAACAAATTTTAGCCTCCATCTCGAGCTTCGTACGAGATACCAAAAAACTCTCTTGTTAAATCAAGTAGCCTTCATCTCGGGCTTTATACGAGATACCAAAAGACTCCATCGTCAAGTCAACCCCTTTTAGCCTCTCTCTCGGGCTTTGTACGAGACACATAATAACCTCCTCTTAGGCTTTGTATAAGAAAACTACTGGTTGATCCAAATCAACCTTTTAGCAACAAAGTTGTACCTCGTTCATAGTACACAAACATCAACAACTCCTTCCCCTTCATCTAATCGCTATAAGCGGCAAGCCTCTGGATCATCTACATCCATGCCACTGTCCCTCTTTTAGCATGAGAAATTCCTAAGGAAAGATAGCATTGCTCTACACTGAGTTAAAGTCTTCTCCTTTAGGTTAAAACCCCCTATAAAGGAAATTATGGCATTGCCGGATTCACAAATCCCGGTTAAAGTAATTCTCCTTTATAACCAGTCACCCAACAGTTGTGACAGACAAACCTTTCTTTAGAGATGACAAATTCTCTCTAAAGTCAAACCTTTAGCTTCACATCTTGGGCTTCGAACAAGATACAAATGGACTTTTCAGCTTCACATCTTGGGCTTTGAACAAGATACAAAATACCTTTCGCTTCACGTCTTGGGCTTTGAACAAGACACCAAAAACAACCATTTCCTCCCATAGAATAGGAGAAACTACGAACGCTCTGATTTCCCTATTTCGGTAAACGGGAATACGTAGGCATAAGATTGAAAGAAAAATCTTAGCGAGCACACTAAACAAAAAACCCAAATCCCATATCTCCATCAATCAAAAGCAGTAATTCAAAAGCATCAGTCCTAACATCCTAATCCTTGTTCACCGCCAGAAACCTTCTGTCTAGATAAAAAGAAAGAAAACCGTATTGGCGAAAATACAAATAACCAGTACAAAGGCCCCCCCACATTGATAGCATCCGTAACCTAACAGACCGCTGTTTAAACTCAGTATGCAAAGCAGGGTTAATTGGAGACATCTATTTCCCTTCCTTCATCAGCTTTAATAGGATAAAAAATGAACCGACCTGTAGTTTAAGCTCAACCGCAGAGAGCGGCCAGCGCTTAAGAACCGCGTCCTAAATCGCTCGCTACAGAAAAATGGCGCCCACCGTGGGGCCTCTCTGTTTTTTCTTCCTTTTTACCTCTTGTGTGAAAACCGCAGATTGGGGCTTCCGCCGGGGAACCCATTTTCTGTCAGGAACTTAAGATTCATAGCTTTAAAGGTCTAGGATGATTAGGACAAATATATATACCGCTTTTCCTAATTGCTATACGTGTTTATTTTTCTACTAATGGGAATGCGGGTGATGCCGTATGTGGAAAGATTGAGTATACACTTAAGAAAAGTGATGGCGACGAGGTCGACCATCAACCTCAGTGGAGGCTAACCAATGCAACCCATTCTCTCACCTAGACAATGGGCCGATTGTTAAGTCTGAGAAGCTGAGGAGCCAAACCCTTTTGTAGTGCGGAAACTATCGGGAATAGTTGTTACGCGATACTACCCTCATTTGAGGCTGGTGATCTATTCTCGGTGAATGGCACTTACTCTAAGATTGCTCTACAACTCGCTGGTGATCCGCTTGTTGTTTTGCTTTCCTGGGAGGAGCTGATGATAATGAGTACAGGTACAAAAGTCACCTTAGTATAAACCTTTGGGGATGGGTAGAGCCTTGACTTCATGACAACGACCCTTTGACCCCCATGTTTTTTCTATGTTTTTGTGTGCTGCATTCATGCATTCATCTAAAAAAACATTAAAACATTCAAAATATTTCTCTTTTAGTCTCTCTGTTTTTCAAATTAAACTAAGACTGTGATTGCAAATATCAGAGAAAAGGATTGCACTAATGGATTTCGGTAGAAGGAGAACTCACCAGTATACCTTCAAGGTTCCAAAACTAGAGGATTTGAGAAGGTTAGCGAGGATGATCACTAACCCAGAGGCTTTCAGAGCCAAGCACGAAGGTTTGCTACCACTGTTAAGAGTCCATGTGATTGAGGGAATCATGGAAGCGCTCATTCAGTTTTATGATCCAATTTATCACTGTTTCACATTCCCGGATTACCAGCTCGCACCAACGCTGGAGGAGTATTCTCACCTGATCGATCTACACATTACAGATCGAGCTCCATTTTCTGGACTGGAAGAAATTCCAAAGAATCAGACCATTGCAAGAGCAATTCATTTGGACAAGTCTGAGGTTAGGACTCACCTAACTACTAAGGGTGGCATCCAAGGTTTTCCAGCCCTGTTCCTGACAAAGAAGGCCATGTATTTCACCAGTTTAGGAAACGTGACTACTTTTGAAAGCATCTTTGTCTTGCTCACCTACGGGTTATTTTTGTTCCCTAACATCAATAACTTCGTCGATATTAACTCCATTAAGGTTTTTCTCATTGGAAACCCTGTGCCGACTTTGCTCGCAGATGCGTATCATTCTGTACACTTGGGAAATTTGTACAGCGGAGGGGAGATCACATGCTGTGTACCTTTGCTTTACAAATGGTTTATCTCTCACTTGCCCAAGTCTGCTGCTTTTTGGGATGGTAAGAGTGCCTTACGTTGGTCGCAGAAGATCATGTCTCTTACCAACTCTGACATTGATTGGTGTAATTGGATTTATGAGGGAATTAGGATCATTGACCGTTGTGGAAACTTCCCCAACGTACCCCTCATAGGAACTAAAGTAGGAATCAACTACCATCCGGTATTGGTTCACCGTCAATTTGGATACCCGATGAGAGACGTCCCACGGGGTGTTTATCTGGAAGGTCTTTTCTTTAAAGAAGGAGAAAATGACAGAGCACTAAAGATGGAAATAGTGCACGCTTGGAAGCATGTTCATAAGAAAGGACGAGAGTCCCTAGGAAAACCGGACTGTGTCTCGGTGGAGCCTTATCTCCATTGGGTACAAACTAGAGCTCTCAAGCTAAAGATGCCTTATCCTCGTTACGGGATTCTTCCGCCGAGGGAATCTCTCATGTACTTCATGACTGAGACTGAAAAGCTTCAGGTTACTCTCAATAAAGTTCAAAAGGAGAGAAGGTCTTGGAAGAACAAGTACCGCACTCTCGACGTAGAGTGCATCAAAATACAGCAATTACTGAAAGAGAAAGACGCTCTGATCGAGATTTTGGAGCAACATGCTGTAGAGAATCAGGATGACCAAAGGAATTTGCTCGCTCCTTTCACCTGGCAAAGGAATGACAACCCGACAACGGCCCAAGAGCCCCGGTCAAAGAAAAGGAAGATACCAGAATCAGAACCCGATTTCTCTTCAGAGAGGACTCGGGGCCCATTAGCTTAGGTTTTTGTTTCTGCACTTTGTAATCTACTGTATTTCCATTTCTGTAATCCCTGTGGTGCACACTGTCCCAGAAGGACAGATTCCACAGACACCTTCTGGTAAAAAGGAAACTATGTTTGACAGGATGGATGAATTCCAGGAGCAGTTCTTGGAAATGAAAAAAGAACTGCAAGCCATCCGCGGTCAGGATCTATTTGGAAAGGACGCCGCAGACCTCTGCTTGGTCCCCAATGTGAAAGTTCCGCACAAATTTCAAGTGCCCGACTTTGAAAAATACAAGGGTAACTCTTGCCCTCAGAGCCATCTGGTGATGTACGCTCGGCGGATGTCAGCCCAGACGGAGAATTAGGACCTACTGATTCACTACTTCCAGGATAGTTTAACCAGTGCTGCACTAAAATGGTACATGGGTTTAAACCGTGCCACGATCAGCACTTTCAGAGATCTTGGCACTGCCTTCGTCCAACAATACAAATACAATTTGGACATGGCACCCGACAGAGATCAACTCAAATCGATGTCGCAAAAGGACAAGGAAACCTTTAAGGAGTATGCTCAAAGGTGGCGTGAAATTGCCGCTCAAATTTGTCCACCTCTTGAGGAAAAAGAGATGACAAAGATCTTCTTAAACACCTTAAGCTCATTTTACTATGACCGAATGGTTGCCAGTGCGCCCAGTGATTTCACCGAAATGGTCGGCATGGGGGTACGTCTTGAGGAAACCATCCGAGAAGGACGTTTGGTAAAAGACCCTGGATCGACGAGCGGTACTAAAAAATATAGTAGTGCTATCCTTAAGGAAAAAGAGCAAGATATTGGGAATATCTCTCGCGGAAAGCAAAGGCGACGTTATTAACCGGTAGCAGCTGTGACTCCTGTTATCAGCCCTGCGCCTATTCCTACGTATCAACCTCAGGTTGCGCAGAGCCAACCTGACCAGCAAAGGACACAACAACCTCTTCAGCAGGCTCGTCCTCCATATAACAACAACCGTACAACACGGCCACCCGGATTTGATCCTATACCCGTGACGTATGCAGAACTGTTTCCATTACTACTGGCTAAGGGGCATATCCAGACTAAATCTCCTCTTACAGTACCGGAAAATCTGCCTTTTTGGTTTAAGGTGGATCAAGCATGCCCTTATCATCAAGGAGGTCCAGGGCATAACATAGAGACTTGTCTCAATTTCAAGTCCGACGTGCAAAAACTTGTTAAGAGCGGGGTCTTATCCTTCAAAGATACAAATCCTAATGTTCTTACAAACCCGCTGCCTCAACATGAGAAGGCTGCAGTAAATTAGATAGAAGGAGAGACTAACAATGTCTATCAAATTCATGATGTACTCTTGTTGAAAACCAATCTGGTCAAGATGCATTGTAGACAGAGTGGATATGGCCATGTGCCGCCTCATAATTATCATCAGTGTGATATCTGCTCTAAAGACAATCAAGGATGTTCTATGGTGCAATCAGCTCTACAAGAACAGATGGATCTCGGATGGATCCAAGAGCACCGAGTTCGTGGAGTTAACATGGTCTACACGAATTCTAACATCATTCAGAACCACGACATCCGTGCGATGAATGTCAACTTGGTGGCAATGCACTCAAGGCAAAGCCAGTATCATAATCTACCGTGGCACGATTACAGTTCCTGTCTGACTTGCTCGGTAAACAAACAGGGATGCTCTTTCATACAAGAGGCCCTCCAGCATCAGATGGATCTTGGATGGATCCAAGACTACCATGATAGGAACTCCTATCAAATCAACATGGTTCAGGTCTTTGATATTCGTGTGATGAATACCAACCTGGTAGAGTTACATGCTGAGCAGGTCCGACTCGGATTCTTAATATCACATTACTATCAAATCTGTAAAGCGGGTTGCGAAAACGATCGAGGTTGTACCCTTGTCCAGGAGGCACTTCAGCACTTGTTAAATCACTGGTGGATGCCAATCTATATGGATGAAGATACTCATCAAATTAGTATCAGTAACCAGAACCCCACTCGGCGTCAAAGTCAGGATGTCCGATCAGTGGAAGCTAACCTAGTAAGGTTACATTGTATTCAAAGTGGGCGTGGCCAGGTGCCACCACACAACTATGACAGTTGTAGTGTCTGTTCGGAAAGTAACCAAGGGTGTTACCTTGTGAGAGCAGTTCTTCAGGGTCAGGTGGATCGTGGAGAAATTCGTCCATATCCGGGTTCTGGACCCATCGACTGGACGCCGAACTACCTTGCCGAGCAAGTTGAGGATGTTGTCACGATCTCTGGTCATCACAGGATCAGGGATGTTTTTTCCATTATTCCTCTACTTGACGAATCTAAAGTTCCCAACCGAGAACGAATCGAGATCACTTATGATGGTCAGAAAAATCAGAAGGTTCCCATAGTCATCTATCTACCGGGACCACTACCGTATAAATCAACTAAGGCTATCCCTTACAAATACGGTGCAACGACAGTTGAAAATGGAAAGGAAATTCCATTACCCTCCGTCGTGAATATTGCAGACATCAGTCGTGTAACACGGAGCGGTCGAATCTTCAACCGAGGAGTTGGAGAACTTAACAAAGAAAAGGAACTTCAGACAGAAGCTCTTGATCCACCAGTCGGTCAATCCAGTAATCCCGACCTTTCAAAAAACAATGATGAGATGCTGAAGCTCATCCAAAGGAGTGAATACAACATTGTCGATCAACTGTTACAGACTCCTTCAAAGATCTCGGTATTATCACTGTTATTCAGTTCAGAAGCGCATAGGGAGGCTCTACAGAAAGTCTTGGAGCAAGCCTTTGTGGAACAGGATGTAACAATCAGACAGTTCGATAACATTGTCTCTAACATCACTTCCTGCAATAATTTGGGATTTAGTGATGAGGAATTACCCGAAGAGGGTCGCCGTCATAACATGGCACTCAATATCACAGTTAACTACCAGGACGATGCTTTAGCCAGCGTACTGGTAGACACAGGGTCAGCCCTGAATGTTATGCCGAAGTCCACTTTGATGTAATTATCATTCAAGGGCCCTCCGATGAGAATCAGTAAGGTCGTCGTCAAAGCGTTCGATGGATCCAGAAAAACAGTTATCGGCGAAGTTGATCTTCCCATAACTATCGTTCCTCACACTTTCCAAGTCACTTTCCAGGTCATGGACATCCGGGCAACGTACATTTGTTTATTAGGAAGACCTTGGATACACCAGGCTGGAGCGGTTACTTCAACCCTCCACCAAAAGCTAAAGTTCGTCAAGAACGGCCAACTTGTCACAGTTTGTGGAGAACAAGCCTTGCTTGTAAGCAACTTATCATCATCTACTGGTATAGAACCCGAGGAGGTTATTGGAACTCAGTTCCAAGCACTGTCGGTGAGCAAGGACAATCATTTCAAAGGAGGAACCTCGATTTCCTCATACAACGATGCTATCAAAGCGGTCGAGAGTACCGATACAACAGGATGGGGACAGCTTGTCATTCCCACTGACAATAAAACAAAGAAGGGTCTTGTTTTTTTTGCAACCTGTACCCAGACAGCTGCCAGCGATGAAAGTCTTCATCCCCTTCAAAACTTCTTCCACAGTGGAGGTTTCCTTCACCCAGTGTCTCAGACAGTTCATGCTATCAATGAGGAAGTTCCCTCTGACACAGATGAAGAATGGAAGTCCTATTTGAATGAGGACGGTTATATGTCTCAGGAAGAGGTGCCTACGCCTTTTTGCTTTCCTACAGAGAATCCGAAATTTATACCAAGGTCAGACGTCGAAATGATCTATGGAGTTTGTGATTGGGAAGGATGTCGTGCTCCGCCAAATTCATTAGAGGAGGACACTCTGATGAAATACAACTTTGACCACGATTACTATGGCCCAATGAATGGTCTGCCAATGTGGCAGCCTTACCCAGGAAACTTGGGGTAAGAAAGTCAGCCGAGCAATGAAAATTAGCTGATCGTCATTGAATAGAATACCTGCGTCCCCACCACGCCATGGGATCAACACTCAGGTCATTCAGAAACTACTCAACATGAAGATGAATTTGCAACATTTGCAGGACTTGAATTCATCAACTATGCTTTTCCCGAGGACAACGTCATCGAGAGGGATGACTCCTCCAGTTCCAAAGGAGTGTGGGACACCTTGGGACAACCAAGTGGAAAATACGACTATATGGTCAAGTACACTGCGCCCAGAAGCTCTCGTATCAGGCTCGAAGACATCCAGCCAACTGGATGGGGGATACAGCTGAGAGTACAAATGCTATGCAAAATACAACAGAGGAATTCTCCTACGACAACTCTGCCTGGGAGACAGATTCCAATGATCCTACTCCACCAGAAATCAGCGTTATTTCTGAAGACAAATCAAGGAAGGTGCCAGACTTTGTGATTCACCGAGGAGTTCGCCGCCAATGGGTTGCCGTCGAGGTTCTGAAGATCGTTCGTCAGTCAAAGTAATTGCCGTCTTTTAACCTTTCACCCTGCCCAGGTGAAACAGATGTTTTGATAGGGCTCGCTTCCTGTAAACATCCCTCTTCGCTTTGCCCGAAGTGACAAAGTTTTGTTTTATAGGGCTGTAGTTTCAAGGATCGACTTGTTCATTAATAAAATAACGTCGTTCTGTAATTTCTGCATTAATTACTGTTTTCTCTTTTTGCTTTTTCAGAAAATGGTAATCCTAAAAAAACAATTCAATCATAAAAACAAGCAGTAATAAAATAAATACACTGCACACACTTGCATTTTCCTCTATCTCTTCTAAACACGAATCATCACGTCATGCAGATTGCTTGTTTTAAACCCAGTTGAAACATACGATCCGATGCCTTCTCCCAACTTTGAGTTCCCGGTATTCGAGGCTGAAGAAGAAAATGACGGCAAAATTCCAGAAGAGATCTCCCGACTACTCAGACAAGAGGAAAGGTCCATTGAACCTCACAAAGAGCCGTTGGAAACGGTAAACTTGGGTTCAGAAAAAGAGAGAAAAGAAATCAGGATTGGGGCACTGCTCAGTCCAACTGCCAGAGAGAGTTTGATAAAGCTTCTCAGAGAATTTCCCGATGTATTCGCTTGGTCCTATCAAGATATGCTAGGGTTGGATACCAGCATCGTGGAACATCACTTACCGTTAAGATTGGAATGTCCGCCAGTAAAGCAAAGGTTGAGACGGACTCACCCGGACATGGCCATCAAAATAAAAAAGGAGGTGCAGAAACAGATTGACGCGGGTTTCCTCGCTACATCTGAATATCCTCAATGGTTAGCCAACATGGTACCCGTTCCCAAAAAGGACGGAAAGGTCAGAATGTGTGTCGTCTACAGAGATCTGAACAAGGCAAGTCCAAAGGACGACTTTCCTTTACCACACATTGACATGCTGGTAGACAGTACAGCAAAGTTCAAAGTATTCTCCTTCATAGATGGATTCTCGGGCTATAATTAGATCAAAATGGCTCCGAAAGACATGGAGAAAACTTCGTTCATTACCCCATGGGGCACCTTTTGTTACAAGGTAATGTCGTTCGGTTTGAAGAACGCTGGGGCAACCTATCAAAGGGCCATGACTACTCTGTTTCATGACATGATACACAAAGAAATCGAGGTATATGTTGATGATATGATTGCAAAATCAAAAACAGAGAGTGAGCACGTTGAACATCTGTCAAAATTGTTCGAACGTCTAAGAAAATTCAAGCTCCGCTTGAATCCCAACAAGTGCACCTTCGGTGTCCGTTCAGGGAAATTACTAGGGTTCATCGTCAGCCAGAAAGGAATTGAGGTTGATCCTGACAAGGTCAAGGCCATTCAAGAAATGCCTTCTCCGAAAACTGAAAAGCAAGTCAGAGGATTCTTGGGACGTTTGAACTACATCTCCAGGTTCATATTCCTTATGACCGCCACGTGTGCGCCGATTTTCAAATTACTGAAAAAGAACCAGGACTGCGTTTGGACAGAAGATTGTTAAACCGCATTTGACAGTATCAAGGAATATCTGTTGAATCCTCCGATTCTATCACCTCCAGTGGAAGGAAGACCACTGATCATTTACCTCACAGTCCTAGAGGACTCAATGGGATGTGTACTTGGCCAACAAGACGAAACCAAAAGGAAAGAGTCTGCCATCTGCTATTTGAGCAAGAAATTCACCGACTACGAAACTCGGTACACGATGCTCGAGAAAACTTGCTGCGCTCTGGCTTGGGTAGCCAAACGTCTTCGCCAATACATGATTCGTCATACTACTTGGTTGATCTCAGAAATGGATCCAATCAAGTACGTTTTCGAAAAACCTGCTCTCACGGGAAGAATTTCCCGTTGGCAGATGCTGTTATCAGAATATGACATAGAGTACCACGCTCAGAAAGCCGTTAAGGGAAGTATTTTAGCCGATCATTTGGCTCATCAACCGATTGACGATCAAGAATCAATTGGGTTTGACTTCCCGGATGAAGATGTCATGTATCTTTACCTAGTGAAGGGCCAGAACCAGGTTCCCAATGGGGACTTATCTTTGACGGAGCAGTTAATCATTATGGAAACGGAATTGGGGCAATCATTGTTACCCCTCAGGGTACCCACATTCCTTTCACTGCCAGACTTACGTTCAAATGTACAAACAACGAGGCCGAATACAAAGCTTGTATCATGGGTCTCGAAGAAGCGATTGATTTAAGGATCAAAAACTTGGACGTATACGGCGATTCAACTTTGGTTATCAATCAGATAAAAGGAGATTGGAACACATACCAATCAGGACTGATTCCTTACAAAGACTATGCAAGAAGGCTGTTACCTTTCTTCAACAGAGTTGAGTTTCATCACGTCCCTCGTGATGAGAATCAAATGGCTGATGCATTAACCACTATCTCTTCCATGATTAGTGTAGGTCAATGGAATGACATACCTAAGATCGACATAATGCGCCTTGAACGGCCCGCCTACATCTTCACGATTGAGGCAGTCATAGACGACAGACCTTGGTATCACGATATCAAATGCTTCCTTCAGAAACAAGAGTACCCACCTGGGGCATCCAGGAAAGATAGAAAGACCCTCAGAAGATTGGCTGGAAACTTCTTCCTGAGCGGTGACACTCTCTATAAGAGAAATTTTGACATGGTCTTGCTCCGATGCGTCGACAGACCAGAAGCAGACAGGCTTATGAAAGAAATTCATGAAGGATCCTTTGGCACTCATGCCAACGGACATACAATGGCGAGAAAATTCTAAGAGCAGGGCACTATTGGTTGACCATGGAATCCGACTGCTACAAGTACATGAGGAAATGTCACAAGTGTCAGATATACTCCGACAAAGTTCATGTACCGTCATCACATCTCAAAGTTCTTTCTTCCCCATAGCCTTTTTCCATATGGGGAATCGACATGATTGGCTTGATCGAACCTAAGGCTTCAAACGGACATCGGTTCATCCTGGTAGCCATTGACTATTTCACCAAGTGGGTCGAAGCAGCGTCATTCGCCAATGTAACCCGACAAGTGGTGGTCCAATTTATCAAAAACAATATCATCTGCCGTTATGGTGTTCTAAGCGAGATCATTACTGATAATGGATCTAACTTGAACAATAAGATGATGAAAGAGTTGTGTGGAGAGTTCAAAATCGAACACCATAATTCATCTCCCTACCGACCCAAGATGAACGGGGCGGTAGAAGTGGCTAACAAGAACATCAAGAAGATCATTCAAAAGATGGTTGTAACCTACAAAGACTGGCACGAGATGCTACCCTTTGCTCTTCACGGTTATCGCACATCTGTCCGCACTTCAACAGGGGCAACCCCTTTCTCTCTAGTATATGACATGGAAGCAGTGCTCCCCATAGAAGTAGAGATCCCGTCAATTAGAGTATTGATGGAAGCTAAGCTCACCGAAGCTGAATGGTGTCAAAGTCGACACGACGAACTGAATCTGATCGAAGAAAAGAGAATAACGGCACTATGCCATGGTCAGTTGTATCAACAGAGAATGAAGAAGGCGTTCGACAAAAAGGTTCGACCCCGCATCTTCAGGAAATAAGACCTTGTGCTCAAGAAGATACAATCATTTATCACTGACTCCCGGGGCAAGTGGACTCCGAATTATGATGGCCCCTACGTGGTCACGAAAGCTTTCTCAGGCGGCGCCTTGAGACTCGCAACCATGGATGAAGAAGAGTTTGCCTTTCCCACGAATGTTGATGTAGTCAAGAAATACTTCGCCTAAAAAAAAAACGTCTCGATGGATTGAAAACCCGAAAGGGCGATCCAGGCAAAAGTTAGAGACATAAAAAAAAAATCATCCTGATGGATTGGAAACCTCATAGTACAATCCAGGAAAAAATTAGGGATAATGGCAAGTAACTATGTTCAACAAAGGCTAGTCCCTCAGCAGCAGCAGCAATTACACCATCCATCAGAGGAAAACTCCAGTCAAGGTCATCTTCGACAGAAGTTCAGGATGTCCCGAATTCAAAGTTGGTAGAAGGATAGTGATCGTTATGTTTCAACGTAGCCCTCTTCCCGTAAATTACCATTTTCTAAACTTTGTAAATACTCTATGGAATCACGCATTTGGCTGATTTCCATCCTATCAATAAAATTTGAGCCCTTGTGCTTTTGTTTCTAATTCTTATTTATTTTAGCTTTACAGAATGACATTTTAATATGATCGACGATTTTTGAAATAAAACAAAAATGAATTTACTTGTTAAAACTTTTTCTGCTTTTAAAATAAAGATGGTAATTTCTTTTGACTGTTGAACATCAGAAGAACCTCGGTCGCTTCTCCAGAAGTAATCGAACCTCAAAGTGCAGAATCAAAGTACTCCTTCTAACCCAGTACGCCTGAATGAAGGGATCAACTGTGTCAGAGACCTTGTTTCGTCTGACCCGCTTCGGCCGAGTTCTCATCTCCTAAGCCCGACCAACATAGTTCCCCGCGAGGACTACTTCTCTTAAGCAAGGTAGAATTGCTACTTTTGGACCAACGGTACTTCTTCGCCCCGCGATGGCCGAGTATCCAGTCATGTTCACCCGTCAGTTTATATGTCGCGTCAGTTTTGTCAGCATAAACATACATACATCATGCATTATTGATTTGCATTCATATTCATATTGCATCACTATCACTCTAGTCGGTCTTGTCCCCTAGTGATAAAAGTCCTCTCAATCGAGTTGTCAGCCCTTTCCTCGTCAGGAAACGCCGTGTCTGAACAACCTCGCCCTCAGTCTATTTCTGGAAGGAAGTTGGGTCCTCGACCACTTTGATAACTTGAACCTCTGAAAGACCAGAGATCCCTCAGTTAACATCACTCTTCGCCATTGAAGATGATATCATTGTTTTCCCGGATTAAAGAAGATCTCGAGAGAAAGCCTCGTAATCGGAGATTCGGCAGTACGGCAGTTTTTCTCCAAAAAAATCACTAATGAAAAGGTCATCGGCACCTCAAAATTGGATCCCATCATATGGCATTTCTCCGGAAAGATCCCGAGAAAAGTATGATGTAAGCCCCCAAACGAAAACAGTCTCTCAAGAGACTCGCTTTCCCCAGTAGAATCGACAAATGGCGTCTCCAACAGAGAAGTTTGTGCAACTCTACAACTCAGACGACTGGGTTCTCCAGCAAGTCTGAAATCAAAGCTTTTTCCATCAAATGACATCTCCCCAGGAAAATTCGGCGAGAAGTTTGAAGGAAATCCGCTACAAATAGCGTTCCTTGTCAATAAAGTTTATTGACAAAAGAAACTGAGACCAGTTCCTTGGTAAGAAACTAGGATCGAGGGGAAGTTTAAATCAGAAACGAAGACCAGTTCCTCGGTAGGAAACCAGGATCGAGGGGAAGTTTAAATTAGAAACTTAGACCAGTTCCTTGGTAGGAAACCAGGATCGAGGGGAGGTTTATTTCAAAAGGAAACTGAGACCAGTTCCTTGGCTGAAGACCAGGATCGAGGGGAAGTTTACCTTTTCTAAGCATCATTGCTTAGCAAAAGAAGATGAATGCGCAAGCTGCCATTCACAGCCATCAAAATTTCGAGTATTCCGATATTTAATCCTCTTGCACCTCGAATGCCCGAATACCTTCGTCATTCACACCTTCGGGTCCAAGAAGATTAAATAGGGGCATCTGTCATACCCCAAATTTTGACCACTAATATTCCCATCATTGTGTCAATCATCATCACAATATGGATGAACCATCATGCCTCATCAAGTGCCTTAAGGGTTGTTGAGCATTCACTACTATCATAATTAGGGTTTCAAGCCCTCTTAGAGTTCTTAGACAAAGGATCAACCAAGAATTGACATGATCTTCAACTTGTCTAACCTCTTAAACATCCACAAAGGATCAAGAGGACTCCCACTTCAAGGATTAAGCCCAAGGCTGCTCCCTTCTAGGTGGATCAAGCCTCAAGATCGCCAGTGTCACCAAATTAGGGTTTTGGTCGACCAGGGCCTCCAGATGGAAAATTTCATTTGGGCACAAGCCAATGATCCAAAACATAACCTAATATACTCCATGGAACCTCATGGACCCAATCATCAAGTCAATTTTGCCTTAGGGGATGCATTTGTCAAAAATCAGGAATTAGGGTTTCTTGACCTAATTCACCCCTAAGTTGACTTTTGGGACAAACCATGAGCCAAGACCTCAAGAGAGGGTTTGAGGTCTCTAATTAATTATATTGATCCATTTGGAACAATGGATTAATCCAAGAAGCTTGAGCAACAAGTCTCAATTTCATCTGCACCACAATTAGGGTTTTAAGGGAAAAGTCAACTGTAACTTTGACTTTTGACCAGGACATGCTCCCAAGCCCTAAGACATGATTCAATATGCTCAATGACACCCATGGAACATGTCCATCAAGTTTGATTTAGGTCAAGGACATGATTTCATGAAGAATGGCACATTTTGGAATTCATCTAATAAAAAGTCAATTGTGCACAAAAGTCAACTTTGACTTTTTGAGATTTTTCACCAAAATGGATTTTTAACCCTAAAATGATGTTAATGTATGATTTGAATCATCATTCATCAAGAAAAATCAAGAAAAGTTGGATAACTTTTAAAAGGGGTAACCATAAAAACTTAAAAAATTTTCTAAGTTAAAAATAAAGTGACAAGGGTACCAACTTTGGAGGATCATAACTCCTAAACCACAAAGCCATTTTTCCTCATCCAAAGATGGATTTGTAGCCTTCATTACCCTCTACAAAAAATTCAACTAGACCTAAGTCCAATTCATTAAGGATTTTGAGTTATGGAGTGATCAAAGTGGTTGAAAAATGAAAATGTCACTTTTTCCAACACTTAGTGAAATTTTCACTAAGTCAGAATCTGCCTTCACTTTTTGCCAAATGTAGGGGGATTTTTCACTTAGATTAAAAAGAGATCAAAACCAAACATGTTCAAACAGTTGTTGTATCATGTAAGGGCTTTCCAAAATGGTCAAGAGCATTACGAAATTCAACTTACACCATGAGATATGACATTGGCAAGTTGCCTTGCTGAAATCTGTCAAGGCAAGGCAGAATTTGCAATTTTGCTCGATTTGCCAAAATCAGCCAAATTCAAATGCTCCTATCCACTTGGACACATCTGAGGATTGAATCTAAAGGGGAAAATCACTGATCCAAGCCTCCAAAGTCTTTGGAACAAGAAATAGCATGTTGAACCTAGAATTACCAAAATAGGGACAAGACTCCAATTTTGGATTGAAGCATTTAATGGAAGCATCAAGGTGGCATGGACTGAGCCATTCTCATTTGAAATCAGTCAAGACTTATCTAAGACCAAGGGAACCACATCCCTGTGCCCTAACCTCTAGTCAATGGCTAGAGGAGACTTGCATTTCCATTGGACAACATTGGCCAAACCTACTTACCAGCTGCCATTCACTATTCCTTGCAAAAAAAACTTGCTCTACTATAAATAGAGCTCAATTGTGATCAGTTTGAGTACACCAAAGCCATCTAACAGATGCTTTCCTCAAAATCTCTTTCTCTTGGCAAAAATGCCTTTCTTAGCAAGGTAGCTATCGGGTTTTGAGTTTGAGAGCTTTTCCAATCAAACCAATCACTCACACACCTCACATACATCATATAGAAGTGATCCAAACACTCACATAACATCTGGAACACAGATTTCACAAAATCACCAGCCAATTGCTCAAGTTCTTGACAGTTTTGCAGTTGAGGTACCATCTTCAACTCCAAACCATTTCAATCCATTCCAAGCACTCAGACACATCACTTGGCACCTAGGGAAGCTATCCACATCATTGGAACCTAGCTGTAACACCTCCAACACAAATCACGATCACCAGCTGCAAGTGGTAAGCATGAGCTCTTCTAACTCTATGATCCACACAATTTTTGCTGCACAATAATTTGGCCATATGTTCATAATCATGCATGGAATGTTTTCCCTCAATTAATTGCATTATTTGAATTGTGTATCAAAAATCCTAGCCTTCATGCAGAAATTAGGGTTCTTGAGGATTTTTCATGATTTCTTGTTATATGTTTAATTTAAATGAAATTAATGGACATAGACATGATCATGAGGTTGAGACGAGCATAATGATATGTGGATTGCATGTTATAATCAAGTATTCAGGGAGATTGGATAGAAAATGCAAATCAGCCAAACCCAGAACACGCGCGTGTTCTTCAGCTGTTCTTGGCGCCATTTTTAGAAATTTGAATATTTGAATTTTGTGATTTTATTTAATTGATTCAAAAATTAATTTCTCTCTGAGTTTTAATGATTTTGAGTTGATTCTTTTTTTAATAATTCACAAAAATGTTAAAATATTTTATTTTATCAAAAAATCCCAAAAATATTATTTATTTCATATAATTGATATTTTTGCAAAGAATTAATATTTTAATTGTTTTTGACATTTTAAATATTTTTTCCACATTGATTTTGCAACTTTTAATGCTTTCTAATTATTTTGTAGGTCAATACTTAATTTTTGAAGCATTAATCCAAGATCATAATTTGTTTTTCATATGTTAAATAATTTTGATCATTTTAATTGAATTTTTATTCAATTAAATACATTTTTTAAAACAAATTAGGGTTTTTGGATTAATTCAACCCTCATAAATCATTTTCAAAACATTTGGGCCTCTATTAGAGTGTAAGACCCAACCAACTTTGTACAAAAAACCATTTTGGGCCTCACTTATTGTATAAGTCCCTCTGTACATTTTCAAATAAACGGCACGATCGTCGCCTTTTCAAAATAACACTGGGCCTACCCTCGAGTAGTAAGACCCATTTCTTTGCTTAAAACACTTTGGGCCTCTAATAGAGTGTAAGACCCAATCCCTTTTTAACCAAAACATTTTGGGCCTCACTTATTGTACAAGTCCCTCTGCGTTAAAAGAAAATCTCGGCGCGATCGCCATTTTAAACGATAAAACCCTGGGCCTCTCCTTGAGCTGTAAGCCCCAAATCTTTCTTTTTCAAAGCACTTTCTCCTTTGATTTTGAATATACTGTTGTTTTCAATCTTTCTTTGTTGAACAACTAACCAAACAGCATGGAAGCTCTACAACCGAGTAAGTGGTTATTGCTTTCATTTACTGCTTTCATATACATATAACTGTATTGTGGGGCTGTTTCGCTGTAAGTCTTCTTTCATAAACTCATATCAACTGTGTAATAATAGTATAGATATTTCATGTTTCCCCGGCAACTACGTCTAGAACTAAGTGACGCCGTTTTGTTTATTCGTAGAAATAGACAACTAGATCCCCAATAGGATCACCAGATACAGTCTTCTCTTCGGCTGTCCTCATTAGGAATTGTCAAGAAACTCTACTCCCAGAGATGAATGTATTCTCCGTGAATGGCATCTTTGAGTTTCTTCCAAATTCTCGAACTTTCCTGACTTTGATCTATTCTCGGTGAATAGCATTGCCTTGAATTTCTCGGGGTTTGGGGACCTCCGGGCTTCTTAAAAGCATCGGCCTCCTCTTGGGCATCGTACAAGGACCCACATGCTTCCTAAAAGCAACCCCGCCTCCTCTTGGGCTTAGTACAAGGACCCTACGGCTTCTTAGAAGTATTCACAGCCTCCTCTTAGGCTTCGTATAATGATCTCTTCCTCCGGGAATGATAGCCTTCTCTTGGGCTTCGTACAAGGACCGATCGACTTCTTAAAAGTTTCCAGCCTCCTCTTGGGCTTCGTACAAATTGTCCCAACAACCTCCTAGAGGTATAGAAACAGAACTTAATCATCTTCATAGAACAGTCCTTTCAAAGAGTCTACTACTATTTCTCAAAGCATAGTACAAAAGATGAAACTCTAGACATGGACAATCTAATATCCTTGAGTTTTCCAGTCATTCTCAAGTGACCTCTTCGTTAAATAGGAAGAAAACCTGTGGACTCAGACAGTCTTAATACCCTTCAGATTTCCCACTTCCTTGAAGAACAGGAATAACCCGGATCCTCGAATCAAAATCCTTGAGTACAGTGTTGCTCATATAAGAACTGATTTTCTCTTTAAATCAACATACTGGACCTGTCACTCAACTAAAACAGTAACCATAGCCTCCTCTTAGGCTTTGTATAATGATCCTTCTCCAGTTACAATAGCCTATCTCTTGGGCTTTATACAATGATTCTCCCCAGCGGAGTCGAACAACGTTTAGCCTCTCTCTCGGGCTTTGTACAAGTCACATAAAGAGACTCCCTCGTTGAGTCAATCACCCTTTCGCCTCCATCTCGGGCTTTATACGAGATACAAAATGGTTCTTATTGAGCCAAACAAATTTTAGCCTCCATCTCGGGCTTCGTACGAGATACCAAAAAACTCTCTTGTTAAGTCAAGTAGCCTTCATCTCGGGCTTTATACGAGATACCAAAAGACTCCATTGTCAAGTCAACCCCTTTTAGCCTCTCTCTCGGGCTTTGTACGAGACACATAATAGCCTCCTCTTAGGCTTTGTATAAGAAAACTACTGGTTGATCCAAATCAACCTTTTAGCATCAAAGCTGTGCCTCGTTCACAGTACACAAACATCAACAACTCCTTCCCCTTCATCTAATCGCTGTAAGCGGCAAGCCTCTGGATCATCTACATCCATGCCACTGTCCCTCTTTTAGCATGAGAAATTCCTAAGGAAAGATAGCATTGCTCTACACTGAGTTAAAGTCTTCTCCTTTAGGTTAAAACCCCCTATAAAGGAAATTATGGCATTGCCGGATTCACAAATCCCGGTCAAAGTAATTCTCCTTTATTACCAGTCACCCAACAGTTGTGACAGACAAACCTTTCTTTAGAGATGACAAATTCTCTCTAAAGTCAAACCTTTAGCTTCACATCTTGGGCTTTGAACAAGATACAAATGGACTTTTTAGCTTCATATCTTGGGCTTTGAACAAGATACAAAATACCTTTCGCTTCACGTCTTGGGCTTTGAACAAGACACCAAAAACAACCATTTCCTCCCATAGAATAGGAGGAACTACGAACGCTCTGATTTCCCTGTTTCGGTAAACGGGAATACGTAGGCATAAGATTGAAATAAAAATCTTAGCGAGCACACTAAACAAAAAACCCAAATCCCATATCTCCATCAATCAAAAGCAGTAATTCAAAAGCATCAGTCCTAACATCCTAATCCTTGTTCCCCGCCAGAAACCTTCTGTCTAGATAAAAAGAAAGAAAACCGTATTGGCAAAAATACAAATAACCAGTACAAAGGCCCCCCCACATTGATAACATCCGTAACCTAACAGATCGTTGTTTAAACTCAGTATGCAAATCAGGGTTAATTGGAGACATCTATTTCCCTTCCTTCATCAGCTTTAATAGGATAAAAAATGAATCGACCTGTAGTTTAAGCTCAACCGCAGAGAGCGACCAGCGCTTAAGAACCGCGTCCAAAATCGCTCGCTACAGGATGGCATGACTGCTGCTGAGGGATTTCCCCCTTTGTTGGACATAGTTACTTGCCATGAATCCCTAATTTTTGCCTGGATTGTACTTTGAGATTTCCAATCCACCAGGACGATTTCGATTATGTCTATAATTTTTTCCTGGACCGACCTTTCGGGTTTTCAATCCATCGAGACTTTTTTTTTTTATTATTTAGGCGAAGTATTTCTTGACTACGCCAATATTTGTGGGGTAGGCAAATTCCTCTCCATCCATGATTGCGAGTCTCAAGGTGCTGCCTAAGAAAGCTTTCTTGACCACATAGGGGCCGTCATAATTCGGAGTCCACTTGCCCCGGGAATCAGTAAGGAATGATTGTATCTTTTTGGGCACGAGGTCTCCTTTCCTGAAGACGCGAGGTCGAACCTTTTTGTCAAACGCCTTCTTCATCCTTTGCTGATACAACTGACCATGGCATAGTTTCGTTATTCGCTTTTCTTCGATCAGATTCAATTCATCGTGTCGACTTTGACACCATTCAGCCTCTGTTAGCTTAGCTTCCATCAATACCCGGATTGATGGGATCTCTACTTCTATGGGAAGCACTGCCTCCATGCCATATACTAGAGAGAAAGGGGTTGCCCCTGTTGAAGTGCGGATAGATGTGCGATAATGTAGCGTGAATTTTTGGACGTGTTTGCGAAGCACTATCGCTTTTGGGGTACTACAGTTCGATTCATTTTTTATCCTATTGAAGCTGATGAAGGAAGGGAAATAGATGTCTCCAATTAACCTTGCTTGCATACTGAGTTTAAACAGATGACTGTTGGTTTACAGATTCTATTGAGATTGTGGGTCTCTTTTAAGTTATTTTGTTAAAATAGTACCTGGGCGATTGGTGGGAGTTTAAGACTGATGGTTTTCGATTGATATGTGAAGGTATGGGATTTGGGACTTTGGATTAGTGTGCTCGCTAAGATTTTTCTTTCAATCTTATGCCTACGTACTCCCGTTTACCAAAACAGGGAAATCAGAGCGATCGTAGTTCCTCCTATTCTATGGGAGGAAATGGTGTTTTGGTGTCTTGTTCAAAGCCCAAGACGTGAAGCTGAAGGGTTTATTTGTATCTTGTTCGAAGCCCAAGATGTGAAGCTAAAAAGGTGTTGTCTTTAGAGAAAATTTGTCATCTCTAAAGGGGTCTGTTTGTCACTGTCGCTCCCGGGATTTTCATCCAAGTACAAATGCGATAGTGGCACTGAAACAGAGTCGCCAACAATGTGTATTTATCCCAAGAGAGGGAAAGGAAACACTGCGTAAACCTGAGGGAAAGGAAAGACCATGGTCTTACGACCAAGAGAACTGGGTTCGGGAGTAGGTTACGCGCGAGGAAGATATTAGCACCCCCACGCATCCATCGTACCCGATGGGATCCACGCTTGCTGCTTCAATCAAAAGGTGTAAGGAAAGGATACTGGGAAAGGAACTGCTAGCTGGAGAACTGGAAAAGGAAGGGAGAGAGAAAGAGAAAAAAATGTAGGGAAAATAAAAGAAGTGCTCGAATGGGCCCTACCCCACTGCCTACGTATCTCATCGGGAACATGAGAATCAGAGCGACGTAGTTCCCCTTAGCTAAGGGAAAATTGTTTGTGTTTTTTAGTGGAATACGTCAACGTTCACGTCCTAGCAGTTAGGTGTTGCAGCTCGCTATATGGAGACTTAGGCATTACCTGTTTACGATAGAACGGACATGGCGCATCCTTAAGGAATGAGTGAAGAAGATGAGAAGAGAGTTGTTTGTTTGTTTTTATCTTTTAAGAAAGAAGTGTTTTTATTGTTTTTGTGTTTTGTAACACATATTGTATTTAAGTCCATCACATAAGATCGAATGCCTCGCACATCATCCCCAGACGGGACGTACGCTAAACATTCTAAGAGAGTGAGAGAAGACCCCTCACCTCCTTATTCTCACATGAAAGGCTCAAATACAATATTTGTTATGCCTTTATTAAGTGTTTTTTACTTTTGTTTTGAGATGAGAAGAAGAGACTCAAATGGAAGCAAAAGGTGAAAACTAAAGGGGACTAAGAATCACCCTAATGTTATCATACATGGATGTTCCTATGGTTAATGTAGTTTGAGAAATCTAATCCTAAAAGAAAGGATAAGAAGAGCAAAAGAAGCAACTTACTTCCATGATGGAAGTTAAGTTGATCTTAAAGAGGGATGAAGAAGAAGTTATTCAAGGAAAGCATATAAATGCTTATCATGATCACAAGTTGAGCTATTAAAAGAGATAAGATAAAATGAAAGAAAGAAGTGCATGTGGAAGCATATCCACACACTTACTTACCCTTAGCACCTACATGAAAAGGTTAGTTCAAAAACTATTTACAAGAAATCCTAAGTAAAAGAACTTGGTCAAACAAGCCAATGGAAGGAAATAATGAAAACAACAGCTATTACAGCCCACATGCAACAGAACAGCAGTAAATTCAGCTTCATATACCAAACAGCAAACAACAGCTCATGTTCAGCATACAAAATGGGTGTAACAAGCATTTGGCAGCACATACTACAACATATATGTGTATAGTCAGCAATGAAAAATCAGGGGCAGCATGCACTCACAAATGATTCATTCATAAAAGAATAAACATGCTTCAAGCCTTGCACGTTATTCAATCAATCATGATCACAATCTCATTACAAATCACAGTGAACAATCCTTGAAATCAAACATGTTATAATGCACATTACAAAAGAATACACATTGTCAAGAATATGAGCAAGTCAAAAACAAGTATACATCTCTTGAAACGGAAAGAAAATGAACATGTGCATAGTAATTCTAGCAACATAACATCAATTAGCAATTAACCAGCTCAATGTGTATGCATTATGTATTTGTTGCATCAATTAATCAACAACGCAAACATAGACATTCATCGATTAACAATCAAAAGCCGTGTGTTGAAAAATCAAGTTCATACTGTGGTGTGAGTTAAAATAGCTCAAAAATAATCCACCAATCATCAATGCATTGATCCGTGAAGTTTAAACATGTTAAGGACCTCAAACAAGCAAGAAAATGCACAAAAATACACATTTTGTCCCAGAGTAACCGGTTAACAAACAGTGAGTAACCGGTTACTTAATTAAAAATCAAACAGTTTATGCAAAAATACACATGTTAACCGGTTAATAAACGGTGAGTAACCGGTTACTCTGGGTCAGTGGCAAAAAAAACCAGTTTCAAAAGCACTTTTCAGCAGCAAATCACTTCTTCAAACTTCCAAATGAACATGTACTCAATTAGGCACGAAATTACATTGAATTACAGTCAACAAACATCAATTGGATTTAATTAACAACCACACCAAGAATCATATTCAAGCATATGAATCCAAATCAAAAATCCACAAAGATCTACATCGAATAAGTTACGAATAAGCTAAAACGAGTGGAGACTTAGGGAAAACCAACCTACAAAGCGGAGAATTGCTTTGGTAATTGTTGCAAAGTAATCTTGGTGCAAAAAATGAAAGAAAACCAGAGATTCTTCAATCAATAGCCGAAATGCGTCGAAACCGAGCAAAATCGCGAAAATCCACCAAAATCCAACTTGCACCAAAATAAATGGTGAGAAACCTTTGGATTGAAGAAGAACAAGCTGAAATTCCAGAAAATCCAACCAATGCAAACCAAGAGATGAAGTTTAGCTCAAGAATTAATCACTTTTCAATGTAAAAAGTGATTATTCTTCAAGAAGTAAGAGCTTTTGTGTGTGGTTTTGGAAGGGAGAAGTAGAAGTTGTAGCAAAGTGAAGAGAGAAAATGAGAGTGAAATGTGAGAAATTTGAGAAAATAGTTGAAGATCCTTGAAAATGAGTGAAGCATCTCTTAAATAGATTTTAGGTTTGGAGTATGAGAGGTTTGGAATGAGGTTTGGGATGAGGTTTGGGTTTGGAGCTAGGGTCGGAGTTAGTTAGACTCAACTCACCGAGTCAAGTTAGTTAACTCAGTTAGTTAAGATCAACTCGGTTACGTGGAAAACAAGGAAACACAACTAGTGTATGGGTGTGTGACTTGGGCTGTAAGCAAGGCCTTGTGACTTGTGAACTTTCAGCATGAAACCACCATGTTCGAACCCTCATATGACCTTCATAACTTGTTCAAATGAAAAAATGTCCAACATCAAAGTTGAAGAGGGCATGGAGATGAACAACTTTGATGTTCAAAAATTTTTCATTTGAAGCCTTCTTAATGGAGAAAATTGGCTTGATATTTGGCACGGCAACTGTTTGATGAAATTATGGCCTGGAGGCCTGAACTTGCCTTGCCATGACTTGAGATTTGCCTTGATTTTACCAAACTTTGATTGATCATAACTCCCTCAATTTTGATCCGATGGAAGAGTTATTTATATGGATTTGAAGCTTAGAGTGTGATCTTCAATTGGCTCAGCTTGGACCTGAAGTTTGGAGCTTTCATCGTGAAGAAAAGGAGCCTCAAAGTGTGGTGCAAAATAGTGCAAACTTGCCATTTTTGGAAACCCTAAATTTCCAAAAAAGGAAACTTTGTACATTTCTTGATTTTTCATGATTCCTCCATCATCTCTTGATCAAATTTTGTCCAATGAACATATATAGCTTGAATTTCATCAATTTGACCTTAAAAAGTCAGGAGTTGACTTTTTCCACTATAGAGTTGACTTTTTCCCCAATTTCTTGATTCTCAAGCAACTGACCAATTGAACCTCTTCTGAAATGAACCAATGGCCAATCTTCCATCCTTAGATACTTGACATCATGTAGAAAACGTTGAGATCAAGTTTGAATCAAAATTTCATTAGGAGACTGTTTGAATCCAAGACCCTAATTTGGACTGCTTTTTGTTGCACCCCAAAATTTGCCCTCCTTACTTTATTACTAACTGGCTTATGTTGCATTGCATTTTGCATTATCATGTGAGCATATCATTGGTTCTTAACATGGGGTCAAGGTACCTGAGGTAGTGCTTCAGAGGGTCAAGCAAGAGTCCTGGTATTGTCCAAGAGAGTTCAGGTGGATCATCCTCTCCTAACCAGTGCATAGATTAAGGTTTTGAGATTCTTGGGTTTATTGCTCCAATAGGCAAGCTCCTTGGGTTTTTATCATCATCAAATGGCATATCTTATCTTTGTTGGAGAGGATACACGTCATATTCAGAGGAATTTGGATTTGGAGACTGTGTTATTTCCTCCTAGACTGAGGATGCCACAACTAGGGTTTGCTATAAAGTCAGTTTATTTCTGATTTTTTGGGCAAGACTTGATTCTATGGTATTCCTTGGGTCCCCAAGTATCAAGGGATGGGAGGTTGCCCATCAGTTTGGTTCAGGAGAAGTTCAATTGGCCAATGGATTGAAAATCAGTTGAATTGGGTAAAAGTCAACAGTAAGAGGAGAAGTCAACTGCGGAACTTTGAGGGTCTCTCCAAGGTTTTCAAGGTCTCACATCCTCATATGGTCTCCAAGGGACAATTTTCAGGAATCAGGAGTTTGTACAGAAGTTTCTAAATATGGAAAGTGACCTATAATAAAAGTTTCCTTTTTTGGCAAGTTCCTGCGCTGCATTCAACTTGACTTTTCACCATCAAGAAAGCTTCAAATGAATTTTCTCCAACATGAAAGTTGAATATCTTTTTCTCCTCTTTCCAACAAGTACTAGTGGGTCTCCATATCATTTGTGAAACTTAACTTATGGTCAAAAGAAGGCAAAGTGGTTTTTTAGGGTTTTTCATGGTGCCATTTTCACAACTTTGGGCATAATGACCTACAATCAAATCCATTGCTTCATGCCACATTCTAATATTAAAATACTTTCCTTAAGGATTATTTTGGGCCCAAGAATGAAGAAATTCCATTGTTTATTATTCACTTTCTTCCCATTATTAAAAAATGCCAAATTATTCAAAAGTCATGAATCAAAAAAGTTTCAAGGCCCAATTTAAATATGGTGTTATTAGCAATCCAAATGGAGGTGATCCATCAAATAATTCTCAAGTATCCATGCAAGGAGAAAGGTGTAATTCACATTATACATTTTTCCAAAATTATTCAAAAATCATTAAACAATGGATTACCCAAGCCCAATTCATATTCAGAGGCAAACCCTAGTCTTTATAAACCCATCCATGCACTGGTTAGGATCAATTCACGTGCATTTGAAGGAGAACAACAACTTGTACCCTAAAGCTTTCTTTCCTTGGATCTCACGAATTACAAGGTCTTTCTTCAAAGTTCTTCCACAAATCGCTTCCTGGTGATTTCTAGAACACAACCTAACCACCATTCGTAGCTAAAAGCGAGGATTCAGACAGTGCCATCTCAGGTTAGTCACTTTTTGCATGATCACGAGACTCTCCTTTTTGATATGCATAATGTTGTGTGATGTCTATAGATCATGCTGATATAATTTATTTTGAATATGGATGCGTATATTGCTTGTACCGTGCGTTTAAAGTTTTATGCCCTAACATGTTTCTCATCATTTTTTATTATGCGTTGATTATTTGCCAATTTGGATTGGATATTTGGAATCCTCACGTTTTTCTGGTCAGAATAGTGTACTCATATGCATTTTCTGGAAAAAAGTCACAACAGCTCACCGGAGAGGGTGGCCGGAGCCCTAGCTCCGGCGGCCGGAGAAAACGCAGTCCGGCGAGGGCCAAAGGAGGAAGATGAAGCACGGCCATTGATTTCCTTGATCTAACGCTCTCTATTGCTCCACGTGTCCTTTATTTTTATGTTTTATATTATTAATTGCGTGTGTGCCATCTTATGTGTGCTACCGTGCTCCCTTCAATCGTGGCCATTATTTTGGTTTTATTTTTGATCTTACGGTTGGTGTTGTGACAACACATAAATGAGGTCACATGCAAGGCATGTGGCTGGTCCATGGTGGGCTGCAGGCATGTTGGTATGTGCGTATCCACGTGGCTATGGTGTGCCTGGGCGATCACATCCGCTGATCATGATTACTTCTTTATTGCATTGACTTGTTGATGTCCGTTGGATTAGATGACTGGCCAAGATTAATTCTGGATTTTGACTGAATTCTATTACTCCCTCATTGACTGCGTTTTGGGTCCTTGGCCATTGGGCCTTTGCTTTTCACACCTCCCCTTCTGGCCCAACTATTATTCCAACGTGAATTCTCTGCTATTCGCACCCCCTTGCACTCTTTAATTCATTTTATTTTATTTTAATTTTACATTTTCATATTTTAATTATTAAAATTACCTAATTGCATTTTAAAATTCCCATAAAATTCATACATCACTTTTATCATCTTATAAATTTTCACAAATTTTATTTTTACTTTTATTTTATTTTTTATCAATTAAATTAATTGTTTAATTCAACTTCTTTTTGCATTACACATCTCATGCATACATAAATTTCTTCATTTTAATTCTCCTCATCTACAATATATTTTTTATCCGTTCTTTTTGAATTTGTTCACTAACATCCTAAATTGCATAAAAATATTTTTCTTTAATTTTTAAATTTATTTCATATTGCATTTAGGTCCTCCCCTTTGACACACCGAGCCCTAATTCCCACCTGAACTTTGCCTATTTATTTGAACGACTAATATCTTGATTTTTTGCAGGGACTTTTGATATATTGTTTACCTCTAGTTGCGGAACCTTAATGTTTAATTTAGGAATTTTAGGAGTCATTTTTTTAAATTATCTGATTTGTTTTCACTTGAGATTTTCTTGCAGGCGCATCCTTGACTTTGTATGATTATCTGTTTGAAAAGGCACTTGTGCCAGTTTCTTTGGGGCTGTTTCTTTGTTTCTTTGATTCATGTTTGGATGATAATCATTGTTGTTTGCCATTGTGTGATTTTCATTCACCTCCTTTCTCTTACTTATGTTTGTTTCTCACTAACCTTTTATGCAGGGACTAAGGTAAGTTCTTTAAGGGTATGGATAAGTATCCATGGTCACCCTTACTTTTTCCTTCCCTCATTTTCTTCTTTAGGGTTTAGGTTGAACCTCACTAACCGTAGGTCACCCATGCATGATGACTTTAGGATTCATAGTCCCCCCTTAGAGTTACCCTTGTGTCTTCTCTCTTCTCATCTCAAATCTCTTTAAAACACTTAATAATAATAAGGTGTATTGCGCACGAGCCTTAAGTATGGGGAATGAGAAATGAGGGGCTTCCTCTCATCTTTCTAGAGTGCTTAGCGAGCGTCCTGTCTTGGGACGATGCATTAAGTATTCGCCCCTGTGCCCTAGACTTTGGTACAATGCAACTTAGGAACTAACTTAAGCCACTTCTGTCCTAAAAAACACAAACCAACTTCAAACATTTTTGTCCTTCGGGACCTTCAACTTAAAGGCTATTTTAAAAAAGGGCACGTTACCTTCCGTCTGAGTCGCAAACAGGCATCGACCCTAACTGTCGGACGCGAACTTAACGTCGCTCATAAAAAACACAAAAAGAACTTGGTCCGAACTACGTTGACTCTGAATTCCCCATTGCACAAGGGGGGTACGTAGGCCTAAGACGTCGACGTCCTACCGAGTCTGTCTTAGTTTTTCCCTCCCCCGTCTTAGTACAGCCATAGATGATAGGATAACTCACCCTTATATTAGACAACAAGCGTGGATCCCATCGAGTACGATGGACGCGTGGGGTGCTAGCACCTTCCCCTCGCGTAACCGACTCCCGAACCCAGGTTATGGTTGCGATGACCATTCCTTTCCCCCTTCCTAAGGTTTATGCAGTGTTCCCTTTCCCTCTCCTGGGATAAATTTACACGGCTGGCGACTCTGTTTTTCCGCGCCACTCTCCCGTTTGTACCTGGATGAAAATCCTGGGAGCGACAGCTGGCGACTCTGCTGGGGACTCTGGTTGACCTATGCTGGTCCATCCCTAAGCGAGTCAATCCTAACGCTTGCTTGTCTTTGTTCTCTCTGGGTGTGTTGTTTTGATTTGGTTTATGTGTTGTATTTTATTTTTATGTTTTATTTTTACCGCATTTTCTGCATTTCATTCTTTATTACTGTCATGCTGCTATGCTGTGCTGGCTGTCTTTGTTTTGCAGGTTGGGTGGGACCGAGAGCTAAGCCCAATACCAAGGCTTGAGAATACCCTAGGACTAGAGTGGAAAGTAGTGGGACCTACGTGCCCGCTTGGTACGTTTGTGTGTTCACGAAATTCACAACCAGACGAGGCTATCTTGGGATGCATTCTAACGTGTGTGTCTTGCGCATGTTGGGGTGTTGATCTAGAGAGCTGTCGACTCTGGTGACCGATCATTGAGGACCTTAGTGAAAACATCCCTCTTTAGTGGTGACAGTGGCAGACCACATCCTGTGGCAAACCCATTCGCACCCGAGGGCCCGCTTTGGAACTCGCATAGGACGGCCCCTACGTTTTGAAGAGAATCAGTGGAGGCACTCCTTGATTGACTTTAGTACTGTTCTCCGAGGGATGAATGTACTATTATTTCTCAACCTCAGTGCCAAAGCTGAGGACCTTCTGCTTTGGAGAATCAATTGAGGTCTCCTCGATTGATGATGATGCCAAACCAGAAATGGTGAACGTATCATCATTTCTCGACCTGAGAGCCCGGGATACTAAACATCCTAGTACCCACATGTGAGAGGGGATGGCCGTTTGCAGGTTTGCAGGTAACCGAGACTTTCAACCTACCCAGTTTTCTGGATTTCTCATCAATGTCTGATTATTTGGGTTCCTCAGTGGTTCAGAGTTCTGGTTTTCTGGTTTCTCGTTCAGCTAATAGCACAACACATCCAACAGTGTGCCTTGACCCCATGTTTGCATGAGCATATCATTTTTCTTGCATTCTGACGTGTTTGACATTTTTCAGGGCTTGCATCTTACTCTTGATTCCGGTTTTCTGAGGTTACTTCAGTATGGATGTTCAGAGAAAAAAGACTGTCGCCTATTCATTCCCAGAGCTGACTTTGACACTGATTCACAAATTGATTAATATGGCTGGTTCCGGAGTTCGTACAGAGTTCAGTGGAAGGTATGGAAGACTTCTGAAATTTGTCTATAATATCTCCCAGTATGAGAAGGATGCCATTCACACACTTCTTCAGTTTTACGACCCGTCTCTGCGTTGCTTCACTTTCCCGGACTACATCTTGGCTCCAACGTTGGAGGAATTCTCATTTATTTTGGGAATTCCTATCAGTCATGATATAGTTTTCTTTTCTAAGGAACACCCCGGTATGAAAGAAATGGCTGTGGCTCTTCATATTAGTGAATCCGTCCTGAACAGTAATGTTGAAGAAAAAAAAGGGGTTAAGGGTTTCTTGTTGAAGTTCTTATTTGATCAAGCTTGTATACATGTCAAAGAGAAGAACTGGACTGCTTTCCAAGCTATTCTGGCTGTGTGTATCTATGGGATTGTGCTGTTTCCAAATATTCCTGATCTGGTGGATAAGCACGCCGTCAGGATCTTTACGTCGAAGAATCCTATACCTACCTTGCTAGGTGATGTGTACCATTCAGTTCACTATAAGAATGAGAATAGGCGTGGGAAAACTGTAAGTTGCTGTGCACCACTCTTAGCTACTTGGTTTTTGAGTCGTCTCCCTGAATCTGGCGCTTTCGTTGATACGAAAGATTCTCTGAAGTGGTCTAAGAGGGTTATGGGCTTGACTGCTGATAACATCGTTTGGATTAATCGTGACTTGCTAGGAGTGGAGATTATTTGCAAATGCGGAGAATTCCCTAATGTTCCCTTGATAGGGAGGAAAGGTGGAATTAACTATAATCCCTCCAAGGCTATCAGACAGTTTGGCTATCCTTTGAAGAATCCACCCGAAGAGCGAGATGTCCGAGAATCCTTATTCTTCAATGGTATTGAGGATCAAGGGTTGATAAAGAAAGTTGTGAATGCTTGGAAACAAGTGACTAAGAAGGGTAAGATTCTATTCGGGAAAAGCAACAATCGGGCTTTCCCTCCCTATAAAGAGTGGATTAAGAAGAGAGCAGAAGAGGAGCTTCTTCCATTCCCGGTGGAACCACCTTTGTACCCTTTGGTGATCGAGCCTCCTACCACCGTTGAGTTGGAGAAGTATAATAAATTATGGGCTGAAAAGGAAAGGTTGTGGGAAGAAAATAATGAGCTAAAGAGAGAGATTTATCAGTGGAAGTATGAGCGGGGTGAAGCTGTTTATGCCGCCAAGTTGAAGACAGAGCTCCTTGCTAAAGCAGAAAAAGAGCTTGCTGACATGGTCGCGTACAGAGGGAGAATGAAACAAGCTTTGGATGGTATCAGTAGCGTTCTCAGGTCCAAGGAGGAGGAATTAGGCAAGGCTTTGTTGAAGATTCACAGGTTCAATGATCACCAAGAAACTGCCATGGCTGAGAATAAGAGAAAGGAAGACGACTACATAGCTAAGATTGATCAGTTGAAGTCGACGCTCAAGAAGAAAGACCCCGAGATCTTATCAGGGATATTCAAGAGACAAGTAGTCAGAGATCGACTCAAGGAAGCCATAGCCTCCATGGAAGAACTGAAAGTCCAAGCTGAAGTGAAGAAACCTAGACATGAGGGTCCTAGTATGGATAGTGTTTCTGGAGAAGACGCTTGGGAGTTGCATTGCCGATACTTGGATGGGATCATACACAGGAGAGACCTTCTCATTCAAGGACTAATTCAAAAACCTAAGCATCCCGACACGAGAAAGCTGTTCGAGGAAATTCAAGACTGGTGCAGAAAGCATAATGGATGAGGGGGATTGACACTTGTGAATTTTGATGATATGCCATAGTTTTCTGTTCTCTTTTATTGTATTTGGATCACCACCAGGCTTGTTGGTTGGGACCTATGGTTTTTATATTTAGACTCGTTATCTCGGATTTGTGATGGTTGACATTTGACTTTTCTCTAGTTTTCTTATTATATGAGCAGAAGTTCCATTATATCTTGTTATTAAACCGGAATCAAGGGGTGGATCGCCTTGTGAATTTTAAAACACGTCCATTTGCATTTGCATATTCATAATCATTTCGCATAATCATTTTGCATGACAGGTGTTTATCTCCGGTATTCTTATCTTGTTATAATCTCAGAATTGCAGAGTTGATCATGGAACGAGTTCAAGCTGAGTTGAGTGAACTGAAGGTTCAGATGGGGCAATTTGGGGAAGACATGCTCCAAGAGCAGAGGATACTGAGGGAGGAGATCAATCAGTTGAAGGCTCAGATGGGTATGATCATGGAAATGTTGAATAGGGTGTTGAAGAAGGAAGACAGTCTTGTGCCCGCTTCCACAGCAGAGGTTCTCATTCCTCCCATCTCTTTGGGGTCTCCTCTAGACCGTGAACTGCCTCGTGGATCCTCCCCACCGTCAGAGCTTTTTCATCAACAACCATTTCTTGAGGGTTTTAATCCAGAAAATCTTGAAAAGAAGTTTGATCAGATTCCGATGCCTTACGCTCAGTTGCTTCAGCACTTGCTCAAGTTTCAGCTGATTGAATTGATTGTTGCGGGACCTCCACACACCAAGTTTCGTATGGGTTCCAACGTCCATGATAGGTGTGAATTCCATTCAGGGGAACCTGGTCATAATGTTGAAGATTGTAAGATGCTCAAGTACAAAGTCCAAGAGCTCATTGATTCAGGGGTAATCAAGTTTACATCAGTTGGCACTGGTAAACAAAGTGATGTTACTCCCAGTGTTGCAAAGGGATTGAGGACTCCCTCTTTTTCCAAAGGATCCACCTCGCGTCAGGGATCTCTTCCACAATCCTTGTTTGTGCCTCAGCCGAATGAAGAAAGGAAAGTGCAGTGCCAAACAAGGCGCCCAAATCAGCATCGACAGCAGAATTATCAGCAACAGGGGCAACCGAGACCCAGAAGGCCCAACAGGATATTTGATCCTATTCCTATCCCTTGTAGTCAGTTGTTTGTTCGCCTTCTCGAGAACTCTCTAATTCAAACGAGGAGTACCACGCCAGTACCGTACCCTATTCCTCCGGATTATGACATGACCACTAGGTGCGAGTTCCACTCGGGAATGTTTGGGCATACGATTGATGAGTGTAAGGCATTCCAGCACAAGGTGCAAGACCTGGTAGACTCCGAGATCATTGTATTCACTGAAGATGATATGTACATCAATGGAAGCCTCCTTTCTCAAATGAACACTCAGTCTGCAAGTACGTCCAAGCAGAATTAAGCTTCCTCAGCAATGGCGATCTTCAGTTTCTTTACTGCATTTTCATTTGTAGTTTTTTTTCATTCATTTCTTGTTAAAGCATCGTATGTATGCAAGACTTGTTTGTTTTTTTTAGGATGATATTAATGCAATAAGTATGTTTTCCTTGAAGTAATCCATTCGTGTTCACTCTTAAATGTTTATATGCACTGCAATACCAATTTTTTTTTTGCTTAGAACTCTTGAGGGAGGATGACGAAATAAGAACGCAGGTTTCTAATGGTACGCTTTTGGATAGAACCCTGTTGAGGATGTACAAGCATTGTTTCAAACCCCTAAACACTGGAGAGATAAGGAGATAAACCTTCGTTAACCCCTTTGAGCCTTGGAGTAGGAGCATCTTTTGTACGAAAAAACCCTCATACTTAACCCAGGGGCAGGGTAGGCGTCAGTTAGTTTGACCAAGCGTCCAAATTTCAAGGAGAGTGTGCATTCGAGGAACAATTACCTTCTATCCCACCGGCAAAAGGTCAAGAGATACAAAACCACGATGGTCATTCATCAACAACTAAGGAGTGAGACAGTCACAATCCTTTCAAGAAAGTAAGACAACCAGCGTCACACACTTTGTTCAAAAGAGGAATATAAAAAGAAAGAAAAGAGAAAAGCCCGCTAAGTCGAAGCAACTTAGGCAAAAGTTAGGACATCCCACTGGACTTCAAAAATCGAAAAAACTCAAAAAAGTCAGTCCAGACAAAATTAGGGATCAAAAAAACAAAAAAGGCAAAAGAAAGGAAAAATCAGAGGCGTTACAAGAGAAAATCCTCGATAAGAACAAATTCGTGTGATTACAGACGCAAAAGACAAAAAGGGGTGACTGTCATTCCAAAACTTCCTTAGGTGCCAAACCATTAGTTGCATGAGCTCCTTGAAGATCATAAACCTTTGGAGAGATGAGCGTTTGAGTCATATTAACTGAACATAGGATGGGAGAACATCACGAAGAGTGGGTGGGCACCGATAAATTTTGAGCCGTAAATCCTTTTTTCTAAAACCGCGAACCAGGCCACGTTACAACCCTTAAAAGTCCTAATTGAAACAGGGTTTATTCCGAAAGCGTACTTCAACAGGATAGCGTTCCTGATTCCTATGAGTTGTGCTAATAAGATTCGTTGGTATTGCATGTGCGCATTGTTTCTGCCATTCAAAAATCAAGGTCGCATCCCAGCAAGTGATTCGTTCACAGGGCTTTGCGACACATTTTCATAAAAAACTTCAAGGTCAACATGAATGTTGCATTAGGATTATCATTCTCATAAATAACTTGTTCTGTTTGCATACATGTGCCTAAACATCAATGGCAGCTTACACAGTGAACGTCAGTCAAGAAGCTTGATCCTACCAAGTTGAGATGCTTGAAAATTCTGAAAGACAATCATATGAAAGGGCATGCTGCCAAGAGATTCAGCGTAGAGTGGACTCTCCCCAGTAATTCGTGTTAAGATGTAGCCAATCTGGGGCAGTCACGTCGAGAAAACTCTCCAAAATTCAGTTATTCTGGGGCATTCATTCTAGGATCAGGGGCAAAGTCACTTCAAAGCCCATAGTGGGGCAGGCCACCTCTAGAGCATGGGAGATCGTCCACTCCTGAAAATGGTTAATTGAAAACACCTCCTCAAGGTTCAAGATACTAAAGCAGAGCATTGTCAAGTCATTGCAATCCCTTTCGAGGTAATGTACGTCGTGGATTATAAAGAATGGGGCAGTTATGTCGAGATATGATAAATCTCTCCAAGAGTTTGAAGACCCTGGGGCAGTGCAAACGCCCGATCTTCTGTAAAATCCTCTTGAGATGAAAAGTTTAAAGAGCCGCTTATGACCATAAAGACAAGTCAGGGCAACGGGATTGTACTTCCCCAGCAGGTTGCTCTCCCCAGCATTGAGATTGCTCCTTCCCCAGCAGGACAAGCTTTCCTCAGCAGAGCAGACTTCCCCCAGCAGGAGACGTGGGAAGTATTTTCTCCAGATCAAGGCGTTATTTCCCCACAGAATCAGGGTGTTCACCTTCCCCATCCAGTCAGGAAGCGTGCTCTCACCGACAATGTCATATTCTAATCCCCAGCAAGGTGAGAGTAAAGTCATTCTCCCCGCCAGCAGACTAAGATCAACAGTATCCCCAAGTAGGCTAGTATCATGGACTATTTTCCCCAGCAAGTTCTGAACCAATTGGATATTAGCAATTTTTCCGGTTCCGTTATTGGCGTTCATCCTCAACTCCCCAGCAGAGGAGAAATCTCAGGTTTTGGATGTTACCTTCAGTGAAAGACATGTGGGGTCCCCGGTAGTTCTTTTGAGATTTCATCCCCAGGAGAAGTTGTTGATCCGAAGAGTCGATCAGTATGACACTTCTAAGCAGAGTTCCTAGATTCAGAGGACAATTTATTCTTGTCATCCCCAGCTGAATGGATCTTTTCTCTCCAGCATTTATTTTGCTAGAGAGACCCCTTTTGCATATCATAAGCATTCGCATTGCATCCTCAAGCACATAGCATTTCCATTTCGTATGGAGCATTACGCCATAATTCAAACATTTACTTCGAAGCATAAGCCATGTTTGATACTTTCCTTGCCAGTTCTCTTTCTCAGCAGAGATGGCATGACTCAGGAGATTTTGGAGGAATGCGTTCCTCATACTGGTGCTCCCCGGCAGAGTCTTTTATTTAGACTTCTCCTTTCCCAAGCATAGTCTTTTATTTAGACTTTTCCTTTCCCCGGTGGAGTCATCTTATCTGTGGATCATGGGTCCGTTAGAAGTTTGTCTGGCCTTTCTCTTTTGAAATCCCGTTCTGGTTTAAACCAGAAGTTTTGTTGCACGTTATCCCCAGTGAAGTCGCCATTTATTTTGCTAGTTTCCCTTTATCAGCAGGGATGGCATCAGTTTGCTAGTTTCTCTTTATCAGCAGAGATAGCGATCTTTTGGATAGTTCTTCGTCAGTTTCCCTTTATACGCAGGGATGTCATCAGTTTGCTAGTTTCTCTTTATCAGCAGAGATAGCGATCTTTTGAAGATTTTCTTTCGTCAGTTTCCCTTTATCAGCAGGGATGGCATTTATTTTGCTAGTTTCCCTTTATCAGCAGGGATGTCATCAGTTTGCTAGTTTCTCTTTATCAGCAGAGATAGCGATCTTTTGAAGATTTTCTTTCGTCAGTTTCCCTTTATCAGCAAGGATGGCATTTATTTTGCTAGTTTCCCTTTATCAGCAGGGATGGCTTCAGTTTGCTAGTTTCTCTTTATCAGCAGAGATAGCGATCTTTTGGATAGTTCTTCGTCAGTTTCCCTTTATCAGCAGGGATGTCATTTATTTTGTTAGTTTCCCTTTATCAGCAGGGATGGCATCAGTTTGCTAGTTTCTCTTTATCAGCAGAGATAGCGATCTTTTGGATAGTTCTTCGTCAGTTTCCCTCTATTAGCAGGGATGGCATATTTCGAGATTCCTTTGTCAATTCTCTTTATCAGCAGAGATGACTTTATACCCAGCATAGCTAGCACTCGTCTGCGTTGTGACAGTACAACATTTATGGCTAATTCTCCAGTAGAGGATTGCAAATTTCCGGGTTCTTTGGTATTCATTCTCCGTGGATCCAGAATGTCTGAGAGCCGTCGCTATCATACCTTCAGGACCAAGTCGATTGAATAGGGGCAGCTGTTGCACCCCAAAATTTGCCCTCCTTACTTTATTACTAACTGGCTTATGTTGCATTGCATTTTGCATTATCATGTGTGCATATCATTGGTTCTTAGCATGGGGTCAAGGTACCTGAGGTAGTGCTTCAGAGGGTCAAGCAAGAGTCCTGGTATTGTCCAAGAGAGTTCAGGTGGATCATCCTCTCCTAACCAGTGCATAGATTAGGGTTTTGAGATTCTTGGGTTTATTGCTCCAATAGGCAAGCTCCTTGGGTTTTTATCATCATCAAATGGCATATCTTATCTTTGTTGGAGAGGATACACGTCATATTCAGAGGAATTTGGATTTGGAGACTGTGTTATTTCCTCCTAGACTGAGGGTGCCACAACTAGGGTTTGCTATAAAGTCAGTTTATTTCTGATTTTTTGGGAAAGAATTGATTCTATGGTATTCCTTGGGTCCCCAAGTATCAAGGGATGGGAGGTTGCCCATCAGTTTGGTCCAGGAGAAGTTCAATTGGCCAATGGATTGAAAATCAGTTGAATTGGGTAAAAGTCAACAGTAAGAGGAGAAGTCAACTGCGGAACTTTGAGGGTCTCTCCAAGGTTTTCAAGGTCTCACATCCTCATATGGTCTCCAAGGGACAATTTTCAGGAATCAGGAGTTTGTACAGAAGTTTCTAAATATGGAAAGTGACCTATAATAAAAGTTTCCTTTTTTGGCATGTTCCTGCGCTGCATTCAACTTGACTTTTCACTATCAAGAAAGCTTCAAATGAATTTTTCTCTAACATGAAAGTTGAAGATATTTTTCTCCTCTTTCCAAAAAGTACTAGTGGGTCTCCATATCATTTGTGAAACTCAAGTTATGGTCAAAAGAAGGCAAAGTGGTTTTTTAGGGTTTTTCATGGTGCCATTTTCACAACTTTGGGCATAATGACCTACAATCAAATCCATTGGTTCATGCCACATTCTAATATTAAAAGACTTTCCTTAAGGATTATTTTGGGCCCAAGAATGAAGAAATTCCATGGTTTATTATTCACTTTCTTCCCATTATTCAAAAATGCCAAATTATTCAAAAGTCATGAATCAAAAAAGTTTCAAGGCCCAATTTAAATATGGTGTTATTAGCAATCCAAATGGAGGTGATCCATCAAATAATTCTCAATTATCCATGCAAGGAGAAAGGTGTAATTCACATTATGCATTTTTCCAAAATTATTCAAAAATCATTAAATAATGGATTACCCAAGCCCAATTCATATTCAGAGGCAAACCCTAGTCTTTATAAACCCATCCATGCACTGGTTAGGATCAATTCACGTGCATTTGAAGGAGAACAACAACTTGTACCCTAAATCTTTCTTTCCTTGGATCTCACGAATTACAAGGTCTTTCTTCAAAGTTCTTCCACAAATCGCTTCCTGGTGATTTCTAGAACACAACCTAACCACCATTCATAGCTAAAAGCGAGGATTCAGACAGTGCCATCTCAGGTTAGTCACTTTTTGCATGATCACGAGACTCTCCTTTTTGATATGCATAATGTTGTGTGATGTCTATAGATCATGCTGATATAATTTGTTTTGAATATGGATGCGTATATTGCTTGTACCGTGCGTTTAAAGTTTTATGCCCTAACATGTTTCTCATCATTTTTTATTATGCGTTGATTATTTGCCAATTTGGATTGGATATTTGGAATCCTCACTTTTTTTGGTCAGAATAGTGTACTCATATGCATTTTCTGGAAAAAAAGTCACAACAGCTCACCGGAGAGGGGAGGGCTCCGGCGGCCGGAGAAAACGCAGTCCAGCGAGGGCCAAAGGAGGAAGATGAAGCACGGCCGTTGATTTCCTTGATCTAATGCTCTCTATTGCTCCATGTGTCCTTTATTTTTATGTTTTATATTATTAATTGCATGTGTGCCATCTTATGTGTGCTACCGTGCTCCCTTCAATCGTGGCCATTATTTTGGTTTTATTTTTTATCTTACGGTTGGTGTTGTGACAACACATAAATGAGGTCACATGCAAGGCATGTGGCTGGTCCATGGTGGGTTGCAGGCGTGTTTGTATGTGCGTGTCCACGTGGCTATGGTGTGCCTGGGCGATCACATCCGCTGATCATGATTACTTCTTTATTGCATTGACTTGTTGATGTCCGTTGGATTAGATGACTGGCCAAGATTAATTCTGGATATTGACTGAATTCTATTACTCCCTCATTGACTGGGTTTTGGGTCCTTGGCCATTGGGCCTTTGCTTTTCGCACCTCCCCTTCTGGCCCAACTATTATTCCAACGTGAATTCTCTGCAATTCGCACCCCCTTGCACTCTTTAATTCATTTTATTTTATTTTAATTTTACATTTTCATATTTTAATTATTAAAATTACCTAATTGCATTTTAAAATTCCCATAAAATTCATACATCACTTTTATCATCTTATAAAATTTTCACAAATTTTATTTTTACTTTTATTTTATTTTTTATCAATTAAATTAATTGATTAATTCAACTTCTTTTTGCATTACACATCTCATGCATACATAAATTTCTTCATTTTAATTCTCCTCATCTACAAAATATTTTTTATCCGTTCTTTTTGTATTTGTTCACTAACATCCTAAATTGCATAAAAATATTTTTCTTTAATTTTTAAATTTATTTCATATTGCATTTAGGTCCTCCCCTTTGACACACCGAGCCCTAATTCCCACCCGAACTTTGCCTATTTATTTGAATGACTAATATCTTGATTTTTTGCAGGGACTTTTGATATGTTGTTTGCCTATGGTTGAGGAATCTTAATGTTTAATTTAGGAATTTTAGGAGTCATTTTTTTAAATTATCTGATTTGTTTTCACTTGAGATTTTCTTGCAGGTGCATCCTTGACTTTGTATGATTATCTGTTTGAAAAGGCACTTGTGCCATTTGGTTTGGGGCTGTTTCTTTGTTTCTTTGATTCACGTTTGGATGATAATCATTGTTGTTTGCCATTGTGTGATTTTCATTCACCTCTTTTCTCTTACTTATGTTTGTTTCTCACTAACCTTTTATGCAGGGACTAAGGTAAGTTCTTTAAGGGTATGGATAAGTATCCATGGTCACCCTTACTTTTTCCTTCCCTCATCTTCTTCTTTAGGGTTTAGGTTGAACCTCACTAACCGTAGGTCACCCATGCATGATGACTTTAGGATTCATAGTCCCCCCTTAGAGTTACCCTTGTGTCTTCTCTCTTCTCATCTCAAATCTCTTTAAAACACTTAATAATAATAAGGTGTATTGCGCACGAGCCTTAAGTATGGGGAATGAGAAATGAGGGGCTAACTCTCATCTTTCTAGAGTGCTTATCGAACGTCCTGTCTTGGGACGATGCGTTAAGTATTCACCCCTGTGCCCTAGACTTTGGTGAAATGCAACTTAGGAACTAACTTAAGCCACTTCTGTCCTAAAAAACACAAACCAACTTCAAACATTTTTGTCCTTCGGGACCTTCAACTTAAAGGCTATTTTCAAAAAGGGCACGTTACCTTCCGTCTGAGTCGCAAACAGGCATCGACCCTAACTGCCGGACGCGAACTTAACGTCGCTCATAAAAAACACAAAAAGAACTTGGTCCGAACTACGTTGACTCTGAATTCCCCATTGCACCAGGGGGGTACGTAGGCCTAGGACGTCGACGTCCTACCGAGTCTGTCTTAGTTTTTCCCTCCCCCGTCTTAGTACAGCCATAGATGATAGGATAACTCACCCTTAGATTAGACAACAAGCGTGGATCCCATCGAGTACGATGGACGCGTGGGGTGCTAGCACCTTCCCCTCGCGTAACCGACTCCCGAACCCAGGTTATGGTTGCGATGACCATTCCTTTCCCCCTTCCTAAGGTTTATGCGGTGTTCCCTTTCCCTCTCCTGGGATAAATTTACACGGCTGACGACTCTGTTTTTCCGCGCCACTCTCGCGTTTGTACTTGGATGAAAATCATGGGAGCGACACTTTTGATAGGAGATGATGCACTATCCAATCTTCTTGATGAATTCCCATATTCTCATGACTTGTGAGATCATTTGGGATGACATATGATGTAAGAGATTCTTGAGGCTTGTTTGAAGACCCTTGGCTCTTGTTCTCCTGCTTTTCTTTGGCTTTCAATTGTTCAAACCTTGAAGCACTAGATACCATGCCTTGCAACCAATGATATGCAATTTATGACCTACTATGGAATGCAAATGAGTAAAGCATAGACCAATTTATTGAGAAAACATGAGGGGAAATTTTGAGGTATTACAGCTTCCCCTATTCAATCAACTATGAATCTAAATAGATGAAAGCAAAGGCTATCAGGAATTCAAGATACATAGGGATTGAATACAAAAAATAACCGAGAAAATTTGCACTGTGTGAATAAAGAAAAATGTGGTAAATGAAACAATGGTAAGGAAGAAAAGTTTGTGAGAAAGAATTTGGAATCATTGGACCCCATAGGAAACCTGTCGGGAACTGGTGAACTACCTGTCGGGAACTGGTAAACTACCTGTCGAGAACTGGTGAACTACTTGTCTGGAACTGGTAAACTTGGACCTGAGTTACCTATCGGGAATGGGTAAGTGGACCTGTCAGGAACTGGTAAGGTTCAAACTAAAGGGAGTTGTCGGGGACGGCTACAGTTTATAACCAAGGCTTACCTATCGGGAATGGGTAAATGGACCTGTCGGGAACTGGTATGGTTAAAACTCAAAGGTGCTGTCGGGGACGGCTACAGTTTATAACCAAGGCTTACCTATCGGGGATGGGTAAATGGACCTGTCGGGAACTGGTATGGTTAAAACTCAAAGGTGCTGTCGGGGACGGCTACAGTTTATAACCAAGGCTTACCTATCGAGAATGGGTAAATGGACATGCGAGAACTGGTATGGTTAAAACTCAAAGGTGCTGTCGGGGACGGCTACAGTTTATAACCAAGGCTTACCTATCGGGAATGGGTAAATGGACCTGTCGGGAACTGGTATGGTTAAAACTCAAGGGAGCTGTCGGGAACGGCTACAGGAATTCTATCAGAAATGGTTCCGAGACACTTGTAAGCCGAGAGATATGACTCTGTGGGGAGAAAAATGATGAAACCCTTTGCGCTGCTTTGCAATGCCTGTTAGGGAATGACCAAGACGTTCTTTCTGGCTTTGTCAACGATATAAGGGGCAAAGTTTTGGGCTCTCGCACGAGGTATCAAAACTGGCCTATGCTTCACATGCATATGTTTGAATTTTTCCATGGCGTAATGCTCCATCTCAATGGAAATGCTATGCGTTTCGAGGATGCTATGCATACTATATGCAAAATGAAGAGAGGTCCTCAGCAAAATAAATGCTGAGGAAAGGTAACTCCGCTGGGGATAACAAGCTGGATTGACTTCGTGGTCGCAAACCGTACTGGGGAAGACAAATTGACCTGGTCTCCTGATCTGGGCTCTGACCTGACAAACCTGTTGAGGTTGCTATAGGAAATGATAACTTTGTTGGGGAGGCATCATCTGAATCAATCTACTTGGGGAATAACTATAACCATAGAACTTCGCTGGGGAAATGAGCTTACAATAAACTCTACTGGGAAGAACCACTTCAGAGCGTCTCGTGCTGGAAATGTCCCTTGAGAGGATTTTACAGAAGACTATGCCTCTTCAAACTCTACTGGGGATAATAGATTTGGAACACCTCCTGCTGGGGAATTTTCAAAATGCTCCATGATTGGGACGACGACTTCACTGGGGATTCACAACCGTTATCGACACAGAAAAACTTGTAGCTGTTGGAAGTACTAAACGGGAGAATCGACTTAATAAGATACAACGCTGCCCATTTGAAATTGACTTGTTAATATCGAATCGTGGTGCGCGACCGTCGGCCAGACGATGGATTCAATCAGTAAACGTTGTGACAAAAGAGTGAAATGAGAATCCTTTTTTCTGAACATGATGGCTTCAGTACTACCACTTGACAATGTTGCTAGGGATCACGAAGCTCTGTAAATACGCCGGGGATGACCGCCTCCAAGAAGTACTTTCCGGCTGAGGAACCGTCTCTGCTTGGGGAGGAACTATCATTTGCGCTTCGTAAAGGATTTTGGCTTGAAGGCTTGAAGACGTCATACATCTTTGAATAGCTATCCAGCGAACTCTCAACACCTGCAAACAAAAGAATACGCACATATGCCCCAGGGAAACATGGGTTTTGTAGTATTCACCCGAGCATACCCGTCATTTATAGCAATTTTAAATGTTTTCCTTTTTATGCATGTTATTGTAGAACCCCAATGTTTTCACATGCAAATGTTTATAAAAAATTTGGACATTTGTGTAAACAAAACAAATTGTAAACAAAATAAACAGATAGAATTATTCTGAATAACGACCATTTTATTGATTGAAAAGCCTGAAAATAGGCATTTACATCAAGAAGCAATTCCTGGAAAGAGGTAATTGCCAAAACAGAAAAGTAACTGTCCTAATGGCAATGTGAAACTGGAACCCCATTGAGTTTCAACCCTGCTATGGTTCATATATCTTCAAGACTCTCGAATTGCCTTGCCTTCAAAGGGGGACGATTTGACTGATTCCTATCCTTCGGAGTGCTTATTGATTCAGATGAGACAATACAGATTACTCAGATCGCAGTTTTCGCTAAATCTCTCTTTTTCCTGGATCGCCCTTTACGGGTTTTCAATCCACCGAGATACCCATTTTTGCCTAAGTTGCCCTTGCGGGTTTTCAACTTACCGGGTGTACCTTCTTTTTTTATTTTTATCCCTAATTTTTGCTCGAACCTTTCCTTTCTTTTTCTTCTTTTTTTTTATGGTTCGCTGGGATGCCCTTTTTTTCCCGGACTCTCTTTTTACTGTCCAGCGGGTCTATTCATGCGAAGTATTTTTTAACTGCGTCTGAGTTCACAGGTGACAAAAAATCCTCACCGTCCATTGTTGTAAGCATCAAGGCTCCGCTCGAGAAAACCTTCTTAACAACATATGGACCTTCATAATTAGGAGTCCATTTGCCCCTGTGATATGTATTCAGAGGAAGAATCCTTTTCAATACCAAGTCGCCCGTCTGGTAAGTCCGAGGATGCATTTTCTGGTCAAATGCCCGTTTCATTCTCCTCTGATACAGTTGTCCATGACATACTGCAGCCAACCGTCTTTCTTCGATGAGACTCAGCTCGTTGAACCTTGCTCGAACCCATTCAGCCTCGTCAAGTTTAACATCCATCATTACTCTTAAAGAAGGGATCTCAACTTCAACCGATAGCACTGCTTCCATACCGTATACAAGAGAAAACGGGGTTGCCCCAGTAGATGTACGAACAGAGGTATGGTACCCATGCAAAGCGAAAGGCAGCATTTCATGCCAATCCTTATACGTCACTACCATCTTTTGCACAATCTTCTTAATATTTTTGTTGGCTGCCTCGACGACACCATTCATCTTCGGGCGATAAGGAGAAGAATTGTGATGTTCAATTTTGAAGCTCTAGCATAACTCTTGCATCATCTTATTGTTGAGATTAGAACCATTGTCAATAATGATCCTTTCGGGCACCCCATACCGGCAAATAATCTCCTTCTTAATAAATCGGGCTACCACCTGCCTGGCGACATTTGCAAAAGAGGCAGCTTCCACCCACTTGGTAAAGTAATCAATAGCCACCAAAATGAATCGATGCCCGTTGGAAGCAGTAGGCTCAATCTTCCCAATCATATCAATGCCCCACATAGCAAAGGGCCATGGAGTACTCATCACATTCAAGGGATTCAGTGGCACATGCACCTTGTCAGCATAGATTTGGCATTTGTGGCATTTTCGGGCGTACTTAAAGCAATCAGCCTCCATAGTTAGCCAGTAATACCCGGCTCGCAATAACTTCTTCGCCATAGCATTCCCACCGGCATGGGTATCGAAAGATCCTTCGTGCACTTCCTGCATTAACAGGTCTACTTCGTGTCTATCCACGCATCTGAGCAAGACCATGTCAAAGTTTCGCTTGTAAAGCACATCCTCGTTCAAGAAGAAACTTCCTGCTAACCTCCTCAGAGTCTTATTGTCATTGTTTGATGCCCCAGCCAGATACTCTTGACTCTTCAAGAAACGCTTGATATCAAAATACCAAGGTTTATCATCAATCGTTGTATCGGTGCCAAACACATGAGCGGGTCTGTCTAGCCTCATCACATCAATCTTGGGTATATGGTTCCACCAATTCACCTGAATCATGGAAGACAATGTTGCTAAAGCATCAGCCATTTGATTCTCATCACGAGGTATATAGCACAATTTTACTGTTGTAAAGAAAGTCAACAGTCTTCTCGCATAGTCTCTGTAAGGAATCAAGTTCTGCTGGTTAGTATGCCAATCTCCATTGATCTGATTGATCACTAGAGCAGAGTCCCCAAATATCTCAAGAGTCTTGATCCTTAAATCAATGGCTTCTTCAATACCCATGATACAAGCCTCATATTCCGTTTCATTGTTGGTGACATCAAAGGTCAATCTGGCAGTGAAAGGTATATGTGATCCTTTTGGAGTGATAAGGACTGCCCCAACACCACTTCCATTCATGTTAACGGCCCCATCGAACATCAGTTTCCATTTGTCATCAGGATCCGGACCTTTGTCAACTGGAGGCTCTTCATAATCTTTAGCCTTGAGAAACATGATGTCTTCATCAGGAAAGTCAAACCTCATTGGCTGATAATCATCAATAGGCGACTCGGCAAGATAATCAGACAACACACTCCCTTTGATAGCTTTCTGGGAAGTGTATTGTATATCATATTTAGTCAAAACCATCTGCCACCGAGCGACCCTTCTATTAAGAGCTGGCTTCTCAAAAATGTACTTGACTGGATCCATTTTTGAAATCAGTAGGGTTGTATGAGTGAGCATATATTGTCTCAATCGCTTAGCAGCCCATGCTAGTGTGCAACATGTCTTCTCAAGCATCGAGTACCTGGACTCGCAATCGGTAAATTTTTTGCTCAGGTAGTATATAGCATGCTCTTTCCTACCTGTCTCGTCGTGTTGACCGAGAACACAACCCATTGATCCATCATGTACCGAGAGATACATAATCAGTGGCCTCCCAGGAACTGGAGGCATGAGGATCGGAGGATTTTGCAAATATTATTTTATTTTATCAAAGGCCTTTTGACAGTCATTGTTCCACCGGATCTCTTGATCTTTTCTCAATAATTTGAATATTGGCTTGCAAGTCGTGGTAAGATGAGATATAAATCTTGCAATATAATTCAGTCTTCCCAAAAATCCACGAACTTGTTTTTCTGTTCTTGGCTCCGACATTTCTTGAATGGCTTTTACCTTTACTGGATCCACCTCGATTCCCTTTTCATTGACGATGAAGCCCAGAAGCTTACCAGAACTTACCCCGAAAGTACACTTATTCGGGTTCAGCCTCAGTTTGAACTTTCTCAACCGTTCAAACAACTTTTTCAAATTTATCAAATGCTCTTCTTCCGTTTGTGATTTGGCAATCATATCGTCCACATAAACTTTAATTTCTTTGTGAATCATATCGTGGAAGAGCGTCACCATGGCACGCTGATATGTTACCCCAGCGTTCTTTAAACCAAACGGCATCACCTTATAGTAGAATGTGCCCCAAGGGGTAATAAATGTAGTTTTCTCCATATCCTCTGGCGCCATCTTAATCTGGTTATATCCGGAAAACGCATCCATGAAAGAAAACACAGAGAATTGCGCCGTATTATCTACCAACACGTCAATGTGTGGTAGTGGAAAATCATCTTTTGGACTCGCCCTATTCAAATCTCGATAATCCACGCACATTCTGACTTTGCCATCCTTTTTCGGCACAGGCACAATATTAGCGACCCATGCTGGATAACTAGTAACAGCTAGAAACCCCGCATCCAACTGCTTTTGCACCTCCTCTTTGATTTTAATGGCCATTTCTGGTTTGGTCCTCCAAAGCTTCTGCTTGACAGGAAAACAACCCTCTTTCAGCGATAATCTGTGCACAACGATGTCCGTATCCAACCCCGGCATGTCTTGATAAGACCAGGCGAAGATGTCAACATACTCTCGCAACATCTCAATCAGCTCTTTCTTTACATTCTTTGCCAGGCTTGCCCCTACTTTGACCTCTTTCTTTACCTCTTCAGTACCAAGATTGACAACTTCTATAGATTCCTGATGAGGCTGAATGACTCTTTCTTCCTGTTTCAATAACCTAACCAACTCTTCAGGAAGTTCACAATCTTCCTCATCCCCCTTTTCAGCTTGGTATATTGGATTATCAAAGTCATAATAAACCATAGCAGGGTCGTCATCAACAAGATCCAGAGAATTATTTCTGCATGAATGATAATTCATGCTTTTAGAAGTTGCTTTTTTGAAAGGAAAAGGAAAAAAAAATGCAAGAAAACTGCGAAGAAAACATTGCCATTTTTTTTTTAAAAATAAAAAGGAAAGTCAGGGAACACAATTTTTAATACAAAACGTCCTTTTATTAATGATAAAAATTTGTATGAGAACAAATGGGGCCCTACAATGAAGTCACTATGCCTTGGGCAGAGCATAGGACCTTTGCATGCTTAATGAAAGAAAACACAGAAAATTACTTATTCGGCAGAGTAACTTGGATGAGATCCTCCGAAAACCAATTGTTCAGCTTCATTCCTGGGGCACATGGGGGCACCCAATTGTCCAGGTCACAGTCACTATCTTCACCGTCTTCAACTGCTGCACAAATCTGGCTTGGATGTATGACTCCTCCACTTGAGAAAATAACTGGACCTTGGCGCTCTTGACCCTTTGGCAGTGGGACTTGAGGAGATTTATAACCAATTCCTCTCTTATCATCCTTGAAAGGTAGCTCAATCACTTGACCCCAGCCTTCGGTATGACCAGACTGCACCACTTCCAAAGCCTGCTTATACGAAGTCATAGAGGTTCCCACCCTTGCCTCACCAGACAGAGAGTCTTTCACCATATTCATAGTTTCAAATGCCTGACAGAGAGTTTCGTGGATTTTTCCGTCCTTCTCCACATACTTGAAAGATGACAGATGACTAACGAAAATATCTTCCTCTCCGCATACCGTAACAACCTGACCGTCAACTACAAATTTTATCTTCTGATGCAAGGTTGAAGATACAACGCCATCAGCGTGGATCCATGGACAACCCAATAGACAACTATAGGCCGGTTGGATGTCCATCACATAAAACACTGTATTAAAGACCTGGGGACCGATCTGGACAGGTAGCTCCACTTCTCCATACACTGATCTCTTTGAACCATCAAATGCTTTCACCACTAGATCACAAGGCCTCAGTATAACCCCTTCCACATCCAGCTTTGCTAATGCTTTCATAGGCAACACATTGAGGGACGAGCCAGTGTCCATGAATACATGAGATAACATAGCACCTTTACATTCCATCGATATGTGGAGAGCCTTATTGTGATTCCTTCCTTCTGGCGTTAAGTCAAAATCTGTGAACCCTAAACCGTTACCCGGCATTAACATTGGAAATCACACTTTCAAGCTGGTTCACTGATATTTCTTGTGGTACGTACGCCATATTCAAAATTTTTAGCAAGGCCTTCCGATGCGCTTCGGAACATAGTAACAATGACAATATGGAGATCTTAGAAGGAGTTTGATGTAGGTGGTCAATGATCTTATAATTACTCTTTCTAATTATTCTCATGAATTCCTCAGCATCTTTCTCCAATGAATTATCAGATTCTGCCCCTGGCACTGGTTCATCACTTATCACATGCTTTCCTTTTGCTTTCACTAATGCTTCAGTATCGTCTTTCCTGAGTGTCTGAGGAGCAAAAAGTCTTCCGCTGCGAGTAAAGTCACCCATTCCTCCAACATTTCCGATACTTGAACCACTTTCTTTAGGAGTCTGCACCTCTTGCCTCTGTCCTTGACTATTAGTTCCATAGTACCACGGAATCGCAACCTTGTTCTCATTTGGGACGTGACTGGGAACAGTTATAGCTATGGGAGCTACTCGTTCAGGCGCAGACGTCTGCACAGGAGCAGGCACTGGAATTTCCACAGGATCAAAATAGATTGTAATAGTAAAGACTTCATCATCATTTTATTTCAACTGATCAAATTGTAAATGTCCTTCATCCATCATGCTCTGAAGGCTCTTTCTCAACGTCACACAACCATTATCAGCAATCAAACAATCTTCACAACTTTCGAACAACCAGGAAATACAGCCCCTTTCAGTAGGCGATCCTTCACAACTTTCAACGGAGTCTTGACATCATTAATGTCCCTCACCAGATTCAAACCTTTATCTTCTTCAATGGCATTCACCCCCGGTCCACCATGCGAAGGCATGGGATTTTGAATTACATTAGGCCTTGGAGCGAAATTAATAGCCTTTGAGTCAACAAGGTCTTGGACCACATGTTTGAAAGCCTTGCAATTTTCCACATTGTGACCTGGCGCGTTTAAGTGAAATTCACACTTTTCATTTGCATCATACCCAAAGGGTAGCTTGCCAACTGGGGGAGCCAGAGTCCTTAATTGTACCAACTTCAAACGAAGTAAATTCTGTAGCATTTGTGAGCATGTCATAGGGAAATCATCAAAATGTCGATCATTCATTCTCTTTCTTGGGTGATACTGCCTTTGATCTACAGGTTAAGCCTCAGTACCCGGAGTTGGAATAGTTATAGATGCTGATTGATGATATGGACCCTGTCGTCCTCTACCTCTCCCCCCTTGTGCATATGCTGCATTAGCGTCACCTTCACGCTTTCTGTTATTGTTACCAAAAAACTTCTTTGCGGGAGCTGAACTTGTACCACTTCTGTCCTGAATCTTTCCCATCTTTAGCAAACTCTCGATCCTCTCTCCCGCAATTACTATGTCAGCAAACCCAGTGGATGGACAAGCAGCCAACCAATCGAGATACGGACCTTGCAAAGTATTCATGAACATATCAGCCATTTCTCTATCTGCCAATGGAGGTTGCACCTGAGCAGCCAGTTCACGCCACCTCTGGGTGTACTGCTTAAAACCTTCCTTAGGGTCCTGTGTCATGCTTTGTAGCTGAGTGCGATTCGGTGCCATATCAATGTTATACTGGTATTGCTTCAAGATAGCCAAGCACCACTCTTTCCAACTTTTGATACGAGCCCTGTCCAACTTTATATACCATTCCAGTGAGGCTCCAGACAAGCTGTCCTGGAAAAAATACATCCATAACTTCTGATCATCAGAATAAGCAGCTGTCTTTCGGTTATATGCCTGGAGATGAGTTTTAGGACAAGTGCTACCATTGTACTTGTCAAAAGTAGGTGGTTTAAACTTCGGGGGAATCTTGACACCCTATACTAGTCCCATATCTTCAACATCAATTCCCAAAGGATTATGACTTTCTATAGCCTTCACTCTTTCAGCCAGTCCCTCGTATTTCCTGTCATCATTATAGAATCCCATATCAGCATTAAGTACAGAAAATTGATCATCCTGACGATCTTCCACCAGCCCATTATTGCCAGGAACAAAACCCAAGTTCACTCCAACCGGAGGAGGAGGATTGACAACAGGAGGATTGATAACAGGAGGGTTAACCCTAGGGGGATTACCGTGGTCACCAGTAGAAATCTCTATCTCCAACCTCTGGATGGTAGCTCACATGTCTTCTTGCCCTGCTCTTAGGTCCTGTTGCCCCTGGGCAACACCCTGCATCAAATTCATAAACTGTTCTATGTGTGCCCTTAACTCAGCCAACTCTGTCTGTACCTTGTCCATGACTTTAGCTTGATTTCGTTTGGTTGCGTATCGGTGAATGTGGGAATCATCTATTATGCCTGAAACCAAATAAAGGTTAGAGAGCTCCTGCAACAAGTACCTGCTATGCAAAAATGAAATGTTATGTAATGCAAATGCCATGTTTATCACTTCCAGGGCATTTCAACCCTGATTCCAGTCTTAATCACGAGAAGCGGCGCAAGATACAGATATTATCAAGAGAAACTGTGTTGTGACATCATGCTGTGATAAAGTACTTGTGAGTGGAGCACGGGCAAAGAGCTACTTCTGAATAAACCAATCACTTGAATTTAACAGAAAAACAATACTCGTTGAAGCATTCTATAATGAATTTAAAACAGGAAATACATCAAGATAGTGGATCCATCAACAAGCATGATGGTAACCACAATACATCAACAAAGCTATATTAAGAAAATGGGCAAGTAAGATCAAACATCTAACTCCAAATCTTTCAGTTTCTCACTAGAATGCTTGATTTCTTCAAAAAAGATTCTGGTGCGCTGATGATCCGGCCTCTCAATCAACTCTTTGATCAAAATGTCCCTCCTTTTCAGAGCTTCGGCCAATGAATCTGCGTGCATCAAGAGAGCTTCATCAGTACTTACTTCCTTAAACCTTTTCACCCCAGCTTGTATCTTGAGTCTTCCCATCTCCACCATGGCATCCTCAAGCTTTTCTTGGACATTTTCAGTTCACCGTTAACATTCTTCAGCTGCTCTTGGATTTTTCCAAAGTCTTCCCGATGCTTTCTCCGTTGTTCATGCGCTCTAAGAAGCTCATCATCTTTGGCCTTTAATTGCTCTCGCAACTCTACATTCTCTATTCTGACCTCATCCCAGGCTTGCTGAAGCTTGGCTAGCGTGTCTTTAGTCTGGGCTAAAGCCTGCTTGGTCTTCTTATGAGCTAAACCAGCTTTCAGAAGCTTTTTGTACTGTTTCCCAACCATCTGATGCATGGAAATACAAGGACTCCTCTACATCTCTCTTAATGGGCTGACCCTTCAGAGCGTACCCAAATTGCCGGACGGCCAAAGAAGGGTTGTAATTGATTCCCCCATTTCTTCCTATCAGTGGAACATTAGGGAACTCACCACAGCTGTGGATAATATTCTTGCCAATTAGCCCATGATCTACCCATATGATGTCCTTGGCAACTAGTCCCATTAAGCGCTGACTCCACTCTAGAGAATCTTTAGAATCCATAAAAGCCCCTAATTACGGTAAGCGACTTGCAAACCACTTATAGAACAAAGGTGCACAACAGCGAACTATCCCTCCTCTTTTCTTTTCGTTTCGGTTGTACAAGGAGTAGTGAAGATCTCCCAGCAGTGTTGGTACCGGATTTTTCATCATGAATATCCGAATGACGTCCGTATCAACGAAATCAGGCTCGTTGGGGAACAATACAATACCATATACATCCAGGGATAGCAAAGCATTAAAAGCAACCCAATTCTCGCCTTTCGCAGCTTCCTGAGCCTTCTTTATCAAATACCCCAGCTTATAACCCCGAAGCTTTCCTTTGTTAGAGATGTTGGCTTTTAGTTCCGACTTGCTCAAATAAAGAGCTCCAGCCACTTTCCCAAAGTCAAGATCACCCACAGGCCCAAAGAAAGGAGGCTCCTCCTTGATAGCAATTCCTAGCATGTTGGAATATTCCTCCAAACTAGGCACCAACAAATAATCTGGAAATACGAAACACCTCAGCGGGGGGTCGTAGAACTGCATCAAAGTATGGAGACCCCTGTATTCGTAATCACTGACATTGTAAACTAAAGATAAAATCCACCCATATTTTTCTTCGAAAGCTGTCCGCACTTTAGGGCTTACCATTCCTTTCAGGATAATAATAGGGCCCAGAGTAGGCATGAAGAACTTGTAACTGATGATATTCTTCCTCTCTTTAGTGTTCATCCTTGCGAGAACCTGATGACTGGAATCGAGGGTAAAATATGCACCTGGAAATGAGTAAACATGTATGTTAGGATATGATAATGCAATGCAAAGGGCATGGTATCAAGGTGTCAAGTGTCTATGCTGGATTGTGAACGGTGTCAGTGTAGCTCTGAGAACAATATAGAACCATAGCTAAGGACCATCTGAATATTATAGGATGAATTCTCCTTTTGTGTAATGATAATAGAAAACTGGATATGTAGGAGGTTATGGTTACCTGCAAACCTGTAAACAACATGCCCTTCTCACGTGTGGGTACTAAGATCCTCAGTATCCCGAGCTCTCAGGTCGAGAAATGATGATACGTTCACCATTTCTGGTTTGGCATCATCACCAATCGAGGAGGCCTCAACTGATTCACAAAAACGAAAGGTCCTCAGCTTCAGGCACTGAGGTCGAGAAGCAATAGTACATTCATCCCTCGGGCTACAGTACTAACGCTAATCGAGGAGTGCCTCCACTGATTCTCTTTCAAAAAGGACATCCTACAGCAAGTTCCCAGCATTGGGTCCTCGGATCGAGAATGTGCAATGGGTTTGCCACAGAACGTGGTCTGCCACTGTCACATCTCGGGAGAAGTGCCGCAACTGAGTCCTCGGGAATGGTCACCAGAGTCGACAGTTCCTCAAGAGAGTAACTACTGGCCTGCATAACATGCATTAGCAGAAAGCTCCCGATAGAACCTCATATGGTTGTGGGTCTCATGAACAACAATACGTGGTCACCACCATGCAAGCGTCATGACTATCCACTCTAATACCTATGTGTGTACTCAAGCCTGGGTAGTGGGCTTATCTCTCAGAACACCCTGCCCGCCAAACAGAAAACAACAGCACAGTCCAGCATAATAATGATATGTAATGCAGTAAATGCGATAAATACAGTAAAGTACAGTAAAGCGGCAATACAGTAAATAGCAATATAGTACAACAGTAAATACAACAAACACAGCACCACGGTAAACACCCAATGAAAGAAAAACAGACAAGCGCTATGATTAACTCGCTAAGGAAACCAGAGATTCTGGGTTTATTCCCCAGCAGAGTCGCCAGCTGTCGCTCCCGGGATTTTCATCCAAGTACAAACGCGAAAGTGGCACCGAAACAGAGTCGCCAACAATGTGTATTTATCCCAAGAGAGGGAAAGGAAACACCGCATAAACCCGAGGGAAAGGAAAGAGCATGGTTTTGCGACCAAGAGAACTGGGTTCGGGAGTCGGTTACGCGCGAGGAAGGTATTAGCACCCCCACGCGTCCATCGTACCCGATGGGATCCACGGTTGCTGCTTCAATCAAAGGGTGTAAGGAAAGGATACTGGGAAAGGAACTGCTAGCTGGAGAACTGGAAAAGGAAGAGAGAGAGAAAGAGAAACAAATGTAGGGAAAATAAAAGAAGTGCTCGAATGGGCCCTACCCCACTGCCTACGCATCTCATCGGGAACATGAGAATCAGAGCGATGTAGTTCCCCTCAGCTAAGGGAAAATTGTTTGTGTTTTTTAGTGGAATACGTCAACGTTCGCGTCCTAGCAGTTAGGTGTTGCAGCTCGCTGTATGGAGACTTAGGCGTTACCTGTTTGCGATAGAACGGACATGACGCATCCTTAAGGAATGAGTGAAGAAGATGAGAAGAGAGTTGTTTGTTTGTTTTTGTCTTTTAAGAAAGAAGTGTTTTTATTGTTTTTGTGTTTTGTAACGCATATTGTATTTAAGTTCGTCACGTAAGATCGAATGCCTCGCACATCGTCCCCAGACGGGACGTACGCTAAACATTCTAAGAGAGTGAGAGAAGACCCCCCCACCTCCTTATTCTCACATGAAAGGCTCAAATACAATATTTGTTATGCCTTTATTAAGTGTTTTTTACTTTTGTTTTGAGATGAGAAGAAGAGACTCAAATGGAAGCAAAAGGTGAAAACTAAAGGGGACTAAGAATCACCCTAATGTTATCATACATGGATGTTCCTATGGTTAATGTAGTTTGAGAAACCTAATCCTTAAAGAAAGGATAAGAAGAGCAAAAGAAGCAACTTACTTCCAAGATGGAAGTTAAGTTGATCTTAAAGAGGGATGAAGAAGAAGTTATTCAAGGAAAGCATATAAATGCTTATCATGATCACAAGTTGAGCTATTAAAAGAGATAAGATAAAATGAAAGAAAGAAGTGCATGTGGAAGCATATCCACACACTTACTTACCCTTAGCACCTACATGAAAAGGTTAGTTCAAAAACTATTTACAAGATATCCTAAGTAAAAGAACTTGGTCAAACAAGCCAATGGAAGGAAATAATGAAAACAGCAGCTATTACAGCCCACATTCAACAGAACAGCAGTAAATTCAACTTCATATACCAAACAGCAAACAACAGCTCATGTTCAGCATACAAAATGGGTGTAACAAGCATTTGGCAGCACATACTACAACATATATGTGTATAGTCAGCAATGAAAAATCAGGGGCAGCATGCACTCACAAATGATTCATTCATAAAAGAATAAACATGCTTCAAGCCTTGCACGTTATTCAATGAATCATGATCACAATCTCATTACAAATCACGGTGAACAATCCTTGAAATCAAACATGTTATAATGCACATTACAAAAGAATACACATTGTCAAGAATATGAGCAAGTCAAAAACAAGTATACATCTCTTGAAACGGAAAGAAAATGAGCATGCGCATAGTAATTCTAGACACATAACATCAATTAGCAATTAACCAGCTCAATGTGTGTGCATTATGTGATCGTTCCATCAATTAATCAACAACGCAAACATAGACATTCATCGATTAATAATAAAAAGCCGCGTGTTGAAAAATCAAGTTCATACTGTGGTGTGAGTTAAAATAGCTCAAAAATAATCCACCAATCATTAATGCATTGATCCATGAAGTTTAAACATGTTAAGGACCTCAAACAAGCAAGAAAATGCACAAAAATACACATTCTGTCCCAGAGTAACCGGTTAACAAACGGTGAGTAACCGGTTACTCTGGGTCAGTGGCCAAAAAAACCAGTTTCAAAAGCACTTTTCAGTAGCAAATCACTTCTTCAAACTTCCAAATGAACATGTACTCAATTAGGCACGAAATTACATTGAATTACAGTCAACAAACATCAATTGGATTCAATTAACAACCACACCAAGAATCATATTCAAGCATATGAATCCAAATAAAAAATCCACAAAGATCTACATCGAATAAGTTATGAATAAGCTAAAACGAGTGGAGACTTAGGGAAAACCAACCTACAAAGCAGAGAATTGCTTTGGTAATTGTTGCAAAGTAATCTTGGTGCAAAAAATGAAAGAAAACCAGAGATTCTTCAATCAATAGCCGAAATGCGTCGAAACCGAGCAAAATCGCGAAAATCCACCAAAATCCAACTTGCACCAAAATAAATGGTGAGAAACCTTTGGATTGAAGAAGAACAAGCTGAAATTCCAGAAAATCCAACCAATGCAAACCAAGAGATGAAGTTTAGCTCAAGAATTAATCACTTTTCAATGTAAAAAGTGATTATTCTTCAAGAAGTAAGAGCTTTTGTGTGTGGTTTTGGAAGGGAGAAGTAGAAGTTGTAGCAAAGTGAAGAGAGAAAATGAGAGTGAAATGTGAGAAATTTGAGAAAATGGTTGAAGATCCTTGAAAATGAGTGAAGCATCTCTTAAATAGATTTTAGGTTTGGAGTATGAGAGGTTTGGAATGAGGTTTGGGATGAGGTTTGGGTTTGGAGCTACGGTCGGAGTTAGTTAGACTCAACTCACCGAGTCAAGTTAGTTAACTCAGTTAGTTAGGATCAACTCGGTTGCTTGGAAAACAAGGAAACACAACTAGTGTATAGGTGTGTGACTTGGGCTGCAAGCAAGGCCTTGTGACTTGTGAACTTTCAGCATGAAACCACCATGTTCAAACCCTCGTATGACCTTCATAACTTGTTCAAATGAAAAAATGTCCAACATCAAAGTTGAAGAGGGCATGGAGATGAACAACTTTAATGTTCAACAATTTTTCATTTGAAGCCTTCTTGATGGAAAAAATTAGCTTGACATTTAGCACGCCAACTGTTCGATGAAATTATGGCCTGGAGGCCTGAACTTGCCTTGCCATGACTTGAGATTTGCCTTGATTTTACCAAACTTTGATTGATCATAACTCCCTCAATTTTGATTCGATGGAAGAGTTCTTTATATGGATTTGAAGCTTAGAGTGTGATCTTCAATTGGATCAGCTTGGGCCTGAAGTTTGGAGCTTTCATCATGAAGAAAAGGAGCCTCAAAGTGTGGTGCAAAATAGTGCAAACTTACCATTTTTGGAAACCCTAAATTTCCAAAAAAGGAAACTTTGTACATTTCTTGATTTTTCATGATTCCTCCATCATCTCTTGATCAAATTTTGTCCAATGAACATATATAACTTGAATTTCATGAATTTGACCTTAAAAAGTTAGGAGTTGACTTTTTCCACTGCACAATTGACTTTTCCCCAATTTCTTGATTCTCAAGCAACTGACCAATTGAACCTCTTCTGAAATGAACCAATGGTCAATCTTCCATCCTTAGATACTTGACATCATGTAGAAAACGTTGAGATCAAGTTTGAATCAAAATTTCATTAGGAGACTGCTTGAATCCAAAACCCTAATTTGGACTGCTTTTTATAGGAGATGATGCACTGTCCAATCTTCTTGATGAATTCCCATCTTCTCATGACTTGTGAGATCATTTGGGATGACATATGATGTAAGAGATTCTTGAGGCTTGTTTGAAGACCCTTGGCTCTTGTTCTCCTGCTTTTCTTTGGCTTTCAATTGTTCAAACCTTGAAGCACTAGATACCATGCCTTGCAACCAATGATATGCAATTTATGACCTACTATGGAATGCAAATGAGTAAAGCATAGACCAATTTATTGAGAAAACATGAGGGGGAATTTTGAGGTATTACAGTCACGACTATTGGGTGACTGACTATAAAGGAGGATTACTTTAACCGGGATATGTGAATCCTAGCAATGCCATAATTTCCTTTATAGGGGCTTTTAACCTGAAGGAGAAGACTTTAACTCAGTGTAGAGCAATGCTATCTTTCCTTAGGAATTTCTCAAGCTAAAAAAAGGACAGTGGCATGGATGTAAATAATCCAGAGGCTTGCCGCTTACAGCGATTAGATGAAAGGAGTTTGTTGATGTTTGTATCTTGTGAACGATGCACAGTTTTGATGCTAAAAGGTTGATTGACTCAACCAGAGTTTTTCTTATACAAAGCCTAAGAGGAGGCTATTGGTCCAACAAGTGGATGTTTTTATGTGTCTCGTTCGAAGGCCGAGAGGGAGGCTAAAAGGGTTGACTCAACAAGATAGTGTTTTTAGATGTGTCTTGTACGAAGCCCAAGACGGAGGCTAAAGGTTGACTCAACAAGAGAGTCTTTTATACTCAATAAGAGAGTGTTTTTGTATCTTGTACAAAGCCCGAGAGGGAGGCTAAAAGGATTATTGACTCAACAAGAGAGTCTTTTTGTATCTTGTACGAAGCCCGAGATAGAGGCTAAAAGGATTGCTGTTTTAGTTGAGTGATAGGTCCAGTAGGTTGGTTAAAAGAGAAAATCAGTTCTTATAAAGAGAATGATTAAAGGTAAGGCTATGCTTTGGGATTGATCAGAGGATCAGGGTTATTTCCTGTTCTTTAAGGAAATGGGGAATCCAGAGGGTATTGGAGACTGTCCGAGTCTACTGGTGTTTTTCCCTACTTGAGAATGCCTTCGAGACTCAAGGAGATTAGACTGTCCAAGTCTAGAGTTTTATCTTTTGTACTATGTTTAAAGAAATAGTAGTAGTACGTTCACGGTAGAAAGATCTAGACTCTTTTAAAGACTGTTCTATTAAGATGACTAATTTCTGTTCCTATACCTCTAGGAGGTCCTCGGGACAATTTGTACGAAGCCTAAGAGGAGGTTGGAAACTTTTAAGAAGCCGAGGGAAAATTTATACGAAGCCCAAGAGGAGGCTCTCTTCCCGAAGGAAGAATCCTTATACGAAGCCTAAGAGGAGGCTGTGAATACTTCTAAGAAGCCGTAGGGTCCTTGTACAATGCCCAAGAGGAGGCGGTGATGCTTTTAGGAAGCCTGTGGGTCCCCAAAACCCCGAGAAATTCAAGACAGGCTATTCACAGTGAATAGATCAAGACAGGAAAGTCCGAGAATTTGGAAGAAACTCAAGAGATACAATTCACGGAGAAAAGATCATCTCCGGGGAGTAGAGTTTCTTTGACGATTTCTAAGGGTGACAGTCTGAGAAAGGGTTCACCGAGAATGCTGCCTTTCACGTCTCCATATTGTTTAACCCCAAGAGGAGGGAAGACTGTATCTGGTAAATCCATGGGGATGTAGTTTTGACTGTATTTAAGAGTGACCAACAGGGCTTAGTGCTAGACGTAGTTGCCGGGGAAACTCTAAATATCTATACTAGTATTATACAGTTGGTATGAGGTTATGAAAGAAGACCTACAGCGAAACAGCCCCACAATACAGTTTATATGTATATGAAAGCGGATAAAGAAAGCATATAACCACTTACTCGATTGTAGAGCTTCCATGCTGTTTGGTTAGTTGTTCAACAAAGAAAGATTGAAAACAACAGTATATTTAAAATTTAAAGGAGAAAGTATTTTGAAAAGATGTTGGGGCTTACAGCTCAAGGAGAGACCCAAGGTTTATCAGTGATCGCACTGTCATTTTGTACAGGGGGACTTATACAAGTGACTTAGGCCCAAAAAGGTTTTCTGTACAAGGGGATGGGTCTTACACTCTCTCAAGAGGCCCAAAAGATTTATTTTTGTACAAGTGGTGGGGCTTACAGCTCAAGGAGAGGCCCAGGGTCATTTGTTTGAAAATGGCGATCGCGCCGAGATTTTCGAAAATGCGGTGGGTCTTATACAATGAATTGAGGCCCAAAATGGTTTGGTTTTCAAAGGGGATTGGGTCTTGCACTCTAATTGAGGCCCAAAAGATTTGGAATGGGTCTTATAGCTCGAGGAGAGGCCCAGGGTTTGTTTTTCAACGGACGATGATCGCATCAAACTTTTTGAAATACAACGGGACTTATACAATAAGTGAGGACCAAAAATAGGTTTGTATTTACAAAGGATTGGGTCTTACACTCTATTAGAGGCCCAAAAGTGTTTGAAATTGTTTGATAAGGGTGAAAATCAAAGAAACCCTAATTATTATTCTTTAAAAGTAAATATTTAAAGAAAATCAAATAAAATACCAAATTAATTTGAATAAACCATTTGTGATTTTTGTTTAAGGTTTGGGAAATGAGGGATTAATCACAAGGTTAATTAAAACTCACTTGGTTTTGATTTTCAAAGTAAATATTCACTTTTAAAATGTTTAAAAACATTAAAAATGAATTTATTCAGAAAAATACTAATTATATTAAATAAATAATATAAACTTAATTTTTTTGTGGAATAAAATATTTCAACATTTCTGTGATTTTTTGCAAAAAGAACCATTAAAAAATAATTAAAATTGAAATAGTTATTAATTTTCCAATTAATTAATAAAACATAAAAATATTGGAAAAAATAGCAAAAATGTGAGAAAACACAAAATGGCATGGGTGGGGTTTGAACCCATGACCTCAAGGTTATAGGGTGCGCGCCTTACCACTGGGGTGGTGATACATCCATTGCTTGAAGTGAAACCACAAATATACAAGGCCTGCCTTGTTTTCTAGGCCTGGTCAAGGCAAGGCAAGGCAAGTTTTGCCAAAAAACGGGAAGATACATAACTTTCTCATTTCTTTATGGTTGGGGACAAAATTTATATGCATCTGGCCTAGAATTTCACAAGGAATCCAATGGTGGTGGTATTTTTTTCAGATCATACTCCCTCCTCAAAACCCGATAGTGGTTTTGAAAAAGGCCTATAATTGCATTTTCTATGCTACACTTTGATACAGGCATGAATTACATGATGAATTGGTCCAAACACAATATATATAACATGTATGAGGTGTGTATGATCAGTGGACTTCAAAGCAATGCATATTTTGGAAAGTTCAAGTCATGGTGCTTACCTCTTTTTGAGCTTTTGGAGTTTTCTGTGCAATCTGCCAAACTTCTTGTTCCAAAAATGGTTTGATGCTTTGGACACTCTCAAATGATCCCTTAGAAGCTTTGAGGATGGTTGGAATCAGCTGGAACCTGCAAAAACACAAACTGGCCCTTTCTTGCAAAAGGGGTTAAAATGACCAAAATAGCAACTCTCTCAAATGGTGTTCCTGATGGGGGGAACCATTTGGGACAGTTCAAGGATGTTATTTGGAGTGTGTTTGAGGTTTTATCTGGTTTGGAAAGTGAATGAATCAAGACATGGCTTGAAAAATGCACAAAAGGCCTATTTTGAGGTTTTGAGAGGTGACTTTATGATTTTGGTGTTACATGTCACTTTTGATAGTTTAGATCACCTACATATGATGTTTATGAGGTGTTAGGATCATGAGTTGTGATGGAAATTCTCTCTAACTCAAAAACTCAGAGTTACCTTGCTAAAGAAGGCATTTTGGCCTAAAGAGAGGGATTTTGAGGAAAGCGTCTGTTTGATGGCTTTGGTGTACTCAAACTGAGCACAGATGAGCTCTATTTATAGTAGAGCAAGTTTTTTTTGGGATCAATAGTGAATGGCAACTGCAGCAGAGGTTTGGCCAATGGTTGCCATTGACTAGAGGTTAGGGTACAGGGTTGTGGTTCCCTTGGTCTTGGATAAGTCTTGACTGAATTCAATTGCAAATGGCTCATTCCATGCCACCTTGGTGTATGCATTGAATGCTCCAATCCAAAATTGGAGTCTTGTCCCTCTTTTAGGCAATTCTAGGTTTGGCATGCTACTTCTTGTTCCAAGGACTTTGGAGGCTTGGCTCAGTGTTTATCCCCTTTAGATTTGATACTCAGATGTGTCCAAAGTGATGACAAGGCTTGGAATTATCTGATTTTGCCAAATCGAGCAAAAATGAAAAATTCTGCCTAGCCTTGGCAGTTTTCAGCAAGGCATATTGCCATTGTCATATCTCTTGGCCCAAGTGGAATTTGGTGATGTTCTTGGCCATTTTGGAAATCCCTCATATGATCAACAACTATTTGATCATATTTGGTTTTAATACCTTTTGGATCCAAGTGAAAAATCCCCCTACATTTGGAAAAAAGTGAAGGCAGATTCTGACTTAGTGAAAATTTCACTAAGTGTTGGAAAAAAGTGACATTTTTACTTTTTGTGATTTTGATCATTCCATAACTCAAAATCCATGAGGAATTTGGATGGAGGTCAGTTTTAAGCTTTTGTAGAGGGTAATGAGATCTACAAATCAAGCTTTGGATAGGGAAAACTGGCTTTGTGGTTTAGGAGTTATGATCCTCCAAAGTTCGTACCCTTGCCACTTTGTTCATAACTTAGAAATTTTTTTAAGTTTTTATGGTTACCCCTTTTACAAGTTATCCCACTTTTCTTGATTTTTCTTGATGAATGATGATTCAAATCATACATTAACATCATTTTAGGGTTAAAAAACCATTTTTGTGAAAAATCTCAAAAAGACAAAGTTGCCTTTTGTGCACAGTTAACTTTTTGTCAGATGAATTCCAAACTGTGCGATCCTTTAGGAAATCATGTCCTTCACCTAAATCAAACTTGATGGACATGTTCCATGGGTGTTATAGGGTGTATTTAATCATGTCCTAGGGTTTGGGAGCATGTCCTGGTCAAAAGTCAAAGATATAGTTACTTTTCTCGCGAAACCGTAACTGTGGTACTGATGAAATCGAGACTTGCTGCTCAAGCTTCCTGGATCAATCCATTGTTACAAATGGATCAATGTGGTATGTTGGAGACCCTCAAATCATATCTTGAGGTCTTGGCTCATGATTTGTCCCAAAAGTCAACTTAGGGATGAATTAGGTCAAGAAACCCTAATTCTTGATTTTTGATGTACGCATCCCTTGAGGTCAAATTGACTTGATGCTTGGGCCCACGAGGTTCCATAGAGTATTTTAGGATATGATTTGAAGCATTGGCTCATGCCCAGAGGAAAATTTCCATCTGGAGGCCCTGGTCGACCAAACCCTAATTTGGTGACATTGGCAATCTTGAGGCTTGATCCACCTGGAAGGGAGCAACCTTGTGCTTAATCCTTAAAGTGAGAGTCCTCTTGATCCATTGTAGATGTTTGGGAGGTTAGACAAGTTGAAGATCATGTCATTTCTTGATTGATCCTTTGTCTAAGAACTCTGAGAGGGCTTGAAACCCTAAATTTGATTGGAGTGGATGCTCACCCATCTTTGGGGAGACTGCTGAGGTATGATGGTTCCTCCATATTGTGATGATGATTTTCACAATGATGGGAAATCTTAGTGGTCAAAATTTGGGGTATGACAGATGACCCTATTTAATCTTCTTGGACCCGAAGGTGTGAATGGTGAAGGTATTCGGGCATTCGGGGTGCAAGAGGATTAAATATCGGAATACCCGAAATTTTGATGGTGGTTAAGAATGGCAGCTTGCGCATCCTTCTTCTTTTGCTAAGCAATGATGCTTAGAAAAGGTAAAAAACTTCCCCTCGATCCTGGTTTCCTACCAAGGAACTGGTCTTAGTTTCTGATGTAAACTTCCCCTCGATCCTGGTTTCCCACCAAAGAACTGGTCTTAGTTTCTGATGTAAACTTCCCCTCGATCCTGGTTTCCTACCAAGGAACTGGTCTTAGTGTCTTTTGCCAATAAACTTTCTTGACAAGGGACGCTATTCGTAGCGATTTTCCTCAAACTTCTCGCCGAATTTTCCTGGAGAGATGCCATTTGATAGAAAAAGTTTTGATGTCAGAGTTGCTGGGGAACCCAGTTGTCTGAGTTGTAGAGGTGTACAAACTTCTTTGTTTGGAGACGCCATTTGCCGACTCTATTGGGGAAAATGAGTCTCTTGAGATACCGCTTTCGCTTGGGGATGTTGCATCATACTTTTCTTGGGATCTTCTCGGAGAAATGCCATATGATGTGATCCAATTTTGAGGTGCTGATGACCTTTTCGTCAGCGGATTTTTCAGAGAAAAACTGCTGTATTACCGAATCTCTGATTAAGAGGCTTTCTCTGGGGATTTTCCTTAATCCGGAAAAGCAAAAATATGATCTTCAATGGCGAAGAGTGACATCGGTTGAAGGTTCTCTGGTCTTTCAGAGGTTCAAGTTATCAAAGTGGTCAAGGGCCAATTCTGATCCAGAACTAAACTGGAGGAGAGAGATTGTTCAGACGCAACCTTTCCTGACGAGGAAAGAACTGACAACTCGATTGAGAGGACTGTTATCACTAGGGGCCAAGACCGACGGGAGTGATAGTGATGCAATATGAATGTGAATGCAAATCAATAATGCATGGTGTATGTATGTATATGCTGACAAAACTGACACGCCATACAGACTAATAGATGAACATGACTGGATACTCAGCCATCACGGGGCGAAGAAGTACCACTGGTTCAAGATAGCAATTCCGCCTTGCTTAGGAGAAACGATCCCTGTTGGGAGCGACGCTGCTCGGGCTTAGGAGATGAGAACTCGGACGAAGAGGTCAGATAGAGCATTCGCATCTGACATAGTTGATCCTTCATTCAGGCATACTGGTTTAGAAGGAGTACTTTGATTCTGCACTTTGAGGCTCGAACAAGTTTGGAGAAGCGATCGATGTTCTTTCGATGTTCAACCGTCAAAAGAAATTGTCGTCTTTATTTTTTAAAAGCAGAACAATTTTAACAAGTAAATTCATTTTTGTTTTGTTTCAAGAATCGTTGATCATGTTAAAATGTCGTTCTATAAAGCTAAACAAATAAGAATTGCAAACAAAAGCACAAGGGCTCAAGTTTTATTGATAGGATGGAAATCAGTCAAACGCGTGATTCCATAGAGCATTTACAAAGTTTAGCAAATTGTAATTTACAGAGGAAAGGGCTATATTGAAACATAATGACCACTATCCTTCTACCAACTTTGAATTCTGGGCATCTTGAGCTTCTGTCGAAGATGACCTTGACTGGAGCTTTCCTGACAGATGATGTAACTGCTGCTGAGGGACTTGCCCCTTTGTCGAAAGTAGTTACTTGCCATTATCCCTAAGTTTTGCCTGGATTGTACTTTGAGATTTCCTATCCACCGGGATGATTTTTGATCATGTCTCTAATTTTTTCCTGGACCGCCCTTTCGGGTTTTCAATCCACCGAGACGTTTTTTTAGGCGAAGTATTTCTTGACTACATCAACATTTGTGGGGTAGGAAAATTCCTCTCCGTCCATGGTTGCAAGTCTCAAGGCACCGCCTGAGAAAGCTTTCTTGACCACATAGGGGCCGTCATAATTCGGAGTCCATTTACCCCGAGAATCAGTGAGAAAAGATTGTATCTTTTTTAGCACAAGGTCTCCTTTCCTGAAGATGAGAGGTCGAACCTTTTTGTCAAATGCCCTCTTCATTCTTTGCTGATACAACTGACCGTGGCATATTGCCGTTACTCGTTTCTCTTCGATCAGATTCAGTTCGTCGTGTCGACTTTGACACCATTCAGCTTCTGTAAGCTTAGCTTCCATCAATACCCGGATTGATGGGATCTCTACTTCTATGGGAAGCACTGCTTCCATGCCATATACTAGAGAGAAAGGGGTTGCCCCTGTTGAAGTGTGGACAGATGTCCGATAACCCTGAAGAGAAAAGGGTAGCATCTCGTGCCAATCTTTGTAGGTTACAACCATCTTTTGAACAATCTTCTTGATGTTCTTGTTAGCCGCTTCTACCGCTCCGTTCATCTTTCGTCGGTAGGGAGATGAGTTATGGTGTTCGATCTTGAACTCTGCGCACAACTCTTTCATCATCTTATTGTTCAAGTTAGATCCATTATCAATAATGATCTGGCTAGGAACACCATAACGGCAGATGATATTTGTAGCGATAAATCGGACCACCACTTGTCGGGTTACATTAGCGTACGATGCTGCTTCGACCCACTTAGTGAAGTAATCAATGGCTACCAGAATGAACCAATGTCCGTTTGTAGCTTTGGGCTCAATCAAGCCAATCATGTCGATTCCCCATATGGAAAAAGGCCATGGGGAAGAAAGAACTTTGAGATGCGTTGGCGGTACATGAATTTTGTCGGAGTATATCTGACACTTGTGACAACTCCTCATGTACTTGTAGGAGTCGGCTTCCATGGTCAACCAATAGTACCCTGCTCTTAGAATTTTTCTCGCCATTGTGTGTCCGTTGGCATGAGTGCCAAAGGACCCTTCGTGAATTTCTTTTATCAGCATGTCTGCTTCCGGTCAGTCTACACATCGGAGCAAGTCCATGTCAAAATTTCTCTTATAGAGTGTATCACCGCTCATGAAGAAACTGCCTGCCATCCTTTTGAGGGTTTTCCTGTCCTTCCTTAGTGCCCCAGGTGGGTACTCTTGTTTCTGAAGGAAGCATTTGATATCGTGATACCAAGGTTTGTCGTCTATGTCTGCTTCAATCGTGAAGATGTAAGCGGGCCGTTCAAGGCGCATTATGTCGATCTTAGGTATGTCATTCCGTTGACCTACACTAATCATGGAAGAGAGAGTGGCTAATGCATCAGCCAGGTGATTCTCCTCACGAGGGATGTGATGAAACTCAACTTTGTTAAAGAAGGGTAGCAACCTTCTCGCGTAGTCTTTGTAAGGAATCAATCCTGATTGGTATGTGTTCCAATCTCCTTTAATCTGATTGATAACCAGGGCTGAGTTTCCATATACGTCCAAGTTTTTAATCCTTAAGTCAATCGCTTCCTCGAGACCCATAATACAAGCTTCGTATTCGGCCTCGTTGTTTGTGCACTTGAATGTCAGTCTGGCGGTGAAAGGAATATGGGTACCCTAAGGGGTGACAATGATTGCCCCAATTCCATTTTCGTAATGATTGACAGCTCCGTCAAAGATAAGTCCCCATTGAGAACCTGGTTCTGGCCCTTCACTGGGTAGCGATTCATCGCAATCTTTCATGATCAAATACATGACATCTTCGTCTGAGAATTCAAACCCGATTGATTCTTGATCGTCAATCGGTTGATGAGCCAAATGATTGACTAAAATACTCCCCTTAACGGCTTTTTGAGCATGGTACTCTATGTCATATTCTAATAGCAACATCTACCAATGGGCAATCCTTCCCTTGAGAGCAGGCTTTTCAAAGACATACTTGATTGGATCCATCTCGGAGACCAACCAAGTAGTGTGACGAATCAGGTACTGGCGCAGACGTTTGGCTGCCCAAGCCAAAGCGCAACAAGTTTTTTCAAGCATAGTATACCGAGTCTCGCAGTCGGTGAATTTCTTGCTCAAATAGTAGATGGCAGACTCTTTCCGTTTGGTTTCGTCTTGTTGGCCAAGTACACAGCCCATGGAGTCTTCCAGGATGGTGAGGTAGATAATCAGCGGCCTTCCTTCCACTGGAGGTGATAAAATCGGAGGGTTCAACAGGTATTCCTTAATACTGTCAAAGGCAGTTTGACAGTCTTCTGTCCAAACGCAGTCCTGATTCTTTTTAAGTAATTTGAAAATTGGCGCACATGTCGCGGTCATGAGGAATATGAATCTGGAGATGTAGTTCAAACATCCCAGGAATCCTCTGACTTGTTTTTCAGTTTTTGGAGAAGGCATTTCTCGGATGGCCTTGACCTTGTCAGGATCAACCTCAATTCCTTTCTGGCTGATGATGAACCCTAAAAGTTTTCCCGAACGGACACCGAAGGTGCATTTGTTGGGATTCAAGCGGAGTTTGTACTTTCTCAACCGCTCGAATAGCTTTGACAGATGGGTCACATGCTCCTCTTCTGTCTTAGATTTGGCAATCATATCATTGACATATACCTCGATTTCTTTGTGTATCATGTCATGAAAAAGAGTAGTCATGGCCCTTTGATAGGTTGCCCCGACGTTCTTCAAACCAAACGACATCATCTTGTAACAAAAGGTACCCCAGGGGGTAATGAATGAAGTTTTCTCCATGTCTTTCGGAGCCATTTTGATCTGGTTATAGCCCGAGAATCCATCCATGAAGGAGAAAACTTTGAACTTTGTTGTACTATCAACCAGTATGTCGATGTGTGGTAAAGTAAAGTCGTCCTTTGGACTAGCCTTGTTTAGATCTCTGTAATCCACACACATTCTGACTTTTCCATCCTTTTTTGGAACGGGTACGATGTTGGCTAACCATTGAGGATATTCTGATGTGGCGAGGAAACCTGCGTCAATCTGTTTCTGTACCTCCTCTTTGATTTTGATGGCCATGTCCTGGTGAGTCCGTCTCAACCTCTGTTTTACTGGCGGACATTCCGACCTTAACGGTAGATGATATTGCACGATGCTAGTATCCAACCCTGGCATATCCTGATAGGACCAAGCGAATACATCAGAAAATTCTTTGAGAAGCTTTACCAAACCCTCTCTACAATTGGACTGAGCAGTGCCCCAATCCTGATTTCTTTTCTCTCTTTTTCCAAACCTAAGTTTACCGTTTCCAACGGCTCTTTATAAGGTTCAACGGACCTTTCCTCCTGTCTGAGTAATCGGGAGATCTCTTCTGGAATTTTGTCGTCATTCTCTTCTTCAGCCCAAATACCGGGAACTCAAAGTTGGGAGAAGGCATCGGATCGTATATTTCAACGGGGTTTAAAACAAGCAATTTGCATGACGGTATGATTTGTGTTTAGAAGAGATAGAGAGAATACAAGTGTGTGCAGTGTATTTTCTGATAACTGCTTGTTTTTATTATTGAGTTGTTTATTAGGATTACCATCTTCTGAAAAAAATGACAAAGAAAACAGCAATTAATGTGAAGATTACAGAACGACGTTATTTTATTTATGAACAAGTCGATTCTTGAAACTACAGCCCTATAAAATAAAACCCTGTCGCTTTGGGCAAAACGAAGAGGGATATTTACAGAAAGTGAGCCCTATCAAAACATCTGTTTCACCTGGGCAAGGTGAAAGGTTAAAGACGGCAATTACTTTGACTTATGAACAATCTTCAGAACATCGACAGCAACCCATTGGTGGCGATCTCCTCGGTGAATCACAAAGTCTGGCACGTTCCTTGATTTGTCTTCAGAAATAACGCTGATTTCTGGTGGAGTAGGATCATTGGAATCTGTCTCCCAGGTAGAGTTGTCGTAGGAGGATTCCTCTGTTGCATTTCACATAGCATTTGTGCTCTCAGGTAGATCTCCCCATCCAGTTGGCTGGATGTCTTCGAGCCTGATACGAGAGCTTTCGGGAGCAGTGTACTTGACCATATAGTCGTATTTCCCACTTGGATGTCCCAGGGTGTCCCACACTTCTTTGGAACTAGATGAGTCCTCCTTCTCGATGACGTTGACCTCTGGAAAAGCATAGTTGATGAATTCAAGTCCTGCAAACGTTGCAAATTCATCGTCGTACTGGACGTTTTCTGAATGACCTGATTGTTGATCCCATGACATGGTGGGGACGCAGGTATTCTTTTTAATGATGCTCAGCTGATTTTCATTGTTTGGCTGATTTCCTTGCCCCAAGTCTCCTGGATACGGCTGCCACATTGGCAGGCCATCCATCGGGCCATAATAGTTGTGGTCAAAGTTGTCCTTCATCAGAGTGTCCTCCTCTAATGAGTTTGGTGGAGCACGACATCCTTCCGGATCACAATCTCCGTATATCATTTCGACATCTGACCTGGGTATAAATCTCGAACTCTGTGTAGGAAAGCAAAAGGGAGTCTGCGTTTCGTCCTGAGACATATAACCGTCCTTGTTAAGATAGGACTCCCATTCTTCCTCCATATCAGAGGGATCATCTTTATTGATGGTATGCACTTCTTGAGGCATTGGGTGAAGGAAACCTCCACTGTGGAAGAAGTCTTGAATGGGATGAAGACTTTCATTGCTGGTAGTAGCTGTCTGGGTACAGGTTGCAGAAAAACCAAGACCCTTCTTTGTTTTATTGTCAGTAGGAATGACTAGCTGTCCCCATCCTGTTGTATTGGTACTCTCGACCGCTTTGATAGCATCCTTGTGTGAGGAAATGGAAGTTCCCTCTTCGGATTGATTGTCCTTGCTCATCGACAGTGCTTGGAACTGAGCTCCAATAACCTCCTCAGGTTCTACACCAGTAGATGATGATAAGTTACTCACGAGTAAGGCTTGTTCTCCACAGACCGTGACGAGCTGGTTGTTCTGGACAAACTTTAACTTTTGGTGAAGGGTCGAGGTGACCGCCCCAGCCTGATGTATCCAAGGTCTTCCTAATAAACAACTGTACGTTTCCCGGATGTCCATGACCTGGAAAGTGACTTGGAAAGTGTGAGGACCAATAGTTATGGGAAGGTCGACTTCGCCGATAACCGTTTTTATGGACCCGTCAAATGCTTTGACGATGACCTCACTGGTTCTCATCGGGGGTCCTTTGAAGGATAATTGCATCAAAGTGGACTTCGGCATAACATTCAGGGCTGACCCTGTGTCTACCAGTACGCTGGCTAAAGCATCGCCTTGGTAGCTGACCGTGATATTGAGCGCCATGTTATGACGGCGACCCTCTTTAGGTAATTCCTCATCACTAAATCCCAAGTTATTGCAGGAAATGATGTTAGAGACAATGCTATCGAACTGTCTGATTGTTACATCCTGTTCCACAAAGGCTTGCTCCAAGACTTTCTGTAGAGCCTCCCTGTGCGCTTTTGAACTGAGTAAAAGTGATAGCACAGAGATCTTTGAAGGAGTTTGTAACAGCTGATCAACAATGTTGTATTCACTCCTCTGGATGAGCTTCAGCATCTCATCATTGTCTTTTGAAAGGTTGGGATTACTGGATTGACCGACTGGTGGATTGGGAACTTCTGTCTGAGGTTCCTTTTCTTTGTTAAGTTCTCCAACTCCTCGGTTGAAGATTCGACCACTCCGTGTTACTCGACTGATGTCTGCAATATTCACGACGGAGGGTAATGAAATTTCCTTTCCATTCTCGACTATTGTTGCACCGTAATTGTAAGGGATAGCCTTAGTTAATTCATACGGTAATGGTCCTGGTAGATAGATGACTATGGGAACCTTCTGATTTTTCCGACCATCGTAAGCAATTTCGATCCATTCCTGGTTGGGAACTCTCGATTCGTCAAGTAGAGGGATGATGGTACAAACATCCCTAGCCTTCTGATAATCAGAGATTACGAAAACATCCTCAATTTGATCAGTGAGGTAGTCCGACGCCCAGTTGAATGGTCCAGAACCTGGATATGGGCGAATCTCTCTACGATCCACCTGACCCTGAAGAGCTGCTCGCACAAGGTAACATCCTTGGTTACTTTTCGAACAGACTCTACAACATTCATAGTTGTGTGGTGGCACCTGGCCACGCCCGCTTTGAATACAATGTAACCTCACTAGGTCAGTTTCCACAGATCGAACGTCCCGACTTTGATGTCGAGTAGGGTTCCCGTTGGTAATACTAATTTGCTGGGTGTCTTCATCCATATAGATTGGAAGCCACCAGTGGTTCAACAAGTGCTGAAGGGTTTCCTGGACAAGGGCACAACCTTGATCGTTTTCGCAACCTGCCCTACAGCTCTGATAATCATGTGATACCAGAAACCCGAGCCGGGCCTGTTTAGCATGTAACTCCACCAGGCTGGTATTTATCAAGCGAATATCAAAGATTTGAATCATGTTGATCTGATAGGGATTCCTATCATGGTAGTCCTAGATCCATCTAAGATCCATCTGACGCTGGAGCGCCTCTTATACAAAAGAGCATCCCTGTTTGTTTACCGAGCAAGTCAGATAGGAACTGTAATCGTGCCGCGGCAGATTATGATACTGGCTTTGCCTGGAGTGCATCGCCACCAAGTTGACATTCATTGCACGGATGTTGTGGTTCTGAATGATGTTAGAATTCGTGTAAATCATGTTAATTCCACGAACTCGGTGCTCTTGGATCCATCCGAGATCCATCTGTTCCTGTAGAGTTGATTGCACCACAGAACATCCTCGATTGCTTTTAGAGCAGATATCACAATGGTGATAGTTATGAGGTGGCACATGGCCATATCCACTATGTCTGCAATGCATCTTGACCAGATTGGTCCTTAATAAGAGGACATCATGAATTTGATAGACGTTGTTAGTCTCTACCTATATCAAATTGACTGTAGCTTTCTCGTGTTGAGGCATTAGGATTTGTATCCTTGAAAGATAAGACCCTGCTTCTAACAAGCTTTTGCACGTCAGATTTGAAATTGAGACAGTCCTCTATGTTATGCCCTGGTCCTCCTTGATGGTAAGGGCAAGTCTGGTCCACCTTAAACCAAAAAGGTGGATTTTCCAGTACTGTAAGAGGGGACTTAGTCTGGACATGCCCCTTAGCCAGTAGTAACGGGAATAGTTCTGCGTACAATACGGGTATAGGATAAAATCCTGGTGGCCGCGTTGTACGGTTGTTGTTGTATGGAGGACGAGCCTGCTGAAGAGGCTGTTGAGTCCTTTGCTGATTAGGTTGGCTCTGCGCAACCTGAGGTTGATACATAGAAATAGGTGCAGGATTGATAGCAGGAGTCACAGCCGCTACTGGCTGATAACGTCGCCTTTGCTTTCCGAGAGAGATATTCCCAATATCTTGCTCTTTTTTCTTAGGGAGAGCACTACCGTATCGCTTTGTACTACTTGATGATCCAGTGTCTTTGGCTAGACGTCCTTCTCGGACGGCTTCCTCAAGACGAACTCCCATACCGACCATCTCGGCGAAGTCACTGGGCGCACTGGCAACCATTCTGTCATAATAAAATGAGCTTAAGGTCTTTAAGAAGATCTTTGTCATCTCTTTTTCCTCAAGAGGTGGACAAATTTGAGTGGCAATTTCACGCCATCTCTGAGCGTATTCCTTAAAGGTTTCTTTGTCCTTTTATGACATTGATCTGAGTTGATCTCTGTCGGGGGCCGTGTCCAGATTGTATTTATATTGTTGGACGAAGGCAGTGCCAAGATCTCTGAAAGTGCTAATTGTAGCACGGTTTAAACCCATGTACCATTTTAGGGCGGCACCGGTTAAACTATCCTGAAAGTAGTGAATCAGTAAATCCTGATTCTCTATCTGAGCTGACATTCGCCGAGCGTACATCACCAAGTGACTCTGAGGGCAAGAGTTACCCTTGTACTTTTCAAAGTCGGGCACCTGGAATTTGTGCGGGACTTTCACATTGGGGACCAAGCAGAGGTCTGCGGCGTCCTTTCCAAATAAATTATGACCGCGAAGGGCCTGCAGTTCTTTCTGCATTCCCAAGAACGGTTCCTGGAACTCATTCATTCTTTCGAACATGTTGTCGTTTCCACCAGAAGGTATCTGTGGAATCTGTCCTTCCGGGACAGTGTGTACCACAGGCGGTGGTATACGTGACGTAAGAAGAATACGTGACGTGTGAATGATGAATGCAATGATTATATTAATTGTTTTTTATTTAATCAAAATAAACTTCGATAATTAGATTGCAAATATCAAACAGTGGGGAAACCCCATTTTATTGAATTCAAAGGATTGTGAAAATAGAAATACAGTAGATTACAAGGTGCAGAAATAGAAACCTAAGCTAAGGGGTCCCGAGTCCTCTCTGGGGAGAAACCGGGTGCTGATTCTGGTACTTTCCTTTTCTTGGACCGGGGCTCTTGGGCCGTTGTCGGGTTGTCATTCCTTTGCCAAGTTAAAGGAACGAGCAAATTCCTTTGGTCATCCTGATTATCCAAAACATGTTGCTCCAAAATCTCAATCAGAGCATCCTTATCTTTTAGCAGTAGCTGTATTTTGGTACACTCTACATTGAGGGTACGGTACTTGTTCTTCCAAGACCTCCTCTCCTGTTGAACTTTGTTGAGAGTAACCTGAAGTTTTTCTGTTTCAGTCATGAAGTACATGACAGATTCCCTCGGCGGAAGAACTTGTGATGAGGATAAGGCATCTTTAGCTTGAGAGCTCTAGTTTGTACCCAGTGGAGATAAGGCTCCACCGAGACACATTCCGGTTTTCCTAGAGACTCTCGTCTTTTCTTATGAACATGTTTCCAAGCGTGCACTATTTCCATCTTTAGTGCCCTGTCATTTTCTCCTTCCTTGAAGAAAATACCCTCCAGATGAGCATTACACGGGACATGCCTCATTGGGTATCCAAATTGACGACGAACCAATACTGGATGGTAGTTGATTCCTCCCTTAGTTCCTATGAGGGGTACGTTGGGGAAGTTTTCACAACGATCAATGATCCTGATCCCGTCATAAATCCTATTGCACCAATCTATATCAGAGTTGGTAAGAGACATGATTTTCTGCGACCAACGCAAGGCACTCTTATGATCCCAAAACACAGCAGACTCGGGTAAATGGGAGATAAACCATTTGTATAGCAGGGGTACACAGCATGTGATCATCCCTCCACTGTACAAATTTCCTAAGTGTACAAAATGATACGCGTCCGCGAGCAAAGTTGGCAAAGGGTTTCCAATGAGAAAAACCTTAATGGCGTTGATATCGACGAAGCTATTAATATTGGGAAACAGAAATAACCCGTAAGTGAGTAAGACAAATATGCTTTCAAAAGCAGTCATGTTCCCTATACTAGCAAAGTACAGAGCCTTCTTTGTCAGGAACTGGGCTGGTAAACCTGGGAGCCCACCCTTGGTGGTCATGTGAGTCTTGATTTCTGACTCATCCAAATAGATTGCTCTTGCAATGGTCTGATCCTTTGGAATTTCTTCCAGTCCAGAAAATGGAGCTCGATCAGTAATGTGTAGATTGGTTAGGTGAGAATACTCCTCCAGCGTTGGTGCAAGCTGGTAATCCAGGAATGTGAAACAGTGATAGACCAGATCGTAAAACTGAATGAGTGCCTCCATGATTCCTTCAATCACATGGACTCTTAACAGAGGTAGTAGACCTCCGTACTTGGCTCTGAAAGCTTCAGGGTTAGTGATCATCCTCGCTAATCCTCTCAAATCTTCTAATTTTGGAACCCTGAAGGTATACTTATGAGTTCTCCTTCTACCGAAATCCATGAGCTCAATCTTTTTCTCTGACATTTGCAATCATTGTCTTAGTTTAATTTGAAAAAGAGAGACTAGAAGAGAAAATTTTTCTTTGATGTAATGTTTTTTAGATGAATACATGAATGCAGCACACAAAAACACAGAAAAAACATGGGGTCAAAGGGTCGGTGTCATGAAGTCAAGGCTCTACCCCCCACCCCCAAAGGTTTATAGTAGTGATTTTTGTACCTGTCTCTCAAAATCATCAGTTCTTGTCGAGAAAACACCAGCGGGCCGGGAACCGTGCTAGGTGATGTTTTTCGAAGAACCATCAGAAGAGGGTAGTATCGCGTGACAACCATTTCCAATAGTTTCCGCACTACTAAAAGAGGTTTTTCCTAGGTGTATACTAAATTTTTCCACATGCGGCATCACACGCATTCCCATTAGCAGAAAAATAAACACAGATATAAATTAGGAAAAGCAGTATATATATTTTTCCTAAAGTCCTAGACTTTAAAGAGCTATGAATCCTATGTTCCTGACAAAAATGGCTCCCCGACGGAGTCGCCATTCTATGGTACCTTCCCAACTTTAAAGGTTTTTGACCTAAGATCCTAGTGAAGTCAACAAAATCCTATCCCAGTGAAATCCCCAAAGAAAGAAAGAAAAGAAAAGAGCCCCATGGTAGGCGCCACTTTTCTGTAGCACTTTTTAAGGTTTCTTCTTAAGAGATGGGAAGAGAACAAGTTCTCGGTGTCCCTAGTGAAGTTGCCATTTTTCCTGTAGTGAGAATTTTTGGACGTGGTTGCGAAGCACTATCGCTTTTGGGGTACTACAGTTTGATTCACTTTTTATCCTATTGAAGCTGATGAAGGAAGGGAAATAGATGTCTTCAATTAACCCTGCTTGCATACTGAGTTTAAACAGATGACTGTTGGTTTACAGATGCTATTGAGATTATGGGTCTCTCTTAAGTTATTTTGTTAAAATAGTGCCTGGGCGATTGGTGGGAGTTTAAGGCTGATGCTTTTCGATTGATATGTGAAGGTATGGGATTTGGGACTTTGGATTAGTGTGCTCGCTAAGATTTTTCTTTCAATCTTATGCCTACGTATTCCCGTTTACCGAAACAGGGAAATCAGAGCGATCGTAGTTCCTCCTATTCTATGGGAGGAAATGGTGTTTTGGTGTCTTGTTCAAAGCCCAAGACGTGAAGCTGAAGGGTCTATTTGTATCTTGTTCGAAGCCCAAGATGTGAAGCTAAAAAGGTGTTGTCTTTAGAGAAAATTTGTCATCTCTAAAGGGGTCTGTTTTTCACGACTGTTGGGTGACTGACTATAAAGGAGGATTACTTTAACCGGGATATGTGAATCCTAGCAATGCCATAATTTCCTTTATAGGGGGTTTTAACCTGAAGGAGAAGACTTTAACTCAGTGTAGAGCAATGCTATCTTTCCTTAGGAATTTCTCATGCTAAAAGAAGGACAGTGGCGTAGATGTAAATAATCCAGAGGCTTGCCGCTTACAGCGATTAGTTGAAAGGAGTTTGTTGATGTTTGTATCCTGTGAACGATGCACAGTTTTGATGCTAAAAGGTTGATTGACTCAAGCGGGGGTTTTCTTATACAAAACCTAAGAGGAGGCTATTGGCCCAACAAGAGGGTGTTTTTATGTGTCTCGTTTGAAGCCCGAGAGGGAGGCTAAAAGGGTTGACTGAATAGAGAGTGTTTTTAGATGTGTCTTATACGAAGCCCAAGATGGAGGCTAAAGGTTGACTCAACAAGAGAGTCTTTTATACTCAACAAGAGAGTGTTTTTGTATCTCGTACGAAGCCCGAGAAGGAGGCTAAAAGGATTATTGACTCAACAATAGAGTCTTTTTGTATCTCGTACGAAGCCCGAGATAGAGGCTAAAAGGATTGTTGTTTTAGTTGAGTGACAGGTCCAGTAGATTGGTTAAAAGAGAAAATCAGTTCTTATAAAGAGACTGATTAAAGGTAAGGCTATGCTTTGGGATTGATCAGACGATCAGGGTTATTTCCTGTTCTTTAAGGAAATGGGGAATCCAGAGGGTATTAGAGACTGTCCGAGTCTACTGGTGTTTTTCCCTACTTAAGAATGCCTTCGAGACTCAAGGAGATTAGACTGTCCAAGTCTAGAGTTTTATCTTTTATACTATGTTTAAAGAAATAGTAATAGTACGTTCACGGCAGAAAGATCTAGACTCTTTGAAAGACTGTCCTATTAAGATGACTAATTTCTGCTCCTATACCTCTTGGAGGTCGTCGGGACAATTTGTACGAAGCCCAAGAGGAGGCTAGAAACTTTTAAGAAGCCGAGGGACAATTTGTACGAAGCCCAAGAGGAGGCTCTCTTCCCGAAGGAAGAATCCTTATAAGAAGCCTAAGAGGAGGTTGTGAATACTTCTAAGAAGCCGTAGGGTCCTTGTACAACGTCCAAGAGGAGGCGGGGATGCTTTTAGGAAGCCTGTGGGTCCCCAAAACCCCGAGAAATTCAAGACAGGCTATCCACAGAGAATAGATCAAGCCAGGAAAGTCCGATAATTTGGAAGAAACTCAAGAGATGCCATTCACAGAGAAAAGATCATCTCTGAGGAGCAGAGTTTCTTTGACGATTTCTAAGGGTGACAGTCTGAGAAAGGGTTCACCGAGAATGCTGCCTTTCACGTCTCCATATTGTTTAACCCCAAGAGGAGGGAATACTGTATCTGGTAAATCTATGGGGATCTAGTTTTGACTATATTTAAGAGTGACCAACAGGGCTTAGTGCTAGACGTAGTTGCCGGGGAAACTCTAAATATCTATACTAGTATTACACAGTTGATATGAGGTTATGAAAGAAGACTTACAGTGAAACAGCCCCACAATACAGTTTATATGTATATGAAAGCGGATAAAGAAAACATATAACCACTTACTCGGTTGTAAAGCTTCCATGCTGTTTGGTTAGTTGTTCAACATAGAAAGATTGAAAACAACAGTATATTCAAAATTTAAAGGAGAAAGTATTTTGAAAAGATGTTGGGGCTTACAGCTCAAGGAGAGGCCCAAGGTTTATCAGTGATCGCACTGTCGTTTTGTACAGAGGGACTTATACAAGAGACTGAGGCCCAAAAAGGTTTTTTGTACAAGGGGATGGGTCTTACACTCTCTCAAGAGGCCCAAAAGATTTATTTTTGTACAAGTGGTGGGGCTTACAGCTCAAGGAGAGGCCCAGGGTCATTTGTTTGAAAATGGCGATCGCTCCGAGATTTTCGAAAATGCGGTGGGTCTTATACAATGCATTGAGGCCCAAAATGGTTTGGTTTTCAAAGGGGGTTGGGTTTTACACTCTAATAGAGGCCCAAAATATTTTGAATGGGTCTTATAGCTCGAGGAGAGGCCCAGGGTTTGTTTTTCAACGGACGATTATCGCGTCGAACTTTTTGAAATACAACGGGACTTATACAATAAGTGAGGCCCAAAAATAGGTTTGTATTTACAAAGGATTGAGTCTTACACTCTATTAGAGGCCCAAAAGTGTTTTAAATTGTTTGATAAGGGTGAAAATCAAAGAAACCCTAATTTGTTATTCTTTAAAAGTAAATATTTAAAGAAAATCGAATAAAATACCAAATAAGTTTGAATAAACCATTTGTGATTTTTGTTTAAGGTTTGAGAAATGAGGGATTAATCACAAGGTTAATTAAAACTCACTTGGTTTTGATTTTCAAAGTAAATGTTCACTTTTAAAATGTTTAAAAACCTTAAAAAGGAATTTATTCACAAAAATACTAATTATATTAAATGAATAATATAAACTTAATATTTTTGTGGAATAAAATATTTCAACATTTTTTTGATTTTTTGCAAAAAGAACCAATAAAAAATAATTAAAATTGAAAGAGTTATTAATTTTCCAATTAATTAATAAAACATAAAAATATTGGAAAAAATAGCAAAAATGTGAGAAAACACAAAATGACATGGGTGGGGTTTGAACCCACGACCTCAAGGTTATAAGGCGCGCGCATTACCACTGGGGTGGTGATACATCCATTGCTTGAAGTGAAACCACAAATATACAAGGCATGCCTTGTTTTCTAGGCCTGGTCAAGGCAAAGCAAGGCAAGTTTTGCCAAGAAACGGGAAGGTCCATAACTTTCTCATTTCTTAATGGTTGGGGACAAAATTTATCTGCATCTGGCCTAGAATTTCACAAGGAATCCAATGGTGGTGGTATTTTTTCAGATCATACTCCCTCCTCAAAACCCGATAGTGGTTTTGAAAAAGGCCTATAATTGAATTTTCTATGCTACACTTTGATACAGGCGTGGATTACATGATGAATTGGTCCAAACACAACATATATAATATGTATGAGGTGTGTATGATCAGTGGACTTCAAAGCAATGCATATTTTGGAAAGTTCAAGTCGTGATGCTTACCTCTTTTTGAGCTTTTGGAGTTTTTTGTGCAATCTGCCAAACTTCTTGTTCCAGAAATGGTTTGATGCATTGGACACTCTCAAATGATCCCTTAGAAGCTTTGAGGATGGTTGGAATCAGCTGGAACCTGCAAAAACACAAACTGGTCCTTTCTTGCAAAAGGGGTTAAAATGACCAAAATAGCAACTCTCTCAAATGGTGTTCCAGATGGGGGGAACCATTTGGGACAGTTCAAGGATGTTATTTGGAGTGTGTTTGAGGTTTTATCTGATTTGGAAAGTGACTGAATCAAGACATGGCTTAAAAAATGCACAAAAGCCCTATTTTGAGGTTTTGAGAGGTGACTTTGTGATTTTGGTGTTACAGATCACTTTTGATAGTTTGGATCACCTACATATGATGTTTATGAGGTGTTAGGATCATGAGTTGTGATGGAAATGCTCTCTAACTCAAAAACTCAGAGTTACCTTGCTAAAGAAGGCATTTTGGCCTAAAGAGAGGGATTTTGAGGAAAGCATTTGTTTGATGGCTTTGGTGTACTCAAACTGAGCACAAATGAGCTCTATTTATAGTAGAGCAAGTTTGTTTTGGGATCAATAGTGAATGGCAACTGCAGCAGAGGTTTGGCCAATGGTTACACTTTGGAATCCAAGTCTCCTCTAGCCATTGACTAGAGGTTAGGGCACAGGGTTGTGGTTCCCTTGGTCTTGGATAAGTCTTGACTGAATTCAGTTGCAAATGGCTCAGTCCATGCCACCTTGGTGTATGCATTAAATGCTCCAATCCAAAATTGGAGTCTTGTCCCTCTTTTAGGCAATTCTAGGTTTGGCATGCTACTCCTTGTTCCAAGGACTATGGAGGCTTGGCTCAGTGTTTGTCCCCTTTAGATTTGATCCTCAGATGTGTCCAAAGTGATGACAAGGCTTGAAATTATCTGATTTTGCCAAATCGAGCAAAAATGCAAAATTCTGCCTAGCCTTGGCAGTTTTCAGCAAGGCATATTGCCATTGTCATATCTCTTGGTCCAAGTGGAATTTGTTGATGTTCTTGGCCATTTTGGAAAGCCCTCATATGATACAACAACTGTTTGATCATATTTGGTTTTGATACCTTTTGGATCCAAGTGAAAAATCCCCCTACATTTGAAAAAAAGTGAAGGCAGATTCTGACTTAGTGAAAATTTCACTAAGTGTTGGAAAAAAGTGACATTTTCACTTTTTGTGATTTTGATCATTCCATAACTCAAAATCCATGAGGAATTTGGAGGGAGGTCAGTTTTAAGCTTTTGTAGAGGGTAATGAGATCTACAAATCAAGCTTTGGATGGGGAAAATGGCTTTGTGGTTTAGGAGTTATGATCCTCCAAAGTTGGTACCCATGCCACTTTGTTCATAACTTAGAAAATTTTCTAAGTTTTTATGGTTACCCCTTTTACAAGTTATCCCACTTTACTTGATTTTTCTTGATGAATGATGATTCAAATCATACATTAACATCATTTTAGGGTTAAAAAACCATTTTTGTGAAAAATCTCAAAAAGTCAAAGTTGACTTTTGTGCACAGTTGACTTTTTGTCAGATGAATTCCAAACTGTGCGATCCTTTAGGAAATCATGTCCTTGACCTAAATCAAACTTGATGGACATGTTCCATGGGTGTTATAGGGTGTATTGAATCATCTCCTAGGTTTTGGGAGCATGTCCTAGTCAAAAGTCAAAGATACAGTTGACTTTTCTCGCGAAACCCTAACTGTGGTACTGATGAAATTGAGACTTGCTGCTCAAGCTTCCTGGATCTATCCATTGTTACAAATGGATCAATGTGGTATGTTGGAGACCCTCATACCTCAAGCTTCCTGATGAAATCGAGACTTGCTACTCAAGCTTCCTGCTCGTGCCATTCTTTATAGGTTACAACCATCTTCTGAACAATCTTCTTGATGTTCTTGTTAGCTGCATCTACCGCTCCGTTCATCTTAGGTCGGTAGGGAGATGAGTTATGGTGCTTGATCTTGAACTCAGTGCACAACTCCTTCATCGTCTTGTTGTTCAAGTTAGATCCATTATCGGTAATGATCTGGCTTGGAACACCATAACGGCAGATGATATAGTTTTTGATAAATCGGACCGCCACTTGTCTGGTTACATTGGCGTATGACGCTGCTTCGACCCACTTGGTGAAGTAACCAATGGCTACCAGGATGAACCGATGTCCATTCGAAGCTTTGGGTTCGATCATGCCAATCATGTCGATTCCCCATATGGAAAAAGGCCATGGGGAAGAAAGAACTTTAAGATGCTTTGGCGGTATATGGATCTTGTCTGCATATATTTGACACTTGTGACATCTCTTCAGGTACTTGTAGCAATCGGATTCCATTGTCAACCAATAGTACCCTGCTCTTAGAATTTTTCTCGCCATTGTGTGTCCATTGGCATGAGTGCCAAAGGATCCTTCGTGAATCTATTTCATTAACATGTTTGCTTTTGGTTTGTCTACGCATCGGAGCAAGACCATGTCGAAATTTCTGTTAAAGAGTGTATTGCCGCTCAGGAAGAAATTTCCTGCCAATCTTCTGAGGGTCTTTCTGTCTTTTCTGGATGCCCCAGGTGGATACTCTTATTTTTGAAGGAAGCATTTGATATCGTGATACCAAGGTTTGTCGTCTAGGACTTCTTCAATTGCGAAGATGTAGGCGGGCCGTTCAAGGCGCATTATGTCAATCTTAGGTATATCGTTCCATTGACCTACTCTAATCATGGAAGAGAGAGTGGCTAATGCATCAGCCATGTGATTCTCTTCACGAGGGATGTGATGAAACTCGATTCTGTTGAAGAATGGTAACAACCTTCTCGCGTAATCTTTGTAAGGAATCAATCCTGATTGGTATGTGTTCCAATCTCCTTTGATCTGATTAATAACCAGGGTTGAGTTGCCATATACATCCAAGTTTTTTATCCTTAAGTCAAGTTCTTCTTCGAGACCCATGATACAAGCTTCGTATTCTGCCTCGTTATTTGTACACTTGAATGTCAGTCTGGCAGTGAAAGGAATATGGGTACCCCGAGGTGTTATGATGATTGCCCCAATTTCGTTTCCATAATGGTTGACATCTCCATCAAAGATTAGTCCCCATTAGGAATCTGGTTCTAGCCCTTCACTGGGTAGTGGTTCATCGCAGTCTTTCATTTTCAAGTACATGACATCTTTGTCTGGGAAGTCATATCTGACTGATTCTTGATCGTCAATCGAATGATGAGCCAAATGATCAGCTAAAACACTTCCTTTTACGGCTTTCTGAGCATGGTACTCGATGTCGTATTCTGATAACAAGATCTGCCAACGGGTAATCCTTCCCGTGAGAGCAGGTTTTTCAAAGACGTACTTGATCGGATCCATTTCGGAGATTAGCCAAGTAGTGTGACGAATCATATACTGGCGAAGACGTTTGGCTGCCCAAGCCAAAGCACAACAAGTTTTCTCAAGCATAGTGTACCGAGTCTCGCAGTTAGTGAACTTCTTGCTTAAATAGTAAATGGCAGACTCTTTCCTTTTTGTTTCGTCTTGTTGGCCAAGTACACAACCCATGGAGTCTTCCAAGACAGTTAGGTAGATGATCAGTGGTCTTCCTTCCACTGGAGGTGATACAATCGGTGGGTTCAACAGGTATTCCTTGATATTGTCGAAGGCGGTTTGATAGTCTTCTGTCCAAATGCAGTCCTGATTCTTTTTGAGTAATTTGAAGATCGGCGTACATGTCGCGGTCATGAGGAATATAAATCTGGAAATTTAATTCAAACGTCCCAGGAATCCCCTGACTTGTTTTTCAGTCTTTGGAGAAGGCATTTCTTGAATGGCCTTGACCTTGTCAGGATCAACCTCAATTCCTTTCTGGCTGACGATGAACCCTAAAAGTTTCCCTGAACGGACACCGAATGTGAATTTGTTGGGATTCAAATGGAATTTGTACTTTCTCAATCGCTCGAATAGCTTTGACAGGTGGGTCACATGCTCCTCCTGTGTTTTAGATTTAGCAATCACATCATCGACGTACACTTCTATTTCTTTGTGTATCATGTCGTGAAACAGAGTTGTCATGGCCCTTTGATAGGTTGCCCCGGCGTTCTTCAAGCCGAATGGCATTACCTTGTAATAAAAGGTGCTCCATGGGGTAATGAAGGAAGTTTTCTCCATGTCTTTCGGCACCATTTTTATCTGATTATAGCCCGAGAATCCATCCATGAAGGAGAAGACTTTGAATTTTGCTGTACTGTCTACCAGCATGTCAATTTGTGGTAAGGGAAAGTCATCCTTTGGACTAGCCTTGTTCAGATCCCTGTAGTCTACACACATTCTGACCTTTCCGTCCTTTTTTGGAACTGGAACTATGTTGGCTAACCATTGAGGATATTCTGATGTGGCGAGGAAACCCGCGTCAATCTGTTTTTGTACTTCCTTTTTGATTTTGATGGCCATGTCTGGATGAGTCCATCTTAGTCTTTATTTTACCGGCGGACATTCTGATCTCAATGGTAGATGATGTTCCACGATGCTGGTATCCAACCCTGGCATATCTTGATAGTACCAAGCAAATACATCGGGAAACTCTTTGAGAAGCTTTATCAAACCTTCTTTAACTGTTGGACTGAGCAGTGCCCCAATCTTGGCTTCTTTTCTCTCTTCCTCTGAACCCAAGTTGACCGTTTCCAATGGCTCTTTGTAAGGTTTAATGGACCTTTCCTCGTGTCTGAGTAATCAGGAGATCTCTTCTGGAATTTCTTCGTCATTTTCTTCTTCAGCCTCAAATACTGGGAATTCAAAGTTGGGAGAAGGCATTGGATCGTATGTTTCAATGGGGTTTAAAACAAGCAATCTGCATGACGTAATGATTTGTTTTTAGAAGAGATAGAGAGAAATGCAAGAGTGTGTGCAGTGTATTTTTTGAAAAATGCTTGTTTTTATTATTTGAGCTATTTTTTAGGATTACCATTTTCTGAAAAAGCGAAAAGAGAAAACAACAATAAATGCGGAAATTACAGAACGGCGTTATTTTATTTATGATTTTGTCGATTCTTGAAACTACAGCCCTATAAAACAAAACTCTGTCACTTCGGGAAAAGCGAAGAGAGGCATTTACAGAAAGTGAGCCCTATTAAAACATTCGTTTCACCTGGGCAAGGTGAAAGGTTAAGATAAAGACGGCAATTACTTAGACTTATGAATGACTTTCGGAACGTTGACACCAACCCATTGACGGCGAACTCCTCGGTGAATCACAAAGTCTGGTACCTTTCTTCTTGGCTTGTCTTCAAAAATAACGTTGATTTCTGGTGGAGCAGGATCGTTGGAATCTGTCTCCCAGGCAGAGTTGTCATAGACGCACTCTTCTGTTGTATCTTGCACAGTGTTTGTACTCTCAGGTGGATCTCCCCATCCAGTTGGCTGGATGTCCTCGAGCCTCATCCCTTTCGATGACGTTGACCTCAGGAAAAGCGTAGTTGATGAACTCTTGTCTTGCAATCTTAGCAAATTTATCGTTGTACTGGATATCTTCTGAATGCCCTGAGTAGTGATCCCATGAATCTGTGGGGACGCAGGTATTCTTTTCAATGATGCTCAGTTGATATGCATCATTCGGCTGACTCTCTTGCCCCAAGTCTCCCGGGTACGGCTGCCAGAGAGGCAGGCCATCCATTGGGCCATAATAGTCGTGGCAAAGTTGTCTTTCATCATAGTGTCCTCCTCTAATGAGTTGGGTGGAGCACGACATCCTTCCGGATCACAGTCTCCATATATCATCTTGACATCTGATCTTGGTATATATCTCGGACTCTGTGCGGGATAGAAAAATGGCGTAGGAACCTCTTCCTGAGACATATAACTGTCTTCATTAAGATAGGACTTCCACTCTTCATCTGTATCGGAGGAATCTCCCTCGTTGATGGTATGTACTTCTTGAGACACTGGGTGAAGGAAACCTACACTATGGAAGAAGTTCTGAATGGGATGAAAACTTTCATCATTAGTAGCAGTCTGAGTACAGGTTGAGGAAAAACCAAGGCTCTTCTTCGTTTTGTTATCATTAGGAATGACAAGCTATCCCCATCCTTTTGCATTGTTATTCTCGATTACTTTGAGAGCATCTTTATACGAGGAAATCGATGTTCCTTTTTCTGATTGATTCTCATTGCTCACCGATAGTGCTTGGAACTAGGTTCCAACAACCTTCCCTGCTTCTACACAAGTGGATGACGATAAGTTGCTCACGATCAAGGCTTGCTCTCTGCAGACTGTGACTAATTGGTCATTCTTGACGAACTTCAGCTTTTGGTGAAGTGTTGAAGTGACTGATCCAGCCTTGTGTATCCAAGGTCTTCCTAACAAACAGCTGTATGCTGCCCGGATGTCCATGACCTGGAAAGTGACTTGGAAAGTGTGAGGACCGATAGTTATGGGAAGGTCGACTTCGCCGATAACCGTTTTTCGGGATCCATCAAATGCCTTGACGGTGACCTCACTGCCTCTCATCGGAGATCCTTTAAATGATAGTCGCATTAAAGTGGACTTCGGAATAACATTCATAGCCGATCCGGTGTCTACCAGTACGCTGGCTTAAGCATCGTCCTGGCAGTTGACTGTAATGTTAAGTACCATGTTGTGACTTTTGCCTTCTTCTGGCAGTTCCTCATCACTAAACCCCAAGTTGTTGCAGGAAGTGATGTTGGAGATGATGCTGTCGAATTGTCTTATTGTTACATCTTGTTCCACAAAGGCCTGCTCTAAGACTTTCTGTAGAGCCTCTCTGTGGGCTTCAGAACTGAGTAAAAGAGATAACACGAAGATTTTTGAAGGAGTCTGCAACAGCTGATCAACGATGTTGTACTCACTTTTCTGGATGAGCTTCAGCATCTCATCATTGTTCTTTGAAAAGTCGGGATCATGGGATTGACCGACTAGTTGATTTAGAACTTCTGCTTGAGGTTCCCCTTCTTTGTTAGGTTCTCCAACTCCTCGGTTGAAGATCTGATTGCTCTGTGTTACTCGACTGATGACTGCAATATTCACAATGGAGGGTAATGGAGTTTCCTTTCCATTCTCAATTGTGGTTGCACCGTATTTGTAAGGGATTACCTTATTGGATTTGTACGGTATTGGTCCTGGCAGATAGATAACTACATTAGCCTTTTGATTTTTCTGACTATCATAGTCGGCCTCAATTGGTTCGTGGTTGAGAATCTTTCCACTATCAAGAGGGACTCTTGATTCATGGAGTAAAGGGATTATGGTGCATATATCTTTGGCCACTTCTAGCTTAGGGATCAAGACCATGTCTTTGCCTTGATTAGGATGATAGCCTGACATTGAACTAGAGCTTGACCATGGTGGAATCTCCTTATGGTTTAACTGACTTTGAAGGGCTGCTCGTACGAGGTAGCATCCTTGATTATCTTCAGAGCAAACTCTACAGCTCTCATAGTTGTGTGGTGGCACCCGGCCACGTCCCCTTTGTATGCAGTGTAACCTCACTAGGTCTGTTTCCATTTATCGAACGTCCTGACTTTGATGCCTAGTAGGGTTCCCATTAGTCATGCTGACTTGTTGTGTATCTTCATCTAGATAGATCGGAAGCCACCAGTGGTTTAACAAGTGTTGCAGCATTCTTTGAATGAGAGCACATCCTTGGTCATTCTCACGACACAGTTTGCAGTACTGATACTCATGTGAAGACAGAAAACCGAGATGGACTTGCTTAGCGTGTAATTCCACCAAGCTGGTATTCATCAAACGAATATCGAAGATTTGGATCATGTTAACTTGATAATGACTTCTATCGCGGTAATCCTGAATCCATTCAAGATCCATCTGACGCTGGAGGGCCTCTTGTACGAAAGAGCATCCCTGATTTTTTACCGAGCAGATTAGATAGGAATCGTAATTATGTCGTGGCAGGTTATGATGTTGGCTTTGCCTTGAGTGCATTTCCACTAAGTTGACATTCATCGCACAGATGTCGTGGTTTTGAATGATGTTGGAATTTGTATAAGTCATGTTGACCTCACGAATTCGGTGATCTTGGATCCATCCGAGATCCATCTGTTCCTGTAGAGCGGATTACACCACAGAACATCCTTGACTGTCTTTAGAGCAGATATCACACTGGTGATAATTATGAGACGGTACATGACCGTATCCACTTTGTCTGCAATGCATCTTAACCAGGTTGGTTCCCAATAAGAGTACATCCCAAATTTGATAGCTGTGGTTAGATCCTTCTGTAGCGAGCGATTTTTGTCGGTGACACGACCACCTTATCGCTGAAGTTTGGGTTTTCCTCTTCGTGGAGAAAGGGTGCTACTTTCTGATTTCTTATTTATCCTGTGAAGCTGGAAGGGAAAGGGAAGCTATCTAAAACTAACCTTGCACGCGAATGTTTAACTGAACAAACGCTTAAAGAGATTCGGGGAGTCGGGGTTAGGTTATACAATGGGTAGTTGTCAATTACCCATCCTATATGTGGTTATCCACAGGATATTAGCATTAGGTTTCGCTTTTGTACTTGATGGTGTGATAACACAAATTTATATCATATTTTTACTTAGATTTATGTTAGTTTCTTATTCCGTTTTTCGTCTAATATTCGACTTTCTCGAGAGTATTTAAGTGTTTTTTGCAGGTAATTCCATTTTCTAAGTCAAAGTATGCTAAGTGTGGAAAAGAACCAAAACATGCAAGAAAAGAGCAGAAAAGTGAAGCAAAACAGCAGAATTCAAAAACTGCTGCTGTGACGATCGTCACAGTTCACCACGACCGTGGCAGTTGCGAAATCCACCACGACCGTCACAATCCATTACGATCGTCATGCGTCCAAAATGTGTTTAATCCGTTAACAAAGACGTGGTTATGAGTTTTCAGAGGATCAGTTTCACACGACCTTATTTTCTCCGAACAAATCTAGGTTCCAAAGCCACTTAACTTCCAAGAGGAGATGCCTACTTTTTCTCCAACCACTACATCAGCTGAGGCTATAAATACATGTGATTACGAAGAACGGAGGGGTGACCTATTTTCTGCATTCTGAAGTACCGTTTTGCTGCCAAATTTTATTCAGAGTTTTTGTTTCGTTTTGTTTATGTTTACCATTTCCTTGTCACCCATTACCGAACAAAGTAATAGTTTCTCACACTGAGGAACTATTACACTTTAGATTTAGATTGTTTCATTGCCTTCATCATTTGCTATTTTATTTTATCCAAGCAAGAACCTACCAGTCTGTGGAGGGATTGCTGCTACTGCATTTACCAGGTTTCCATTATTAAATTTATAGTATCGTTTATTTTCTTTTAATTATGTATTTGATTAATTATTTTTCCGCTTTTACGTTTAAGTTCGTAATTATGTCAAGCTAAACCGATCTTATCGGTATGTAATGAAGTAACCAAATGGATTAAATAACTCTAAGCTAAAATCAATAATTAACTCTTCTTCTAGCTTCGATTTCTTAATTTTAAACCCAACTTTTATTACGAGAGTAAAAAGGTAACAAAGGTTAAGGTCAAGACCACGGGAGTGCGAGGCTTTACCCGGATAGCTGAAATCGGGCATTAGTTTTAAAAACAGCAGAAGCGCTTTAAAGTTAATTAGGTCTTATTAGTTTTCAAAAAGTATTTTTAACCTCATATGGGCTAGCGAGAGCAGACATATTGACTTAAGAGTATAGTCCGAAGCAATAACCACGGGAGTGTGAGGTGAGGGCTTTTAAACTGGTTTTTCCTAGAGATGCATAGGGTGATAAATCTTTATACGCTTAGGTTTAATTAATTCCACATAGGTTTACTGAATTATATACCAATATCTTATTCATAACTAGTATTCCCGAATTTTAATTTCCCTTCAATTTCCCGTTTGAACTTAAAAACCAATTCTGATTAGCCTTAGATAAACATAGTAACGATAGATAACGGTGCATTTGATTTCTAGTCTCTGTGAGATCGATAATCTTTTAAAACTACTCGATACGACTGTATACTTGTAGTTAGATTTATTTAGGCACACTAAATAGAGCGATCAAGTTTTTGGCACCGTTGCTGGGTGTAGCGAGCGATTTTGGACGCGGTTATTAAGCGCTGGTCGCTCTCTGCGGTTTGAGCTTTGACTACAGGTCGATTCATTTTTTATCCTATTATGAGCTGAATAAGGAAGGGAAATAGATGTCTCCAATTAACCCTGCTTGCATACTGAGTTTAAACAGCGGTCTGTTAGGTTACGGATGCTATCAATGTGGGGGGCTTTTGTACTAGTTATTCGTATTTCGCCAATACAGGTTCTTTCTTTCTAGGGCTTGGTCAAAAGGTTTCTGGTGGGGAACAAGGATTAGGATGTTAGGACTGGTGCTTTTGAATTACTGCTTTTGATTGACGAAGATATGGGATTTGGGTTTTTTGTTGATTGTGCTCGCTAAGATCTTTTCTTTCGATCTTATGCCTACGTATTCCCGTTTACCAAAACAGGGAAATCAGAGCATTCGTAGTTCCTCCTATTCTATGGGAGGAAAAGGGTGTTTTTGGTGTCTTGTTCAAAGCCCAAGACGTGAAGCGAAAGGTGGTTTGTATCTTGTTCAAAGCCCAAGATGTGAAGCTGAACGACCTCGACTTTAGAGAGAATTTGTAATCTCTAAAGAGGGGAGAAGGAGAATTACTTTAACTGGGATACGCGGATCCGAGCAATGCCATAATTTCCGAAGAAAGGGTTTTAACCTGAAGGAGAAGACTTTAACTCAGTGTAGAGCAATGCCATCTTTCCTTAGGAATTTCTCATGCTAAAAGAGGGACAGTGGCGTGGATATAGATGATCCAGAGGCTTGCCGCTTACAGCGATTAGATGAAAGGAAAGGAGTTGTTGATGTTTGTGTACTGTGAACGAGGCACAGCTTTGATGCTAAAAGGTTGATTGGATCAACCAGTGGTTTTCTTATACAAAGCCTAAGAGGAGGCTAATTTCCGCTAGGAAAATCATTATACAAAGCCTAAGAGGAGGCTATTTTGTGTCTCGTACAAAGCCCGAGAGAGAGGCTAAAAGTTTTTGACCCAGTGGGGCATATCGTTATACAAAGCCTAAGAGGAGGCTAATTTCCGCTAGGAAAATCATTATACAAAGCCTAAGAGGAGGCTAATTTGTGTCTCGTACAAAGCCCGAGAGAGAGGCGAAAAGGTTGTTTTGACTCCACTGGGGAGAATTTTGGTATCTCGTACGAAGCCCGAGATGGAGGCTATTGTAACTGTTTCAGTTGAGTGACAGATCCAATATACTGATTTAAAAGAGAAAATCAGTTCTTATATGAGCAACACTATACTCAGGGATTTAATTTGAGGATCAGGGATATTTCCTTCTCTTTGAGGAATCGGGAAATCCAAAGGGTATCGAGACTATCCGAGTCTGCGGGTTTCCTTCCTATTTAACGAAGGGTGCTTGAGAATGTCTTTGAGACTCAAGAAAGTTAGACTGTCCGTGTCTAGAGTTTTATCTTTTGTACTATGCTTTGAGAAACAGTAGTAGACTCTATGAAAGGACTGTTCTATGAGGATGACTAGGTTCTGTTCCTATACCTCTAGGAGGTCGTCGGGACAATTTGTACGAAGCCCAAGAGGAGGCTAGAAACTTTTAAGAAGCCGACGGGTCCTTGTACGAAGCCCAGGAGGAGGCTATCATTCCCGAAGGAAGAGATCATTATACGAAGCCTAAGAGGAGGCTGTGAATACTTCTAAGAAGCCGTAGGGTCCTTGAATAATGCCCAAGAGGAGGCCGATGCTTTTAAGAAGCCCGTGGGTCTATCATCTCCTTTCCATTAGGAGAGATAACTCTTTTAAAGATGAAAACCACTGGTAAACGTGCGAGGTTTACTATCCAACGACTTTTAGCTTTTAAAGAGGGTTCCTTAGTTAAGGTCCAAGATTATGACCGTAGTGGGTACCCAAACCCCGAGACATTCAAGGCAAGCTATCCACAAGGAATAGATCAAGTCAGGAAAGTTCGAGAATTGGGAAGAAACTCAAAGATGCCATTCACGGAGAATACATTCATCTTGGGGAGTAGAGCTTCTTGATGATTCCTAAGGAGGACAGCCGAAGAGAAGACTGTATCTGGTGCTCCTATTGGGGATCTAGGCGTCTATTTCTACGAATAAGTGAAACGGCGTCACCTAGTTCTAGACGTAGTTGCCTGGGAAACTCGAAATATCTATACTATTATTACACAGTAGATATGAGTTTATGAAAGGAGACTTACAGTGAGCAGCCCCACAATACAGTTTATAATATGAAAGCAGTAAATGAAAGCGATAACCACTTACTCGGTTGTAGTGCTTCCATGCTGTTTGGTTAGTTGTTCAACAAAGAAAGATTAAAAACAACAGTATATTCAAAATCAAAGGAGAAAGTGCTTTGAAAAAGAAAGATTTGGGGCTTACAGCTCAAGGAGAGGCCCAGGGTTTTATCAGTGAGCACATTGTTTGACTTTGTACAGCGGGACTTATACAAGTGACTGGGGCCCAAAAAGGTTTTCTGTACAAAGGGATGGGTCTTACACTCTCTCAAGAGGCCCAAAGTGTTTTAAAGAAAAAGAAATGGGTCTTACTACTCGAGGGTAGGCCCAGATGGTTTTTATTTTTAAACGGGCGATGATCGCGCCGTTTACTTGTACAGAGGGACTTATACAATGAGTAAGGCCCAAAAAGTTTTTGTACAAGGGGGGATGGGTCTTACACTCTCTCAAGAGGCCCAAAAAGGTTTTAAAGAAAAATAAATGGGTCTTACTACTCGAGGGTAGGCCCAGATGATTTTTGAAAAGGTGACGATCGCGCCGTTTGTTTTTTGACGGTATCGGGACTTATACAATAAGTGAGACCCAAAGATGATTTGGTCAAAAAAAAGGATTGGGTCTTACACTCTAATAGAGGCCCAAAGTGTTTTGAAAATGATTTATGAGGGTTGAATTAATCCAAAACCCTAATTTGTTTTCAAAATGTATTTAATTGAATAAAAATTCAATTAAAATGATCAAAAATTGTTTAACACATGGAAAACAAATTATGATCTTGGATTAATGCTTCAAAAATTAAGTATTGACCTACAAAATAATTAGAAAGCATTAAAAGTTGCAAAATCAATGTAGAAAAAATATTTAAAATGCCAAAAACAATTAAAATATTAATTCTTTACAAAAATATCAATTATATGAAATAAATAATATTTTTGGGATTTTTTGATAAAATAAAATATTTTAACATTTTTGTGAATTATTAAAAAAAGAATCAACTCAAAATCATTAAAACTCAGAGAGAAATCAATTTTTGAATCAATTAAACAAAATCACAAAATTCAAATATTTGAATTTGAAAAAAAAAGGCGCCAAGAACAAGCTGAAGAACACGCGCGTGTTCTTGGTTTCTCAGATTTGCGTTTTCTATCCAATCTCCATGAATACGTAATCATATCATGCAATCCACATATCATTATGCTCGTCTCAACCTCACGATCATGTCTATGTACTTTAATTTCATTTAAATTAAACATACAACAAGAAATCACGAAGAAACCTCAAGAACCCTAATTTCTGCATGAAGGCTAGGATTTTTGATACACGATTCAAACAATGCAATTAATTAAGGGAAAACATTCCATGCATGATTATGAACATATGGCCAAATTATTTTGCGAGGAAATATGCATAGATTGAGAGATGACCAAGTATGTGCTTACCTCCAAGTCGTGACAGCAAGAGCAGATGTGATTTTGAGTTGGAGGTGTTACAGATGAGTTGTGATGATCTGGACAGCTTCCCTACACCCTATGGATTGTGTTTGGATGGTTGGACTTGATTGAAATTGGCTGGATCATTTTGTGGTACCTCAGCTGCACCTTGTTTGAAAATTTGAGCAACCAGCTGGTGATTTCATGAAATTGATGTTTCAGAAGTTATGTGAGTGTTTGATCAGCTCATATGTGATGTATGTGAGGTGTGTGAGTGATTGGTTTGTGCAGAATTGCTCTCAAACTCAAAACCCGATAGCTACCTTGCTAAGAAAGGCATTTTTACCAAGAGAAAGAGATTTTGAGGATAGCATCTGTTAGATGGCTTTGGTGTACTTAAACTGACCACAATTGAGCTCTATTTATAGTAGAGCAAGTTTGTTTTGCAAGGAATAGTGAATGGCAGCTGGTAAGTAGGTTTGGCCAATGTTGGCAAATGAGAATCCAAGTCTCCTCTAGCCATTGACTAGAGGTTAGGGAACAGAGCTTTGGTCCCCTTGGTCTTGGATAAGTCTTGACTGATTTCAGATGAGAATGGCTCAGTCCATGCCACCTTGATGGTTCCATTGAATGCCTCATTCCAAATTTGAAGTCTTGTCCCTACTTTGGCAACTCTAGGTTCAACATGCTATTCCTTGTTCCTTGGACCTTGGAGGCTTGGCTCAGTGATTGTCCCCTTTGGATTCAATCCTCTGAGGTGTCCAAGTGGATTGGAGCAATTGAAATTGGCTAATTTTGGCAAATCGAGCCAAAGTGCAAATTCTGCCTTGCTTTGACAGATTTCAGCAAGGCAACTTGCCAATGTTGTATCTCATGATGTAGGTTGAATTTGGCAATGTTCTTGGCCATTTTGGAAAGCTCTTACATGATACAACAACTGTTTGAACAAGTTTGGTTTTGATCTCTTTTGATTCCAAGTGAAAAATCCCCCTACATTTGGCAAAAAGTGAAGGCAAATTCTGACTTAGTGAAAATTTCACTAAGTGTTGGAAAAAATGACATTTTCACTTTTCAGTCACTTTGATCACTCCATAACTCAAAATCCTTAATGAATTGGAATGACTTGTAGTTGAAGTTTTTGTAGGTGATAATGAGGGCTACAAATCCATCTTTAGATGAGAAAAAATGGCCTTGTGGTTTAGGAGTTATGGTCCTCCAAAGTTGGTACCTTTGCCAGTTTATTTTTAACTTAGAAAAATTTCTAAGTTTTATGGTTACCCCTTTTACAAGTTATCTCACTTTTCTTGATTTTTCTTGATGAATGATGATTCAAATCATACATTAACATCATTTTAGGGATAAAAATCCATTTTGGTGAAAAATCTCAAAAAGTCAAAGTTGACTTTTGTGCACAGTTGACTTTTTATCAGATGAATTCCAAACTGTGCAATTCTTCAGGAAATCATGTCCTTGACCTAAATCAAACTTGATGGACATGTTACATGGGTGTCATAGGGTATATTTAATCATGTATTAGGGTTTGGGAGCATGTCCTGGTCAAAAGTCAAAGTTACAGTTGACTTTTCCCTTAAAACCCTAATTGTGGTGCAGATGAAATTGAGACTTGTTGCTCAAGCTTCTTGGATCAATCCATTGTTCCAAATGGATCAATATGGTGTATTAGAGACCCTCAAATCATCTCTTGAGGTCTTGGCTCATGGTTTGTCCCAAAAGTCAACTTAGGGGTGAATTAGGTCGAGAAACCCTAATTCCTGATTTTTGATGAATGCATCCCCTGAGGCAAAATTGACTTGATGCATGGGTTCATGAGGTTCCATGAAGCATATTAGGTTATGTTTTGGATCATTGCCTTGTGCCCAGATGAAAATTTCCATCTGGAGGCCCTGGTCGACCAAAACCCTAATTTGGTGACACTGTCGATCTTGAGACTTGATCCACCTAGAAGGGAGTAGCCTTGTGCTTAATCCTTGAAGTGGGAGTCCTTTTTGATCCATTGTGGATGTTTAAGAGATTAGACAAGTTGAAGATCATGTCATTTCTTGATTGATCCTTTGTCTAAGCACTCAGAGAGGGCTTGAAACCCTAATTTTGATTGTATTGGATGCTCACCCATCTTTGGGGAGACTGATGAAGCATGATGGTTCATCCATATTGTGATGATGATTTTCACAATGATGGGAAATCTAAGTGGTCAAAATTTGGGGTATTACAGATGCCCCTATTTAATCTTCTTGGACCCGAAGGTATTCGAGCATTCGGGGTACAAGAGGATTAAATATCGGAATATCCGAAATTTTGATGGTGGTTATGAATGGTAGCTCACGCATTCATCTTCTTTAGCTAAGCGATGATGCTTAGAAAAGGTAAACTTCCCCTCGATCCTGGTTTCCTACCAAGGAACTGGTCTCAGTCTCTTATTTAAACTTCCCCTCGATCCTGGTTTCTTACCAAGGAACTGGTCTTAGTTTCTGATTTAAACTTCCCCTCGATCCTGGTTTCTTACCAAGGAACTGGTCTCAGTCTCTGATTTAAACTTCCCCTCGATCCTGGTTTCCTACCAAGAACTGGTCTTAGTTTCTGATTTAAACTTCCCCTCGATCCTGGTTTCCTACCAAGAACTGGTCTTAGTTTCTTTCGTCAATAAACTTTACTGACAATGGTCGCTATTCGTAGTGGCTTTCCTTCAAACTTCTCGCCGAATTTTCCTGGGGAGATGCCATTTGAGTGGAAAAAGTTTTGATGTCAGACTTGCTGGGGAACCCATTCGTCTGAGTTGTAGAGGTACACAAACTTCTCTGTTTTGGAGACGCCATTTGTCAATTCTACTGGGGAAAGCGAGTCTCTTGAGAGACTGTTTTCGTTTTGGGATCTTTCATCATACTTTTCTCGGGATCTTCCCGGAGAAACGCCATATGATGGGGTCCAATTTTGAGGTGCCGATGACCTTTTCATCGGTGGGTTTTTCGGAGAATGGCAGCTGTACTACCAAATCTCTGCTCACGAGGCTTTCTCTGTGGATTTTCCTTAATCCGGGAAAGCAAGGATATCATCTTCAATGGCGAAGAGTGACACCTGTTGAAGGTTCTCTGATCTTTCAGAGGTTCAAGTTATCAAAGTGGCCAAGTGCCGACTCTGATCTAAAGATACACTGGTGGCGAGATTGTGCAGACGCAACACTTCCTGACGAGGAAAGAACTGACAAACTCGATTGAGAAAACTGTTTATCACTAGGGGACAAGACCGACTCAAGTGATAGTGATGCAATACGAAATGCGAACGCAAATAAAATGCATGAAGTATGTATGTATATGCTGACAAAACAGACGCGACATACAGACTAATGGATGAACACAATTGGATACTCGGCCATCGCGGGGCGAAGAAGTACCGTTGATTCAAAATAGCAGTTCCACCTTGCTTAGGAGAGATAGTCCCGTTGGGAGCTATGTTGATCGGGCTTAAGAGATGAGAACTCGGCCGAGGGTGTCAGACGAAACAAGGTCTCTGACACAGTTGATCCCTTCATTCAGGCATACTGGCTTAGAAGGAGTACTTTGATTCTGCACTTTGAAGTTCGCTTACTTCGGGAGAAGCAATCGATGTTCTTCTGATGTTCAACAGTCAAAAGAAATGCCATCTTTAATTTAAAAGCAGAAAAAGTTTTAACAAGTAAATTCATTTTTGTTTTATTTCAAGAATCGCTGATTAAGTTTAAACAACGTCGTTCTGTAAAGCTAAAACAAGTAAAGAATTACAAACACAAGCACAAGGGCTCAAATTTTATTGATAAGATGGAGATTAGCCAAACGCGTGATTCCAAAGAGTATATACAAAGTTAGAAAACGGTAACTTACAGGGAAAAGGGCTACGTTGAAACATAACGACCACTATCCTTCTACCAACTTTGAATTCGGGGCATCCTGAGCTTCTGTCGAAGATGACCTTTGACTGGAGATTTCCTCCGATAGATGATGTAACTACTGCTGAGGGACTTGCCTCTGTTGAACATAGTTACTTGCCATTGTCCCTAACTTTTGCTTGGATTGTACTATGATATTTCCAATCCATCGGGATGATTCTCTTTTTTTTCATCTCTCTAACTTTTACCTGGACCGCCCTTTCGGGTTTTCAATCCACCGAGACGGTTTTTTTTTTATAGTTTTAGGCGAAGTATTTCTTGACTACATCAACATTCGTGGGGTAGGCAAATTCCTCTCCGTCCATGGTTGCAAGTCTCAAGGCGCCGCCTGAGAAAGCTTTTGTGACCACATAGGGGCCATCATAATTTGGGGTCCATTTGCCCCGAGAATCAGTGAGAAATGATTGTATCTTCTTGAGCACAAGGTCTCCTTTCCTGAAGACACGAGGTCGGACCTTTTTGTCGAACGCCCTTTTCATTCTTTGTTGATACAACTGACCGTGGCATAGTGCCATGATTCGCTTCTCTTCGATCAGGTTCAGTTCGTCATGTCGACTATGACACCATTCAGCTTCGGTGAGCTTAGCTTCCATCAATACCCTGATTGACGGGATCTCTACTTCTATGGGAAGCACTGCCTCCATGCCATATACTAGAGAGAAAGGGGTTGCCCCTGTTGAAGTGCGGATAGATGTGCGATAACCGTGAAGAGCAAAGGGTAGCATCTCGTGCCAATCTTTATAGGTTACAACCATTTTAAGAACGATCTTCTTGATGTTCTTGTTAGCCGCTTCTACCGCCCCGTTCATCTTGGGTCGGTAGGGAGATGAGTAATGGTGTTCGATCTTGAACTCTGCGCATAACTCTTTCATCATCTTATTGTTCAAGTTAGATCCATTATCAGTAATGATCTCGCTTGGAACACCATAACGGCAGATGATATTGTTTTTGATAAATCGGACCACCACTTGTCGGGTAACATTAGCGAATGACGCCGCTTCGACCCACTTGGTGAAATAGTCAATGGCTACCAGGATGAACCGATGTCCGTTTGAAGCCTTGGGCTCAATCATGCCAATCATGTCGATTCCCCATATGGAAAAAGGCCACGGGGAAGAAAGAACTTTGAGATGTGATGGCAGTACATGAATTTTGTCGAAGTATATCTGACACTTGTGACACCTCCTTATGTACTTGTAGCAGTCGGATTCCATGGTCAACCAATAATACCCGGCCCTGAGAATTTTTCTCGCCATTGTGTGTCCGTTGGCATGAGTGCCAAAGGATCCTTCATGAATTTCTTTCATGAGCATGTCTGCTTCTGGTCTGTCGACACATCGGAGCAAGACCATGTCAAAATTTCTCTTATAAAGAGTGTCACCGCTCAGGAAGAAGTTTCCAGCCAATCTTCTGAGGGTTTTCCTGTCTTTTCTGAGTGCCCCAGATGGGTACTCTTGTTTCTGAAGGAAGCATTTGATATCGTGATACCAAGGTCTATCGTCTATGACTGCTTCAATCGCGAAGATGTAAGCGGGCCGTTCAAGGCGCATGATGGCGATCTTAGGTATGTCATTCCATCGACCTACACTAATCATGGAAGAGAGAGTGGCTAATGCATCAGCCATGTGATTCTCATCACGAGGGATGTGATGAAAGTCGACTCTATTGAAGAAGGGTAACAACCTTCTTGCATAGTCTTTGTAAGGAATCAATCCTGATTGTTATGTGTTCCAATCTCCTTTTATTTGGTTAATAACCAGGGCTGAATCGCCGTATACGTCCAAGTTTTTGATCCTTAAATCAATCGCTTCTTCGAGACCCATGATACATGCTTCGTATTCGGCCTCGTTGTTCGTACATTTGAACGTAAGTCTGGCAGTGAAAGGAATGTGGGAACCCTGAGGGGTAACAATGATTGCCCCAATTCCGTTTCCATAATGATTAACTGCTCCGTCAAAGACGAGTCCCCACTGGGAACCTGGTTCTGGCCCTTCACTGGGTAGCGGTTCATCGCAATCTTTCATCTTTAGATACATGACATCTTCGTCTGGGAAGTCAAACCCGATTGATTCTTGATTGTCAATCGGTTGATGAGCCAAATGATCGGCTAAAATACTTCCCTTAACGGCTTTCTGAGCGTGGTACTCTATGTCATATTCTGATAGTAACATCTGCCAACGGGCAATCCTTCCCGTGAGAGCAGGTTTTTCGAAAACGTTCTTGATTGGATCCATTTCGGAGACCAACCAAGTAGTATGACGAATCATGTACTGGCGAAGACGTTTGGCTGCCCAAGCCAGAGCGCAACAAGTTTTCTCAAGCATTGTGTACCGAGTCTCGCAGTCGGTGAATTTCTTGCTTAGATAGTAAATGGCAGACTCTTTCCTTTTAGTTTCGTCTTGTTGGCCAAGTACACATCCCATTGAGTCCTCTAGGACTGTGAGGTAAATGATCAGTGGTCTTCCTTCCACTGGAGGTGATAGAATCGGAGGATTCAACAAATATTCCTTAATACTGTCGAAGGCAGTTTGGCAGTCTTCTGACCAAACGCAATCCTGGTTCTTTTTGAGTAATTTGAAAATCGGCGCACAATTGGCGGTCATAAGGAATATGAATCTGGAGATGTAGTTCAAACGTCCTAGAAATCCTCTGACTTGTTTTTCAGTTTTCGGAGAAGGCATTTCTTGAATGGCCTTGACCTTGTCAGGATCAACTTCAATTCCTTTCTGGCTGACGATGAACCCTAGTAGTTTCCCTGAACGGACACCGAAGGTGCACTTGTTAGGATTCAAGCGGAGTTTGAATTTTCTTAGACGTTCGAACAATTTTGACAGATGTTCAACGTGCTCATCCTCTGTTCTTGATTTTACAATCAAATCATCGACATATACCTCGATTTCTTTGTGTATCATGTCATGAAACAGAGTAGTCATGGCCCTTTGATAGGTAGTCCCGTCGTTCTTCAAACCGAACGGCATTACCTTGTAACAAGAGGTACCCCATGGGGTAATGAACGTAGTTTTCTCCATGTCTTTCGGCGCCATTTTGATCTGGTTATAGCCCGAGAATCCATCCTTGAAGGAGAAAACTTTGAACTTTGCTATGCTGTCTACCAGCATGTCAATGTGTGGTAAAGGAAAGTCGTCCTTTGGACTTGCCTTGTTCAGATCTCTGTAGTCAACACACATTCTGACCTTTCCGTCCTTTTTGGGAACGGGTACGATGTTGGCTAACAATTGAGGATATTCAGATGTAGCGAGGACACCCGCGTCAATCTGTTTCTGTACCTCCTCTTTGATTTTGATGGCCATGTCCGGGTGAGTATGTCTCAACCTTTGCTTTACTGGCGGACATTCCGATCTCAATGGTAAGTGATGTTCCACGATGCTGGTATCCAACCCTGGCATATCCTGATAGGACCAAGCGAACACATCGAGGAATTCTTTGAGAAGCTTTATCAAACCCTCTCTGGCAGTTGGACTGAGCAATGCTCCAATCCTAATTTCTTTTCTCTCTTTTTCTGAACCCAAGTTTACCGTTTCCAACGGCTCTTTGTGAGGTTCAATGGACCTTTCCTCTTGTCTGAGTAGTCGGGAGATCTCTTCTGGAATTTCGTTGTCATTTTCTTCTTCAGCCTCGAATACCGGGAACTCAAAGTTGGAAGAAGGCATCGGATCGTATGTTTCAACGGGGTATAAAACAAGCAATCTGCATGACGTGATGATTCGTGTTTAGAAGAGATAGAGAAAATGCAAGTGTGTGCAGTGTATTTGTTTTACTGCTTGTTTTTATGATTGAATTGTTTTTTAGGATTACCATTTTCTGAAAAAGCAAAAAGAGAAAACAGCAATTAATGCGGAAATTACAGAACGCCATTATTTTATTAATGAACAAGTCGATTCTTGAAACTACAGCCCTATAAAACAAAACTCTGTCGCTTTGGGCAAAGCGAAGAGGGAAATTTACAGAAAACGAGCCCTATCAAAATATCCGTTTCACCTGGGCAGGGTGAAAGGTTTAAAGATGGCAATTACTTTGACTGACGAACGACCTTCGGAACCTCGACGACAACCCATTGGCGGTGAACTCCTCGGTGAATCACAAAGTCTGGCACCTTCCTTGATTTGTCTTCAGAAATGACGCTGATTTCTGGTGGAGCAGGATCATTGGAATCTGTCTCCCAAGCAGAATTATCGTAGGAGGATTCCTCTGTTGCATTTTGCATAGCATTGGTGCTCTCAGCTGTATCTCCCCATCCAGTTGGCTGGATGTCTTCGAGCCTTATACGAGAGCTTTCGGGAGCAGTGTACTTGACCATAAAGTCGTATTTTCCACTTGGTTGTCCCAAAGTGTCCCAAACTTCTTTGGAACTGGAGGAGTCACTTCTCTCGATGACGTTGACCTCAGGAAAAGCATAGTTGATGAACTCTAGTCCTGTAAACGTTGCGAATTCATCTTCATGTTGAGTAGTTTCCGAATGACCTGAGTGTTGATCCCATGACAGGGCGGGGACACAGGTATTCTGTTCAATGACGCTCAGCTGAGTTTCATTACTCGGCTGACTTTCTTGCCCCAAGTTTCCTGGGTAAGGCTGCCACATTGGCAGGCCATCCATCGGGCCATAGTAAGTGTGGTCAAAATTGTCCTTCATCAGAGTGTCTTCCTCTAATGAATTTGGTGGAGCACGGCATCCTTCCGGATCACAATCTCCGTAGATCATTTCGACATCTGATCTTGGTATAAATCTCGGACTTTCTGTAGGAAAGCAAAAAGGCATAGGCGCCTCTTCCTGAGACATATAGCCGTCCTTGTTAAGGTAGGACTTCCATTCTTCATCTGTGTCAGAGGGATCTTCCTCATTGATAGCATTAACTGTCTGAGACACTGGGTGAAGAAAACCTCCACTGTGGAAGAAGTTTTGAAGGGGATGAAGACTTTCATCGTTGGCGGCTGTCTGAGTACAGGTTGCAGAAAAACCAAGACCGTTCTTTGTTTTATTGTCAGTGGGAATGACAAGCCATCCCCATCCTGTCGTATCGGTACTCTCGACCGCTTTGATAGCATCTTTGTATGAAGAAATTGAAGTTCCTTCTTCGGATTGATCGTTCTTGCTCACCGATAGTGCTTGGAACTGAGTTCCAATAACCTCCTCGGATTCCACACAAGTAGATGATGATAAGTTGCTTACAAGCAAGGCTTGTTCCCCACAAACCATGACAAGTTGATCGTTCTTGACGAACTTTAGCTTTTGGTGGAGGGTCGAAGTAACCGCTCCAGCCTGATGTATCCAAGGTCTTCCTAATAAACAACTGTATGTTGCCCGGATGTCCATGACCTGGAAAGTGATTTGGAAAGTGTGAGGACCAATAGTTATGGGAAGATCAACTTCGCCGATAACTATTTTTCTGGATCCGTCGAATGCTTTGACGGCGACCTCGCTGACTCCCATCGGAGGGCCCTTGAATGATAATTGCGTCAAAGTGGACTTCGGCATAACATTCAGGGCTGACCCTGTGTCTACCAGTACATTGGCGAAAGCATCGCCCTAGCAGTTAACTGTAATGTTGAGCGCCATGTTATGACGACGACCCTCTTCAGGTAATTCCTCATCACTAGATCCCAAATTATTGCAGGAAGTGATGTTAGAGACAATGCTATCGAATTGTCTGATTGTTACATCCTGTTCCACAAAGGCTTGCTCCAAGACTTTCTGTAGAGCCTCTCTGTGTGCTTCTGAACTGAGTAACAGTGATAATACTGAGATCTTTGAAGGAGTCTGTAACAGTTGATCAACAATGTTATATTCACTCCTTTGGATGAGCTTTAGCATCTCATCTTTGTCTTTTGAAAAGTCGGGATTACCAGATTGACCGACTGGTGGATCAGGAATTCCTGCCTGAAGTTCCTTTTCTTTGTTGGATTCTCCAACCCCTCGGTTGAAGATTCGACCGCTCCGTGTTACATGACTGACGTCTGCAATATTCACGACGGAGGGTAATGGAATTTCCTTTCCATTCTCAATTGTTGTTGCACCGTATTTGTAAGGGATCGCCTTAGCTGATTCATACGGTAGTGGCCCCGGTAGATAGATGACTATGGGAACCTTCTGATTTTTCTGACCATCATAAGTAACCTTGATCCGTTCCCGGTTAGGAACTCTAGATTAGTCAAGTAGAGGGATGATGGCAAAAACATCCCTGATCTGGTGATGACCAGAGATCGTGACAACATCCTCAACTTGATCGGCAAGGTAGTTCGGCGACCAAATGATGGGTCCTGAACCTGGATATGGATGAATTTCTCCATGATCGATCTGACCCTGAAGAGCTGCTCTCACAAGGTAACACCCTTGGTTACTTTCCGAACAGACGCTACAACTGTCATAGTTGTGTGGTGGCACCTGGCCACGCCCACTTTGAATGCAATGTAACCTCACTAGGTTACCTTCCATTGATCGGACATCCTAACTTTGACGACGAGTAGGATTCCTGTTATTGATACTAATCTGTTGAGTATCTTCGTCTATATAGATTGGCATCCACCAGTGATTTAACAAGTGCTGAAGTGCCTCCTGGACAAGGGTACAACCTCGATCGTTTTCGCAACCCGCTTTACAGTTTTGATAATCATGTGATATTAAGAATCCGAGTCGGACCTGCTCAGCATGTAACTCTACCAGGTTGGTATTCATCACGCGAATGTCAAAGATTTGAACCATGTTGATTTGATAGGAGTTCCAATCATGGTAGTCTTGGATCCATCCAAGATCCATCTGACACTGGAGGGCCTCTTATATGAAAGAGCATCCCTGTTTGTTTACCGAGCAAATCAGACAGGAACTGTAATCGTGCCGTGGCAGATTATGATACTGGCTTTGCCTTGAGTGCATCGCCACCAAGTTGACATTCATCACACGGATGTCGTGGTTTTGAATGACGTTAGAATTCGTAGAGACCATGTTAACTCCACAAACTCGGTGCTCCTGGATCCATCCAAGATCCATTTGTTCCTGTAGAGCTGCTTGCACTACAGAACATCCTTGGTTATCTTTAGAGCAGATATCACACTGGTGATAGTTATGAGGTGGCACATGGCCATATCCACTCTGTCTACAATGCATCTTGACCAGATTGGTCTTTAACAAGAGTACATCATGAATTTGATAGACATTGTTAGTCTCTTTCTCAATCAGATTGACTGCAGCTTTCTCGTGTTGAGGCAGCGGGTTCGTAAGAACATTAGGATTCGTATCTTTGAAAGATAAGAGCCCACTCCTAACAAGATTTTGCATGTCGGATTTGAAATTGAGACAAGTCTCAATGTTATGCCCTGAACCTCCTTGATGATAAGGGCATGTCTGATCCGCTTTAAACCAAAAAGGTGGATTTTCCGAAACTGAAAGGGGAGACTTAGTCTGAATGTGCCCCTTAGCCAGCAGTAACGGAAACAGTTCTGCGTATGTTACAGGTATAGGATCAAATCCTGGTGGCCGTGTTGTACGGTTGTTGTTATATGGGGGACGAGCCTACTGAAGAGGCTGTTGTGTCCTTTGTTGGTCAGGTTGGCTCTGCGCAACTTGAGGTTGATACACAGGAACAGGCGCGGGGCCGATAGCAGGAGTAACCGCTGCTACTGGTTGATAACAGCGCCTTTGCTTTCCGAGAGAGATATTCCCAATATCTTGCTCTTTTTTCTTAGGGAGAGCACTACCATATTTTTTAGTACCGCTCGTTGATCCAGTGTCTTTTACCAAACGTCCTTCTCGGACGGCTTCCTCAAGACGTACACCCATGCCGACCATTTCGGTGAAATCACTGGGCGCGCTGGCAATCATTCGGTCATAGTAAAATGAGCTTAAGGTCTTTAAGAAGATCTTTGTCATCTCTTTTTCCTCAAGAGGTGGACAAATTTGAGCGGCAATTTCACGCCACCTTTGAGCATACTCCTTAAAGGTTTCCTTGTCCTTTTGCGACATTGATCTGAGTTGATCTCTGTCGGGTGCCATGTCCAAATTGTATTTGTATTGTTGGACGAAGGCAGTGCCAAGATCTCTGAATGTGCTGATCGAGGCACGGTTTAAACCCATGTACCATTTTAAGGCAGCACCGGTTAAACTATCCTGAAAGTAATGAATCAGCAGGTCCTGATTTTCCGTCTGAGCTGACATCCGCCGAGCGTACATCACCAAATGACTTTGAGGGCAAGAGTTACCCTTGTATTTTTCAAAGTCAGGCACTTGGAACTTGTGCGGGACTTTCACGTTTGGGACCAAGCAGAGGTCGGCGGTGTCCTTTCCAAATAGATCCTGACCGCGAATGGCTTGCAGCTCTTTCTGCATTTCCAGGAACTGTTCCTGGAATTCATCCATTCTGTCAAACATAGTTTCCTTCTTATCAGAAGGTGTCCGTGGAATTTGTCCTTCCGGGACAGTGTGCACCACAGGGGGTGGTACCGTGACTACGGCAGTAAGTCTTGGCGCCTCCTGAAGTTTGTAACCTTCAGGAGTCTTGAGTATGCCCCTGGCATCTTCGCTTTCCCGAAGTTTGTAACCTTCAGGCCCAGCGGCTTCTGTTGCGATTCCCTGATCTTCAGTGATCTGTGGAACATATCCTTCCGGGATATAGTTAACAGGCATGCCCCAAGGACGATCTTTCGGCATTTGATATCTAGGATCATACTTTTCTATGATGGGCGTTGAGGTGATCTCTGAGATCACAGTTCTTTGTAGCTGGGCTTCTGCCATGGCTTGTATGTCGTTACGAAGCTTTCTCATATCCTCTCTCAGAGAGTCGATCTCTTCTTTCAACTCTCTGTTTTCTTCCTCAAGATCATCCATCTTTTTCTGACGATTGGCCCGAGTATTACACGAATGAGACAGTTTGACTCTAGAATCGAGACACAAACGTGAGATTCGTAGGGAAGAAGAATACGCGATGTGAGAATGATGAATGCAATGATTATATTAATTGTAGTTAGGTTTAATTAAAATAAACTTCGACAATTAGATTGCAAATATCAAACAGTGGGGAAACCCCTTTTTATTGAAATTCAAAGGATTACAGAAATGGAAATACAGTAGATTACAAAGTGCAGAAACAGAAACCTAAACTAATAGGTCCCGAGTCCTCTTCTTTGACCGGGGCGCTTAGGCCGTTGTCGGGTTGTCATTCCTTTGCCAAGTGAAAGGAGTGAGCAAATTCCTTTGGTCATCTTGATTCTCTACAGCATGCTGCTCCAAAATTTCAATCAGAGCATCTTTCTCTTTCAGTAATTGCTGTATTTGGATACACTCTACGTCGAGGGTGCGGTACTTGTTCTTCCAAGACCTTCTTTCCTTTTGAACTTTGTTGAGAGTAACCTGAAGCCTTTCAGTTTCCGTCATGAAGTACATGACAATTTCCCTCGGCGGAAGAATTCCGTAATGAGGATAAGGCATCTTTAGCTTGAGAGCTCTAGTTTGTACCCAATGGAGATAAGGCTCCACCGAGACACAGTCCGATTTTCCCAGAGACTCTCGTCCTTTCTTATGAACCTGTTTCCAAGCTTGCACTATTTCCATCTTTAGTGCTCTATCACTTTCTCCTTCTTTGAAGAAAAGACCTTCCAGATGAACACCCTGTGGGATGTGTCTCATCGGGTATCCAAATTGACGAAGAACCAATATCGGATGATAGTTGATTCCTCCCTTAGTTCCTATGAGGGGCACGCTGGGGAAGTTTCCACAACGATCAATGATTCTGATTCCCTCAAAAATCCTATTACACCAATCTATATCAGAGTTGGTAAGAGACATGATCTTCTGCGACCAACGTAAGACACTCTTGCAATCCCAAAAAGCAGCAGACTTGGGCAAGTGCGAGATAAACCATTTGTAAAGCAAAGGTACACAGCATGTGATCTCCCCTCCGCTGTACAAATTTCCCAAGTGTACAGAATGATACGCATCTGCGACCAAGTCGGCACAGGGTTTCCAATGAGAAAAACCTTAATAGCGTTGATATTGACGAAGTTATTGATGTTGGGAAACAAAAATAACCCGTAGGTGAGCAAGACAAAGATGCTTTCAAAAGCAGTCTCATTCCCTATACTAGCAAAGTACAGAGCTTTCTTGTCAAGAACTGGGCTGGCAAACCTTGGATGCCACCCTTAGTAATCATGTGAGTCTTGACCTCAGACTCGTCCAAATGAATTGCTCTTGCAATAGTCTGATTCTTTGGAATTTCTTCCAGTCCAGAAAATGGAGCTCGATCTGTGATATGTAAATCAGTCAGATGAGAATACTCCTCCAGCGTTGGTGATAGCTGGTAATCCGGGAATGTGAAACAGTGATAAACCGGATCGTAGAATTGAATGAGCGCGTCCATGATCCCCTTAATCACATGGACTCTTAACAGTGGTAGCAAACCACCGTGCTTGGCTCTGAAAGCCTCTGGGTTAACGACCATCCTCGCTAACTTTCTCAAATCCCCTAGTTTTGGAACCTTGAAGGTATACTGGTGAGTTCTCCTTCTACCGAAATCCATTAGCGTAATCCTTTTCTCTGATATTTGCAATCACAGTCTTAGTTTAATTTGAAAAACAGAGAGACTAAAAGAGAAATTTTTTGAATGTTTTAATGTTTTATTAAATGAATGCATGAATGCAGCACACAAAAACATAGAAAAAACATGGGGTCAAAGGGTCGTTGTCATGAAGTCAAGGCTCTACCCATCCCCAAAGGTTTATACTAGGGTGATTTTTGTACCTGTACTCATTATCATCAGCTCCTCCCAGGAAGGCAGACAACAAGCGGATCGCCAGCGAGTTGTGTGCAATCTTAGAGTAAGTGCCATTCACCGAGAATAGATCACCAGCCTCAAATGAGGGTAGTATCGCGTAACAGCTATTTCCGATAGCTTCCGCACTACGAAAAAGGTTGGCTTTTCTTAAGTGTATACTCAATCTCACCACATGCGGCATCACGCGCATTCCCAGTAGCAGAAAAATAAACACGTATAGCAATTAGGAAAAGCAGTATATATATTTGTCCTAATCATCCTAGACTTATAAAGCTACGATTCTTAAGTTCCTGACAGAAATGGGTTCCCCGGCGGAAGCCCCAATCTGTGGTTCCCTGCCTAAGAGATGGACCAGCATAGGTCAATCTTTGTCCTCAGCAGAGTTCCCATTTTCCGTGGAAAACGGGGATGATGCCCTAAGGCAGAAAAGGAGACTCCCCAATAGAGTCGCCATTTTACAAGGAAAACAGACAGAAACAAAAACAAGGGCCCCACGGTGGGCGCCACTTTTTCTGTAGCGAGCAATTTTGGACGCGGTTCTTAAGCGCTGGTCGCTGTCTGCGGTTTGAGCTTTGACTACAGGTCGATTCATTTTTTATCCTATTGTGAGCTGAATAAGGAAGGGAAATAGATGTCTCCAATTAACCCTGCTTGCATACTGAGTTTAAACAGCGGTCTGTTAGGTTACGGATGCTATCAATGTGGGGGGCTTTTGTACTGGTTATTCGTATTTTTCCAATACAGGTTCTTTCTTTCTAGGGCTTGGTCAAAAGGTTTCTGGTGGGGAACAAGGATTAGGATGTTAGGACTGGTGCTTTTGAATTACTGCTTTTGATTGACGAAGATATGGGATTTGGGTTTTTTGTTGATTGTGCTCGCTAAGATCTTTTCTTTCGATCTTATGCCTACGTATTCCCGTTTACCGAAACAGGGAAATCAGAGCATTCGTAGTTCCTCCTATTCTATGGGAGGAAAGGGGTGTTTTTGGTGTCTTGTTCAAAGCCCAAGACGTGAAGCGAAAGATGGTTTGTATCTTGTTCAAAGCCCAAGATGTGAAGCTGAAAGACCTCGAATTTAGAGAGAATTTGTCATCTCTAAAGAGGGGAGAAGGAGAATTACTTTAACTGGGATACGCGGATCCGAGCAATGCCATAATTTCCGAAGAAAGGGTTTTAACCTGAAGGAGAAGACTTTAACTCAGTGTAGAGCAATGCCATCTTTCCTTAGGAATTTCTCATGCTAAAAGAGGGACAGTGGCGTGGATATAGATGATCCAGAGGCTTGCCGCTTACAGCGATTAGATGAAAGGAAAGGAGTTGTTGATGTTTGTGTACTGTGAACGAGGCACAGCTTTGATGCTAAAAGGTTGATTGGATCAACCAGTGGTTTTCTTATACAAAGCCTAAGAGGAGGCTAATTTCCTCTAGGAAAATCATTATACAAAGCCTAAGAGGAGGCTATTTTGTGTCTCGTACAAAGCCCGAGAGAGAGGCTAAAAGTTTTTGACCCAGTGGGGCATATCGTTATACAAAGCCTAAGAGGAGGCTAATTTCCGCTAGGAAAATCATTATACAAAGCCTAAGAGGAGGCTAATTTGTGTCTCGTACAAAGCCCGAGAAAGAGGCGAAAAGGTTGTTTTGACTCCACTGGGGAGAATTTTGGTATCTCGTACGAAGCCCGAGATGGAGGCTATTGTAACTGTTTCAGTTGAGTGACAGATCCAATATACTGATTTAAAAGAGAAAATCAGTTCTTATATGAGCAACACTGTACTCAGGGATTTAATTTGAGGATCAGGGATATTTCCTTCTCTTTGAGGAAACGGGAAATCCAAAGGGTATCGAGACTATCCGAGTCTGTGGGTTTCCTTCCTATTTAACGAAGGGTGCTTGAGAATGTCTTTGAGACTCAAGAAAGTTAGACTGTCCGTGTCTAGAGTTTTATCTTTTATACTGTGCTTTAAGAAACAGTAGTAGACTCTATGAAAGGACTGTTCTATGAGGATGACTAGGTTCTGTTCCTATACCTCTAGGAGGTCGTCGGGACAATTTGTACGAAGCCCAAGAGGAGGCTGGAAACTTTTAAGAAGCCGACGGGTCCTTGTACGAACTAAGAGGAGGCTATCATTCCCGAAGGAAGAGATCATTATACGAAGCCTAAGAGGAGGCTGTGAATACTTCTAAGAAGCCGTAGGGTCCTTGAATAATGCCCAAGAGGAGGCCGATGCTTTTAAGAAGCCCGTGGGTCTATCATCTCCTTTCCATTAGGAGAGATAACTCTTTTAAAGATGAAAACCACTGGTAAACGTGCGAGGTTTACTATCCAGCGACTTTTAGCTTTTAAAGAGGGTTCCTTAGTTAAGGTCCAAGATTATGACCGTAGTGGGTACCCAAACCCTGAGACATTCAAGGCAAGCTATCCACAAGGAATAGATCAAGTTAGGAAAGTTCGAGAATTGGGAAGAAACTCAAAGATGCCATTCACAGAGAATACATTCATCTTGGGGAGTAGAGCTTCTTGACGATTCCTAAGGAGGACAGCCGAAGAGAAGACTGTATCTGGTGCTTCTATTGGGGATCTAGGCGTCTATTTCTACGAATAAGTGAAACGGCGTCACCTAGTTCTAGACGTAGTTGCCGGGGAAACTCGAAATATCAATACTATTATTACACAGTAGATATGAGTTTATGAAAGGAGACTTACAGTGAGCAGCCCCACAATACAGTTTATAATATGAAAGCAGTAAATGAAAGCGATAACCACTTACTCGGTTGTAGTGCTTCCATGTTGTTTGGTTAGTTGTTCAACAAAGAAAGATTAAAAACAACAGTATATTCAAAATCAAAGGAGAAAGTGCTTTGAAAAAGAAAGATTTGGGGCTTACAGCTCAAGGAGAGGCCCAGGGTTTTATCAGTGAGCACACTGTTTGACTTTGTACAGCGGGACTTATACAAGTGACTGGGGCCCAAAAAGGTTTTCTGTACAAAGGGATGGGTCTTACACTCTCTCAAGAGGCCCAAAGTGTTTTAAAGAAAAATAAATGGGTCTTACTACTCGAGGGTAGGCCCAGATGGTTTTTATTTTTAAACGGGCGACGATCGCGCCGTTTACTTGTACAGAGGGACTTATACAATGAGTGAGGCCCAAAAAGTTTTTGTACAAGGGGGGATGAGTCTTACACTCTCTCAAGAGGCCCAAAAAGGTTTTAAAGAAAAATAAATGGGTCTTACTACTCGAGGGTAGGCCCAGATGATTTTTGAAAAGGCGACGATCGCGCCGTTTGTTTTTTGACGGTATCGGGACTTATACAATAAGTGAGGCCCAAAGATGATTTGGTCAAAAAAAAAGGATTGGGTCTTACACTCTAATAGAGGCCCAAAGTGTTTTGAAAATGATTTATGAGGGTTGAATTAATCCAAAACCCTAATTTGTTTTCAAAATGTATTTAATTGAATAAAAATTCAATTAAAATGATCAAAAATTGTTTAACACATGGAAAACAAATTATGATCTTGGATTAATGCTTCAAAAATTAAGTATTGACCTACAAAATAATTAGAAAGCATTAAAAGTTGCAAAATCAATGTAGAAAAAATATTTAAAATGCCAAAAACAATTAAAATATTAATTCTTTACAAAAATATCAATTATATGAAATAAATAATATTTTTGGGATTTTTTGATAAAATAAAATATTTTAACATTTTTGTGAATTATTAAAAAAAGAATCAACTCAAAATCATTAAAACTCAGAGAGAAATCAATTTTTGAATCAATTAAACAAAATCACAAAATTCAAATATTTGAATTTGAAAAAAAAGGCGCCAAGAACAAGCTGAAGAACACGCGCGTGTTCTTGGTTTCTCAGATTTGCGTTTTCTATCCAATCTCCATGAATACGTAATCATATCATGTAATCCACATATCATTATGCTCGTCTCAACCTCACGATCATGTCTATGTACTTTAATTTCATTTAAATTAAACATACAACAAGAAATCACGAAGAAACCTCAAGAACCCTAATTTCTGCATGAAGGCTAGGATTTTTGATACACGATTCAAACAATGCAATTAATTGAGGGAAAACATTCCATGCATGATTATGAACATATGGCCAAATTATTTTGCGAGGAAATATGCATAGATTGAGAGATGACCAAGTATGTGCTTACCTCCAAGTCGTGACAGCAAGAGCAGATGTGATTTTGAGTTGGAGGTGTTACAGATGAGTTGTGATGATCTGGACAGCTTCCCTACACCCTATGGATTGTGTTTGGATGGTTGGACTTGATTGAAATTGGCTGGATCATTTTGTGGTACCTCAGCTGCATCTTGTTTGAAAATTTGAGCAACCAGCTGGTGATTTCATGAAATTGATGTTTCAGAAGTTATGTGAGTGTTTGATCAGCTCATATTTGATGTATGTGAGGTGTGTGAGTGATTGGTTTGTGCAGAATTGCTCTCAAACTCAAAACCCGATAGCTACCTTGCTAAGAAAGGCATTTTTGCCAAGAGAAAGAGATTTTGAGGAAAGCATCTGTTAGATGGCTTTGGTGTACTTAAACTGACCACAATTGAGCTCTATTTATAGTAGAGCAAGTTTGTTTTACAAGGAATAGTGAATGGCAGCTGGTAAGTAGGTTTGGCCAATGTTGGCAAATGAGAATCCAAGTCTCCTCTAGCCATTGACTAGAGGTTAGGGAACAGAGCTTTGGTCCCCTTGGTCTTGGATAAGTCTTGACTGATTTCAGATGAGAATGGCTCAGTCCATGCCACCTTGATGGTTCCATTGAATGCCTCATTCCAAATTTGAAGTCTTGTCCCTACTTTGGCAACTCTAGGTTCAACATGCTATTCCTTGTTCCTTGGACCTTGGAGGCTTGGCTCAGTGATTGTCCCCTTTGGATTCAATCCTCTGAGGTGTCCAAGTGGATTGGAGCAATTGAAATTGGCTGATTTTGGCAAATCGAGCCAAAGTGCAAATTCTGCCTTGCTTTGACAGATTTCAGCAAGGCAACTTGCCAATGTTGTATCTCATGATGTAGGTTGAATTTGGCAATGTTCTTGGCCATTTTGGAAAGCTCTTACATGATACAACAACTATTTGAACAAGTTTGGTTTTGATCTCTTTTGATTCCAAGTGAAAAATCCCCCTACATTTGGCAAAAAGTGAAGGCAAATTCTGACTTAGTGAAAATTTCACTAAGTGTTGGAAAAAATGACATTTTCACTTTTCAGCCACTTTGATCACTCCATAACTCAAAATCCTTAATGAATTGGAATGACTTGTAGTTGAAGTTTTTGTAGGTGATAATGAGGGCTACAAATCCATCTTTAGATGAGAAAAAATGGCCTTGTGGTTTAGGAGTTATGGTCCTCCAAAGTTGGTACCTTTGCCACTTTATTTTTAACTTAGAAAAATTTCTAAGTTTTATGGTTACCCCTTTTACAAGTTATCTCACTTTTCTTGATTTTTCTTGATGAATGATGATTCAAATCATACATTAACATCATTTTAGGGCTAAAAATCCATTTTGGTGAAAAATCTCAAAAAGTCAAAGTTGACTTTTGTGCACAGTTGACTTTTTATCAGATGAATTCCAAACTGTGCAATTCTTCAGGAAATCATGTCCTTGACCTAAATCAAACTTGATGGACATGTTCCATGGGTGTCATAGGGTATATTTAATCATGTATTAGGGTTTGGGAGCATGTCCTGGTCAAAAGTCAAAGTTACAGTTGACTTTTCCCTTAAAACCCTAATTGTGGTGCAGATGAAATTGAGACTTGTTGCTCAAGCTTCTTGGATTAATCCATTGTTCCAAATGGATCAATATGGTGTATTAGAGACCCTCAAATCATCTCTTGAGGTCTTGGCTCATGGTTTGTCCCAAAAGTCAACTTAGGGGTGAATTAGGTCGAGAAACCCTAATTCCTGATTTTTGATGAATGCATCCCCTGAGGCAAAATTGACTTGATGCATGGGTTCATGAGGTTCCATGAAGCATATTAGGTTATGTTTTGGATCATTGCCTTGTGCCCAGATGAAAATTTCCATCTGGAGGCCCTGGTCGACCAAAACCCTAATTTGGTGACACTGTCGATCTTGAGACTTGATCCACCTAGAAGGGAGCAGCCTTGTGCTTAATCCTTGAAGTGGGAGTCCTTTTTGATCCATTGTGGATGTTTAAGAGATTAGACAAGTTGAAGATCATGTCATTTCTTGATTGATCCTTTGTCTAAGCACTCAGAGAGGGCTTGAAACCCTAATTTTGATTGTATTGGATGCTCACCCATCTTTGGGGAGACTGATGAAGCATGATGGTTCATCCATATTGTGATGATGATTTTCACAATGATGGGAAATCTAAGTGGTCAAAATTTGGGGTATTACACCGGGGACTAATTAAGTCGACATCGTAATTCCTTTGTTACGTCGTATAGACTAAGGCAAAAACCAAAATTCCCTTTTTGTTGATTGTATGCCAAGTACTCGCTCTTCTGGCGAAGACCTCATACGACCGACAGACGAACCTGAACGTCTTCTTTCCGTAAAATGACGTATCCAAGAATATTGCTTAGCTCACGATATCCCTATTCTTTTATCAGAACCTGAATCTCAATCAGATCTGTAACTTGAATCCGAATCAGATTCAGAATCAGAAACCGACATGGCTGACCCACCATAAAACCGACCTCTTAAGTATTATGCTGCCGCATATCAACAAGAACCTCACACTAGCATTGTCGCTCCAGCTATCAACCGAAACGATTTCGAGTTGAAACCCTCGCTGTTATCTTCCGTGCAACAAAATCAATTTTCTGGAAACCCAACAGAAGATCTGAACGAACATCTGACCAAGTTTGTGCAGTACGCAGACACAGTGAAAGCAAATGGTGTAACCGCATACGCCATAAGACTACATATTTTTCCTTTCTCATTAAGAGATAGAGTTTGGGCTTGGTTGCAATCCTTTCCATCCAACTCTATTGCTTCTTGGGAGGATTTAAAGAAGGTCTTTCTGGCACGATATTTTCCACCAAGCAAAACAGCTATGCTGAGAGCCTTAATCAACAACTTCAGACAAAAAGACAACGAGTCTTTATATGATGCTTGGGAAAGATACAAAGATATAAGGAGGATATGCCCGCATCATGGTCTTGAGGATTGGTTAATTATCCACACGTTTTACAATGGTCTCTTGTATAATACAAGATTGACAATAGATGCCGCCACTGGTGGTACACTCATGGATAAACCCTATGATGAAGCCCAGCAACTCATCGAGAGTATGGCTCAGAATCACTACCAATGGGGAGGTGAAAGAACTCAAGTGGAGAAATCCCAACCAAAAGGAGGAATGTACGAAGTTTCTAGCCTAGATCATGTCCGTGCTAAGGTAGATGAAATAGCTCAAAAGATAGACAACTTGACCATAACACCCATAGCCACTGTGGCTGCTGTAGCGCCAAACTACGAATTATGTGGAACAACTGGACACGCTGCCCATGAATGCCAAGTTTTAGCAAGAGCCTCTACAGATCAAGTGAATTATGCTCAAGCAAAACCCTTATGTAAATACCTACAATCCTAGTTGGAAGAATCACCCAAACTTCTCTTACAAAAACAACAATGCACTGTATGCACCTGGTCAAGCACCTGCTGCACCACCAGGTTACCAAAAGGCTGCAACAACTGCTCCAAATGCTCCTAGGAAGTCTAACCTTGAACTGATGATAGAAAACTTCATAGCTACCCAGACTCAGACAAACAAAGAGTTCCTGAATCAAAACGTACACACTAGTGAACAGATTAAGCAGTTAGCAAACAAAGTAGACGCTTTGGCCACTCACAACAAAATGCTTGAAACACAAATTTCCCAAGTAGCTCAACAACAAGCACCTACTGCTGATCCTGCTGGAACGTTTCCTGGAAAACCACAACCTAATCCTAAAGGACATGCAAATGCTGTTATACTGTAAAGTGGAAAAGAATTAGATGAACCCATTGATCCAAGACTTCAAAATCCAGCCATGTACTAAAAATCTGCTATCGACCCAACAACTGAGAAGGAGAATGAACCCAAGGAAAAGGAAGATAATGGCCAAGAGGTTGTCAACAAAGAAAAACCTTATATGCCTCCACCACCTTATAAACCACCTATTCCGTATCCTCAAAGATTGACGAATTCCAAAACTGCAGGGCAATTTAAGAAATTTGTTGAACTTCTAAAACAATTAAACATCACGATACCTTTTACAGAAGCCATCACTCATCTGCCCTCGTATGCTAAGTTCCTAAAAGAAATCTTATCCAATAAGAAAAAAATTGAGGAAAACGAAACAGTTACACTTACTGCTGAGTGTAGCGCAATAATTCAAAACAAAATGCCTCCTAAGCTGAAAGACCCAGGTAGTTTCTCCATACCTTGTGTAATTGGGAAGTTCGTCATAGACAAAGCTCTATGCGACTTAGGAGCCAGTATTAGTGTTATGCCCTTATCCATATGCAAGAAGCTTGATATGGGAGAATTAAGACCAACTAAGATGTCTGTTCAATTTGCTGACTGCTCTAGTAAATACCCAATTGGTATACTAGAAAATGTTCCTGTTCGTATAGGACAATTCTATATTCCTACCAATTTCATAATCATGGATATTACAGAAGACTTTACTACTCCTATCATATTAGGAAGACCATTCTTAGCTACTGCTGGAGCAATTATAGATGTAAAGAGAGGCAGGCTAACTTTTGAAGTTGGTGAAGAGAAGGTTGAATTCATTTTGACACAATTCTTACAAGCTCCAGCCATAGATGTCACTTGTTATATACTTGATGTCATAGATGAGTGCGTAAGAGAGGTTGAGATGGAACCGACCACATATTCAGATATTCTAAAAATTCCAATACCTCCGATTTTCGAAGATGATAACTGGCGTGAACCTTATCAAGACGATAGCCTAAGCGAATGCTTAGCACTTACACCAGATCATCTACCTTGCTCGAAGAAACCAGCCCTAGAACTGAAAACATTACCCAAAAATTTAAGGTATGAATTCCTAGACGAAGATCTCGAACAACCTGTAATAGTCAATGCAGACTTAGGACAGACCGAAACCAAGAAACTATTAGATGTCTTAAGAAAATACCCAACTGCGTTAGGCTATAACATCGCTGACCTTAAAGGAATAAGTCCTTTTATTTGTATGCATCGCATTATGCTGGAGGAAGACTGTAAATCCTCTAGGGAACATCAGAGAAGGATTAACCCGATCTTGAGTACTGTAGTCAAAGACGAAGTGAAAAAAAATTTGGAAGAAGGAATTATATACCCGATATCAGACAGTAAATGGGTTAGCCCAGTACATGTCGTTCCAAAGAAGGGAGCTGTTACAGTTGTTAAGAACGAAAAAGGTGAATCTATAACAAAAAGGGTTGTAACTGGAAGTAGAATGTGTATCGATTATAGAAAGTTAAATAAAGCCACTCGTAAAGACCATTTCCCATTGCCTTTTATTGACCAAATGTTGGAAAGATTGGCTAAACACTCATACTTCTGCTATTTAGACGGTTATTCAGGATTCTTTCAAATTCCTATTCATCCTGATGACCAAGAAAAGACGACCTTCACATATCCCTATGGTACATTTGCTTATTGACGAATGTCGTTTGGACTATGTAACGCACCTGCCACATTCCAAAGATGCATGATGTCAATCTTTGCTGATTTTATAGATGACATTATGGAAGTGTTTATGGATGACTTTTCTGTTTGTGGGCAGAGCTTTGAAGGATGTCTATCGAACCTAGAAATGGTACTGGAAAGATGCGTAAAAGTTAATCTCATATTAAACTGGGAGAAATGCCATTTTATGGTAAATCAAGGAATCGTACTTGGACACGTTGTGTCCGATAGAGGAATTGAAGTTGATAAAGCTAAGATAGAAATTATAAAAAATCTTCAACCTCTGAAAATCATACGAGAAATACGAAGTTTCTTAGGACACGCCGGTTTCTACCAACGATTCATAAAGGATTTCTCAAAAATTACTCAACCTCTTACCGGTCTATTAATGAAAGACGCTGAATTTATCTTTGATGAGAAATGTCTAAAAGCGTTTGAACAGCTGAAAACAGCTCTTATTACCGTGCCTATCATGCAACCACCAGATTGGAGATTACCTTTCGAAATCATGTGTGATGCAAGTGATTATGCTGTAGGTGCAGTTTTAGGACATAGGAGGGATAGAAAACTTCATGCCATTTACTATGCAAGTAGAACCTTATATTTTTCTCAAATGAACTACGCTACCACAGAAAAAGAACTTTTAGCCGTGATTTTCGCCCTTGACAAATTTCGTTCCTACCTAGTGGGAGCTAAGATCATCATCTATACAGACCACGCAGCTATTAGATATTTACTTAACAAAAAGGATGCAAAACCTAGACTGCTAAGGTGGATCCAACTTTTACAAGAATTTGATTTAGAGATAAAAGATAAGAAAGGAACTGAAAACGTAGTAGCAGACCACTTATCCCGATTAGAGGGCACTAAACCAGAGCCAGTACCCATTAATGAGGATTTCCCATATGAACGACTCATAGCCCAACTAGAAAGTGATATGTCTACTCTACAGTTGAATGACCCAAAGATGGAAGAAGTCGTGGAAGAAATCAACATACACACAACCCTGCCATGGTATGCTGACATAGTCAACTACTTAGCAGCTGGAGTACTTCCACCAGACTTATCTTATCAACAAAAGAAAAAATTCTTTCATGATTTAAAACATTATTATTGGGATGAACCTTTGCTGTTTAAGAGAGGAGCCGACGGTATCTTCCATCGTTGCGTCCCCGAAGAAGAAATAGAAAACATCATCTCTCAATGTCATTCTGCTCCTTATGGAGAACATGCTAGCACCTCAAAGACATTTGCTAAGATCTTGCAATCCAGCCTATTTTGGCCCAACCTTTGGAAGGATGTCCACATTGCAATACTAAACTGAGACCGGTGCCAACGCACTTGTAATATATCGAAACGCGATGAGATGCCTCAAAAAGGTATATTAGAAGTAGAAGTATTTGATGTATGGGGGATTGATTTTATGGGACCTTTCCCATAATCCGTTGGAAATAAATATATACTCGTAGCCTTCGATTATGTTTCAAAATGGATTGAGGCAATAGCTTCTCCTACAAATGACGCACGAGTAGTCATAAAGCTATTTAAAAACATAATCTTTCCCAGATTTGGTGTGCCGAGACTTGTCATAAGTGGCGGTGGCTCTCATTTCATATCAAAAATATTTGACAAATTACTATCGAAGTATGGAGTAAGACACCGCGTAGCGACACCATATCATCCACAAACAAGTGGATAGGTTGAGGTCTCGAATCGAGAAATAAAACAAATTCTAGAAAAGACCGTAGCCACCTCTAGGAAAGACTGGTCATCAAAACTCAACGAAGCTTTATGGGCATATAGGACAGCCTACAAAACACCAATCGGAACTACACCTTTCAAGCTGGTCTATGGTAAATCTTGCCATCTACCAGTGGAATTAGAACATAAAGCCTATTGGGCTATTAGAACATTGAACTTAAGGTATGATTCCGCAGGTGAAAAACATATCCTAGATCTGCATGAACTAGAAGAGTTAAGATTAGACGCTTACGAAAATGCTAAAATATATAAAGAACGAACTAAAAAATGGCACGATAAGTGCTTATCTAGAAAAGAATTTAGTGTGGGAGACGTTGTACTCCTATTTAACTCAAGATTAAAACTCTTTCCTGGAAAATTAAGGTCTAGATGGTCCGGTCCTTTTGAGATTGCAAAAATTCTACAAAGTGGAGCGATAGAAATAAAGGGGAGGAATAGTAATCCATTTTTAGTCAATGGACAACGTCTAAAACACTATCACAACATTGAAAATAGAGATTATTTGAACTGCCTAAGACTTTTAGAGTTGCCCACCGAACCCCCTAACTAAGTATCTAATTGAATTCGTCAGGCTTTCGACATTAAAAACAACGCTTAATGGGAGGCAACCCATGATTTTTGTTTTTCTTGCTTTATATTTGTTATTCCTTCACGTTTTCTATGTTTTATTTTTATTTTGCAAATTTTTAGTTTCATTTATATCATTTTAAATTTAATTTGAAAATGTTGTGCTGATCTTAAAATTGAAAAAACTACAGGATTATAAAGTCTCTCTACTCTTTCTGTTCTCCTCTTCTGCTTACATTTTTTGCAAAAAGTACTAATTAATGGCAAATGAGGATAACTTGTTAGTAGAATTCAGAGATGGAGCACAGTGGCATCGCTATGAGGCTTTGTCCCTTAGACCATTTGCCTTGACAAAATTTGCCCACAGACCCACCATGACCGCCTTAGGTGTAGGTGAGAGCGTAGACTTTCTGTTTTACTAATTAGGTTGGGAGGGTTTTGCCAACAAGAAACATAAATGCTACCGTAGGTTGACTTTAGAATTCCTGAGCTCTTTAAGCTATAACCCTCACTGTGGAAAAGGTTTAACTAGGGGAAGAATTACCTTTAGACTATTTGGATACAGGTGCCAGTTCACCATAAAGGAACTGTCGGATCTTTTAGGATTTCCTGAAGGACCTAATGTTTTCTTTATGGTTCAAGAGGACCTAATGTTGGTTGGAGAGCTGAGTGATTTTTGGGGTAGAATTTCAGGGAAACCTGATTTTGACATGGACCCTATGCTTTCAACAGAAATACATAACCCCGCTTTCCGTTACTTTCATATGATCCTGGCCTATACTTTATTTGGTAAACCTGAGAATGATAACACTGTTTCGAGGGATGAGCTTTTCATTATGTTTTGTGCTTCTCAGTCTAGAGAGGCTAATGGACTCACTTTTATTTTGAACAACTTTTACAAACTCATTAATAATGATAACAGTCCAATTCTGATAGGTAGCCTAGTTACAAAAATAGCTGATGTTATGGGATTCAGAACCCGACTTTCTAAGATTAACCATTTTCAGCTTCTGATTAACAATGTTGTCGTACCACACTTTACACTTCCAAATCATGAACGCACAAGTGTGCACAATCAACATAATTGGCTATATGACCTTGATGAACCCGTACCTGAACCGGAAGAAACCTTTCCTGAACCTGAGATCGACCCAAAAACACCCCCTCATTATCATGACCTTGATTACACGGAATTCCAAGAAGACATTGACATTCCTAAAGTTGATGCCACTAACTATGTTGCTAATCTGAATTCTATTCTAAAGACTATGGATGAGTATCATAAAGAAATCATTTCAGTATAGGATGAGCTAAACACTATGCGACAAAACATTGTTGGACTCATGGATTTGACCGTTGAACAATTTGATCATTTAAATCAAGCCATCGCATCTTTGAAGAAACGCCTTGGCTAGATTTATGAAGCACCTTATTTTCAAGATTTTTATGCATTTACTTTAGAACAATTTTACATTATTTTAGTTTTCATTTTTCATGTCGGGAATAATTTGATCTTCATACAGTTTTGATACATTGCTAGTATTTTACTAGCACCTCTTTGGTTTTAAAGGATAATTTCATTTGCTGCTAATGTTGACTCTTTATGATTTCAATTTCATTCCTGTTCATACTTTTAATTCTGTTTTAATTTATGTTGTCGTGTTACTTATCTCTGTGTATGCAATATAATGTTGTTTCTATATGCTTATCATTGCCTGTTACTAAAATATTATGTTTGGAATTGTTTCTGTCATAAACTATTTCACCACCCAGAAATTGCGAGCGTCACGATCGTGACGACCCCGTGACGACCGTCACGCGGGTTTGGAATGTGTTTCTGTGTTAAAACAGAATGCTTCCTTCACTTTCTTTCTTTTCCAATTCCATAACCGTCCCACCATTATCATTTGACCCAAATTCAACATTTTCCTTTACCATTCGTCTTCCCCATTCACTATATATTCATACCGTGAACCATTTCTTTTCACAAACCCTCATTCTCCACAACCCATTTTCTTCCCTAATTTCTCTGTAACCCACCAATGGCATGACAAGTTCCTGACCTATCAACATTGAACTTCAGAGATGGCGAGGCAGGAGAGCGTCAAAGGGCTAGGTACATCGATTACTACCAACGTTCTGTACAACCAACTCGCTACGTAGACGTTGCATGTCTAGAAGAACTCGGAATGCTTGAGGGAGTTAAATGGATGTTACAAAATTCTAGTCTATGGCAGCTCTGCACTCAGAGCCGGCCTACTTACAAAGCCATAACGCTTGAATTTCTCAGTTCGTTCACATACGTAACCCCTTCTGGTGAAACCAACCAACTCACCGGCGTAGCCACGTTCCGCATGTTTGGTACTGAGTATAAAATCGGCCAAGAGCAACTTGCCGGAATGCTTGGTTTCCACCATGGTGAGGATGTGCACCGCCGAGTACCACAGGAAACCTTCTTTCAAGCAGCATTTCAATTATGGAATCGGTTGACAGGAACAACAGTTGACAGCTGGGATAGCCTCAACGCAACATATATCCACAACCCAGCCATCAGATATGTTCACCGCACATTAGGAAGCACTATTTTTGCACGAGATAGCAACCACAAGGTAAACTCTAAGGAGCTTTTCTTCCTTCATTGTATGTTTCACCCCGAGCCGATCAACGCTGCACCATTTCTGTTAGCACACATCCAGGCTAACTGTGCTAGAGGTTCCAAACCCTTCTATTTTGGGGGGATTGTCACTTCTATTGCTCTAAGTCTGGACTTGGGGGACGCACTTAACAGATTACCCTTCATGCCTCCATTGCTGCTCGACATAGACTACTGTCGCAGCTCACACCTCATCAAGTTACGAAGAGATGGGAAATACCATCCTATGGTCCGCGCCAAAACCGTAAGAAGTATCATTATGCCTTGCAGGAGCCGCATTGACCCTCAGAATATGTCCAATTGGCTCTTTGATCTGAATGCTCCTGAGCAAAATGCGCCTGCCCATGATGATCAGAATCAGGACCCTGTTGATGAGATGGAGCAAGAGATGGATAACGCCCCAAAAAACCAACCACCGCCTGCCAATGATGCTCCTTCGACCTCCAGACGTCGTCGCCGCCCTGACCAAGACCCCGTTACTAATGAAGAAATCTTGAGGGCTATATGGCAACAAAACTAGCTGGCTGAATAGAGAGAAGCACAATAATAGACGCAACACAATGAAATGATGACTCTTATGCGTCAAATCCAGCAAGGGCAAGTTGACCAAGGTCAGAGGCTTGACGGTGTCATCGATGAGATGGGTGCATTGACACTGCGAGTTCAGAACCTACATGAGTACATCCATCACGTGGGCATTCCTGATCACGTAGCGCTGCATGGAAGAGGACGCTCCAGAGGCAGAGGATGTGGAGCTCCCTGATTTTATTCTATTTTTCTTTTTAGTTTTTCTTGTTAGTCCCCTTTATATCGCAACATTGAGGACAATGTCCGATATAGTGTGGGAGAGTCAGTTTATTTCTGTTTTATTTCCCTTTCTTGTACTTTCTTTTTCCTTATCAAAGTTAATATATGAGTATTTTCGTTCAGTATTCCGATTTCCCCATTTTATTCTGCCATAACGAAAAAAAAAAAATTTTACGATTAATGCACACCGTGCGATACCAAGCTTTAAACTATGTTAGGAAGCTGGGAAAGTGCTAACAAGATCGATACCGTCTTGACACCTTAGACCTCTTGCGTATGCGATATCAGTTTCAATACTTATTATACGATACCTTGAGTTCAGTCCTAAAGTAACCCTTAGTAGTTTATATCAGCAGTCAGCACCGTCTAAATCACAAACCATGTGGGGAGCTGATGAATATAAGTGTTTGATGCCCAATCATGAAAAGAAAAAAACATCTTTCTTATCTATATGCCGAGAAAAATAGAATATGCAACAACTCTTACAGTTGTGAAAATGTGTAAGTAAAGAAAGAAAATCCGTTGTCGATTGGTTCAGAGGTACCTGATTCTGGACTTGGTAGGGCAAACTACGGTTCGATCCCCCGCAATCTATGAATGGGATGTATAAAGGGTTACCGCACTTGTGTATCAGGCCCCGTAAGAAAAAAGGATCAAAGTCACTAATCGGTTACTCCACTACGTGCGTGAATAAGGCAAAGGGCTTAATGTGATTGCGTTTGAATGAAACCGGGTGAAATAGATACGAAAATTTTTGGTTGAACTATAGTAGAATGATTAGAACTGGATTGTACAAAAGAGAGGTCTATGACAAGCTTGTTGCTTTGTGTCATTATTGTATCCTTAGTGTTTTACACTAGTACCTGTCTTACTAACAAGAAACTCCTTTTCAAATCCATTGGTATACCAGGTATGTGCATTTGATGAAGTTTGTCCGTTTTAATAGATTGATTGCTTGAGGACAAGCAAAGATTCAAGTGTCGGAGAGTTTCATAACACGAATTTATATCATATTTTTACTTCAATTTATGTTAGTTTCTTATTTCTTTTTTCGTCTAATATCCGACTTTCTCGAGAGTATTTAAGTGTTTTTTGCAGGTAATTCCATTTTCCAAGTCAAAGTATGCTAAGTGTGGAAAAGAACCAAAACATGCAAGAAAAGAGCAGAAAAGTGAAGCAAAACAGCAGAATTCAAAAACTGCTGCTATGACGATCGTCACAGTCCACCACGACCGTCACAATCCATTACGATCGTCATGCGTCCAAAATGTGTTTAATCCGTTAACAGAGACGTGGTTACGAGTTATCAGAGGAGTAGTTTCACACGACCTTATTTTCTCCGAACAAATCTAGGTTCCAAAGCCACTTAACTGCCAAGAGGAGATGCCTACTTTTTCTCCAACCACTACATCAGCTGAGGCTATAAATACATGTGATTACGAAGAACGGAGGGGTGACCTATTTTCTGCATTCTGAAGTACCGTTTTGCTGCCAAATTTTATTCAGAGTTTGTGTTTCGTTTTGTTTACGTTTACCATTTCCTTGTCACCCATTACCAAACAAAGTAATAGTTTCTCACACTGAGGAACTATTACACTTTAGATTTAGATTGTTTCATTGCCTTCATCATTTGCTATTTTATTTTATCCAAGCAAGAACCTACCAATCTGTGGAGGGATTGCTGCTTCTGCATTTACCAGGTTTCCATTATTAAATTTATAGTATCGTTTATTTTCTTTTAATTATGTCTTTGATTAATTGTTTTTCCACTTTTACGTTTAAGTTCGTAATTATGTCAAGCTAAACCGATCTTATCGGTATGTAATGAAGTAACCAAATGGATTAAATAACTCTAAGCTAAAATCAATAATTAACTCTTCTTCTGGCTTCGATTTCTTAATTTTAAACCCAACTTTTATTACGAGAGTAAAAAGGTAACAAAGGTTAAGGTCAAGACCACGGGAGTGCGAGGCTTTACCCGGATAGCTGAAATCGGGCATTAGTTTTAAAAACAGCGGAAGCGCTTTAAAGTTAATTAGGTCTTATTAGTTTTCAAAAAGTATTTTTAACCTCATATGGGCTAGTGAGAGCAGACATATTGACTTAAGAGTATAGTCCGAAGCAATAACCACGGGAGTGTGAGGTGAGGGCTTTTAAAGTGGTTTTTCCTACAGATGCATAGGGTGATAAATCTTTATATGCTTAGGTTTAATTAATTCCACGTAGGTTTACTGAATTATATACCGATATCTTATTCATAACTAGTATTCCCAAATTTTAATTTCCCTTTAATTTCTCGTTTGAACTTAAAAACCAATTCTGATTAGCCTTAGATAAACATAGTAATGATAGATAATGGTGCGTTCGATTTCTAGTCTCTGTGGGATCGATAATCTTTTAAAACTACGCGATACGACTGTATACTTGCAGTTAGATTTATTTAGGCACACTAAATAGAGCAATCATGGTGTGTTATCTGGTAATGGGTTGGGAAAGTTTCTTGGGAAATATGAGTGAACGAGTGAGTTTTTGTTGATGTTTTTGGTAAGGTACTAGACCTAAATTTTGATTGATGTGTGAAGGTACTGGACCTAGAGTTTTTGATTAGTATGCTCGCTAAGATTTCGCAATCTTATGCCTACGTATTCCCATTTAAACGAAACAGGGAAATCAGAGCAATCGTAGTTCCTCCTATTCTAAGGGAGGAAAAGTTGTTTTGGTGTCTTGTTCAAAGCCCAATACAGAGGCTGAAAGGAGTATTTATGTCTTGTTCAAAGCCCAAGATTGAAGCTAAAAGGTTTGACCGAGAGAGAACTTGTCATCTCTAAAGGAAGATGTTGATTTTTGTTTGCCTTGATCAAAGCCCAAGGTTGAAGCTAAAAGGTTAATTGACTCGGCTAGGGATTTCTTTATATAAAGCCTAAAAGGAGGCTAAATGGGATCAACTCAACAAGAGAGTGTATATATTGGTGTCTTGTACAAAGCCCAAGATTGAGGCAGAAAAAAGAGACTGACTCTTTGGGGGATATCATTATACAAAGCCTAAGAGGAGGCTAAAAGCTTGACTTTTCTGGGGAAAATGTTCTTTCTGTCTTGTACAAAGCCCAAGATTGAGACTAAAAAGGATTTTTGACTCCGCCGGGGAGGTTTGTATGTGTCTTGTACAAAGTCCAAGAGAGAGGCTAAAGGATTTGATTCTGCTGGAGAGCATTATCTATCTTGTACAAAGCCCAAGATGGAGGCAGAAAACGGTTGACTCTGCTTTAGGAATTATTTATCGACGTCTAAAGGAAGACTCAGAGGAAATAACTCCGCTGGGGGATATGTTTGTCCCCAAGCTTAAGAGAAGGTTATGAAATTTTATATCTTGTACAAATCCCAAGATAGAGGCTAAAAAGGGTTTGACTCAACAAGAGAGTGCTTTTTATCTGTCCTGTACAAAGCCCAGGATTGTGGCTGAACAAGCTGGAGAAATCATCACACACAGCTCGAGAGGAGGCTAACTCCTGCTAGGGGAAATCATTATACAAAGCCTAAGAGGAGGCTATTGACTCAACAAGAGAGTGTTTTTTATCTGTCTCGTACAAGGCCCGAGATTGAGGCTAAAGGGTTGACTCAACAAGAGAGTACTGAAAGGTAATTGACTCAATAAGAGAGTCTGTAAGAGTGATTGACTCAACAAGAGAGTCTGAAAATATGATTAACTCAATAAGAGAATCTGAAAAGGTTAGCTCCGCAGGGGAGAATCATTTGTACAAAGCCCAAGAGGAGGCTAATGGTATTGAGGAAAGGATCATTATAGCCTAAGAGGAGGCTATCTTCTGTCGGGGGTAATTGAGATTCCGATGTAGGTCCAAGTGGGGAATCAACTCTTGCAGGGGAATGCAGAAGAGTTGATAGATCAGAAACCTTGAGGTTCTGATTTGAGGTAGTGTTATCCTGATGATAAACTAATCCTGGTTGAGGGATTTTTAGGAGAGAGGCAGGGTTCTAGAACCCACAAGTTTTAACTCTTGCTGGAGATTAATCCAGAATCCGGGGTTTCTCCTATACTTTGTAAGGAACTTGAGAATGTCTTTGAGACTCAAGGGGATTTAGACTATCCAAGTCTATTGGCATGGAAGAGTTTTATCTTTTGTATGATGCCCAAGAGGAGGCCGACTCTTTTAAGGGATGAGTATCAACCCTAAAATTGGTCTGAAGGTTTTGACTCCTTTTTAGAAAGACAGCTCTAACAAAGGATGACTAGGTTCTGTCCTATACCTTTAAGTGGTCTTCAGGGTCCTTGTATTAAGCCCAAGAGAAGGCATGAGAACTTCTAAGAAGCCGAAGGGTCCTTGTACGATGCCCAAGAGGAGGCGGGGATGCTTTTAGGAAGCCCGTGCGTCTCAAACCAAGAGAAGTTCAAGAAATGCTATTCACCGAGAATATATCATTTAGTGAAAGTTCGCAGTTTGAAGAAACTCAAGAGATGCTATTCACTGAGAATAGATCAACTCTGGGGAGTAGAATTTCTTTGACAATTTCTAGGGGTGACAGTCTGAGAAAAGGTTCACGAAGAATACTGCCTTTCTCTTTGTTCCATATTGTTTAAGCCCAAGAGAAGGCAAGACTGTATCTGGTAATCCTATGGGGATCTAGTTTTGTTTGTATTTAAGAGTGACCAATAGGCTTTACTTAGTTCTAGACCTAATTGACGGGGAAAACTATAAATAACTATACTAGTATATATACAGTTGATATATGACAAGTCTGTAAAAGGGTATGAAAGAAGACTAACCATGCGCAGCTTCCCACAATACAGTTATATATATATATATGACATATATTTAAAAGAATGAAAGAAGACTAACCATGCGCCGCTTCCCACCATACATTTATATATATTAAAGCAAGTAAATGAAAGAGGATAAAAACTTACAGGTGAGCAAGCTTCCATGTTGTATTGTTAGTTGTTCAAAGAAATTAAAGAAATTTTTGATAACAACTATATATTTGAAATTAAATAAAAAAGGGAGTTGTTTTGAAAAGATTGTTGGGGCTTACAACTCACGGAGAGGCCCAAGGTTTTACAGTGATTGCACCGTTGTTCTGAGGATCGCGGAGGGACTTATACAATGACTGAGGCCCAAATTATTTTAATTACAAAAGGGTTGGGTCTTACAACTCAAGGAAAGGCCCAAAGGTAATTTAAAGAAAAAAAGAAATGGGACTTACAACACAAGGGTATGCCCAAATGGTTTTCGTTTTGAAATGGCGATCGCGCCGAGGTTTTTTAACATAGATGGGCTTATACAATGTCTGAGACCCAAAAAGGTTTTGGTTAAAAAGGGATGGGTCTTACACTCTATTAAAGGCCCAAAGTTTATTTTTGTATAAGAGATGGGGCTTACAACATAGGGAGAGGCCTATTTGTTTTCTGTTTGAAAATGGCGATCACGCCGAGATTTTTCATCGTGTCGGGACTTATACAATATCTGAGGCCCAAAAATGGTTTATGTACAACAAGGGTTGGGTCTTACACTCTATTAGAGGCCCAAAGAGTTTGAAAAAGATTTGTGAGGGTGAAAATCAAAGAAACCCTAATTTCATCATTTTTCAAAAGTATTCCTTTTAATAAAATGAATAAAAATGACAAAAATACCAAATAAGTCTAAATAAACCACTTGTGATTTTTGGTTAAGGTTTGAAAAATGAAGTTTTAATTACAAGATGATTTAGAACTTGAAATTCTGGTATCAGATATGAGATGTCGAAAGAGATGTCACGACACTAATATCTGAACAATGATCAATTTATGAACAAGATAAAAAGTAGTAAACAATTGTAAAGAGACACAAGAAATTGTTAACCCAGTTCGGTGCAATCACACCTACGTCTGGGGGCTACCAAGCCAGGAAGGAAATTCACTAAACAGAATTAGTTTGAAGACTCTCAGTAAACACTCTCCAGTTTACAATCTTCTCACCTAATCTCTACCTGTGTAATTTCTATCTAAGACACTCTTAGATAAGAGACACCTCTCACTCCCCCTCAATCACATGCAGTGATAACTACAGAAAAATACAAAAGAGAAGGACACACTTCAATGACAATACTTGATCTTGCTTAAAAGCTTCAATCAAGAACAAAACACTCGTACTTAAAAGCTTAGAGTGAACAACTTACAACTCAAAAACTAAGTCCAATTCAAGCATCTAAAAGATGAATGAATGGCTCACAAAATCAAACAATTAACAAAAGACTTAAACCCTAAAACTTGAAACGCAACTTTTAATCACTTTTTTCCACCCTGGCAATTAGGGTCAGCACGTCTTTAAATTGTAACAATCTCCTTGGGCTTGGGCATTAGCAGATCTTAGATTTAATAAATAATTAAAGCTACTTATTCTCCACATCTTTTTGCAAAAAAATATAATGAACTATTCCTCAAAAAAATAACAGAAAGTGCTTGCTTCAAAATAATGTTACTCCAAGATTTTCGCACGCAATCACTGAACATAAGCACACAAAAGATTTCAAATAAAGCGCAGCAAATAAACCATAACATTCTGAACAGAATGTTCTGTCAACAGATGTTAGGACATCAGGCTCGACATCATGCACAGAGTCCTGCAACACTAAGAATCACTAACTGCAGAATGTTAGAATCACATGTCAAGACATCAAGCATGGCATCTTGATGTAACACTTTGTTTTAGCAAAAATGCTGCCAATACAGAACTAACAAACTCCCCCTTTAGTAAATTTTGGCTAAAAAAAAAACAACACATATCAGAGATCCCTGCAGCAGAAACAAAACACATCTAACATACACATCTAACATTCCAAAATCTTACTGAAGCTCCCCCTCAAGCCAAGGAACAGAGATACTCAACAGCACACAGAACCATACTTCTAAGCCACACTAATCTTAATCTCTCCCCCTTTTTAGCCATAATTAGACAAACATCACTAATAAAATTCCATAACAACCAGAACAAATACGAAACATTCAAAAGCTGTCATCAACCATCAAAAGTGCAGTACAATCAATGCACACATAGGTGCCAACAGAAAACCAGATAAGAACCAAAAGTACAACTACAAAAAAAACTTCAAGAAAAGATCAGTCAAACATCTTCAGAACCAGCGGAGTCATCAGTCTCAGAATTGTCTTCTTCACCCTCAGCATTACCATCAGAATCATCAGAACCACCCTCCTTAATATCTTCCTTTTCATTTTCATCCTCAACATTATCACCCTCAGTCATTCTCAGAGTCCTGATCATCCTTTCAAACTTGAGTTTTCTCTCAGTACTAACCCGAATAACCTCATCCAGCTCTTTGCAGGCTTCCACTAATTCGAAGATCACCCCTGACTTGTCTGTTGGCTGATTTGAAGCACCAGCAGATGTCATAACAATGTTTGGGACATGTTTACCGGCAAGCAGTTTATAATAAAGGGACAACACATATTCCCTTTTGCAAACAACATCAGTATTAGCCAGGATTCCAGGGTGTTGATTTAATATAATGCCGCAGATCAGAGAAGGAAATGCAATGGGCATCTTTACAACAAAGGTTCCAGCATGCTTCATAGTTTGATCAAAGATGTAGGAGCCATAGTCAAAATTCTGCTTGGTTCCAACAACATAGATAAATCTTTCCAACCCAACAGAAATAGTAGATGTATGATTGGTGGGAACCCAGTTAGCAGTTCCAATCCTATGAAGAATAGCATATTTGACACTAAGTCTGCCAGTTGACAACTTGTCTTTCAATGGCCATGTAGTAACCTGATTGGCAGTAATCTCTTTGCAGACTTGATTATCAGTTACCTCTAGCTCACTCTGTTCTTCCTCACTTCTTCCCAAATATCTATTGATGATGGTGGGAGAGAACTCAACACATCTTCCTCTAACAAACACCTTCATAAAGTCCTTACTCTTGTAGTCAGCACAGTCCACGGGGATATTAACAATGAATTCATTCACAATCACTTCATAACATTTTGCAAACCTAGTCACTGATTTCTTCAATCCATCAAAAGTAATAAGATCCATTACCTCCTTAAAATCCAGAGAATCTTCTCCTAATTTTCTCTCAAGAGCAATCCTCCTTTGATACACATATTTCCACCTTTCTGTAGTGAGCGATTTTTGAACGTGGTTCTTAAGCACTGTCACTTTGGGGTACTACAGGTCGATTCATTTTTTATCCTATTAAGCTGACTAAGTAATGGAAATAAATGTCTCCAATTAACCCTGCTTGCATACTGAGTTTAAACAGCTGACTGTTGGTTTACAGATGCGGTTTAGATTGTGGGCCTCTCTCTGCTTATTTTGTTAAGAATGAAATGGCGGGACTATTGGTGGGAGGTTTAAGACTGATGCTTTTTGATTGATGTATGGAGGTATGGGATTTTGGGTTTTTTGATTAGTATGCTCACTAAGATTTTTCAATCGTATGCCTACGTATTCCCGTTTGACGAAACAGGAAAATCAGAGCGATCGTAGTTCCTCCTATTCTATGGGAGGAAAAAGGTTGTTTTGGTGTCTTGTTCAAACCCCAAGACGTGAAGCTAAAAGGAGTATATGTATCTTGTTCAAAGCTCAAGACGTGAAGCTGAAGGGTCTATTTTTATCTTGTTCGAAGCCCAAGATGTGAAGCTAAAGGGTTTTGACTTTGTCATCTTTTAAAGAGGGGTATTTGGTCTGTTTGTCACAATTGTTGCGTGACTGGTTATAAAGGAGAATTATTTTAACTGGGATATGTGAATCCAGCAATGCCATAATTTCCTTTATGGGAGTTTTTAACCTGAAGGAGAAGACTTTAACTCAGTTTAGAGCAATGTCATCTTTCCTTAGGAATTTCTCATGCTAAAAGAGGGACAGTGGCGTGGATGTAAATAATCCAGAGGCTTGCTGCTTACAGCAATTAGATGGGGGGAAAAGGAGTTGTTAATGTTTGTATGCTATGAATAAGGCACATCTTTGCTGCTAAAAGGTTGATTGACTCAACCGGGATTTTCCTTATACAAAGCCTAAGAGGAGGCTATTGACCCAACAAGAAGGTGTTTTTTATATGTCTCATACGAAGCCCGAGATAGAGGCTAGAGGGTTTGGACTCAACAAGAGAGTCTGGAACAGATGATTGACTCAACAAGAGAGTCTGGAGGTTGTTTGACTCAATGAGAGAGTCTTTTATACTCAACAAGAGAGTGTTTTCTATCTCGTACGAAGCCCGGGATGGAGGCTGAAAGTGGTTTGACTCAACAAGAGAGCCTTTTATACTCAACAAGAGAGTGATTTATATCTTGTACGAAGCCCGAGATGGAGGCTAAAGGTGATTGACTCAACAAGAGAGTCATTTATACTCAACAAGAGAGTGATTTGTATCTCGTACGAAGCCCGAGTTGGAGGCTGAAAGTGATTGACTCAACAAGAGAGTCTTTTATACACAACAAGAGAATTTTTATATGTGTCTTGTACGAAGCCCAAGACGGAGGCTAAAGGGAGATTGACTCAACAAGAGAGTCTTTTATACTCAACAAGAGAGTGTTTCATACTCAACAAGAGAGTATTTTCTATCTCGTACAAAGCCCGAGATGGAGGCTAAAAAGGGGTTTGACTCAACAAGAGAGTCTTTTATACTCAACAAGAGAGTGATTTGTATCTCGTACGAAGCCCGAGATGGAGGTTAAAAGTGTTGGACTCAACAAGAGAGTCTGAAAAGGTTAGCTCTACTGGAGAGAATCATTTGTACAAAGCCCAAGAGGAGGCTATGACTGTTTCAGTTGAGTGACAAGTCTAGTGTGTTGGATAATAGAGAAAATCAGTTCTTATAAAGAGATTGATTAAAGGTAAGGTTGTACTTTGGTACTGATCAGAAGATCGGGTTTATTTCCTGTTCTTTAAGGAAATGGGAAATCCAAAGGGTATTGAGATTGTCCAAGTCTACTGGTGTTTCGAGAAATCGATTCTCAGATAAGTGAATGATCTTTGTATGATGCCCAAGAGAAGGCTGGTATGTTAAGGGATGAAGGTCAACCCATTAACTGGTCTAATACTTGACTCAGAAAGACAACTCTAGCAAATTGATGACTAGGTTCTGTTCCTATACCTGTAGAGGTCTCTGGGTCCTCGTACTAAGCCCAAGAGAAGGCATGAGAGCTTTTAAGAAGCCGAAGGGTCCTTGTACAACGCCCAAGATGAGGCGGGGATGCTTTTAAGAAGCCTGTGGGTCCCCAAATCCCGAGAAGTTCAAGACATGCCTTTCACCGAGAATAGATCAAGCCAGGAAAGTTTGAGAATTTCGAAGAAACTCAAGAGATGCCATTCACAGAGAAAAGTTCATCTCTGGGGAGTTAGAGTTTCTTTGACAATGTCTAAGGGTGACAGTCTGAGAAAGGGTTCACAGAGAATGCTGTCTTTCACGTCTCCATATTGTTTAAACCCAAGAGGAGGGAAGACTGTGTCTGGTAATCCTATGGGGATCTAGTTTTGAATGTATTTAAGAGTGACCAACAGGGCTTTACCTAGTGCTAGACGTAGTTGCCAGGGAAAACTCTAAATAGCTATACTAGTATTACACAGTTGATATTTTATAAGTATATAAAAGTTTGTGAAAGAAGACTTACAGTGAGGAGCCCCACAATACAGTTATATATAGATGAAAGAAGATAAAGAAAGCGGGTAAACACTTACTCGGTTGTAGAGCTTCCATGCTGTTTGGTCAGTTGTTCAACAAAGAAAGCTTTGATAACAATATTATATTCAAAATTAAAGGAGAAAGTGCTTTGAAAAGATTGTTGGGGCTTATAGCTCAAGGAGAGGCCCAAGGTTTTATTAGTGATTGCACTGTTGTTTTGAAATTGTACAGGGACTTATACAAGTGAGTGAGGCCCAAAAAGGTTTTCTGTACAAAGGGATGGGTCTTACACTCTCTCAAGAGGCCCAAAGGTTTATTTTTATACAAGTGGTGGGGCTTACAGCTCAAGGAGAAGCCCAAGGTTTGATTTTGAATTGGCGATCGCGCCGAGATTTTCTTTTAACGCATAGGAACTTATACAATATCTGAGGCCCAAAAAGGTTTTGGTTAAAAGGGGATTGGGTCTTACACTCTATTAGAGGCCCAATGATTTTGAATGGGTCTTATAGCTCGAGGAGAGGCCCAGATGATTTATTTTTAACGGGCGATGATCGCGGCGAACTTTTGAAATACAACGGGACTTATACAACATTTGAGGCCCAAAAATGGTTTGTATTTACAAAGGATTGGGTCTTACAATCTATTAGAGGCCCATGAGTGTTTGAAAATGATTTGTGAGGGTGAAAATCAAAGAGCCCTAATTTTGTTTTCCTTTAAAAGTAAATATTTGAAGAAAATCAAATAAAATGATAAAATACCAAATAAGTTTGAATAAACCATTTTTTATTTTTGTTTAAGGTTTCAAAAATGAGGTTTTAATCACAAGATGATTTAGAACTCATTTGGTTTTGATTTTCAAAGTAAACTAGTGGGATACCCGTGCGTTCGCACGGGTTCCGCTGCGGACCTTTGAAATTGGACCAATATATTTTGACAGGGAGAAATTTAAATTCACAATTTTTAAAGAATTGTTTTAATAAAAAAATGTAATATCAAATACTGATAAGTCACAAAAGGTTAGACAAAAAAAATTCAAATTATGAAGATAAAGATGTTAGGTATAGGAAGCCATTAAGAAGAATAAAAAAGCACAGAAGAAAATAAAATATTTACTATAAATTGTAAAAAGGGTAGTGGACTGCGGAATTGTCACCAGTTAGATTATGAAATTCAAATAATAAATAGAAAATATTTAAATTTAATTTTAAAAAAAATAACATAAAGTAGTAAAAGATAAAGATATAAGTGAATCAAAGATAAATATTTAAATGAAAGACATATTTAAAAAAAAAATGTATCAAATTTCAAATTTTTAAAAATATTTCAAAAAAACAATATTAGATATCAATGCGTTCACACCGATTTTGCCCAGGTCGTCACTGTGTTTACACGGTACTCGTGTACTATCCGTGCGTTCACAATAATTTTGGCCTGGCTACCCGTGTATTCACATAGTACTATGTGTTATCCGTGAGTTCACACGGTACTGATGTGTTACCCGTGCATTTGGTCTGGTTACCCGTGCGTTCACACGGTATTGGTGTATTATCCGTGCATTCACGCGGTACTAGCGTCTTACTCGTGCGTTCACACTTATATTGGTCTGGTTACCCGTGCGCTCACACGGTACTGGTGTGACCCGTGCGTTCGCACGATACCGGTGTGGTACGCATGATTGTGTTTTTAAAATATAATTAAAATGTTAATAAGAAAAACAATATTATTTTACGAAAATTATTAATTATTTATGTTTGAAAAAAAATGACATTGCAAATCATGTTAGAATCTTGGTGCGAACGTTTAGCCTGGCTATTCAAGTTTCAGTAAGGTAGAGAAAATTATAAATTTGATGTTATAATCCTAAAAACATTATTAGATTAAAATATATAAGAGAAATCATATAATGCAACCAATCTTATCAGCTTCTTCATGAATGGAAACTTTATCTTCAATAATAGTGATGATCCCATAACCTAATTGATATAGTCATCCCCTAACAGTATCTACATTTTCTCTTCCACTTGAATTGCATGCTAAAAGGAGTCATAGCTAAAAGACACACTAATACAAGTGCTTTTTCAAAATAATTTAGGAAAGTACTATACCAAATATTGTAAAAATAATTTTTTCACTCACTTTCAAATTTAGGAAATTAGTATGCCAAATATTTTGAAAGCTGATATTATAGTTTCATATATAAAAAAATAGATATTATAAAGTATCTGAATCATTCTCAAAGCATTATATTTGGTTGCCACAACATGTAAAACTCTCAGCAACTTTGGCATGCATAATCCATTTGCATTTGCATAATCATAGAACTTGAAAGCAAATGACTACATATAAAGCATTATATCAACATCTGCACACAATGGTTAACAACTAAATTAATGAACTGTACCATTATTCTTGGGCACAGGAAATTGCGGTATGAAAATGCCAGTAGTCATAAAAAATGTCACAATGTATATAGTGCAATGTATTCGAACAGAGTTGCCTACAACTATAAACGCACTGCCTTGCCAGACTTCTCTTTAAACTGTATCATTCTGTTCATCCAGCCAATTGGTGTTATGGAACTTAGCCGACACAACAATTCTACATATTCTAAGGACATGAAACTGGACAAAAATTGAAGCCTGCTTACAAAAATAAATGTCATTTATGCTCAACAAAGGTTCATACATTTTCCTTCTCTAATTTTCATCTCTAAATTGCAGTGTTTTAGTAGTGAAAGAGTGTTAAACTTCTCGGCATGGCTACTCAAATAAAATGAGTTGAGTAACAGAATAATCTTACATGCCATGGTTTGATAGAAGAATTTAAAACAAATATTGGTGTAGTCATCTCTGATGCAAAGTATTGAGGGAAAAAGCACTACATGATACGTAATAATTCAAAAGTATTAGTAACATCACCAAAAAAGGAAATGCAAAATAAGGGACTAATAAACTAAGTTGCATATTTTATCAACCATCTCTAAATCTCCAGGCAGACATAGAGTTCTCCCATGTATAGTCCCGCTCATCGTCATCGTCAGAATCAAGTGGCTCGTAGTTGTGTTCTTCGGGTTCATCTGAATCATAAAATGTAACTTTCGTCAGATATCTGGATGCTTTTGTTCTTCTTTTCCTCTTTCTTCTGTGTTGTATAGCAGGAGGGACGTGTACCTTAAGAAGAAAAGCAAAGCAGTTAATCAAAATTGTAAACATTACAAAATAAGGGACTGTCTGCTAATATCAATGAGATACGTTAACATTTAGTGACACGAAAAGGCAAATCGGGTGTTGTTCATGCAATATAAGAAAGTGCAAAAAAATCAATTGGAAAAGAAATCTGTACCAGTCGCAGCTGCAGAAGTGGTTGAAACTGGGGAGGCTGTTGGTTGGGTTCAGCCGGGGGGGGATCCCTAGGTGGTTGGACATCCGAAGGTGTTTGGTTGTCAGGAAGGGGTTCATTGTGGACATCAGGTTGGGTATCTTGTTGGGTCTGTTGATGTTATGTACAGAAAGACTTAGTGATTAAGAAATGCAGACAAAGATATATTGATGAACAAAACGTGCATAAAACTGTAAAGGTAAAACCTGTAGAGGCTGTTGCTCCTCGACACAATGATCATTACCGTCTGGTAGTTGCAAATTGGGTGAAGGTTGCAGGTAAGGTGGTGTCTGGACATCAGTAGGCTCTCGTGGCAGTGTCTGGACATCAGCAGGCCCTGGTGCATTGATATTGTGGTTGGATGCCATAGAAAATATGATGTCTTCTTCAACTTTAGTGTCTTACATAGAGTATAGGAGGCATGAATATATAATAAGGGTTCAGACTCTGCACCTTCCCCCTACATTGGAAATGGAAATGAATTAATAGTTTAGAAAATGTAAATTTGGAATACTGAGAGGCAAATTAATAATGAGGGTTGATGGTTAAGGGTACCATGTAGTTACTAATACAATGTACATAACTAATGGCCATTAAAGGAAATCAAAAGTATCCATGAAAAATTAATTTGTAATGTAACATGAGATATAAATAACAAATGAGAAAAAATAGATAAACATTTTAGTGGACTTACATTAGAATACTCAAATTAACAGATTTGAAAGCTTAATGTAATCTAAATGCAAAAACAAAGTAACCGTGAATGAAACAAAATATCTAATTTGATGGTTTAGTCTAGTAACATCCCTTTAGAATGGTTTCACCTCCTGTTTCTTCAGGTGATTTTGCAGCATTAAACAAAGATGATAGGTTATGCTTCCTAAAAAAGAAACACAGGAGCAATTTCATCAAAAATAGATTTTACAGCAGAGATACTAAACATCAATTTGCATAACAGGCATCTGTATATGTATTCAACAATTAGAAAGGTCATTCAAACTTACAGGCTCAGCTCCTTGCTTGATGAGAATGACAGACTTATAGTTTGTGATCATTATCTGAATGAGTCAATAATATTTGGTAATGTCTTAACGGTGGTTCAAAACTGCAAAACATTAGTTAGAAAACGAATGACAAAAGAAACGTCGTAACTGTTATTGAAAATTACAACATGTTATAGAAACATGAATGAAACAAACTGTTATTTAAACTACAAACAGTTGTCGACTAATAGGCTAACACAGGGAAGAATGATGATAAGTTGGAAAACGTGTACTGATATTATTTTGCATTAAAGCCATATGGAAGTGACTAAGAAATAGAAAAGGTTATAAACTATAATGCACTCACATCAAAAGATAGTTTCTCTTGTGACTTCAATAGTAGCTGTAACAGCACCAACCATGTATCGTGAACTGTGAATCCTTTAGACTCTGCTTTCAGCCCCAACCTGCACTCAAACACCGACAATGAGATGGATCAACAGATGTTAGAAACACTATTGATTTTAAAGAAACACGTATTTGAATCACCTATTTTAAAGAAACACTACAGATTTTAGAAACACTACAGGTTGTGAATCAAAAATGATACTAAGGACCTGCTCAAACACTATAGCTGAATCAAACCATGCCTCTTAAATAGTTCCTTCTGTCACAAAACCAAAGGTCCATAGAAACGATGCACTAAAATATGAAATAGCCAAAACACTTTTAAATAATGATAGACATGAACGTAAGAATTCAAATAACACAATTACCCCATTTTTGTACCATATGAATTCAAAAACCTAATGTTTGCCCTACCCTGCTCAAAAACCAACACAAAATATTGACAATGCTAAGTGAAAGAAGAAGAAGGAATGTAATTTATACCAATCACTGACCCAGTTTATCTCAAAGAAGTCTCCTTTAATTTCTACTCATAAAACAAAGGGACCGAGTTTAGCTCCACCTTCTTTCAGAGCTAATCATGCTTGAAGAAAAAATTAAAAACACATGGGCAATTAGCATATAGACTGTTGGATATAAGAGATACTTAACAGAATAAACATCAAGTCTGTTGTTTCAAACCTGCAAGAAACCTCTGAAAGGAGCCAACTCAGTGCCATGACCTATCATAATTACAAAAACATAACCTCAATGATACTTTGAGAGGAAATAATACAGTTGATCAATTTAAATCCTCAAGTTATAAAAAATGTACAAATTGGAAGGGAACACATCTACCAAAGAACATCAGATGATGACAATGCTGGTATAGTCCCTAAGCCATCACTGATGGAAGACACTGACTCACTTCCAATAACAGAGGTACTGAAAGGCCAGCAAAGTCTATCACAGGTACTAAAACCACAATATTCTACAGATCAAACATTGATAAAGCCTCATATTCAATACTGACCTAAATTTCATTTCCATAAATATCGGAAAAGAAAAGACCATCGTGGTAAGGAGTCCCTTCTGCTCCAATAATTACAACCTTCATGAAATCCATATTTGATTCATAAACTCGAACGTGTATTGCATCTAATGAGGGAAAAATAATAGATTCAATACTTAAAAAAGGGAAATATAGTATTAAGTTGAATATTACCAGCTATTTTGCAAAAGTAACCTGGCAGATTGCTCTCAAAAATCTTCCATTCTTGGAGCATTCTTTTGTTCCAATTCTGTGAATATTCCTAACCTATTGGCTGCAAATCCATATAATTACACGATGATCAACAACATAGGTTTAAAGCTATGGAAAAAGGAAAATGTTACCTTCTTTATATTAGGACGACAATCTCAAGCATTGTTTTTCTTTAAGCATTAGAAATTCCTCATAAATCCATCTTCGAATCTGCAACCATGTGGAAGTAGAAAAACAAATAGTGAAAGGCCAGCAAAGTGTATCAGAGGTTCTGAAACCACAATATTCTGCAGATCAAACATTGATAAAGCCTCATATTCAATACTGACCTAAATTTCATTTCCATAAATATCTAAAAAGAAAAGACCATCGTGGTAAGGAGTCCCTTCTGCTCCAATAATTACAACCTTCATGAAATCCGTATTTCATTCATATACTCGAACGTGTATTGAATCTAATGAGGGAAAAAGAAAAGAGTCAATACTTAAAAAAAGGAAATATAGTATTAAGTTGAATATTACAAGCTATTTTGCAAAAGTAACCTGGCAAATTGTTCTAAAAAATCTTCCATTCTTTGAGCATTCTTTTGGTCCAATTCTGTGAATATTCTCATAAATCCATCTTCGAATCTGCAACCACGTTTCTGTAAGCATTTTAGAAAGTTTGCTTAGAAAACATATCAAAGTATATGACCTTTGTATAAACAAGAAATCAAATCAAATCTACAACCACTTTTATATCCATCATCAGACAAATATGTAATAACTCAAACAAAGATAAGTTTCTACAAAGTTATTCCTCAGCCAACACGTTATTCTTCAACCACCAGCGAGAAACCCACAATGCCATATCAAAGGATTCAAGAACGAAAGTTCAAAAATATTCCAGATTTTAGAACATGTCTTTGACAATGTATGAAGCGGCATCTGTAGGAGGAGTTGATGGCCTTTCAGTTTCCGCTAGGGCTTCGTAAGAGATTTTGTTGAGAACAAATCTGGGTTTTTCGGATCATCATTAATATTTGTAAATCAAACTCGCAGATCATCGCTTTTTTGCATTTGATGTCTATAAAGAAATGTAAAAGAGGAAGATGGAAGAAGAAGAAGAGGAACATGGATGAAGAAGAAAATGAAGCAGTGCGAGAGAGAGTATGGGAGAAAGGACGAGAAAGAGAGAGAAAGAGGGACAGTGATAAGGAAGAAAGAGAGAAAGTTCAGATGGAGTAGACAACATTGGGAAGAGAAAAAGTAGAAAAATAGTAGAAAGATATAGTTGGAAGTTAACTAATTGGAAGAAAACAAATGAAATATGTGTGTAAAGAGAAACAACATAGTTTGAAATTTGCTAACTATGGTAATTTGGTTGCAAAAAGTAATTTGTGGACAAAAAAACCCTCATTTTGAGGAGGTGGCAGAAATATAGAGAAGGGTAGAAAAGAGAATTCCAGAACCTCAAATTTTCTTATATAGTAAGATATCCACTTTTAAATGTTTTAAAAACAATTAAAAATGAATTTATTCACAAAAATACTAATTATATTAAATAAATAATATAAATCTATTTTTTTGTGGAATGAAATATTTATACATTTTTGTGATTTTTTGCAAAAAGAACCAATAAAAAATAATTAAAATTGAGGGAGTTATTAATTTTTCAAATCATTAAAAATAATAAGAAAAATAATAAAATATGAAAAAGTGGTAAAAAAGAGGATCTGGGGCGAGGGGGATTCGAACCCCATACCTCTTGTGTATAGGGCGCGCGCCTTACCACAGGGGTGGTGATACATCCGTTGATTGAAACACAACCACAAATATACAAGGTTTGCCTTGTTTTTGGCCTGGCCCAAGGCAAGGCAAGGCAAGATTTTTGTTGAAAACGTGAAGGCCATAACTTTCTCATTTCTCCATGGATTGAGACAAAATTTAGGTCTATCCTGCCTAGAATTTCACAAGGAATCCAATGGTGGTGGTGTTTTTTCAGATCATGCTCCTATTGAAAAACCCGATAGTGGTTTTGAAATAGGCCATGATTTGCATTTTCTGTGCCATCTCTTGGTACAAGCATGAATTACATGATAAATTGGTGCAAACACAACACATATAACATGTATAAGAGATGCATGATCAGTGGACATCAAAAGAAAGCATGATTCAAAGAATCCAAGTTGTGATGCTTACCTCTTTTTGGAGCTTTTGTGCAATCTGCCAAGCCTCTTGTTCCAGAAATGTTTTGATGCTTTGGACACCCTTAAATGATCCCTTAGAAGCTTTTAGAGTGGTTGGAATCAGCTAGAAACCTCAGGAATGGAAATTGGCCCTTTCTTGCAAAAGGGGCAAAAATGACCAAAATAGCAACTCTCTTAAATGATGTTCCAGATGTGTGGAACCATTTGGGACAGTTCAAGGATGATACTTGGAGTGTGTTTGAGGTTTTATCTGGTTTGGAAAGTGGCTGAATCAAGACATGGCTTGAAAAATGCACAAAAGTCCTATTTTGAGGTTTTGAGAGGTGACTTTGTGATTTTGGTGTTGCAGGTCACTTGTGAGAGTTTGGATAGCTTAGATATGGCATATTGGATGTGTTTGGATCATAAGCTGTGGTGGAATTGCTCTCTAACTCAAAAACTCAGAGTTACCTTGCTAAAGGAGGTATTTTTGCCTAGAGAAAGAGATTTTGAGGAAAGCAAGTGTTGTAGTGCTTTGGTGTACTCCAACTAAACATAATTGAGCTCTATTTATAGTAGAGCAAGTTTGTTTTGGCTGCAATAGTGAATGGAAACTGCAACAGAGGTTTGGCCAATGTTGAGCAATGAGAATCCAAGTCTTGACTGAATTCAGTTGGGAATGGCTCAGTCCATGCCACCTTGGTGCATCCATTAAATTCTCCAATCCAAAATTGGAGTCTTGTCCCTCTTTTAGGCATTTCTAGGTTTGGCATGCTACTTTTGGTTCCAAAGACTTGGGAGGCTTGGGATCAGAGTTGGTTCCTCCTTGGTCCCCCCTTGAGGTGTTCAGATGGATAGAGTTGCTTGTCCTTTGCAAAATTTGAGCAAATCGAGCAAAACTCCCAAATCTGCCTTGCCATGACAGTTTGCAGCAAGCCATATTGGCATTGTCATATCTCATGGCTCAAATGGATTTTAATGGAGCTCTTGGCCATTTTAGAAAGCCCTCATATGATACAACAATTGTTTGATCATAGTTGGTTTTGATACCTTTTGGATCCAAGTGAAAAATACCCCTACATTTGGAAAAAAGTGAAGGCAGATTCTGACTTAGTGAAAGTTTCACTAAGTGTTGGAAAAAAGTGACATTTTCACTTTTTGTGATTTTGATCATTCCATAACTTAAAATCCATGAGGAATTGGAATGAGTTGTGTTTGAATCTTTTGTAGAGGCCCATGAGAGCTACAAATCCAGTTTTGGATGGGGAAAAATGGCCTTGTGGTTTAGGAGTTTTGATCCTCCAAAGTTGGTACCCTTGCCACTTTATTCCATAACTTAGAAAAATTTCTAAGTTTTTATGGTTACCACTTTTACAAGTTATCCAACTTTTCTTGATGAATGATGATTACAATCACACATTAACATCATTTTAGGGTCAAAGAACCATAATTTTGAAAAATCTCAAAAAGTCAAAGTTGACTTTTGTGCACAGTTGACTTTTTGTCAGATGAATTCCAAACTGTGCGATCCTCTATGAAATCAAGTCCTTGACCTAAATCAAACTTGATGGATAGATTTCATAGGTGTTATAGGGTGTATTGAATCATGTCCCATGGTTTGGGAGCATGCCCGGGTCAAAAGTCAAAGGCACAATTGACTTTTTCCAGCGAAACCCTAACTGTGGTTCTGATGAACTTGAAACTTGTTGCTCAAGCTTCTTGGATCAATCCATTGTTGCAAATGGATCAAGGTAGTGTATTGGAGACCCTCAAATCTTCTCTTGAGGTCTTGGCTCATGATTTGTCTCAAAAGTCAACTTAGGGGTGAATTAGGTCAAGAAACCCTAATTCCTGATTTTTGATGAATGCATTCCCTGAGGCCAAATTGACTTGATGATTGTGTCCATGGAGTGTTTTAGGTTATGCTTTCAAGCATTGGCTCATTCCCAGAGGAAAATTTCCATCTGGAGGCCCTGGTAAACCAAAACCCTAATTTGGTGACACTGGCGATCTTGAGGCTTAATCCACCTAGAAGGGAGCAGCCTTGTGCTTAATCCTTAATGTGGGAGTCCTCTTGATCCTTTGGGGATGTTTGAGAGGCTATAAAAGTTTAAGATCATGTCATTTCTTGATTGATCCTTTGTCTAAGAACTCTGAGAGGGCTTGAAACCCTAAGTTTGATTGTAGTGGATGCTCACCCATCTTTGGGGAGACTAATGAGGCATAATGATACATCCATATTGTGGTGATGATTTGCACAATGATGGGAAATCTGAGTGGTCAAAATTTGGGGCATGACAGATGCCCCTATTTAATCTTCTTGGACACGAAGGTGTGAATGGTGAAGGTATTCGGGCATTCGGGGTGCAAGAGGATTAAATATCGGAATACCCGAAATTTTGAGGGTGGTTAAGAATGGTAATTCACGCATCTTTCTTCTTTTGCTAAGCAATGATGCTTAGAAAAGGTAAAACTTCCTCTCGATCCTGGTCTTCAGCCAAGGAAGCGGTCTCAATTTCTGACGTAAACTTCCCCTCGATCCTGGTTTCCTACCAAGGAACTGGTCTTAGTTTCTGAATTAAACTTCCCCTCGATCCTAGTTTCCTACCAAGGAACTGGTCTAACTTTTTGGTGTAAACTTCCCCTCGATCCTAGTTTCCTACCAAGGAATTGGTCTCAGTTTCTTTTGTCAATAAACCTTCTTGACAAGGGACGTTGTTCGTAGCGGTTTTTTCCTAAAACTTCTCGCCGAATTTTCCTGGGGAGATGCCATTTGATGGAAAAAGATCTGATGTCAGAGTTGCTGGGGAACCCAGTCATTTGAGTTGTAGAGGTGTACAAACTTCTCTTTTGGAGACACCATTTGTCAACCCTACTGGGGAAAACGAGTCTCTTGAGAGACTGTTCCTGTTTGGGGGGTATTACATCATACTTTTCCTCGAGATTCTTTCGAAGAAATGCCATACGATGTAATCCAATTTGAGGTGCCGATGACCTTTTCGTCAGCGAAATTTTTGTCGGAGAAAAACGGTTGCGTTGCCGACTCTCTGATTAAGAGGCTTTCTTTGGGGATTTTCCTTAATCCGGGAAAGCGAAGACATCATCTTCAATGGTGAAGAGTGACGTTGGCTGAAAGTTCTCTGGCCTTTCAGAGGTTCAAGTTATCAAAGTGGTAAGGTCGATTATAATCCAGAAATAAACTGGAGGAGAGAGATAGTTCAGACGCAACATTTCCTGACGAGGAAAGAACTGAAAACTCAATTGAGAAGACTTCTATCACTAGGGGACAAGACCGACTAGAGAGACAGTGATGCAATATGAATGTGAATGTAAATCAATAATGCATGATGTATGTATGTCTATGCTGACAAAACTGATGCGGCACACAGACTAACAGATGAACATGACTGGATACTCGGCCACTACGGGGGACGAAGAGGTACCACTGGGTTCAAAAATAGCAATTCTGCCTTGATTAGGAGAGATATTCCCTGCGGGGAACAACGTTGGTCGGGCTTAGGAGGTAAGAACTCTGTCGGGGATGTCAGACGGAGTATTCGCATCTGACATAACTGATCCTTCATTCAGGCGCACTGGTTTAGAAGGAGTACTTTGATTCTGAACTTTGAAGCTCGCTTACTTCTGGAGAAGCAATCGATGTTCTTTTGATGTTCAATAGTCAAAAGAAATTTCCATCTTTATTTTAAAAGCGGAAAAAGTTTAACGAGTAAATTCATTTTTGTTTTATTTCAAGAATCATTGATCATGTTAAAAAACATCGTTCTGCAAAGCTAAAACAAATAAGAATTGCACACAAAAGCACAAGGGCTCAAATTTTATTGATAGAGTATTTACAAAGTTAGAAAATGGAAATTTACAGGGAAAAGGGCTACGTTGAAACATAACGACCACTATCCTTCTACCAAATTTGAATTCTGGACATCCTGAGCTTCTGTCGAAGATGACCTTGACTGGAGTTTTCTAATGGATGACGTAACTGCTGCTAAGGGACTCGCCTCTGTTGGACATAGTTACTTGCCATTATCCCTAATTTTTGCCTGGATTGTACTGTGATGTTTCCAATCCACCGGGATGATTTTTTTTATTTTGTCTCTAATTTTTTCCTGGACCGCCCTTTCGGGTTTCCAATCCACCGAGACGTTTTTTTTTTAGTTTTTTTTATTTAGGCGAAGTATTTCTTGACTATACAACATTCGTGGGGTAGGCAAATTCTTCTCCATCCATGGTTGCAAGTCTCAAGGCGCCGCCTGAGAAAGCTTTCTTGACCACATAGGGGTCGTCATAATTCGGAGTCCATTTACCCCGGGAATCAGTGAGAAATGACTGGATCTTTTTGAGCACGAGGTGTCCTTTCCTGAAGACGGGAGGTCGAACCTTTTTGTCAAACGCCTTCTTCATTCTTTGCTGATACAACTGACCATGGCATATTGCCGTAATTCGTTTTTCTTCGATCAGATTTAGTTTGTCGTGTCGAATTTGACACCATTCAGCCTCTGTAAGCTTAGCTTCCATCAATACCCGGATTGATGGGATCTCTACTTCTATGGGAAGCACTGCTTCCATGCCATATACTAGAGAGAAAGGGGTTGTCCCTGTTGAAGTGCGGACAAATGTGCGATAACCGTGAAGAGCAAAGGGTAGCATCTTGTGCCAATCTTTGTAGGTTATAAACATCTTTTGAACAATCTTCTTGATGTTCTTGTTAGCCGCTTCTACCGCTCTATCATCTTAGGTCGGTAGGCAGATGAGTTATGGTGTTCAATCTTGAACTCTGCACACAACTCTTTCATCATCTTATTGTTCAAGTTAGATCCATTATCCATAATGATCTGGCAAGGAACACCATAACGGCAGATGATATTGTTTTTGATAAATCGGACCACCACTTGACGGGTTACATTGGCGTATGACGCTGCTTCGACCCACTTGGTGAAGTTATCAATGGCTACCAGAATGAACCGATGTCCCTTCGAAGCTTTAGGTTCAATCATGCCAATCATGTTGATTCCCCATATAGAAAAAGGCCATAGGGAAGAGAGAACTTTGAGATGCGTTGGCGGTACATGGATTTTGTCGGAGTATATCTAACACTTGTGACACTTCCTCATGCACTTGTAGCAGTCGGATTCCATGGTCAACCAATAGTACCCTGCTCTTAGAATTTTTCTCGCCATTGTGTGTCCATTGGCATGAGTGCCAAAGGATCCTTCATGAATTTCTTTTATCAGCATGTCTGCTTCTAGTCTGTCTATGCATCGAAGCAGGACCATGTCAAAATTTCTCTTATAGAGTGTATCACCGCTCAGGAAGAAACTGTCTTCCAGCCTTCTGAGGGTTTTTCGGTCCTTCCTCAGTGCCCCAGGTGGGTACTCTTGTTTCTGAAGGAAGCATTTGATATCATGATACCAAGGTTTATCGTCCATGGCTGCTTCGATCGTGAAGATATAAGTGGGCCTTTCAAGGCGCATTATGTCGATCTTAGGTAGGTCAGTCCATTGACCTACGCTAATCATGGAAGAGAGAGTGGCTAATGCATCAGCCATGTGATTCTCATCACGAGGGATGTGATGAAACTCGATTCTGTTGAAGAAGGGTAACAACCTTCTCGCATAATCTTTGTAAGGAATCAATCCGGATTGGTATGTGTTAGTTCTGTATTGGCAGCATTTTTGCTAAAACAAAGTTGTACATCAAGATGCCATGCTTGATGTCTTGACATGTGATTCTAACATTCTGCAGTTGGTGTTTCTTAGTGTTACAGGACTCTGTGCATGATGTCGAGCCTGATGTCCTAACATCTGTTGACAGAACATTCTGTTAGAATGTTAGGGTTTATTTGCTGAGCTTTATTTGCAATCTTTTGTGTGTTTATGTTCAGTGATTGCGTGCGAAAATCTTGGAGTAACATTATTTTGGAGCAAGCACTTTCTGTTATTTTCAGTTTGTTCTATTTTTGTGCAAAAAGATGTGGAGAATAATTAGCTTTAATTATTAATCAAATCTAAGATCTGCTAATGCCCAAGCCCAAGGAGAGTGTTGCTATTTAAAGACCTGTTGACCCTAATTGCCAGATAGTGAGAAAAGTTATTGAAAGCTGCGTTTCAAGTTTTAGGGTTTAAGTCTTTTGTTAATTGTTCGATTTTGTGAGCCATTCATTCATCATATAGATGCTTGACTTGGACTGAGTTTTGAGTTGTAAGTTGTTCACTCTAAGCTTTTAAGTACGAGTGTTTTGTTCTTGATTGAAGCTTTTAAGTAAAATCAAGTATTGCCATTGAAGTGTGTTCTTCTCTTTTGTATTGTTCTGTTGTTATCACTGCATGTGATTGAGGGGGAGTGAGAGGTGTCTCTTATCTAAGAGTGTCTTAGATAGAAATTACACAGGTAGAGATTAGGTGAGAAGATTGTAAACTGGAGAGTGTTTACTGAGAGTCTTCAAACTAATTCTGTTTAGTGGATTTCCTTCCTGGCTTGGTAGCCCCCAGACGTAGGTGTAATTGCACCGAACTGGGTTAACAATTGCTTGTGTCTCTTTACAATTGTTTACTAATTTTTATCTTGTTCACAAATTGATCATTAATCAGATATTAATGTCGTGACATCTCTTTCGACATCTCATATCTGTTATCAGAATTTTAATTGGCATCAGAGCAGGCATCCTGTTCTATTTCTGGGTGAGAACTAGGGACGATACTTTCTGGTACTATGGACAAGGAAGGAGGATTTGTGAACAGACCACCCATCTTGGATGGATCTAATTATGATTATTGGAAACAACGCATGGTGGCCTTCTTAAAATCATTGGATAGTAAGGCCTGGAAAGCTGTCATAAAAGGATGGAACCACCCTGTCATTATTGGGAAAGATGGAAGAGAAACAGCTGATCTGAAACCTGAGGAAGAATGGACTAAAGAGGAGGATGAATTGGCTCTTAGAAACTCTAAATCATTGAATGCTTTGTTCAATGGGATTGATAGAAACATATTTAGATTGGTGAATAATTGTGAGGTACCAAGTTTGAAAATTTAAAGATGAAGGAAGATGAAAGCATACATGACTTCCATATGAATATTCTTGAAATAGCCAATGCTTCAAGTTCCCTAGGTGAAAAGATGTCTGATGAAAAGCTGGTAAGAAAAATTCTCAGGTCTCTTCCCAATAGATTTGATATGAAAGTGACTGTCATAGAAGAAGCTCAAGATATCAGCAAGATGAGGGTGGATGAACTTGTTGGATCCCTCCAAACATTTGAACTTGGGATAAGTGACAGATCTGAAAAGAAAGCCAAAAGCATAGCCTTTGTGTCCAATACTGAAGATGGAGAGGAGGAATGTGCTCTGGATACTGATGAGAGCTTATCAAATGCTATAGTACTGCTAGGAAGACAGTTCAACAAGGTGATGAAGAGGATGGACATAAAGTCAAGACCTAATGTCAAGAACAACTCATCTGACAGCAACAGGTCTAATGATGTTGGTAGAAGATCAAGGGCTGAAGAAAAATCCACTCAAGGGAAAGGGATTCAGTGCCATGGATGTGAGGGATTTGGTCACATTAGAGCTAAATGCCCTACTTACCTCAAGAAACAAAAGAAGAGTCTAATTGCATCTTGGTCGGATGAGGATTCTGAAAGTGAACTTGAAGAAGAATCTGCTAAACATGTGACGGCTTTGACTGGAAGATATGCCTCTGATGGAGATTCTAGTGATGATGAATTGACCTTTGAAGAACTGGCTGCTTCCTACAAAGAGCTGTGTCTCAGAAGTGAAAAAGTCTGTCACGAAGGGGAGAAGCAGAAGAAACTTATAATTCAACTGAAGGCTGAAAAGGAAGAACATCTTGGAACAATCTCTAAGCTGGAGAATGATTCATGTTCCTGAACTCCAAGCTTGATCAAATGACCAAATCTGTCAGAATGTTGAACAGTGGATCTGACACATTGGATGAAATCCTTCAGGTTGGAAAAATGGCAGGAGATATGACTGGTCTAGGATTTGATGGAGAAAAGAAACCCACTTCAGATGCTAGTTCTTCTGGACCTAAACATAATATGTCACATCAGGTGTCTCAACATCATAGGAGAGGACATTCATCTGGACTTAAACATAATATGACACATCATGTGCCTCAACATCATGGGAGAGGACATCCCAACCACTTAAGAGGAAGATTCCAAAGATGGAGATGCCATTACTGTGGGTGTTTTGGTCACATAAAACCTTTCTGCTTCAGGCTGTATGGATATCCTAAGCCTGCTCCTCAACCTAGACCCAATCAAAACATTCCTACTAATGGAAGACAATGGGTTCCCAAGACTGCTGCTACCAGTTTGATAGCTTACATGTCTCTCAGGGTTTCAGCTAAGGAGGATTGGTACTTTGACAGTGGTTGCTCTAGACACATGACAGGAATTAAAAATCTGTTAGTTGACATCAAATCTCATTCCACCAGCTATGTGACCTTTGGTGATGGAGCCAAGGGTGAAATCAAGGGGGTTGAAAAGCTGAACTGCTCAGGAGTTCCAAACCTTGATAATGTGTTGCTGGTTAAAGGGTTGACTGCCAACTTGATAAGCATCAGTCAACTGTGTGATCAAGGATTCAATGTCAATTTCACCAAATCTGAATGCTTGGTTACAAATGAAAAGAGTGAAGTGATTATGAAGGGAGTCAGATCTAAGGACAACTGCTACTTATGGGTTCCTCAAGATTCTAGTTACTCCTCCACTTGTGCTCTAGCCAAAGAGGATGAAGTGAAAATTTGGCACCAAAAACTTGGTCATTTACATCTAAAAAGGATGAAGAGGATCATCTCTATGGAAGCTGTCAGAGGAATTCCTAAGCTAAAGATTGAAGAAGGAAGGGTATGTGGTGAATGCCAAAGAGGAAAGCCAACTAAGATGTCACACCAAAAGATTAAACATCTCACTACTTCAAAAGTGTTGGAACTTCTTCACATGGACTTGATGGGACCTATGCAGGTGGAAAGTCTTGGTGGAAAGAAGTATGCTTATGTGGTGGTGGATGATTTCTCCAGATATACTTGGGTGAATTTTATAAGAGAAAAATCTGAAGTGTTTGATGTGTTCAAAGATTTTTGCCAAAGACTTCAAAGAGAAAAGGAGAGCAATGTTGTTAGAATTAGAAGTGACCATGGAAAGGAATTTGAGAATCACAAATTTGCTGAATTTTGCTCATCTAAAGGGATTAGCCATGAATTTTCTTCTCCCATTACTCCACAGCAGAATGGAGTTGTAGAACGAAAAAATGGAACTATCCAGGAAACAGCTAGAGCTATGTGTAGCGAGCGATTTTGGACGCGGTTCTTAAGCGCTGGTCGCTCTCTGCGGTTGAGCTTAAACTACAGGTCGATTCATTTTTTATCCTATTAAAGCTGATGAAGGAAGGGAAATAGATGTCTCTAATTAACCCTGCTTTGCATATTGAGTTTAAACAGCGGTCTGTTTGGTTACGAATGCTATCAATGTGGGGGGGCCTTTGTACTGGTTATTTGTATTTTCGCCAATACGGTTTCTCTCTTTTTACCTTGACAGAAGGTTTCTGGCGGGGAACAAGGATTAGGATGTTAGGACTGATGTTTTTGAATTATTGCTTTTGATTGATGGAGATATGGGATTTGGGTTTTATGTTTAGTGTGCTCGCTAAGATTTTTCTTTCAATCTTATGCCCACGTATTCCCGTTTACCGAAACAGGGAAATCAGAGCGTTCGTAGTTCCTCCTATTCTATTGGAGGAAATGGGTGTTTTGGTGTCTTGTTCAAAGCCCAAGACGTGAAGCGAAAGGTGATTTGTATCTTGATCAAAGCCCAAGATGTGAAGCTGAAAGGACTTAACTTTAGAGAAGATTTGTCATCTATAAAGAGGGGGTTATATGTCACAACTGTTTTATAAAGGAGAATTACTTTAACCGGGATTTGTGAATCCGGCAATGCCATAATTTCGTTTATAGGGGATTTCAACCTGAAGGAGAAGACTTTAACTCAGTGTAGAGTAATGCCATCTTTCCTTAGGAATTTTTCATGCTAAAAGGGGGACATTGGCATGGATGTAGATGATCCAGAGGCCTGCCGCTTACAGCGATTAGATGAAAGGGAAGGAGTTGTTGATGTTTGTGTACTGTGAACGAGGCACAGCTTTGATGCTAAAAGGTTAATTGGATTAACCAGTGGTTTTCTTATACAAAGCCTAAGAGGAGGCTATTATGAGTCTCGTACAAAGCCCGAGAGAGAGGCTAAAAGGTTTTGGCCCGATGATGGAGTCTTTTGGTATCTCGTATAAAGCCCGAGAGAGAGGCTAAAAGGGGTTAATCCTACAAGAGGATCCTTTATACTCAACAAGAGAGTGTTTTTTGTATCTTGTACGAAGCCCGAGATGGAGGGGAAAGGGGCTATTGACTCAACGAGGGAGTCTCTTATGTGTCTCGTACAAAGCCCGAGAGAGAGGCTAAACGTTGTTTGACTCCGCTGGGGAGAATCATTTGTACAAAGCCCAAGAGGAGGCTAACTTCATTGGAGAAGGATTATTATACAAAGCCTAAGAGGAGGCTATGGTAACTATTTCAGTTAAGTGACAGGTCCAGTATACTGATTTTAAAGAGAAAATCAGTTCTTATATGAGCAATACTGTACTCAAGGATTTGATTCAAGGATCCGGGTTATTCCTGTTCTTTAAGGAAGCGAGAAGTCCAATGGGTATTGAGACTGTCCGAGTCTACGGGTTTCCTTCCTATTTAACAAAGGGGTCACTTGAGAATATCTTTGAGACTCAAGGATATTAGACTGTCCAAGTCTAAAGTTTCATCTTTTGTACTGTGCTTTGAGAAATAGTAGTAGACTCTATGAAAGGATTATTCTATGAAGATGACTAGGTTCTGTTCCTATACCTCTAGGAGGTCGTCGGGACAATTTGTACGAAGCCCAAGAGGAGGCTGGAAACTTTTAAGAAGTCGATCGGTCCTTGTACTAAGCCCAAGAGGAGGCTATCATTCCCGGAGGAAGAGATCATTATACGAAGCCTAAGAGGAGGCTGTGAATACTTCTAAGAAGCCGTAGGTCATTGTACTAAGCCTAAGAGGAGGCGGGGTTTGCTTTTAGGAAGCCCGTGGGTCCTTGTACGATGCCTAAGAGGAGGCCGATGCTTTTAAGAAGCCCGTGGGTCCTTGTACGATGCCCAAGAGGAGGCTGATGCTTTTAAGAAGCCCGTGGGTCCCCAAACCCCGAGAAATTCAAGGCAAGCTATTCACGAGGAATAGATCAAGTCAGGAAAGTTCGAGAATTTGGAAGAAACTCAGAGATACCATTCACGGAGAATACATTCATCTCTGGGAATAGAGTTTCTTGATAATTCCTAATGAGGACAGCCGAATAGAAGACTGTATCTGGTGATCCTATTGGGGGATCTAATTGTCTATTTCTATGAATAAACAAAACGGCGTCACCTAGTTCTAGACGTAGTTGCCGGGGAAACTCTAAATATCTATACTATTATTACACAGTTGATATGAGTTTATGAAAGAAGACTTACAGCGAAACAGCCCCACAATACAGTTATATGTATATGAAAGCGGTAAATGAAAGCAATAACCACTTACTCGGTTGTAGAGCTTCCATACTGTTTGGTTAGTTGTTCAACAAAGAAAGATTGAAAACAACAGTATATTCAAAATTAAAGGAGAAAGTGCTTTGAAAAAAAGATTTGGTGCTTACAGCTCAAGGAGAGGCCCAGGGTTTTATCAGTGAGCGCACTGTTTGAATTTGTACAGAGGGATTTATACAAGTGACTGTGGCCCAAAATGGTTTTTTGTACAAAGGGATGGGTCTTACACTCTCTCAAGAGGCCCAAAAGGTTTAAAGAAAAAGAGTGGGGCTTATAACACGAGGGTAGGCCCAGATGATTTTTCCGTTTAAAAATGGCGATCGCGCCGAGGTTTTCTTTTAACGCAGAGGGGCTTATACAATATCTGAGGCCCAAAGTGATTTTGGTTAAAAGGGGATTGGGTCTTACACTCTAATAGAGGCCCAAAAAATTTTGAATGGGTCTTATAGCTCGAGGAGAGGCCCAAAAGGTTATTTTTCAAAAGGCGACGATCGCGCCGTTTATTTTTTACTGTATCGGGACTTATACAATACACTGAGGCCCAAAAATGATTTGGTCAAAAAAAGGATTGGGTCTTACACTCTATTAGAGGCCCAAAAGTGTTTTGACAATGATTTGTTTTGAGTGAAAATCAAAGAAACCCTAATTTTATTCTTTAAAAATAAATATTTAAAGAAAATCAATGAAAAATACCAAATAGGTTTGAATAAACCACTTGTGATTTTCGTTTAAGGTTTGAAAAATGAGGTATAAATCACAAGAGATATTAAAACTCATTTGGTCTTGATTTTTCAAGATGAATATTCATTTTAAAATGCTTAAAAACAAATAAAAATGAATTTATTCACAAAAATACTACTTATATTAAATAAATAATACAAACTCAACTTTTTTGTGGAGTAAAATATTTCAACATTTTTGTGATTTTTTACAAAAAGAACCAATAAAAAATAATTAAAATTGAAAGAGTTATTAATTTTCCAAATAATTAACAAAACATGAAAATAGTTGGAAAAATAGCAAAATGTGAAAAAATCACAAAATGGCATGGGTGGGGTTTGAACCCACGACCTCAAGCATACAAGGCGCGCGCCTTACCACTGGGGTGGTGATACATCCATTGTTTGAAACAAACCAACAAATACACAAGTCATGCCTTGGTTTTGGCTTGCCCAAGGCAAGTTTTGGCTCAAAAACGTGAAGGTCATAACTTTCTCAATTCTTAATGGTTTGAGACAAAATTTATATGCATCTGGGCCATAATTTCATAAGGAATCCAATGGTGGTGGTAGTTTTTTCAGATCACACTCCCTCCTCAAAACCCGATAGTGGTCTTGAAAATGACCTATAAATGCATTTTCTATGCTACAACTTGGTACAAGCATGGATTACATGGTGAATAAGCTCAAACACAACATATATGACATGTATGAGATGTTTATGATCAATGGACTTCAAATGCACACATGTTTTGGTGAGTGCAAGTTGAGAGGCTTACTCTTCTTTGAGATTTTGGAGGTTTCTCTGCAATCTGCTAACCCTCTTGCTCCATATATGATTTTATACTTTGAACCACCTCAAATGATCCCTTGGATGCTTTTAGGATGATTGGAATCAGCTGGTACCTGCAAAAACACAAATTGTCCCTTTCTTGCAAAAGGGGTTAAAAGTGACCAAAATAGCAACTCCCTCAAATGGTGTTCCAGATGGTGGGAACCATTTGGGACAGTTCAAGGATGATATTTGGAGTGTGTTTGAGGTTTTATTTGGTTTGGAAAGTGACTGAATCAAGACATGGCTTGAAAAATGCAAAAAAGTGCTATTTTGGGGTTTTGAGAGGTGACTTTGTGATGTTGTGATTACAGGTCACTTTTGATGGTTTGCACAGCTTACATATGATATATATGAGGTGTGTGTGTGTGTGATTAGTTTGGGTGGAATTGCTCTCTAGCTCAAAAACTCAGAATTACTTGCTTTGGAAGGCAAGTTTGAGGTGAAGGAAGAGATTTTGAGGAAAGCATCTATTTGATGGCTTTGGTGTACTCAAACTGAACACAATTGAGCTCTATTTATAGTAGAGCAAGTTTATTTTGGGATCCACAGTGAATGGCAACTGCAGCAGGTGTTTGTTCAATGTTGGCCAATGGAAATGCAAGTCTCCTCTAGCCATTGACTAGAGGTTAGGGAACAGGGCTGTGGTTCCCTTGGTCTTGGATAAGTCTTGACTGATTTCAGATGAGAATGGCTCAGTCCATGCCACCTTGATGCTTCCATTGAATGCTTCAATCCAAATTTGGAGTCTTGTCCCTATTTTGGCCATTCTAGGTTCAACATGCTATTTCTTGTTCCATGGACTTTGGAGGCTTGGCTCAGTGATTGTCCCCTTTAGATTCAATCCTCAGATGTGTCCAAGTGGATAAGAGTATTTGAATTTGGCTGATTTTGGCAAATCGAGCAAAATTGCAAATTCTGCCTTGCCTTGACAGATTTCAGCAAGGCAACTTGCCAATGTCATATCTCATGGTGTAAGTTGAATTTTGTAATGCTCTTGACCATTTTGGAAAGCCCTTACATGATACAACAACTGTTTGAACATATTTGGTTTTGATCTCTTTTGAATCCAAGTGAAAAATCCCCCTACATTTGGTAAAAAGTAGGGAAAAATCTGACTTAGTGAAATTTTCACTAAGTGTTGGAACAGAGTGACTTTTCTTGATTTTGATCACTTCATAACTCAAAATCCATGAGGAGTTGGAATTAGGTCTAGTTGAAGTTTTTATAGAGGGCAATGAGATCTACAAATCAAGCCTTGGATGGGAGAAAATGGCTTTGTGGTTTAGGAGTTATGACCCTCCAAAGTTAGTACCCTAGCCACTTTATTTTTAACTTAGAAAATTTTCTAAGTTTTTTTTATGGTTACCCCTTTTACAAGTTATCCAACTTTTCTTCATTTTTCTTGATGAATGATGATTCAAATCATACATTAACATCATTTTAGGGTTAAAATCCATTTTGGTGAAAAATCTCAAAAAGTCAAAGTTGACTTTTGTGCACAGTTGACTTTTTATCAGATGAACTCCAAACTGCGCCATTCTTCATGAAATCATGTCCTTGACCTAAATCAAACTTGATGGACATGTTACATGGGTGTCATAGGGTATATTGATGCATGTCTTAGGGCTTGGGAGCATGTCCTGGTCAAAAGTCAAAGTTACAGTTGACTTTCCCCTTAAAACCCTAATTGTGGTGCAGATGAAAGTGAGACTTGTTGCTCAAGCTTCTTGGATTAATCCATTGTTCCAAATGGATCAATATAGTTCATTAGAGACCCTCAAACCCTCTCTTGAGGTCTTGGCTCATGGTTTGTCCCAAAAGTCAACTTAGGGGTGAATTAGGTCAAGAAACCCTAATTCCTGATTTTTGATAAATGCATCCCCTAAGGCAAAATTGACTTGATGATTGGGTCCATGAGGTTCCATGGAGTATATTAGGTTATGTTTTGGATCATTGGCTTGTGCCCAGATGAAATTTTCCATCTAGAGGCCCTGGTCGTCAAAACCCTAATTTGGTGACACTGGCGATCTTGAGACTTGATCCACCTAAAAGGGAGCAGCCTTGTGCTTAATCCTTGAAGTGGGAGTCCTTTTGATCCATTGTGGATATTTGAGAGTGTAGACAAGTTGAAGATCAAGTCATTCCTTGACTGATCCTTTGTCTAAGGCTCTGATAGGGCTTAAAACCCTAATTTTGATTGTAGTGAATGCTCACCCATCTTTGGGGAGACTGATGAAGTATGATGGTTCCCCCATATTGTGATGATGATTTGCACAATGATGGGAAATCTAAGTGGTCAAAATTTGGGGTATGACAGATGCCCCTATTTAATCTTCTTGGACACGAAGGTGTGAATGACGAAGGTATTCGGGCATTCGGGGTGCAAGAGGATTAAATATCGGAATACCCGAAATTTTGATGGTGGTTATGAATTGTAGCGCATACACTCATCTTCTTTTGCTAAGCAATGATGCTTAGAAAAGCTAAAACTTCCCCTCAATCCTGGTCTTCAGCCAAGGAACTGGTCTCAGTTTACTTTTGTCAACCTCCCCCCCATTCCTGGTTTCCTACCAAGGAACTGGTCTCAGTTGCTGATTTAAACTTCCCCTCGATCCTGGTTTCCCACCAAGGAACTGGTCTTAGTTTCTGATTTAAACTTCCCCTCGATCCTGGTTTCCCACCAAAGAACTGGTCTTAGTTTCTTTTGTCAATAAACTTTATTGACAAGGAACGCTATTTGTAGCGGATTTCCTTCAAACTTCTCGCCGAATTTTCCTGGGGAGATGCCATTTGATGGAAAAAGCTTTGATGTCAGACTTACTAGAGAACCCAGTCGTCTGAGTTGTAGAGTTGCACAAACTTCTCTGTTGGAGATGCCATTTATCGATTCTACTGGGGAAATCGAGTCTCTTGAGAGACTGTTTTCGTTTGGGGGCTTACATCATACTTTTCTCGGGATCTTTCCGGAGAAATGCCATATGATGGGATCCAATTTTGAGGTGCCGATGACCTTTTCATCAGTGGCTTTTTCGGAGTAAAACTGCCGTACTGTCGAATCTCTGATTACGAGGCTTTCTCTCGGGATTTTCTTTAATCCGGGAAAGCAAGGATATCATCTTCAATGGCGAAGAGTGACATTTGTTGAAAGCTTTCTTGTTTCTCAGAGGTTCAAGTTATCAAAGTGGTCAAGGGCCGTCTCTAATCCAGAGATAAACGGGAGAGAGATTGCTCAGCTGATTCACTTCCAAACGAGGGAAGGTTTGACAACTCGATTGAGAGAACTTTTATCACCAGGGGACAAGACCGACTAGAGTGATAGTGATGCAATATGAAATGTGAATGCAAATCAATAATGCAATGATGCATGTATGTTTATGCTGACAAGATGGACGCGACATACAAACTGACAGGTGACCATGACTGGATACTCGGCCATCGCGGGGCGAAGAAGCACCGTTGGTCCAAAAGTAGTAATTCTACCTTGCTTAGGAGAAGTAGTCCTCGCGGGGAATACCAGTGATCGGGCTTAGGAGATGAGAACTCGGCCAAAGCGTGTCAGACGAAACAAGGTCTCTAACACAGTTGATCCCTTCATTCAGGCGTACTGGGTTAGAAGGAGTACTTTGATTCTGCACTTTGAGGTTCGATCACTTCTGGAGAAGCGACCGATGTTCTTCTGATGTTCAACAGTCAAAAGAAATTGCCGTCTTTGTTAAAAGCAGAAAAAAGTTAAACAAGTAAATTCGTTTTTGTTTCATTTCAAGAATCGTTGATCATGTTAAAATGCCGTTCTGTAAAGCTAAAACAAATAAGAATTACAAACAAAATCACAAGGGCTCAAATTTTATTGATAAGATGGAGATAAGCCAAACGCGTGACTCCAAAGAGTATATACAAAGTTAGAAAAATGGTAATTTACAGGGAAAAGGGCTACGTTGAAACATAACGACCACTATCCTTCTACCAATTTTGAATTTGGGGCATCCTGAGCTTCTGTCGAAGATGACCTTGACTGGAGTTTTCCTCCGATGGATGGTATAACTGCTGCTGCTGCTGAGGGACTCGCCTCTGTTGAACATAGTTACTTGCCATTATCCCTAACTTTTTCCTGGATTGTACTGTGATGTTTCGAATCCAACGGGATGATTTTTTTTCATGTCTCTAACTTTTGCCTGGACCGCCCTATCTGGTTTTCAATCCACCGAGACGTTTTTTTTTCTTTTTTTTTAGGCGAAGTATTTCTTGACTACATCAACATTCGTGGGGTAGGCAAATTCCTCTCCGTCCATGGTTGCAAGTCTCAAGGCGCCGCCTAAGAAAGCTTTCGTGACCACATAGGGGCCATCATAATTTGGAGTCCACTTGCCCCGAGAGTCAGTGAGAAATGATTTTATCTTTTTGAGCACGAGGTCTCCTTTTCTGAAGACACGAGGTCGGACCTTTTTGTCGAACGCCCTCTTCATTCTCTGTTGATACAACTGACCATGGCATAGTGCTGTTATTCTCTTTTCTTCGATCAGATTCAGTTCGTCGTGTCGACTTTGACACCATTCAGCTTCGGTGAGCTTAGCTTCCATCAATACTCGAATTGACGGGATCTCTACTTCTATTTGGAGCACTGCTTCCATGTCATATACTAGAGAGAAAGGGGTTGCCCCTGTTGAACTGCGGACAGATGTGCGATAACCGTGAAGAGCAAAGGGTAGCATTTAGTGCCAGTCTTTGTAGGTTACGACCATCTTTTGAACGATCTTCTTGATGTTCTTGTTAGCCGCTTCTACCGCCCCGTTCATCTTGGGTCGGTAGGGAGATGACTTATGGTGTTCGATTTTGAACTCTACACACAACTCTTTCATCATCTTGTTGTTCAAGTTAGATCTATTATCAGTAATGATCTCGCTTGGAACACCATAACGACAGATGATATTGTTTTTGATAAATCGGATCACCACTTGCTGGGTTACATTGGCGAATGACGCTGCTTCGACCCACTTGGTGAAATAGTCAATGGCTACCAGGATGAACCGATGTCCGTTTGAAGCCTTAGACTCAATCATGCCGATCATGTGGATTCCCCATATGGAAAATGGCCATGGGGAAGAAAGAACTTTGAGATGTGATGACGGTACATGAATTTTGTCAGAGTATATCTGACACTTGTGACATTTCCTCATGTACTTGTAGCAGTCGGATTCCATTGTCAACCAATAGTACCCTGCTCTCAGAATTTTTCTCGCCATTGTATGTCCGTTGGCATGAGTGCCAAAGGATCCTTCATGAATTTCTTTCATAAGCATATCTGCTTTTGGTCTGTCGACGCATCGGAACAAGACCATGTCAAAATTTCTCTTATAGAGAGTGTCACCGCTCAGGAAGAAGTTTCCAGCCAATCTTCTAAGGATTTTCCTGTCTTTTCTGAGTGCCCCAAATGGGTACTCTTGTTTCTGAAGGAAGCATTTGATATCGTGATACCAAGGTTTGTTGCCTATGACTGCTTCAATCATGAAGATGTAAGCGACCCGTTCAAGGCGCATTATGTCAATCTTAGGTATGTCATTCCATTGACCTACACTGATCATGGAAGAGATAGTGGCTAATGCATCAGCCATATGATTCTCATCACGAGGGATGTGATGAAACTCAACTCTGTTGAAGAAAGGTAACAACCTTCTTGCATAGTCTTTGTAAGGAATCAATCCTGATTGGTATGTGTTACAATCTCCTTTTATCTGGTTAATAACCAAGGCTGAATCGCCGTATACGTCCAAATTTTTTATCCTTAAATCAATTGCTTCCTCGAGACCCATAATACAAGCTTCGTATTCGGCCTCGTTGTTTGTACATTTGAACGTAAGTCGAGCTGTGAAAGGAATGTGGGTACCCTGAGGGGTAACAATTATTGCCCCAATTTCGTTTCCATAATGATTAACTGCTCCGTCAAAGATAAGTCCCCATTGGGAACCTGGTTCTGGCCCTTCACCGGGTAACGGTTCATCGCAATCTTTCATTTTTAGATACATGACATCTTCGTCTGGGAAGTCAAACCCGATTGATTCTTGATTGTCAATCGGTTGATGCGCCAAATGATCGGCTAAAATACTTCCTTTAACGGCTTTCTGAGCGTGGTACTCTATGTCATATTCTGAAAACAACATCTGCCAACGGGCAATTCTTCCTGTGAGAGCAGGTTTTTCGAAGACATACTTGATTGGATCCATTTCTGAGATTAACCAAGTAGTATGACGAATCATATATTGGCGCAGATGTTTGGCTGCCCAAGCTAAAGCACAACAAGTTTTCTCGAGCATCGTGTAACGAGTTTCACAGTCGATGAATTTCTTGCTCAAATAGTAAATGGAAGACTCTTTCCTTTTAGTTTCGTCTTGTTGGCCAAGCACACAACCCATTGAGTCTTCCAAGACTGTGAGGTAGATGATCAGTGGTCTTCCTTCCACTGGAGGTGATAGAATCGGTGGATTCAACAGATATTCCTTGATAATGTCGAATGCGGTTTGGCAATCTTCCGTCCAAACGCAGTCCTGGTTCTTTTTCAGTAATTTGAAAATCGGCGCACACGTGGCGGTCATAAGGAATATGAATCTGGAGATGTAGTTCAAACGTCCCAGGAATCCTCTGACTTGTTTTTCAGTTTTCGGAGAAGGCATTTCTTGAATGGCCTTGACCTTGTCAGGATCAACTTCAATCCCTTTCTGGCTGACGATGAACCCTAGTAGTTTCCCTGAACGGACACCGAAGGTGCACTTGTTGGGATTCAAGCGGAGCTTGAATTTTCTTAAACGTTCGAACAATTTTGCTAGATGTTCAACGTGCTCATTCTCTATTTTTGATTTTGCAATCATATCATCAACATATACCTCGATTTCCTTATGTATCATGTCATGAAACAGAGTTGTCATGGCCCTTTGATAGGTTGCCCCGACGTTCTTCAAACCGAACGGCATTACCTTGTAACAAAAGGTGCCCCATGGGGTCATGAACGAAGTTTTCTCCATGTCTTTCGGCGCCATTTTGATCTGGTTATAGCCCGAGAATCCATCCATGAAGGAGAAAACTTTGAACTTTGCTGTGTTGTCTACCAGCATGTCAATGTGTGGTAAAGGAAAGTCGTCCTTTGGACTAGCCTTGTTCAGATCCCTGTTATCAACACACATTCTGACCTTTCCGTCCTTTTTGGGAACGGGTACGATGTTGGCCAACCATTGAGGATATTCAGACGTAGCGAGGAAACCCACGTCGATCTGTTTCTGTACCTCCTCTTTGATTTTGATGGCCATGTCCGGGTGAGTGCGTCTCAACCTTTGCTTTACCGGCGGACATTCCGATCTTAACGGTAAGTGATGTTCCACGATGCTGGTATCCAACCCTAGCATATCCTGATAGGACCAAGCGAATACATCGGGGAATTCTTTGAGAAGCTTTATCAAACTCTCTTTGGCAGTTGGACTAAGCAGTGCCCCAATCCTGATTTCTTTTCTCTCTTTTTCTGAACCCAAGTTTACCGTTTCCAACGACTCTGATTTCTTTTCTCTCTTTTTCTGAACCCAAGTTTACCGTTTCCAACGACTCTTTGTGAGGTTCAATGGACCTTTCCTCTTGTCTGAGTAATCGGGAGATTTCTTCTGGAATTTCGTTGTCAACTTCTTCTTCAGCCCCAAATACCGGGAACTCAAAGTTGGGAGAAGGCATCGGATCGTATGTTTCAACAGGGTTTAAAACAAGCAATTTGCATGACGTGATGATTCGTGTTTAGAAGAGATAGAGAAAATACAAGTGTGTGCAGTGTATTTATTTTACTGCTTGTTTTTATTTGAATTGTTTTTTAGGATTACCATTTTCTGAAAAAGCAAAAAAAGAGAAAACAGTAATTAATGCCTAAATTACAGAACGACGTTATTTTATTAATGAACAAGTCGAATCTTGAAACTACAACCCTATAAAACAAAACTCTGTCGCTTTGGGCGAAGCGAAGAGGGAAAATTTACAGAAAGCGAGCCCTATCAAAACATCCGTTTCACCTGGGCAGGGTGAAAGGTTAAAGACGGCAATTAATTTGACTGATGAACGACCTTCGGAACATCGACAGTGACCCATTGGCGGCGAACTCCTCAGTGAATCACAAAGTCTGGTACCTTCCTTGATTTGTCTTCAGAAATGACGTTGATTTCTGGTGGAGCAAGATCATTGGAATCTGTCTCCCAGGCAGCGTTGTCGTAGGAGAATTCCTCTATTGCATTTTGCATAGCATTTGTTCTCTCAGTTGTACCTCCCCATCCAGTTGGCTGGATATCTTCGAGTCTGATACGAGAGCTTTCGGGAGCGGTGTACTTGACCATGAAGTCGTATTTTCCACTTGGTTCTCCCAAGGTGTCCCAAACTTCTTTGGAACTGGAGGAGTCATCTCTCTCGATAACGTTGACCTCGGGAAAAGCATAGTTGATGAATTCAAGTCCGGCAAACGTTGCAAATTCATCTTCATGTTGAGTAGTTTCTGAATGACCTGAGTGTTGATCCCATGACATGGTGGGGACACAGGTATTCTGTTCAATGATGCTCAGCTGATTTTCATTGCTCGGCTGACTTTCCTGCCCCAAGTTTCCTGGGTAAGGCTGCCACATTGGCAGACCATCCATTGGGCCATAGTAATCGTGGTCAAAGTTGTCTTTCATCAGAGTGTCCTCCTCTAATGAATTTGGCGGAGCGCGGCATCCTTCCGGATCACAATCTCCATATATCATTTCGACTCTGTGCGGGATAGCAAAATGGTGTAGGCACCTCTTCCTGAGACATATAACCGTCCTCATTAAGATAGGATTTCCATTCTTCATCTGGGTCAGAGGGATCTTCCTCATTGATAGCATGTACTGCTTGAGACTCTGGGTAAAGGAAACCTCCACTGTGGAAGAAGTTTTGAAGAGGATGAAGACTTTTGCCGTTGGCAGCTGTCTGGGTACAGGTTGCAGAAAAACCAAGACCCTTCTTTGTTTTACTGTCAATAGGAATGACAAGTTGTCCCCATCCATTTGTATCGGTACTCTCGACCGCTTTGATAGCATCGTTGTATGAGGAAATCGAAGTTCCTTCTTTGAACTGATTGTCTTTACTTACCGACAGTGCTTGGAACTACGTTCCAATAACCTCCTCTGGTTCTATACCAGTAGATGGTGACAAGCTGCTTACAAGCAAGGCTTGTTCCCCACAAACCGTGACAAGTTGATCGTTCTTGACGAACTTTAGCTTTTGGTGGAGGGTCGAAGTGACCGCTCCAGCCTGGTGTATCCAAGGTCTTCCTAATAAACAACTGTATGTTGCCCGGATGTCCATGACCTGGAAAGTGACTTGGAAAGTGTGAGGACCGATAGTTATGGGAAGATCAACTTCGCCGATAACTATTTTTCTGGATATGTCGAACGCTTTGACGACGACCTCACTGACTCTCATCGGAGGGCCTTTGAATGATAATTGCATCAAAGTGGACTTCGGCATAACATTCAGGGCTGACCCTGTGTCTACCATCGTCCTGGCAGTTAACTGTAATGTTGAGCGCCATATTATGACGGCGACCCTCTTCAGGTAATTCCTCATCACTAAATCCCAAATTATTGCAGGAAGTGATGTTAGAGACAATGCTATCGAACTGTCTGATTGTTACATCTTGTTCCACAAAGGCTTGCTCCAAGACTTTCTGTAGAGCCTCCCTATGCGCTTCTGAACTAAGTAACAGTGATAACACCGAGATCTTTGAAGGAGTCTGTAACAGTTGATCAACAATGTTGTATTCACTCCTTTGGATGAGCTTCAGCATCTCCTCATTGGTTTTTGAAAGGTCGGGATCACTGGATTGACCGACTGGTGGATCGGGAGCTTCTGTCTGAAGTTCCTTTTCTTTGTTAAGTTCTCCAACTCCTCGGTTGAAGATTCGACCGCTCTGTGTTACACGACTGATGTCTGCAATATTCACGACGGAGGGTAATGTAATTTCCTTTCCATTTTCAACTGTCGTTGCACCGTATTTGTAAGGGATAGCCTTAGCTGATTCATACGGTAGTGGTCCCGGTAGATAGATGACTATGGGAACCTTCTGATTTTTCTGACCATCATAAGTGATCTCGATTCGTTCCCGGTTGGGAATTCTAGATTCGTCAAGTAGAGGAATAATGGCAAAAACATCCCTGGTCCTGTGATGACCAGAGATCGTGACAACATCCTCAATTTGCTCAGAAAGGTAGTTCGGCGTCCAGGCGATGGGTCCAGAACCCGGATATGGACGAATTTCTCCACGATCGACCTGACCCTGAAGAGCTGCTCTCACAAGGTAACACCCTTGGTTACTTTTTGAACAGACGCTACAACTGTCATAGTTATGTGGTGGCACCTGGCCACGCCCGCTTTGAATACAATGTAACCTTACTAGGTTAGCTTCCACTGATCGGACATCCTGACTTTGACACCGAGTGGGGTTTCTATTACTGATACTAATCTGCTGAGTATCTTCATCCATATAGATTGGCATCCACCAGTGATTTAACAAGTGCTGAAGTGCCTCCTGGACAAGGGTACAACCTCGATCGTTTTCGCAACCCGCTTTACAGCTTTGATAGTCATGTGATATTAAGAATCCGAGTCGGACCTGCTCAGCATGTAGCTCTACCAGGTTGGTATTCATCACGCGAATATCGAAGATCTGAACCATGTTGATCTGATAAGGGTTCCTATCATGGTAGTCTTGGATCCATCCAAGATCCATCTGACGCTGGAGGGCCTCCTGTATGAAAGAGCATCCCTGTTTGTTTACCGAGCAAATCAGACAGGAACTGTAATCGTGTCGCGGCAGATTATGATGTTGGCTTTGCCTTGAGTGCATCGCCACCAAGTTGACATTCATTGCACGGATATTGTGGTTCTGAATGACGTTAGAATTCGTGTAAACCATGTTAACTCCACGAACTCGGTGCTCTTGGATCCATCTGAGATCCATCTGTTCCTGTAGAGCTGCTTGCACCACAGAACATCCTTGATTATTTTTAGAGCAAATATCACATTGATGATAGTTATGAGGTGGCACATGGCCATATCCACTCTGTCTACAATGCATCTTGACCAAATTGGTTTTCAACAAGAGTACATCATGAATTTGATAGACATCGTTAGTCTCTCCTTCTATCAAATTGACTGCAGCCTTCTCGTGTTGAGGCAGCGGATTCGTGAGAACATTAGGATTTGTATCCTTGAAGGATAAGACCCCGCTCCTAACAAGCTTTTGTACATCGGACTTGAAATTGAGACAAATCTCTATGTTATGCCCTGGACCTCCTTGATGATAAGGGCAAGTTTGATCCACCTTAAACCAAAAAGGCGGATTTTCCAGTACTGTAAGACGAGATTTAGTCTGGATGTGCCCCTTAGCCCGTAGTAATGGAAACAGTTCTGCATACGTCACGGGTATAGGATCAAATCCTGGTGGCCGTGTTGTACGGTTGTTGTTATATGGAGGAAGAGCCTGTTGAAGAGGCTGTTGTGTCCTTTGCTGGTCAGGTTGGCTCTGCGCAACCTGAGGTTGATACGTAGGAATAGGCGCAGGGTTGATAGCAGGAGTCACAGCTGCTACCGGTTAATAACGTCGCCTTTGCTTTCCGAGAGAGATATTCCTAATATCTTGCTCTTTTTTCTTAGGGAGAGCACTACCGTATTTTTTAGTACCGCTCGTCGATCCAGTGTCTTTTACCAAACGTCCTTCTCGGACGGCTTCCTCAAGACGTACGCTCATGCCGACCATTTCGGTGAAGTCACTGGGCGCACTGGCAACCATTCGGTCATAGTAAAATGAGCTTAAGGGTTTTAAGAAGATTTTTGTCATCTCTTTTTCCTCAAGAGGTGGACAAATTTGAGTGGCAATTTCCTGCCACCTTTGAGCATACTCCTTAAAGGTTTCCTTGTCCTTTTGCGACATTGATCTGAGTTGATCTCTGTCGGGTGCCATGTCCAAATTGTATTTGTATTGTTGGACGAAGGCAGTGCCAAGATCTCTGAAAGTGTTGATCGTGGCACGTTTTAAACCCATGTACCATTTGAGTGCGGCACCGGTTAAACTATCCTGGAAGTAGTGAATCAGTAGGTCCTGATTTTCCGTCTGGGCTGACATCCGCCGAGCGTACATCACCAGATGGCTCTGAGGGCAAGAGTTACCCTTGTATTTTTCAAAGTCGGGCACTTTAAATTTGTGCAGAACTTTCACATTTGGGACCAAGCAGAGGTCTGCGGCGTCCTTTCCAAATAGATCCTGACCGCGAATGGCTTGCAGCTCCTTCTGCATTTTGTAACGCCCCAGTTTTAGTTAGTTTTATTTAATTGAGTCGTTTTAATTATTTTAATTATTATATTATTTTATTATTGACTTTTATTTGACAATATATTATTTTTCATCATTGTTTATGTTTTATCGCATTTTGAGAGTGTTTGGGAGATATTTGAGCGTAAGGGCAAAATGGTCATTTTGGGTAGTTAGATATTTTGTTATAAATAGAAATAGAGAGAGAGAGAGAGAGAGAGAGAGAGAGAGAGAGAGAGAGAGAGAGAGAGAGAGAGAGAGAGAAATAGAAAGAAAAGAGAAAGAAGAGAAAGAAAAGGAAAAGAAGAGAAAAGAGAGGAAAGAAAGGGAGAAGAAGAAAAGAAGGGAAAATCGAAGATTCTCCGTTTCCCTCGCGATTAATCGGGTAAGGGTGAGAAGTTTCGATTATATCATGCTTGTATATGTATATGTATGTTTTGTTTGAATGTTTGAGTGAAAAATATATGTTTTTCTATTTGGTTGAATTTGTGAGCAATTGATAGAAATTGATGTTTTCACGGATGAATTGATGAAATGCATGCCTAAACGTGTTCTAACATGTTATTTTGGGTCATTGGGTGTAATACTATCATGTGGGTTGAAGATTTGGATCATTTTTGGGTCCCAAATGCGTTTTGGAGAAATTCTGGTTCGTCCAGATTCGCCAGGCGAGTTAGTGGCGAGTCCGTTTCGCCAGGGATTCGCCAGGCGAATTTGTCTGGGACAGCAAGAATAGTATTTTCGTATTTTAGCCATAACTTTTGAACCGTAAGTCCGTTTTGGTCCTCGTTCGAAGCATTGGAAAGCTAATGAAATATTCTTTCTATTAAAAATGGGTTGGAGGTCAGTAGATGATTTACTTAAGTCGTAGTTTTAAAAAAGTGTTGGGTTGTCAGATTTTTACCTTCGTATTGATGTGCGATTGATGTATTATCATGTTATCTGTTTTTGGATATGTGACGTATAGCTTGTGTGCTGTTATATGAGGTGAATATATATATGATGAAATGTTGTGATTTGTGGATTATGATGAAATGCATTGCTTATGTGAAATTCAATGTATGTTGTTTGGTGGTTTTTATGGTTTGAAATGTAATGTTGGAATTGTTTTGCAATGCATGAATGTGATGATGTTGAAGCATGTGACAAGTTGTTGTAATTGTTGTGGTTGATGGTTTATGGCCTAAGGGCACGTAAATGCAATGTGTTGTATTTGATGATATATGCATGATTATGGTTGCGTATATGTGTGCATTAGAATGTCATGAGTCATTGTATGTCAAGCATCATGATATGTATCTTGTACGATCGTGTGCCCATGTGGGGTGTGAGCGATCCATAAACGTCGTGTGCCCATGTGGGGTGTGAACGACGGATTGGTTCCAGAGGGAATCCGCTATAACGTCGTGTGCCCGTGTGGGGTGTGAGCGATGATTATAGACGATCGTGTGCCCATGTGGGGTGTGAGCGATCGGGTCGTGTGCCCGTGTGGGGTGTGAGCGATCCATAAACGTCGTGTGCCCGTGTGGGGTGTGAGCGACGGGGAACATCGTATGCCCGACGAGGAGTTACAGTGATGTAACGAGCGATGGTTCCAGCAGAGTTCCTGAGTGAACTAGTGATGAGAAACATTGGAAGTCGGTACCGCATGGCATTTGCATAGAGTCGTTGTGTCGGTCTCTGTGCATTTGCATAAATCATGGATGCATTATGTGTGGAAAATCATGATTTGATTGATTATGTGTGGAAATTGTGCATTGATTTATTATGTGTTGAGATTGTGATAACATTGGAAATTTGATGTGCATATGTGATAAATGCATTGGTTGTGGATAATATGTATTATGCGTAGACATATACTATGTGATGTGTAATGTGTTTCTATATGTTATGACTTGGTATGCCTTATGTGCAAATATGTGATTATGTTGGATAATTGATATATGTTATGTATATGTGATATGCTATGTGTATTAGTATGTGGTGTTTGTGGTGAGAATAGCTATGCATGTGAATTGTTATGTATTTGCATATTATTATGCAATCTTGATTTAGTTGTTATTTCTCACCCTTCTGCTGTTTTATAATGCTCTATGAGGCATTGCAGATTAGAGTTGCTGGAGGTCTTTTTGTGGAGATTAGTCCTCCGTCCTTTGTCGTCTGTCTGCTCTGATACGTAGCACGGGAGTTGGGGGAACGATTATGTTATATATATATATATATATATATATATATATATATAATTGTTGAATATATTTTGTATTACTTTTGTATGTGTACTTTGACGTTATAAAACAATTTATTTTGTAAAACAAGTCGGTTATGGATCTTCCGCTTTATTCCATAATTGACATTTCCTTTAATATGGAAAAAGTTTCCCCTTGAGGGTATTCAATTGTTTGTGTTATGTATCAAATATATGAGCAGGGATTGTGTTTTATTTATATAAATGTGGCATATTTGTTTCTGTCGGAAAAATAAATTTTTAGTTACTCTGATTTTATTTATGTATTATTTATTTGCGATAGGAATTGGGGTGTTACACATTTCCAAGAATTGCTCCTGGAATTCCTCCATTCTGTCAAATATAGTTTCCTTCTTGCCAGAAGGTGTCTGTGGAATCTGTCCTTCCGGGACAGTGTGCACCACAGGGGGTGGGACCATGACTACGACAGTGAGTCTTGGCATTTCCCGAAGTTTGTAACCTTCAGGAGTCTTCAGTATGCCCCTGGCATCTTCACTTTCCCGAAGTTTGTAACCTTCAGGCCCAGCGGCTTCTGTTGTGATCCCCTGATCTTCAGTGATCGGCGGAACATATCCTTCCGGGATATAGTTAACAGGCATGCCCCAAGGGCGATCTTTCGGTATCTGATACCTAGGATCATACTTCTCCACTATGGGCGTTGAGGTGATCTCTGAGATCACAGTTCTTTGTAGCTGAGCTTCTGCCATGGCTTGCATGTCGTTACGAAGCTTTCTCATATCTTCTCTCAGAGCGTCGATCTCTTCCTTCAACTCTCTGCTTTCTTCCTCAAGATCATCCATCTTTTTCTGACGATTGGCCCGAGTATTATACGAATGAGACAGTTTGACTCTAGAACCGAGACACAAACGTGAGATTCGTAGGTAAGAAGAATTCGCGATGTGAGAATGATGAATGCAATGATTATATTAATTGTTTTTTGGTTTAATCAAAATAAACTTCGACAATTAGATTGCAAATATCAAACAGTGGGGAAACCCCTTTTTATTGAAATTCAAAGGATTACAGAAACGAAAATACAGTAGATTACAAAGTGCAGAAACAGAAACCTAAACTAATGGGTCCCGAGTCCTCTGTGAAGAGAAATCGGGCGCTGACTCTAGTACTTTCCTTTTCTTTGACCGGGGCTCTTGGGCCGTTGTCGGGTTGTCATTCCTTGGCCAAGTGAAAGGAGCAAGCAGATTCCTTTGGTCATCTTGATTATCCACAGCATGTTGCTCTAAAATCTCAATCAGAGCATCCTTTTCTTTTAGTAATTGCTGTATTTTGATGCATTCTACGTCGAGGGTGCGGTACTTGTTCTTCCAAGACCTTCTATCCCGTTGAACTTTGTTGAGAGTAACCTGAAGCTTTTCAGTTTCAGTCATGAAGTACATGACAGATTCCCTCGGCGGAAGAATTCCGTAACGAGGATAAGGCATTTTTAGCTTGAGAGCTCTAGTTTGTACCCAATGGAGATAAGGCTCCACCGAGACACAGTCCGGTTTTCCTAGAGACTCTCGTCCTTTTTTATGAACATGCTTCCACGCGTGCACTATTTCCGTCTTCAGTTCTCTGTCGTTTTCTCCTTCCTTGAAGAAAAGACCTTCCAGATGAACACCCAGTGGGATGTGCCTCATCGGGTATCCAAATTGACGGCGAACCAATACCGGATGGTAGTTGGTTCCTCCTTTAGTTCCTATAAGGGGTACGTTGGGGAAGTTTCCACAACGATCAATGATTCTGATTCCATCATAGATCCTATTACACCAATCTATATCAGAGTTGGTAAGAGACATGATCTTCTGCGACCAACATAAGGCACTCTTGCAATCCCAAAAAGCAGCAGACTTGGGCAAGTGAGAGATAAACCATTTATAAAGCAGAGGTACACAGTATGTGATCTCCCCTCCGCTGTACAAATTTCCCAAGTGTACAGAATGATACGCATCTGCGAGCAAAGTCGGCGCAGGGTTTCCAATGAGAAAAACCTTAATGGAGTTAATATCGACGAAGTTATTGATATTGGGAAACAAAAATAACCCGTAGGTGAGCAAGACAAAGATGCTTTCAAAAGCAGTTATGTTTCCTATACTGGAAAAATACAGGGCTTTCTTTGTCAAGAACTGGGCTGGCAAACCTTGGATGCCACCCTTAGTAGTTAGGTGAGTCCTAACTTCAGACTCGTCCAAATGAATTGCTCTTGCAATAGTCTAATTCTTTGGAATTTCTTCCAGTCCAGAAAATGGAGCTCGATCTGTAATGTGTAGATCGATCAGGTGAGAATACTCCTCCAGCGTTGGTGCGAGCTGGTAATCCGGGAATGTGAAACAGTGATAAACTGGATCATAAAACTGAATGAGCACATCCATGATTCCCTCAATCACATGGACTCTTAACAGTGGTAGCAAACCTCCGCGTTTGGCTCTGAAAGCCTCAGGGTTTGTGATCATCCTCGCTAACCTTCTCAAGTCCTCTAGCTTTGGAACCTTGAAGGTATACTGGTGAGTTCTCCTTCTACCGAAATCCATTAGTGCAATCCTTTTCTCTGATATTTGCAATCACAGTCTTAGTTTAATTTGAAAAACAGAGAGACTATAAGAGAAGTTTTTTGAATGTTTTAATGTTTTTTAGATGAATGCATGAATGCAGCACACAAAAACATAGAAAAAACATAGGGTCAAAGGGTCGTTGTCATGAAGTCAAGGCTCTACCCATCCCCAAAGGTTTATACTAGGGTGATTTTTGTACCTATACTCATTATCATCAGCTCCTCCCAAGAAAGCAAAACAACAAGCGGATCGCCAGCGAGTTGTAGAGCAATCTTAGAGTAAGTGTCATTCACCGAGAATAGATAACCAGCCTCAAATGAGGGTAGTATCGCATAACAACTATTCCCGATAGTTTCCGCACTACGAAAGGGTTTGGCTCCTCAGATTCTCAGACTTAACAATCAGCCCATTGTCTAGGTGAGAGAATGGGTTGCATTGGTCAGCCTCCACTGAGGTTGATGGTCGACCCCGTCACCATCACTTATCTTAAGTGTATACTCAATCTTTCCACATACGGCATCACCCACATTCCCATTAGCAGAAAAATAAACACGTATAGCAATTAGGAAAAGCAGTATATATATTTGTCCTAATCATCCTAGACCTTTAAAGCTATGTATCCTAAGTTCCTGACAAAAAATGGGTTCCCCGGCGGAAGCCCCAATCTGTGGTATCAACCAAAGAGGTGAAAATGAGGAAAAAGAAAAGAAACTGAAGAGACAAGCCCCACGGTGGGCGCCATTTTTTCTGTAGCGAGCGATTTTGGACGCGGTTCTTAAGCGCTGGTCGCTCTCTGCAGTTGAGCTTAAACTACAGGTCGATTCATTTTTTATCCTATTAAAGCTGATGAAGGAAGGGAAATAGATGTCTCCAATTAACCCTGCTTTGCATACTGAGTTTAAACAGCGGTTTGTTTGGTTACAAATGCTATCAATGTGGGGAGGCCTTTGTACTGGTTATTTGTATTTTCGCCAATATGGTTTCTCTCTTTTTACCTTGACAGAAGGTTTCTGGCGGGGAACAAGGATTAGGATGTTAGGACTGATGTTTTTGAATTACTGCTTTTGATTGATGGAGATATGGGATTTGGGTTTTATGTTTAGTGTGCTCGCTAAGATTTTTCTTTCAATCTTATGCCTACGTATTCCCGTTTACCGAAACAGGGAAATCAGAGCGTTTGTAGTTCCTCCTATTCTAAGGGAGGAAATGGGTGTTTTGGTGTCTTGTTCAAAGCCCAAGACGTGAAGCGAAAGGTGATTTGTATCTTCATCAAAGCCCAAGATGTGAAGCTGAAAGGTCTCAACTTTAGAGAGGATTTGTCATCTCTAAAGAGGGGGTTGTATGTCACAACTGTTTTATAAAGGAGAATTACTTTAACTGGGATTTGTGAATCCGGCAATGCCATAATTTCCTTTATAGGGGATTTCAACCTGAAGGAAAAGACTTTAACTCAGTGTAGAGTAATGCCATCTTTCCTTAGGAATTTTTCATGCTAAAAGGGGGACATTGGCATGGATGTAGATGATCCAGAGGCCTGCCGCTTATAGCGATTAGATGAAAGGGAAGGAGTTGTTGATGTTTGTGTACTGTGAACGAGGCACAGCTTTGATGCTAAAAGGTTAATTGGATTAACCAGTGGTTTTCTTATACAAAGCCTAAGAGGAGGCTATTATGTGTCTCGTACAAAGCCCGAGAGAGAGGCTAAAAGGTTTTGGCCCGACGATGGAGTCTTTTGGTATCTCGTATAAAGCCCGAGAGAGAGGGTAAAAGGGGTTAATCCTACAAGAGGATCCTTTATACTCAACAAGAGAGTGTTTTTTGTATCTTGTACGAAGCCCGAGATGGAGGCTGAAATTTGTTTGGCTCAATAAGAACCTTTTTGTATCTCCTATAAAGCCCGAGATGGAGGCGAAATGGGCTATTGACTCAACGAGGGAGTCTCTTATGTGTCTCGTACAAAGCCCGAGAGAGAGGCTGAACGTTGTTTGACTTCGCTGGGGAGAATCATTTGTACAAAGCCCAAGAGGAGGCTAACTTCACTGGATGGCTTTCAATGCAATATTGGCTCTGTGTATATATGGCATTGTGTTATTCCCTAATGAGTCTGATTTTGTCGATACGGATGCTATTCAGATATTTACAGCTCAGAATCCGGTACCGACTTTGTTAGGTGATCTCCACTATGCCCTATACAACAGGAATGAGAAAAGACGAGGCAGGGTGGCTTGTTGTTGCGCATCTCTTTTTTACAAGTGGTTTGCCAAGCGTTTACCCCGGTCAAGTGCTTTTGTGGATTCAAAGACTTCTTTAGAGTGGAGTAAGCGTCTGATGGGCCTAGCTGCTAAAGATATTCTTTGGGTGGATAAGGGATTATTGGGGACTGATATTTTGCATAGCTGTGGCAAGTATCCAAATGTACCCTTGATCGGAAGAAAAGGAGGTATTAACTACAACCCGTCTTTGGCTATCAGGCAGTTTGCATACGCCCTAAAAGATCCTCCAGCTAGAAAAGATTTGGAGGAGTCTTTGTATTTTCATATGACTGACGGTGTGGCTATTGCACAAGAAGCTTCTCAAGCTTGGCTCAGCAGACAGAAGATAGGTAAAACTGTTTTGGGTAAACCCAATAATCAAGCTTTCGCTCCATATGTTGAATGGGTAAAGAAGAGGGTAGAAGAGTTCTATTTACCTTTTGATCGGGTGCCTCCCTTGTATCCAGAGATTGTGGAAGAGAGACTCACGGTACCACTCGAAGAATTCGACAAGCAGTGTAAGTTGGTATCTAGTCTGAGGGTGGAAAACTTTGATATGAGTCGTCAGCTACATAATGCTATACAGGACAACTTGGAGTTAAAATGGAAAGTTCAAGACATGACAGCGCATCTAGAAAAAAGAGAGAAGGATTTCGCCGACAGAGCTCAGCACTTCAAAAAGGTCAGTATGGCTGCTGAATCATCAGGCAAAGCTAAAAGGAAAAACAAGAAGCTTTTGACTAAAGCAGAAGACAAGCTTGCCACGTATCAGGATATGTGGGAGGAGGTCAAGATTGAGAATGAAGAACTGAAAGAAGAGCTTCAGGTAGTGAAAGCAAGGAAAGATCGTTACTTTTCCAAGTGGAAAAAAGCACAAAAGGAAATTGAAGAGCTCAAGTTACAAGCCGAAGTCAAGAAGTCGAAGCGCGAGGACAACAACGCTAAAGAGCAGATTGTTAAATTGAACCAAGAGATTGCAAAAGGAGACAAGTTGATCAAAGGGCTGATAAAGTAACCTACACATCCTGACATTGTGGACCTTCTTGAGGAAGTTGAAGCTAGTTTGTTTGGAATAGATTTGTAGTTGACTTTGTTGTTTATCTTTTTTGGGATTACCATCAGGTTTGTTGATGGAGTCACCTTTGATTATGCTTGAATCTGTCTATAAGAACTACTTTGTTTTCGATAATGGAATATTTGGTTTAACTATCTGTGCTCCAGCAGTTCTGGTTTTTAGAGAGGGTTTGTCCCTGTGGTTTGATCCGGTGGTATTTCTGGGTTCAGATTTATTTTCCGATAGTGTGTCTAATCCCTTGCCCGGTTTCTTGGAATGGAATCAAAGAGGATGTGTCCTGGAAATGTTCAAATATGTTTGTTTGCATCTTTTGCATTCGCATTTGCATAATCATAATCATTTTTGCATTGCAGGTTATCTCAGATTCTCTGGTTTTCTTATGCTCTCTCTTTTTGTCAGTCAGGATTGATCAACCAACTCATCGGTATTCTACCAGGCTTAATAAAAGTAGAGTGATGGACAAAGTTCAGGCAGACATGGCAGCTATGCAAGCTCGCATCGATCAATTCATGGAGATGATGCAGGGTGTGGTGCAGAGTCAGAATGAGTTCAGAACTCTAGTTCAGCCTTTGGTGTCGCAGGTTGATGAAAATGGTATCTTGCACGGTGGTTTTCTTAATCATGTTATTCCTCTGGGCGGAGGTGGTGCTGGTATCAACATTCCTATCACTGGTGCTGGTGGACAGGGTGGTATTCCTTCAGTGGTTGGAGAAGGAAGCACTGTTCGAGCTATCCATGGCCATCGTATTGATGATCAGCAGGATGATGTTTTTTCAGTCAGAAGTTTGGATCCTGGTCTTCCTGTGGTCAGTGATGAGAGGATCCGTTTAATCGAGGCACAATTGAAAGGGGTTGTTAAATAGGATGATCTGGGGATAGATTTGGACGGCCTAGGGTTGGTCCCTGATATTGTCATTCCACACAAGATTCAGATTCCTACACTGGAGAAGTATAATGGTTCTACCTGCCCGAGAACTCATGTAAAGGCGTATACCAGGAAGATGGCTGCTCATGCCAAAGATGAAAAACTAATGATGCACTTTTTCCAAGACAGCCTGTCTGGCGCGTCTTTGGAATGGTATATGGCGCTGGAGAGTAGAGATGTTCGTACTTGGAGAGAGCAAGCTGCAACTTTTATCAAGCATTACTAGTACAATATAGACATGGCTCCCAACAGAACTCAACTGTTGAGCATGTCCCAGAAAAATGATGAAAGTTTCAAAGAATACGCGCAAAGGTGGCGTGAATTGGTGGCTAGGGTTCAGCCACCAATGCTGGAAAAAGAGATGTTGGATATGTTTATGGACACACTGCCTAAGCATTATTATGAGAAGTTGTTGCCTTGTTCTCTAGGCAAGTTTGCAGATGTGATTGCTATCGGACAGAAGGTAGAGGTTGGAATTAAGGCTGGAAAAGTTTCTAGTGGTGACGGATCGTCTTCCGGGCATGGAAAGAAGCCTTTTGATGGTTATAAGAAGAAAGGAGAGGCCAACGCGGTATCATCTCACAGGGGAAAAGGGAAACAACATCAGAGCAATAATCAACAAGTAGCATCGGTAACTATCCCAGCAGCATTACCTCCACCACAGCAACAGAGGAATAATGCTAATCAGAATAGGCAGCAGGGCCAGTATCAGAACATACAAAGAAATGCAGAGAGGCATTTTGATCAACCCCCAATGTCGTATGCACAGTTGTTGTAACATTTGCTGCAGTTGCGTCTAGTTGAGCTCCATAACCTGGCTCCACCAACAGGGGAACTCCCACGAGGCTACGATACTAACGCACACTGCAATTTTCACTCTGGCGCTCTGGGGCACACTGTGGAGAAGTGTAGGGCATTTCATCACAAGGTGCAAGACCTTGTAGACTCTAAGGCTATCAATTTCTCGAATGTTGGGCCCAATGTTATCCAAAACCCTATGCCTGATCATAATGGGCCGAGGGTGAATGCGATAATTAAGGAAGGTGGTGCTTTGAATTTGATCATGGAGGTTGAGGAATTGAAGACTCCACTGGTTGTGGTTAAAAACAGGTTATTGAAGGGTGGCGTCTATCCGGGTTGTGATGAGAACTGCTCAGATTGTTTGACAAAGGTTAATGGTTGTGATTCGTTGAAGATGGGTATCCAGAGTATGATTAATGAGGGCTGCTTACAGTTTGATAGAGGTAATCAGCAAGAAGAGGTTGTTAGTGAGAAGGTTGTTACTATCACCATTCCGTTCAAAATGATTACTATTTCTGGTCCGGCAAGGCCACCTCCAATTATTATCACAAGGGCGGGACCCATTCCGTATGAAATTTCTAAGGCTATTCCTTGGAATTACGGTGCAGAGGTGTTTGTCAATGGACAAAAGCAGGAATTAATGAATACTTCACCAGTAAGTGCTAGTCCTGAAGTTAAAGTTGAGACTGATGCTATAACCAAAAGTGGTAGAGTGCTTACTCCTGTTAATGATCAACCTAGTACTTCTAGGCAAGATAGGGGAAAACAGGCAGTGGATGGTTTTATTCAGCCTCCATTGGTTATTGATTCTACAGTAAAGCCGGCTGATGATGCTTTTTCTGAAAATGTAGAGGAGTTTATGAGACTCATCCAGAAAAGTGATTACAAGATCGTGGACCAGTTACATCAGACCTCGTCCAAGATCTCTATTCTGTCTTTGCTATTGTGTTTTGATGCTCACATGAATGCTCTTCTGAAGGTTTTGAATGCAGCCTACGTTCCTCAAGAGATTTCTGTTAACCAGCTGGAAGGGGTTGTAGCGCACGTGAATGCGGGTAATAGCTTGGGTTTTACAGATCTTGATTTGACTTCTGCTGGGAGGAATCATAACCATGCCATGCATATTTCGATTGAGTGTCGTGGTTCACTGTTGTCACATGTATTGGTTGATACTGGATCATCATTGAATGTATTGCCAAAGAAAGCATTAATGAAGTTAGATACCAGGGGACTTATTTGTACACCAAGCGACTTGGTGGTGCGAGCTTTTGATGGCTCGAAGAGATCTGTCTTTGGTGAGATTGTCCTTCCGATCAAGGTTGGACCAGAAGTTTTTGATGCAACATTTTATATAATGGATATTCAGCCAGCGTACAACTGTTTATTGTGTCGTCCTTGGATCCACGGCGCAGGCGTTGTAACCTCCACTTTGCATCAAAAACTGAAATACATGGTTGATGGTCATGTAGTGACGGTGTGCGGAGAAGAAGACATAATGATTATCCAGCTGTCGACCTTCAAATACGTGGAAGTGGATGGTGAAATCCATGAGACGTTGTCTCAGGGGTTTGAAAAGGTGAAGGTTTCTGAAGGGGTTATCCAGTCTAAAGCTATAGAGCAGCCTGCAGTGGCAGATCAACTTGAAGTTTCTATGTCTTCGTTTAAAGACGCCAAAGCTGTGGTTGAAGCTAGTAGCTCACAGAGGTGGGGCCAGGTGGTTGAAGTTCAGGAGAAGACGAATACTTATGGATTGGGATACAAGCCATCCAGGAGGGACGTGGATCCTCCCAAATTCTATGGCCCAGTCCGTTTCACTAGTGCCGGTGTTTTCTTCGACAGGGTTAATGCCATTGAGGAAGAAGAGGACAGTGATTGTGACATGGATAGCTGGATCCGCCCTTGCGTCCCAGGAGAAAGTTTGTGCAACTGGTCTTCTGAGAGAGTCATCCAAGTGATAGGCTTCGAGTAATTGCTTTGTTTTCCTATTATGTTAATCCTGCGTTCTGCCCAAGACGCAGTGATTTTATTTGTAGGGCTTTTAACTGTTGCATGTTTTGCTTTATCATCAATAAAGGACTTTTCACATTCAAATATTTTGATCTCTGTCTTTCTGTTTTATTTTTTATGCATTAAAAAACCCACATCAAAATGGCAATGTGTTTCTTTGTTGCATACATAATAAAACATACCTCATCAATCATGCAGGTCTTTTTGTTCAGATGACACCGATCATAACTCAGCTATAGCTCGGTATGACTTTGGCAATCCAATCTATCAGGCTGAAGAAGAGACTGACGAAGATTGTGAACTGCCCGAAGAGTTGGCCAGATTGTTGAAGCAAGAGGAGAGAGTCATCCTGCCTCATCAGGAGGAAATTGAGACTGTGAATCTGGGAACCGAGGGCGCCAGAAAGGAAGTAAGGATAGGGGCTGCATTGGAAAACAGTGTCAAGGAAAGATTGGTTGAAATGCTCCGAGAGTGTGTGGATATCTTCGCCTGGTCTTACCAAGACATGCCTGGGCTCGATACTGATATTATTGTACACTGGCTACCACTTAAAGAAGGTTGTGCTCCGGTCAAGCAAAAGTTGAGAAGAACTAAACCGGAGATGTCTGTCAAAATCAAGGAAGAGGTTCAGAAACAGCTAGATGCAGGTTTTCTTGCCGTGACAAATTATCCTCCATGGGTTGCTAACATCGTGCCTGTACCTAAGAAGGATGGGAAGGTCAGGATGTGTGTTGATTACAGGGATTTGAACAGAGCAAGCCCAAAGGATGATTTCTCGCTCCCTCACATTGACGTGTTAGTTGACAATACTGCTCAGTATTCGGTGTTTTCCTTCATGGATGGCTTCTCTGGGTATAACCAAATCAAGATGGCCCCAGAGGACATGGAGAAGACAACATTCATAACACCGTGGGGAACTTTCTGCTACAAAGTGATGCCCTTTGGATTGAAAAATGTAGGGGAAACCTACCAGCGGGCGATGGTGACTCTCTTTCATGATATGATTCACAAAGAGATTGAGGTCTATATTGATGACATGATTGCGAAGTCACAGACGGAAGAAGAACATTTGGTGAACCTTCAGAAGTTATTTGAAAGGTTAAGAAAATTCAGACTGAGGTTGAATCCAAACAAGTGCACCTTCAGGGTGAGATCAGGAAAATTGCTAGGGTTTATTGTTAGTGAAAAAGGTATCGAGGTTGATCCTGCAAAGGTAAAAGCCATACAAGAAATGCCTGTGCCGAAAACAGAAAAAGAGGTTCGTGGTTTCTTGGGGAGATTAAATTACATTTCCAGGTTCATCTCTCATCTCACAGCCACGTGTGAACCAATCTTCAAGTTGTTAAGAAAAGATCAAGCGGTCAGGTGGAATGAAAATTGTCAAAAGGCGTTTGAAAAGATAAAAGAATATTTGCAGGAACCTCCGGTCCTTATGCCACCAGTTCCAGGAAGACCTTTGATTATGTATCTCACGGTTCTTGAGAATTCAATGGGTTGTGTGCTCGATCAACAAGACGAGTTAGGTAGAAAAGAGCACGCCATCTACTACTTGAGTAAAAAGTTTACTGATTGCGAGTCAAGGTACTCGATGCTGGAGAAAACATGTTGTGCACTCGCTTGGGCCGCTAAGCGTTTGAGGCAGTATATGTTAAACCACACAACCCTATTAATTTTGAAGATGGATCCGATCAAGTATGTGTTTGAGAAGCAAGCAATTTCTAGTAGAATAGCCCGTTGGCAGATGGTTCTGACCGAATACGATATTCAGTATGTTTCCCAAAAGGCCATTAAGGGAAGTGTTTTGTCAGAATATCTTGCCGAACAACCAATTGAGGATTATCAACCGATGAAGTTTGAATTTCCGGATGAGCATATCATGTATCTGAAGATGAATGATTTTTAAGAACCTTTGCCTAATGAAGGACCTGAGATTGGATCTCAGTGGAAGATGGTTTTTGATGGGGCTGTTAATTCATATGGTAACAGAATTGGGGCAATCATTACGACTCCACAGGGTTCTCATATACCCTTCACTGCCTGATTAGCGTTCATATGCACCAACAATGAGGCAGAGTATGAAGCATGCATCATGGGGTTAGAAGAAGCGATTGATTTGAGAATCAAGAACCTCGATGTTTATGGTGATTCTGCGTTGGTGGTTAATCAGATTACAGGTGAATGGGAGACTCGTCAAGTGAATCTTGTTCCATATAACAACTAAGCCAGAAGGTTGTTACCTTTCTTTGACAGAGTGGACTTCCATCACATTCCCCGGATAGAGAATTAGATGGCTGATGCGTTTGCAACGTTGTCATCAATGTATCAAGTGAATCGTTGGAATTAAACTCCTTCAATCAGAATCATGTGCTTGGACATACCTGCTTTTGTATTTGCAGTTGAAGGGGTATCAGATGACAAGCCTTGGTATCATGACATCAAAGTCTTCTTGAAGAGTCAGGAATACCCAGCTGGGGAATCTTCCAAGGATAAAAAGACATTGAGGAGGTTATCAGGAAATTTCTTTTTGAACAAAGATGATGTGTTATACAAGAGAAACTTTGACATGGTCTTGCTACGTTGTGTTGATGAACACGAGGCGGGCTTGTTAATGGAAGAAGTTCACGAAGGTTCCTTCGGTACTCATGCCAATGGGCATGCTATGGCAAGAAAATTGTTGAGAGCGGGGTATTATTGGATGACTACGGAGTCTGATTGTTTTAAATAAGCCCAGAAATGTCATAAATGCCAGATTTATGCTGATAAGGTGCACGTACTGCCTACTCCTCTGAATGTTTTGTCGTCACGTTGGCCTTTTTCCATGTGGGGCATTGACATGATTGGAAAGATCGAGCCGACTGCTTCGAATGGACATCGTTTTATCCTGGTGGCTATTGATTATTTCACGAAGTGGGTAGAAGCAGCATCGTATGCCAACGTCACCAGACAAGTGGTGGCCCGGTTTATTAAGAAGGACATCATCTGTCGGTATGGAGTCCCAGAGAGAATCATTACTGATAATGGTTCAAATTTGAAGATCGAACATCACAATTCTTCTCCCTATCACCCGAAGATGAATGGAGCTGTTGAAGCAGCAAATAAGAACATAAAGAAGATTGTGCAGAAGATGGTAGTGACATACAAAGACTGGCATGAGATGTTGCCTTACGCTTTGCACGGTTATCGTACTTCGGTACGCACCTCAACGGGGGCAACCCCTTTCTCACTGGTGTATGGTATGGAAGCAGTCCTGCCATTAGAAGTTGAGATTCCTTCTTTGAGAATTCTGACAGACATGAAGCTTGATGAAGCTGAGTGGGTGCATTCCTGGCTGAATGAACTGAACCTCATTGAAGAGAAGAGATTGAAAGCCATTGTACATGGACGATTGTATTAGAGCAGGATAAAGAAAGCCTTTGATCAGAAAGTGCGTCCTCGGTGTTTTCAGACTGGTGAATTAATTCTGAAAAGGATTACTCCTCCTTAAACAGATCACAGGGGCAAGTGGACTCCGAATTATGAAGGGCCATATATAGTAAGACAGGTTTTCTCTGGTGGAGCCTTATTACTCTCAACTATGGATGGCAAAGATTTTACGTCCCCTGTGAACGCGGATGTAGTCAAAAAATACTTTGCATAAAAGAGACCCGCTGAACATAAAAAGAAGGTTCAGGGAAAAATGGGGCATCCTGGCAAACCATAAAAAGAAAAGGTTCGGGCAAAAATTAGGGATAAAAAGAAAAAGAAATAAACCCGCAAGGTTGAAAACCTGAAAAGGCAACTTTGGCAAAAATGGGTATCCCGGTGGATTGAAAACCCGAAAAGGGCGATCCAGGCAAAAGTTAGGGATTTAAAAGCAAAGACTACGATCCGCGTTCGATCTGTGATCACTATTCACACTTGGAAAATTCGAAGTAAAGGAATCAGTCCAGTCAGTCATCTTCAAAGGCCAAAGTATCTGCAGGATAAATAAGTCATATGGGTTATAGCTGAGTCGAGTCATGGTGGATGTATGTTCCCCACATTACCGACATTTGTATTTTCTTTTGCTTTTTGCGCAATTATCTCTTTTCAGGAGTTGCTTCCAAATGTAAATGCCTATTTATAGGCCAATTCATTCAATAAAGTTTGCATTTCAGTCAAAGAGCTTTTGTTTTTGTTTTACCTGTTTTGTTTGTGAGAATGTCCGATATTTTTGATAAATATTACATGCTAAATGTTGAGCTTTATGAAATAAGTTGGAAAACAGTGGAAATTGCTTAGGCGACAGTCAATATGATGATAATCAAAGTAATCATTTTTGCACGTAGACCTTTATGTTGGTTTTGCAGGATGACAGGTGCACCTCCCCAGTAGAGCTCTCCCCAACTTTGAAGTCTGATTGTCCTCAGCAGTTTATTATTCTTCCCCATCAGAGTGTCAAGGATCGTCTCCCTCAACGGAGTATAAAGAGGTAATTCCCCGAGCGGAGTCGTTGAGGATCGTCCCTCTCAGCAGGACATTAAGAGGTTCACCCCAGCCAAAGTTGTGATTTGGCTCATCTTTTCTCAGCAGGTAGCTAGAAGTTGTTTTTTTACAGCCTTTCCTGCAAGAGATTGATGGAGCATCTTCTCTGATCAAAGATGGTGTTTCCCCACAGAACATGGGGCAGTCATTTTTTTCTCTCAGCTAGTCAGGAAACAATGTGTTTATCCCCTAGCAGAGTGGATGTTGACAACTACTTTTTCTCACAAGCAGAGTCATTGAGGATCGTCCCCCTCAACAGGAGTACAGAGGATTGTATACCCAGCCGAAGTTGTGCTTGGATTACTATTCCCCAACAAACGTTCAGAAGTTAATTGCTCTAAGGTGGATGTTGTTGTGTCTCCAGTAGGAAATTCGTGGACAATGATGTTATTATCCCCACAGAGTCCTGGTGTCTACTTTCCTCAGTTGGTCAGAAAGTATAGTCTCAATGACAACGACTTGATCTAATCCCCAGTAGGGTGAGGGTAAAGTTATTTCCCTGGCAGCAGATTAAGTTCATATCCCCAAGCAGGGTCTGGTGGTGAGTGGTATCCCCAGCGGGTCTTAAGTCCAATCATTTTTGGCAGGCGTCAAATCCAAGTTCTGAAACAGTTGGTCATCCCCAGCGGAGGAGTTTCCATCTTCAGTATTCATCTCCCGCCCCAGCTGAATGGGTATTCTCTCGGAGTTTCGTCCATCTCCAGCAGAGTTGTTGATCTTGATATTCCCCAACAGAGTGGGTTTTCTCTCAAAGATTCGTCCATCTCCAGCAGAATTAGTGATTGTGATCTTCCCTAGCAGGATGAAGTTTTCCTCAGCATTGTTCTTTGGTTTGATGACAATGTAGTTTGTCGTCCTCGGTGGAGCTGCTTCTGTTCTCTGCGTTTATTTCGCTGGGACGGTCTTTTTGCATTGCATAAGCATTTTTTGCATGGCATCCTCCTAAATGCGTAGCATTCCCACTTCGTGTGGAGCATTACGGCAAAATTCAAACATACGCATCCGAAGCATAAGCCAGGTTTGAGTTTTTCCTTCGTCAGGAAAGCCGGATTTCAGGAAGATATCTTTTGACTCTACTCCACAAGTGTTGGGTTTAGTCATTCAAAGCATTACTTGACATTCCCTTGCAAAGTTGTTTGCCAGGATCGTGAACCCGTGGTTTCATTTTTACCCCCTTCGTCCAGGTGGTCCTTTGGTTTATTCCCTCAAGGTTTTTACCATCAGACACTCGTCCATGTTTCCTTCGGCACCCATCCGTGTTTGAACCTTTTTGTTTCAATACCCGTCCGTATTGAACTTTTGATGACACTCGTCCGTGTTTCCTTCAGCACCCATCCGTGTTTGAACCCTTTTGTTTCAATAGCCGTCCGTATTGATCTTTTGATGACACTCGTCCGTGTTTCCTTCGGCACCCGTCCGTGTTTTTATGACCTTTACCCAATACTATTTTTCTAGACACTCGTTCGTGTTTCCTTCCATTCCCCAGCGAGATTAATCCCCGATAAAAGTCGCTTTACAACCTTTCGATACTCGTTCGTATCGAACCTTTTAACACCTGTCCGTGTTCAGTTCATCATGTTGAAACCTTTACACCCATTCGTGTACCTTTTCGATACCCGTCCGTATTGAACCTTTACACCCGTCCGTGTACCTTTTCGATACCCGTCCGTATTGAACTTTATTACACCCGTCCGTGTACCTTTTCGATACCCGTCCGTATTGAACTTTATTACACCCGTCTGTGTACCTTTTCGATACCCGTCCGTATTGAACTTTATTACACCCATTCGTGTATCTTTTCAGTACCCGTCCGTATTGAATCCTTTTACACCCGTCCCTGTACCTTTTCGATACCCGTCCGTATTGAACCTTTTCAGCACCCGTCCGTGTACCTTTTCGATACCCATCTATATTGAACCCCTTTACACCCGTCCGTGTACCTTTTCGATACCCGTCCGTATTGAACCTTTACACCCGTCCGTGTACCTTTTCGATACCCGTCTGTATTGAACCCTTTTACACCCGTCTGTGTACCTTTTCAGTATCCGTCCGTATTGAAACCTTTTACACCCATCCGTGTACCTTTTCGATACCCGTACGTATTGAACTCTTTTACACCCGTCCGTGTACCTTTTCGATACCCGTCCATATTGAATCTCTTTACACCCGCCTGTGTATCTTCTCAGTACCCGTCCGTATCTGATATCTTTGATTCCTTGACACCCATCCATGTTTATCCCCAGCATAGCTAACACTCGTTTGTGTTTATTTCATGACATTTCAATACATTGTTTGTATTGGTTTCCAACACTCGTACGTGTTGTGACAGTGCAGCGTTTATTGCTTGTTCCCCAGTGGAGTCATCTCTCCTTAGAGGATTGCAAATTTCAGGTTTCTTTTGGTATTCAATCTCTGTGAATCCTTTAAACGCATGACAGCCGTTGCTATCATACCTTCAGAACCAAGTTGATTGAATAGGGGCAGCTGTAACACCCCAAAATTTGCCTTCTTGTTCTTAGCTAACTGGCTTATGTTTCTGTTCATTTGCATTAGCATTGCTGCATCTGCATGTTTTCTTTGAGCATGGGATCAGGGCTTTTTCTTCAGCTAACAAGATGTTCTCAGCACCGGTTTGATCTTTATCGGCAGTTAAGGCCAAGCATTTAATTCCCAAAGTCTTTTTGAGCATTTATTTTGCTCATCAAGCGATTTGAAGAGCAACAGTTCCGGCAATCAAATTCGGATCAGCAATTCAGCACCGAACAGTCGTCTCAACAATTTAATCGGGGCCCGGAAAATATTTCACGGCATGTTTCAAGTGCACTCAAGTAGTGAGGTCCAAAGACAAGTTTTAGAGGCATATTGTGGTTCAGAACAGGTGGAATCAAGTCCGTCTCCATTTTCCCTCCTTTTGGCGCCAAACAGAAAATTCAAATTTTCCTCAGAGTAACCGGTTACTCACCGTTTGTTAACCGGTTACTCAGTGTAACTTTTGCCCAAAATCTGCATTTTTCAGCACTGCAGAATTTTCAAATCATTTTAGTGGTCATGTGCATTGCTTGTGCCTACGTGGGAAGGATCTAGAACAACTTCTTTTCATCATTTTCCACCCAAATTTTCCATTTCCACTCATCAATTTCCACCCCAATTCCACACTTCACTTCTTAACCCATTTTTCACCTTATTTTCCACTCACTCCAAACCCAAGCCAAATTCCTAAGCTAGAGGATATTTAATCTCACTCATTCCAAACCAAGGGGACCTAGATCATTTTCACTCTCCAATTTTCAGAATTCTTTCAATTCTCTCAACTTTTCTCTCATTCTCCAAAACCCTCACTCAAAGTTTCATCATCAAAGTTCATCAAATTTCACCTTGGAATTTATTGATCTTGAAACAAAACCACCATCCATTCACCAATTCTTGAAAGAATCTTGGATTTGCTACTGTTTTGGAGTGTGAAATCACTTTTGGAGCAGCTTTTCATTATTTGAGTTGTTCTAGCTTTGATCTTGGTTGTTCTTGCTTGGATCTTGAAGTTCATCACATAGATCTTTGGATTTCTTGTTTGGATCATCAATTTTTGTTCTCAACATTCACCAAGGCAAACCTCAGTCTTGTAGGTTGGTTTTCCCTAGATCTATAATTGATTTTGATTGATCATAGCTTCTGCAATGTAGATCTATTGATTTCATGTGTTGTTGATGCTTTTGCTTGATGTTGATCATGAATGTTGATGATAATAGATTTGCATGATGTTTGTTTGCTGTTCATAAGCTTAATTTCGTGCATGAGTGATTGTATGATCATTTGGAAACAATTGGATAAGTGATTTTGCTGCTGAAAAGTGCTTTTGAAACAGATTTTTTTGACTGTTGTCCCAGAGTAACCGGTTACTCACCGTTTGTTAACCGGTTACTCTGTGTATTTTTTGCGTAAATGGTCTAATTTTCAACTAAGTAATCGGTTACTCACCGTTTGTTAACCGGTTACTCTGGGACAGAATGTGTATTTTAGTGCATTTTCTTGGTTGTTTGAGATCCGATGCATGCTTAAACTTCATGGACTGATATGTTGATGATTTGTGGATTATTCTTGAGCTGTTGCACCTCACACTCTTGCATGAACACATTTCTCCGACACGCGATGCTTGGATTTCATCGTTTATGTGTATGTTTGCGTTGTTGAACACTTGATGCTATGAACACATGCGCACACTCACTTGTTGATCATGTTCATTGTGCATTGCTGCTGGATTGATGATGATTGTGCATACTTACTTGTATCCAATTTCATGATGTGCATACTTGTTTCATTTGATCATATGCTATATGTTGCATTCTTCCATGATGCTTGCAAGGTTATTCAACATGGTGAGTGGTTTGTTTATGATCATGATTAATTGAACGATGTATGTTGATAGATGCACGTTTGCTCTGCTTTGATGGAATCGCATCCAAATGTGGTGCATGTTGTCCTAATTTCACATCTGAGTTTTGCATAAAGTGTTGTCATATGTACTTTCCATGTGTACATGTATGTTGTTTGACCTTTTTTACACCTGTTTTCATGCTGAGTTTCATGCTGTTGAATGCTGTTTGGTGTATGTGCATGATTTCATTGCTGTTCTGAAGCAAGTGTGTTGTTGTAGGTGCTGTACCTTCTCTTTTTACTCCTTTCACTCCCTCGAGTCTCAAGACTTTTTCAAGTCTTGGACTCCTTTCCCCTTAGAGCTACCTAGTCCAACTTAATTTCCGATTAAGCTTGGAGTAGGATTAGCATTAGGTTTTAGGTAGTTGTCCCTCCTAAGCCTCACTAACCATAGGTCATCCATGCATGATAACATTAGGACTCTTAGTTTCCCTTTAGAGTTTCCTTTGTGTCTTCTCTCTTCTCATGTCAAAACTTCTTGAAAACACTTAATAAAGATAAAGTGTATTGCGCACGAGCCTTAAGCGTGGGAAGTGGGGAGTGAGGGGTTTCCCTTCATTCTTCTAGGGTACCTAGTGTACGTCCTGTTGGGGACGCTACCCGAAGTATTCGTTCCTATGTCATAGACTTGGGTGCAATGCAAGTTATGAACTAACTTAACACACTTCTGTCTAAAAAACACCAAACAAATTCAAATCTTTTTATCCTTCGGGATTGTTGGGTTTCAAATTTCATTTTCAGAAAAGAGCTCGTCGCTCACGTAAAAAATACTTACCCACTCGTAGTCGTACCCACGAACTACATTAGCTTTGATTCCTCTCTCTCTCGTCCGATTGAGGATATGTAGGCACAAGACAGCGATTGTCTTGGCGAGCAACCTTCCCCCACAGTTCTCGTCCGAACTATGTTGACTCTGACTTTCCCATTGCACTGAGGGAGTACGTAGGCCTAGGACAACATTACCGTCCTATCGAGTCACTTTTTTTTCTCTTTCTTTTCTTCTTCGTTTCTCCGTTCTTTCCGTTCTCGTTTCTTCTCTGGTTCAGTAGCAGTGGAGCTCCAGACAACGACACCCTTTGATGCAGACAGCAAGCGTGGATCCCATCGAGTACGATGGACGTGTTAGGTGCTAACAGATTCCCTTCGCGTAACCGAATCCCGTACCCGTTTCTCTTGGTCGCGAGACCATGCTCTTTCCCTTCTCTTCAGGTTTATGCAGTGTTTACTTTCCCTCTCTTGGGATAAATACACATTACTGGCGACTCTGTGTCTTCTGCGTCACTCTCGCGTTTGTACCGTTGGATGCGAATCTTTTGGGAGCGACAATAGGCAATCATTTCTAGAAAGCCTTCTCACTCGCTACATCCATCTTGTGCCATACTTGACTAGTCCTTTCAACTTCTTTCTCAGAAAGTCCTCCGTCTCCAGTTCAAACATTTGCAAGACTATCAAGATGTCTAAACAACCAACTTCATCTCCTTCCAGACACCCAGTTGATCTATCTGCTTCAAAATCTAGGGTTCACTCTGAAGACATTTCTCCTGATGATGCTCTTGATGTTGCTCCATTGGCTATGATTCCCCATACTGAAACTGCGATGAAAAAGCCCAGAAAAACGCATGCAAAGGGTTCCAAACATGCGCATGCAGGTAACACTTCTAAATCCCCTTTTGAGTCATCTTCTGAAACTAGGGCAACAGAAGGTAGTAAGTATGTTGATAGAGCTATTAGAAGCATTGTTACTGGACTTTTGTATGGAGATCATAAGGTTCCTGGGATTTCAATCCCACTTGCTCAAACTAATGATGTCCCCACTTTAAATGAAAATCAAAGTGATGAAAGGGATGTTGATCCTTCAAATTCTGAGAAGGATTCTGATACTACAAATCTGCATAAGTTGGCTAACTCTATACTGAAGGAAGGAATGAGTGATGGTTCTGGTGTGGAGAAGAAGAGTGTTGGTCCTGATCAGAGTGAGGGAAAAACTAATGACTCTGATGATGTTGTGAATCTTGATGAGGTTCCTTCTAACAATGATTTAATTTCAAATGTGCATCCTAGCATAGCTAAGCGATGGAAGGCAAGAAGAGGGAAATCTGTGGTCAAATCTCCTAATGTTAGTGACAAGAAAAAGACTGTTGTAGGTCCCCCAAAGTCCTGGAGCAAAGTGGCTACTTCCTCCAAGAAGAGGAAGATTAGGTCTGAGTCTGACTCTGAGTATGATGTTGAGGATGATGTCTAGGACATCACTCCTGTGAAAAAGTCTGTGGTCAAGAAGATCTCTGACAAAGTTCTTGATGCCCCCTTGGATAACATCTCCTTTCACTATGCTTAGAGTGTTGAAAGGTGGAAATATGTGTATCAAAGGAGGATTGCTCTTGAGAGAGAATTAGGGAAATATGCTCTGGATTGTAAGGAGGTAATGGATCTTATTACTTTTGCTGGATTGATGAAATCTGTGACTAGGTTTGCTAAGTGTTATGAAGTGCTTGTGAAGGAATTCATTGTTAATATCCCTATGGATTGTGCTGACTACAAGATTAAGGACTTTATGAAGGTGTTTGTTAGAGGAAAATGTGTTGAGTTCTCTCCCATCATCATCAATAGATATCTGGGAAGAAGTGAGGAAGAACAGAGTGAGCTAGAGGTAACTGATAATCAAGTCTGCAAAGAGATTACTGCCAATCAGGTTACTACATGGCCATTGAAAGACAAGTTATCTGCTGGCAGACTTAGTGTCAAATATGCTATTCTTCATAGGATTGGAACTGCTAATTGGGTTCCCACCAATCATACATCTACTATTTCTGTTGGTTTGGGAAGATTTATCTATGCTGTTGGAACCAAACAGAATTTTGACTATGGCTCCTACATCTTTGATCAAACTATGAAGCATGCTGGAACCTGTGCTGTAAAGATGCCCATTTCCTTTCCTTCTCTGATCTGTGGCATTATATTAAATCAACACCCTGGAATCCTGGCTAATACTGATGTTGTTTGCAAAAGGGAATCTTCTTTGTCCCTTCATTATAAACTGTTTGCAGGTAAACATGTCCCAAACATTGTTATGACATCTGCTGGTGCTTCAGATCAGCCCACCGACAAGTCTGGGGTGATCTCTGAATTAGTGGAAGCCTGCAAAGAGCTGGATGAGGTTATTCGGGTTAGTACTGAGAGAAAAATCAAGTTTGAAAGGATGATCAGGACTCTGAGAATGACTGAGGGTGATAATGTTAAGGATGAAAATGAAAAGGAAGATATTGAGGAGGGTGGTTCTGGTGATTCTGATGGTAATGCTGAGGGTGAAGATGACAATTCTGAGACTGATGACTCTGCTGGTTCTGAAGATGTTTGATTGATCTGTGTCTTGAAGTTTTTTTTGTTGTACTTTTGGTTCTTATCAGGTTTTCTGTTGGCACCTATGTGTGCATTGTTTGTACTGCACTTCTGGTGGTTGATGACAGCTTCTGAATGTTACTTTTTTTCTGGTTGGTATGGAATTTTTTTTGTGGTGTTTGTCTAATTATGGCTAAAAAGGAGGAGAGAGTAGCTTAGTAGTGTTATTGGGTATCTCTGTTCCTTGGCTTGAGGGGGAGCTTCAGTAAGTTTTTGGTATTGTTAGATGTGTTTTGTTTCTGCTGCAGCGTTCTCTGATATGTGTTGGTGTTTGTTTGTTTGTTTTAGCCAAAATTTTCCAAAGGGGGAGTTTTTTAGTTCTGTATTGGCAGCATTTTTGCTAAAACAAAGTGGTACATCAAGATGCCATGCTTGATGTCTTGACATGTGATTCTAACATTCTGTAGTTGGTGTTTCTTAGTGTTGCAGGACTCTATGCATGATGTCGAGCCTGATGTCCAAACATCTGTTGACAAAACATTTTGTTAGAATGTTAGGGTTTATTTGTTGCGCTTTATTTGCAATCTTTTATGTGTTTATGTTCAGTGATTGCGTGCGAAAATCTTGGAGTAACATTATTTTGGAGCAAGCACTTTCTGTTATTTTCAGTTTGTTCTATTTTTGTACAAAAAGATGTGGAGAATAATTAGCTTTAATTATTAATCAAATCTAAGATCTGCTAATGCCCAAGCCCAAGGAGAGTGTTTCTATTTAAAGACGTGCTGGCCCTTCAAAGATACAAGCTTCGTATTCGGCCTCGTTGTTTGTGCACTTGAACGTAAGTCTGGCGGTGAAAGGAATGTGGGTACCCTGAGGTGCTATGATGATTGCCCCAATTCCGTTTCCGTAATGGTTGACAGCTCCGTCAAAGATAAGTCCCCATTGGGAACCTGGTTCTGGCCCTTCACTGGGTAGCGGTTCATCACAGTCTTTCATTTTCAAATACATGACATCTTCGTCTGGGAAGTCAAATCCAATTGATTCTTGATCGTCAATCGGTTGATGAGCCAAACGATTGGCTAAAACACTTCCTTTGACAGCTTTTTGAGCATGGTACTCTATGTCGTATTCTGATAACAACATCTGTCAATGGGCAATCCTTCCCGTGAGAGCAGTTTTTTCAAATAAATACTTGATTAGATCTATTTCGGAGATTAACCAAGTAGTGTGACGAATCATATATTGGCGAAGACGTTTGGCTGCCCAAGCCAGAGCGCAGCAAGTTTTCTCAAGCATGGTGTACCGAGTCTCGTAGTCGGTGAATTTCTTGGTCAGATAGTAGATGGCAGACTCTTTTCTTTTTGTTTCATTTTGTTGGCCAAATACACAACCCATTGAGTCTTCCAAGACTGTTAAGTAAATGATCAGTGGTCTTTCTTCCACTGGAGGTGATAGAATCGGTGGGTTTAACAGATATTCCTTAATACTGTCGAAGGCGGTTTGGCAGTCATCTGTCCAAATGCAGTCCTGGTTCTTTTTGAGTAATTTGAAGATTGTCGCGCATGTCGCGGTCATAAGGAATATGAATCTGGAGATGTAGTTCAAACGTCCCAGGAATCCTCTGACTTGTTTTTCAGTTTTCGGAGAAGGCATTTCTTGAATGGCCTTGACTTTATCAGGATCAACCTCAATTCCTTTCTGGCTGACGATGAACCCTAAGAGTTTCCTTGAACGAACACCAAATGTGCACTTATTGGGATTCAAGCGGAGTTTGTACTTTCTCAACCGCTCAAATAGTTTTGACAGGTGGGTCACATGCTCCTCTTCTGTCTTAGATTTTGTAATCATATCATCGACATACACTTCAATTTCTTTGTGTATCATGTCATGAAAAAGAGTAGTCATGGCCCTTTGATAGGTTGCCCCGACATTCTTCAAACCGAACGGCATTACCTTGTAACAAAAAGTACCCCATGGGGTGATGAAGGAAGTTTTCTCCATGTCTTTCGGCGCCATTTTGATTTGATTATAGCCCGAGAATCCATCCATGAAGGACAAAACTTTGAACTTTGTTGTACTGTCAACCAGCATGTCAATGTGTGATAAAGGAAAGTCATCCTTTGGACTAGCCTTGTTTAGATCTCAGTAGTCGACACACATTCTGACCTTCCCTTCCTTTTTTAGAACTGGTACTATGTTGGCTAACCATTGAGGATATTCTAATATGGCGAGGAAACCCGCGTCAATCTGTTTTTGTACCTCCTCCTTGATTTTGATGGCCATGTCCGGATTAGTCAGTCTCAACCTTTGTTTTACTGACGGACATTCTGATCTTAACGGTAGATGGTGTTCCACGATACTGGTATTCAATCCTGGTATATCTTGATAGGACCAGGCGAATACATCGGGAAACTCTTTGAGAAGCTTTATCAAACTCTCTTTGGCAGTTGGACTGAGCAGTGCCCCAATCCTGATTTCTTTTCTCGCTTTTTCTGAACCTAAGTTTACCGTTTCTAACGGCTCTTTGTGAGGTTTAATGGACCTTTCCTCTTGTCTGAGTAGTCAGGAGATCTCTTCTGGAATTTCGTCGTCACCTTCTTATTCAGCCCCAAATACCGGGAATTCAAAGTTGGGAGAAGGCATCGGATCGTATGTTTCAACGGGGTTTAAAACAAGCAATCTGCATGACGTGATGATTGTTTTTAGAAGAGATAGAGAGAATGCAAGAGTGTGTGCAGTGTATTTTTTTTTTACTGCTTGTTTTTATTATTGAGTTGTTTTTTAGGATTACCATTTTCTGAAAAAAACGAAAAGAGAAAACAACAATAACTGCAGAAATTATAGAACGACGTTATTTTATTTATGAACAAGTCGATTTTTGAAACTATAGCCCTATAAACAAAACTCTGTCGCTTTGAACAAAGCGAAGAGGGATATTTACAGAAAGCGAGCCCTATCAAAACATCCCTTTCACCTGGGCAGGGTGAAAGGTTAAAGACGACAATTACTTTGACTTATGAACAATCTTCGGAACATCGACAGCAACCCATTGGCGAAGAACTCCTCGGTTAATCACAAAGTCTGGTACCTTCCTTGATTTGTCTTCAGAAATAACGCTGATTTATGGTGGAGCAGGATCATTGGAATCTGTCTCCCAGGAAGAGTTGTCGTAGGAGGATTCCTCTGTTTTATTTTGCATAGTATATGTTTTCTCAGGCAAATCTCCCCATCTAGTTGGCTGGATGTCTTCGAGCCTGATACGAGGGCTCTCAGGAGCGGTGTACTTGACCATATAGTCGTATTTTCCACTTGGTTGTCCTAAAGTGTCCCATACTTCTTTGGAACTGGAGGAGTCATCTCTCACGATGACGTTGACCTCGGGAAAAGTATAGTTGATAAATTCTAGTCCAGGAAGCTTTGCCAATTCATCGTCATACTAGATATTTTCTGAATGACCTGAGTGTTAGTCCCATGACTTGGTGGGGACACAGGTATTCTGTTTAATGATGCTCAGCTGATTTTCATTGTTCGGCTGATTTTCTTGCCACAAGTCTCCTGGGTACGGTTGCCAGATAGCCAGACCATTCATCGGGCCATAATAGTCATGGTCGAAGTTGTCCTTCATTAGAGTGTCCTCCTCTAATGAATTTGGTGGAGCACGGTATCCTTTCGGATCACAATCTCCGTATATCGTTCTGACATCTGACCAGGGTATAAATCTCAGAGTCTGTACGGGATAGCAAAATGGCGTAGGCACCTCTTCCTGAGACATATAACCGTCCTTGTTAAGATAGGACTTCCATTCCTCATCCGTATAAGAGGAATCCCCTTCGTTGATGGTATGGACTACTTGAGGCACTGGGTGAAGGAAACCTCCACTGTGGAAGAAGTCCTGAATGGGATGAAAACTTTCATCGTTAGTAGCTGTCTGGGTGCAGGTTGCAGAAAAACCAAGACCCTTCTTTGCTTTGTTATCAGTAGGAATTACAAGTTGTCCCCATCCTTTAATATTGTTACTTTTGATCACTTCGAGAGCATCTCTGTATGAGGAAATCGAGGTTCCCTTCTCTGATTGATTCTCATTGCTCATCGAAAGTGTTTGGAACTGAGTTCCAACAACCTCCTCAGGTTCTATACAAGTAGATAATGATAGGTTACTCACAATCAAGGCTTGTTCTCCACAGACCGTGACGAGTTGATCGTTCTTGACGAACTTTAATTTCTGGTGCAGTGTCGAAGTGACTGCCCTAGCCTGGTGTATCCAAGGTCTTCCTAATAAAAAGTTGTACGCTGCCCGGACGTCCATGATGTAACACCCTGATTTAATTTAATTATTTTTGTGATTAAATTGAATTTTGTTGTATGTAGTATGTGTGGGTATACTTTGGTCAAGTTGGGGTTACCCTTAGGGTGGAGTAGTGCCCTTAGAATTGAGAAGGTTAAGGTGTCGGGGAGAGAGTTAGTTGGTTAATATTATTATTGGAATTATTGAGGATATTATGTTATTATGTGGTTTGGTGGAATAATAATAATAATATTAGATAATAATAATATTATTGGAATAATAAGGAATTAGGGAGGAAAAACTTCAGTACGTGTTTTTGGGGAAAAGAGAAAGGAAGGACAGAGGAAGCTAGGTCAGTGAAGGAGAAGAATGTGAAGAAGAAATCAAGAAACCTAAGGTAAGGGTGGGATTCCTTTCATCTCCCAAGGGTTAGATGATGTAAGTATTGAAGTAAAAATCCTTAAGTTAGAATCCATGGGGTCTAATGTAGGTTTTAGGAATTTTTGTGATAAACTGATTGGAATTGATGAATTATTCCTGGTTGATATGTTTGATTGAATTACAAATGTTAGATGTAGGTTATGTGTACCAAATCTATGAATATTTGTTGTTAAAAATCGAGTTCAAGATAGAAAAACACAGGTGAATTGTTGCTGTCATCGCAGGGTTCGGACTGCAGAAATTACAGTGCGCGCTTAGCGCGGTCTAGCGCGCTTAGCACGGTCGAAAGGATTTTCGCCCCTTCAGGGCAGTGAGTAGCGCGCTTAGCGCGGGAGGGGCGTGCTTAGCGCGACTTGGAACAAAAAACATTATTCATAGAAATTATCTGTGTTATATTCTATGAATGTTGTGTTGTTACTGTTGTGTGGTGAGCATGTATGGATGTGTTATGTGCATGTTGGGTGATGTTGATGTGAAATGCACGATTGAATAATGCAAAGGTGTGTAGTTGTGTATTGATGCAATGATATATGATTATACGAATGCATGTTGACTGTTAAATGATGTTAGTATGAAGATGAGTATTCTCTACATATGTATGAGTCGTTGTTGCATGTTGTCATTGTTGGTGCATGGCATGTGCATAGTCATGGGATGGTGTGCCCGAGTGGGGTGTTATCGTATACCCGGATTCCTTTATGGAATCGTTGTTGTTGGCGTGATTGCGTACCCTGGTGGGGTGTGGGAAATCACAGTTGTTGGTGCGATCATGAAATAGGGGTCGTACGTGACCATGAAATAGGGGTCGTGGTGTGATCATGAAATATGGATCATACTTAACCATGAAACAGGGGTCGAGAGTTCCGACGGGAACTTTGATCATGAAACAGGGATCGATTTGGTACCACATGCACTGAGTTTAGTTGAGTCTCTCTTGCATTCTCTTGTTGGTTGTGTTGCATGATAGTTCGTGTGGTTGTATATGTTTGTCTGTGCATAAGTGGATGTGTGTTATTCTTATTTGGATATATGCTATGGTGAGCAACTTGATGATGTATGCTTGTCTATTTATATCATCTCTCTCTTTTTTTGATTTAAGAATCTCACCCCTTCTGTTTGAATGTTGCCTCTACGTGGGTAACGTGCAGATAAGCAGGAGTAGTTAGCAGTTGGAGTGGAGAAGACGAGATCTTCTGGTGTGAGTTATAGAGTCGCGTCTGCTCTGAGTTTGTAACATCGGGGGTGTCGGAACGCTAGAATATTTTAATTCTTGTTATATATTACTACTGTTTTCTTTAAGGATTTTATGTATGACCAGACATGTCTTCTTATGTTGGATTTTTGTTGTGCATACTAAGTGGAAATACTATGTTTAATTTTGATATCTCAGTAATAGTAGTGTGTGCATGTTAACTTGAATAGTAGAAGTAGCATCCTAAATCCATAAATTCTATTTTTACTCTGATAAATTACTATTATTTAAGCGTGGGGATTTGGGGTGTTACAAAGTGGTATCAGAACAGGTCGGTCCGTCCGACCAAGTTGTCGAGTCGTCGTCGTGCTTTAGTTGTCTAGTTGACGGTGTTGGTTCTTTAACCATTGTGTTTTGTTGGTGTGTGATAGATTTAGAATGGCTGGAAGGAACGATGCTGCTCTTGCTACTGCCTTACAAGCTATGGCTTAAGCGGTACAGAATCCACCGCGTGCTAGCGAGAATGATGAGTTTCGGAAGAATAATCCGCCTACTTTCAAGGGAAGGTATGATCCGGATGGAGCGCAGACTTGGCTCAAGGAGATTGAGAGTATCTTCCGTGTTATGGAGTGTCCTGAAGCACAGAAGGTGCGGTTAGGTGCTCATATGTTGGCTGAGGAGGCTGATGACTGGTGGGTCAATACTCGTCAAGTGTTGGGTGCAGCAGGCGAGGCTATTACTTGGGATGTGTTCAGTAGAGAATTCTTAAGGAAGTATTTTCCTGAAGATGTCTGAGGGAAGAAGGAGATAGAGTTCTTGGAGCTGAAGCAGGGTAGCATGTCAGTGACTGAATATGCTGCTAAGTTTTCAGATTTGGAAAAGTTTTATCCTCATTACAATGAGGCGACAGCTGAGTTCTCGAAATGTGTCAAGTTCGAGAATGGTTTGAGGCCTGAGATCAAGCAGACAATTAGTTATCAGAGGATCTGACGGTTTCCAGACTTGGTTGATTGCTGCAGGATCTTTGAGGAGGATAACCAAGTTCGATCGGCTCACTATAAGGGGCTGGCCGAGAGAAGAGGAAAACAACCGGTGAATTGTGGGAAGCCTTATGCAACTCTAGCTGAGAAAGGTAAACAGAAACATGCTGATGGCAAGAAGCCAAGTGGGGGAGGTGCTTCTGCTCCTCTGAAGTGTTTTAGATGTGGCGAGTTGGGACATCGTGTCAGTGAGTGCACGAGCAATGTGAAGAAGTGCTTCAAGTGTGGTCAGGCAATACATCTGATTGCTGACTGCAAAGCTAATGTGGTTACTTGTTACAATTGTGGGGAACAGGGCCATATTAGTACTCGTTGTCAGAAACCAAAGCAAGCTTCGACTGGAGGAAAAGTGTTCGCTTTGGCAGGGACTCAGACTTCCAGCGAGGAAAGATTTATCAGAGGTACATGTTATATTAATAATACACCTTTGATTGCTATTATTGATACTGGTGTTACGCACTCCTTATTGCTGTTGATTGTGTAAGAAGACTAGGCCTTGTTGTTTCTCCTATGAAGGGAGAAATGGTTATCGAAACTCCTGCTAAGGGATCAGTGACTACTTCTTTAGTCAGTTTGAATTGTCAGTTATCCATCTATGGTAAGGACTTTGGTGTGGACCTGATTTGTTTACCGTTGGGAGGTCTCGACGTAATCTTGGGTATGAACTGGTTGGTGTTCAACCATGTTCATATTAACTGTTTCAACTAGTCGGTTCGATTTCTTACTCCTGAGGAAGAGGGAGAATATGGTTTTTTGTTTGCTAGAGAGTTGAAGGAGCTCTTGGAAGAAAAAGCTCAGGTGCTTGCATTGTTTGCATCTCTGTCAGTAGAGAGTAATTCAATGATTAATGAACTACAAGTGGTGCGTGAATTTCCTGAAGTGTTTCCAGATGACATTGCCGATGTACCACAAGAGAGGGAAGTAGAATTTTCTATTGATCTTGTCCCTGGTACCAGGCCTATTTCTATGGCACCGTATAGGATGTCGGCATCAGAGTTGTCAGAACTGAAGAAGCAACTGGAGGACTTGTTAGAGAAGAGATTTGTGAGACCAAGTGTATCACCTTGGGGAGCTCCAGTGTTGTTGGTGAAGAAAAAAGATGGTAGTATGAGGTTGTGTATCGATTACAGACATTTGAATAAGGTGACGATTAAAAATAAGTATCCACTTCCGAGAATAGATGACTTGATGGACCAGTTAATGGGTGCCCGTGTGTTTAGTAAGATTGACTTGAGGTCGGGTTATCATCAGATACGGGTAAAAGACGAAGACATTCAGAAGACGGCTTTCAGAACTCGATATGGACATTATGAGTATGTGGTGATGCCATTCAGAGTTACTAATGCACCCGGTGTATTTATGGAATATATGAATCGTATCTTTCATGAGTACTTGGATCAGTTTGTGGTTGTCTTTATCGATGATATTCTGATCTATTCTAAGTCAGAAGAAGAACACGCTGAACATTTGCGGATTGTGTTGCAAGTGTTGAAAGAAAATAAACTCTATGCCAAGTTGTCTAAGTGTGAATTCTGGTTGAGAGAGGTAAGTTTCCTTGGTCATGTTATTTTTGGTGATGGTATTGCTGTAGATCCATCCAAGGTACACGCGGTTCTACAATGGGAGACTCCGAAGTCGGTAACTGAGATTAGAAGTTTCTTAGGTTTAGCTGGTTATTACCGAAGATTTATTGAAGGGTTTTCGAAGTTGGCACTTCCGTTGACTCAGTTGACGTGCAAAGGTAAGCATTTGTGTGGGATGTACAGTGTGAGAAGAGTTTCGTTGAGCTGAAGTAGAGGTTGACTACAGCCCCTGTGTTGGTCCTACCTGAACCAAATGAACCGTTTGTAGTGTATTACGATGCTTCTTTGTTGGGTTTAGGAGGTGTGCTAATGCACGATGGTAAGGTTGTGGCTTATGCTTCACGACAGTTGAGAGTACATGAGAGGAATTATCCGACTCATGATTTGGAGTTAGCCGCAGTGGTCTTTGTATTGAAAATTTGGAGGCACTATCTCTATGGTTCTAGATTTGAGGTGTATAGTGATCATAAGAGCTTGAGGTATCTGTTTGATCAGAAGGAATTGAATATGAGGCAGAGAAGATGGTTAGAATTCTTGAAGGATTATGATTTTGGCTTGAACTATCATCCCGACAAAGCTAATGTCGTGGCTGATGCTCTGAGTCAAAAATCATTGCATATGTCTTCTATGATGGTTAAAGAGTTAGAATTGATTGAACAGTTTAGAGATATGAGTTTGGTTTGCGATCAGACACCGCATGGTGTTATGTTGGGTATGCTGACAATCAACAATGAATTTCTTGATAATATCAGAGACAAACAAAAGTTGGATGTGAAGCTGGTGGATTTGATAATTGGAGATAACCAAGTAGAAGGTAATGAGTACCGGGTGGACGAGCAGGGTGTGTTGAGATTCCGTGACAGGATTTGCATTCCTAATAATCCCGAGCTGAAGAGAATGATTTTAGAGGAAGGTCATCGAAGTTGTTTGAGTATCCATCCAGAAGCTACTAAGATGTATCAAGACTTGAAGAAGATATTTTGGTGGCCAGGATTGAAACGTGATGTGGCTCAGTTTGTGTATGCTTGTTTGACTTGCCAGAAGTTGAAAGTGGAACATCAGAAACCTACTGGTATGATGCAGCCGTTAGACATTCCAGAGTGGAAATGGGACAATATTTCTATGGATTTTGTGACAGGTTTGCCTAATACGCCGAGAGGGCATGATTCTATTTGGGTAGTGGTGGATAGACTGACGAAGTCAGCACATTTCGTTCCTATTAATATCAGTTTTCCTTTGCAGAAGTTGGCAGAGATTTATATCCGAGTGATTGTGAAGCTACATGGCATTCCGTTGAGTATCGTGTCGGATCGAGATCCAAGGTTCACTTCCAGATTTTGGGAGAGTTTGCAGGAATCTTTGGGATTGAAGTTGAGGTTGAGTTCGGCTTATCATCCGCAGACGGATGGTCAGACGGAAAGAACTATCCAGTCTTTGGAAGATCTGTTGAGGGCTTGTGTACTTGAACAAAGAGGTGCTTGGGATAGTCATTTGCCGCTGATTAAATTCACTTATAACAACAGTTATCATTCCAGTATCAGAATGGCTCCTTTTGAAGTGTTGTATGGTCGTAGGTGCCAGACGCATTTGTGTTGGCACGAGTCTGGTGAGAGCGTAGTGCTTGGACCTGAGATTGTTCAGCAAACTATTGAAACGGTGAAGTTAATTCGGGAAAAGATGAAAGCTTTGCAGAGTAGGCAGAAGAGCTACCTGTGAGAGCAAGAATTGTCTCTACAAGTTAATCTATGTTTTGATGATAATAATGAGTATTTGTGAAAGAACCATTTTATGGTCTAACGTGTGTTGTGTGCAGATCATAAGAACTAAAAACATCAGAACCAACATACAACAGCTAGATGTACTATGATTGAACATATATATGCGAAGTTACTATGTGTGACTAAAGTCGCGAGAAGCAAGAACGCTTCTTTATCTAGTCATGATCAGCCAGATCCAAGGATGCCAAGATTGATGTTTCAATGCTCTTGTGGATGCTCTCTGAAAGTAATTAAGATTCTGAAGATAGCGAAGCTTCTGAAGAAGTACACTCAGAAAGAACCAAAGTTCTGAAGACTCCTATGACTTGAAGTTCTGATGGCTGAAGGCGCTGAAGACCAAGTGCAGAAAGAATCTGAAGACTGACGAGTTCTGAAGATCAAGGTTTCAAACAAGAAGTTATGAAGACTCTGAAGACAGGCTCTAAAGATTCGAAAGACTTGAAGCAGAAAAGAATAACATTCTTAAAGACCGAGTACTGAAGTTCTGAAGACTGATTCCTAATGAACTTCTTCAATCGACGGAAGACTTGAAGCATCTGATATTCTGCTAAGAAGACTCTACTCATGCTTCATCAAATTAACATCAGAAGCCACTGAAGTTTTGAAGTCTAAATATTACCGTTGTGAGTTAAATGTACACACTGCCCAAGAAAAGATGTCTGGTCACTTCTTCCTCTGTAAAAAGAAGATGTGTCAGTACAACTCATTATATCACAACGTCTCCTTTCCAAACAGCCAATAGTATTCTCTAACGACTATATTTGTACTGGCTATTTAATGGAAAGAGATTTTGCTTCTGATGTGTCGATCACTTGTATAATTACGAACTGAATGTTCATCTACAAAATTGATCAAGTCATTGTGTGAAGATTGTTAGACGATGGCTATGGATCTAGAAGGGGGGTTGAATAGATCCCTTGAGTTTTACATGTAAATTTAGTTTTTAAAAATTGATTAACTGAAGCTACCACTGGATAGAACGTCTACAACGAACCTTCTACCAAAAGGATTGGATATGCACGAATATATCGAGATTGAGTAAGGAAGAGAAAAATTCAGATTGAATATTACATTTAAAAAACGCAGTCAACAAAATATCACTTCCTTGATGTTAATTCCAATCCAATGAGGTAAAGTCATAAGCAATTTGAAGCAACGTGTTGGAATTTTGCTTTGAAACAAATTATCAAACACCTAGTGTGCATAAACACACTAAGTGAAGAATTTCTATGGAGGGTAATGTAAAGCTGCTCTAAGATACAGTTCAAGGAATTGTATCAATTTAAAAAAATAGTTTATCAACTTACAATTACTCTACGACAGAAATTTCAATAACTTGCGACTTCACAAATTCGAACAAACTGAAATGTAAAAGAGTTAAGGAGAGAGAGAGAGAGAACAAACACGATTTGGTGAGGCAGTTCCCCAATCGTCCTCGCTTTGGGTACGTCTGCCCCCAACTCCAAAAAAGAATTGAGATATGTATAGATATAGTTGTTGCAAATTGTTTATTACAAGAGAAAACTATGAACATCCAAACCCTCGAACGTCTTCGATCGTTGATGCAGAATTTTCTCTTTCCTTGATTCGAGATGAATCAAGTCCTTCGAATATGGTTGATCCAATTACCATCCCACGTTACTAAACCGAAAGAATCCACCGTTCTTCGGTTACCTTCACTCGATCAATTGCGATCTACCAAAAATTTGAACCCAAACCTCTCTTCTACGATCCTCTGATTCCAGCTACTAAACCGAACAATTGCGCCAATTTCTGGTTACCTTCGCCCAGCCGAATCCCTGTAGAATGAATAGGTTTGTGTAAAATCCCCCAAAATCAATCCGATTCTTGGAGGACAAAACCAACTGGTTTGATTCAAGAAACAGCTGCCAAACTCTCAACCCAGAAGATGAAGACCACACTTCCTAAATTCTGAACGTTATCACTTCGATCAATGGGCGACACAGACAAAGATGATTATGTGTGATTGTTTGTTTACTCAATGAAGAAGATGAAGATGAAAAGAGAAATGACATATATCTTTCACGTTTCTTGTTGTTTGAATGAAAGGATGACCAAAACTATTTATAGAAAAAAATGACCCACAAAAAAAGTAATAACAGAAATAACAGAAAAAAATTGAGTGAAAAATGCATAATTTTGAAGTCATGCGTCGACCTCCTAACTCCATGCGTCGACGCATAAAAGAATATTTTTGTGTCAATTGAATTGTGCGCTTTCCCGCAGGTTTTGGAGGTTAGCGCATGAATTTGGAGGTTAGCGCATGAAATGGGAGGGTCAGCGCATGAAGTGCATTTTTTCAGGAAATTCAATTTTCTGAGCATTTTCACCAAACCAAGATCAGAAACACATACTAGACACAACTAAAATGATAGTGGACATTTATTTTTGGGAAATACAAGATCCTATGCATCTAGACACATGAACGATAATGGTTAGACGCAATATGCCCGACACGTGAAGTGATACTACTCAAATTACAATCTAATTTATTACATGTTTGTTGACATCATTAAAACAAGGTAGATAGAAGAATATCCCTCACATACTCCCCATTTTTTATGGTGGCAACACTTTCTTAGCTGTCATGAGATTTGTAATTTGAGAGTGAGCAACGTGAGCAAAGCTCCCCCTATCTTTGACATCTGGTTAATAAAATTTCTACTTGTTATTCTTCTCCCCCTTTGACAATATCAAAAAGAAGAAAAGAAGGTGGTCAAAATGAAGCACTATACTACGTGATGGATCATCACATATTTGCAATATACAAACATTAACATGCATCCACATATGATACCGCTAATGTAAAATTAGGAATGATTAAATAAGGAACAAACACATAAAAGCAATACATTCAATCCGGAAGAGTTTAAACAAACGAAAGCACAAGTCAAAGTTAAGTAACAGTAGGAAAATCATAAAAAAAAAACAAACCACGCGTCCCAGTAAAGAAGGAAGTCTGAACGGTTGGTTTATGCGTCGACCTATGAATCTGTGCGTCGGCGCATGATTCATGAATTTTCTTAAAAAAGTTGAGCATTTTGTTATGCGCTATCCCGAAATTTTCTCTAGGTCAGCGCATAAATCATGCGTCGACGCATAGACATGCAAATTTGAATCAGAAGTGAAATTTTGCAGTTTTGAAGTTCCAAATAGATAAACAGACATGAACACATGTAGAACAAAACATCCATATGAACGATAAGTGCTCAAAATGCAATAAACATCAAGATTAGAGTAATCAATATGGAACAAAATATGATAAACATCTATAAATCGGAACGATATTACCTTGATCACCATGACGGTAAGATCTTTCACATATAGTTAACTATCTTTTGCATAGTTAGTTAAACGAATAAACAAGCATATATATATGTGAAGATCAACTATCTTAAAGGATTCTTAACCACGATCCGAGATATCGAGAATGCCAAGTTCCCTACGGATGTGAAAGAAAGGCTCTGTAGCTAACGGTTTTGTGAAAATATCAGCAAGTTGATTCTTAGTGTCAACATGCTTAAAAATAACATCACCTTTCTCTACGTGATCCCTAAGAAAATGATGGCATATTTCGATATGCTTGGTGCGTGAATGCAATACGGGGTTCTTAGTTAGATTAATCGCACTAGTGTTATCGCACAAAATTGGAATACGCTCAAGTTTTAAATTAAAATCAAGCAATTGTTGTTTAAGCCATAAGACTTGAGCACAACAAATACCGGCGGCAACGTATTCTGCCTCGGCTGTTGACAAAGCAACGGAAACCTGTTTCTTGCTATGCCAACTCACCAAGGAATTTGCGAAAAGGTGACACGTACCACTAGTACTCTTCCTATCCACCTTGCACCCGGCAAAGTCGGAATCGGAGTAGCCAACTAAGGAACAAACACTACCTTTGGAATACCACAGCCCATACTTTGGAGTACCGGATACGTATCAAAGTATGTGCTTAACAACTTTTAAGTGGGATTCCTTGGGATGTGCCTGATACCGCGCACACATGCATACACTAAACATTATATCTGGATGTGATGCAGTAAGATAAAGAAGAGATCCTATCATACCTCGATACTTCTTTACCTCAACATCCTTACCCTTTTCGTCACGATCAAGATTAGCACTTGTAGGCATAAGAGTGTCTATTGCTTTGCAGTTCAGTATATCAAAACGTTTTAGTAACTCAAGACAATATTTCGTTTGACTCACGAATGTGCCCTCTTCAAGTTGTTTGATTTGCAATCCGAGGAAATAGTTGAGCTCCCCCATCATGCTCATTTCATACTCCCCCTGCATCAAATTAGAAAACTCCTTGACCAAGGTCATGTTAGTAGACCCAAATATAATACCGTCAACATAAATTTGTACCAAGATTAAGTGTTTTCCTTGACGCTTAATGAAGAGGGTTGTGTCAATCTTTCCTCTTGAATACCCTTGATCAAGTAGAAATTTGCTTAGACGTTCATACCAAACCCTAGGGGCTTGTTTAAGTCCGTAAAAAGCACGTTTAAGTTTGTAGACATGATCAGGATATTCATGAGACTCAAAACCCAGAGGTTGGGCAACATAAACCTCTTCATTTATATATCCATTAAGGAATGCACTTTTAACGTCCATTTGGAATAATTTGAAGTTCTTAGTGCAAGCATACGCAAGTAAAAGGTGTATAGCCTCGAGTCGGGCAACCGGCGCATAAGTTTCCTCATAGTCGATTCCTTCCTCTTGGTTATAGCCTTGCGCTACAAGCCACGCTTTGTTACGTGTTATTACTCCATTTTCGTCAAGTTTATTCCTAAACACCTATCGGGTGCCGATTACTCGATGATCTCGCAGAGGGGGGACAAGGTCCCAAACCTCATTTCTCCTGAATTGGTTTAGTTCATCTTGCATTGACAAAAACCAATGCTCATCGAGTAACGCCTCCTTAGCGTTTTTAGGTTCAACTTGGGAGACAAAAGTAGAGTAATAGCAAAAATTACTAAGTTTAGAGTGAGTGGTTACTCCCTTAGAGATATCACCGAGAATGTTGTCAATTGGATGGTCTTTTGAAGACTTCCAAGCTGCAGGAAGTTCATCTTTCTCAGCATGATGATCATCCTCACTTTTCACTGGTTGGTGATCCTTTTCCTCCTCAATACGCACTGCTTCAGGCTGATCAATTCCCTTATCAGTGTCCTTGAGTATGTCTTCAGTAGGTACACCTGCACCATGAAAAGAACTACCTTCTCTAACATTTCTCGGATAAGACTCGTCAAAGGTAACATGAAGTGACTCTTCAACTACACGTAACCTCTTATTATAAATTCTATACGCTTTACTTGACTGAGAGTATCCAAAAAAAAATAGCCTCGTCGGCCTTGGCATCAAATTTACCAAGAGTCTCTTTCCCATTGTTTAACACAAAGCATTTGCAACCAAATACATGAAGATGAGAGATGTTTAGCTTACGCCCTTTTAAAAGCTCATACGGTGTCTTGTTTAGAATAGGCCGGATGAGCACCCTATTCAAAACATAACAAGCCGTACTTATGGCGTCGGCCCAAAAGTATTTTGGTAATCCACCATCATTGATCATAGTCCTTCCAAGTTCTTCCAAACTCTATTTTTACGTTCCACTACCCCATTTTGTTGAGGGGTACGTGGTGCGGAAAAATTATTGTCAATTTCGTTGGAATCACAAAATGCTTCAAATAAATGATTTTCAAACTCACCCTCATGGTCACTTCTAATTGACCCAATGTTTGTGTTTAACTTGTTCTGAGATAACTTAGGAAATCGTTCAAAGGCCGAAAAGGTATCACTCTTATTTGCTAAGTAATTGGTCCAGCAAAACCTAGAAAAATCATCGACTATAACAAACCCATAATAGTTACCACCTAGACTTTTAACCCTAGATGGTCCAAAGAGGTCCATATGGAGGAGCTCAAGGGGTCTCATAGTTGAAACGATGTTTTTAGATTTAAATGATATCCTTGTTTGCTTCCCCATTTGACACGCATCACAAAGGTGATCCTTTGTGAATTTAATTTTGGGCAACCCGATGACTAGGTCTTTAGAGACAATTTTGTTAAGCAAATCAAAGTTGATGTGAGCCAACCGTCTATGTCACAACCATGAATCTTCATTCATAGCGACTAGACACTTGTCTCCATTCAACGATACCTCATTTAAGTCTAGCATATAGACGTTGTTCGCCCTCAAGCCCTTAAACACATTCTTTTTATCGTTATCTTCAACAATGCAACAATCCTTTGAAAAAGATACTTTATAATTCTTATCACATAGTTGACTAATGCTTAAAAGGTTGTGTCTAAGGCCTTCCACAAGAAGTACATCAGAGATAGTAATAGATGAGGAGTTACCTATACTACCTTTACCAAGTATCTATCCCTTGTTGTTATCTCCGTAGGTGACAAACCCCTTTTTCTTCTCCACAAAGTCGATAAAAAGAGATATGTCTCCGGTCATGTGTATCCAAAACCCATCTTCTTTCGGTGGTCTCAAGACTTTGTATCTACAAAAACAATCAAGGGAGAGTAGGTACCCAATTCTCATTGGGTCCTTTAAGGTGAGTGAAACCAAGACCGCACTTGGGCAACCATTGGTAGATGCCTTTCGGAACAAGAAACCTTCTGAAGCGGCATTTTGCAATAGTATGACCAGGCTTACAACAGTAAAGACAATTATGGTTCATTTGGAATTTACTTTTGCTATCACTATCTCGAATCACATAGGTATAATTTTGATATGGATTATTCATGCTCTCACGAAAATGTGATCGATCAATAGCAAACGTAACTTTTGGCTTAAGAGCCTTGTCCAATTTGGCCTTGAGGGTTCTCACCTCTCGTTGCCAAATATGACAAGTGTCACAGGCCCAATTGAACCAAGAGGTAGGATCCTCTTCAACCTTGGCTTTTGATGTGTCCACTATAGAGTTTTTGAGGGCTTCCAATTCTTTTTCGGAATCGGAAACCTTCTTCTCCAAATACGTGAAAATTCTTTTATTTGAGGCTAAGCGTTGAAATGCTTCCTTAGCCTCATAGTGTAACATGTCAAAAGCCTTTTGTAACTCTAAATGCGACATAGTATTAACATGATCATATTTAGAATGCTTTACCTCTTTTGCTTTGTTGTGGCGTGCCGTAAGACAAAAGTTAACGGATTCACTTTAGTCACTTGAGGAATCATCTTTCTCCGGCTCACTATCGCTTTCCCAAGCGATGTATGCTCGTCGAGACTTGTTGGACTTTTTGTTTGTGCGACTCTTGTCATTATCCTTATCTTTGTCTTTCTTTAGAGATGAACAATCCGGCTTGTAGTGCCCGGATTTTCCACAGTTGTAGCACGTCCCTTTTACCTTGCCATTTTTATTTCCTTCGCTTCTAGATTGCTTTCTAAACTTGACTAGATTTCTATCCAAGTGTTGAATATCGTTCTTACGAACATATCTATTGTATCTCTTCACAAATAAGCATATATCATCACCAGATTCTTCATCTTTGTCATTATTGGTTTCATCATCACTTAGCTCTTGATGTGTGGACTTTGAACAAGAAGCCTTAAAAGCTATCGACTTCTTCTCCATATCTTTTTCCTTCTCTTTCTTGATACTCTTTTCATGTTTATCCAAGCTAATGAGCACTTGCTCATGCTCATCGAGTTTACCAAAGAGTGTTGTGAGGTCTAGTGTAGCAAGATCATTGGCCTCCTTGATAGCGGTGACCTTCGGTTGCCATTCCTTATTAAGACACCTCAGAATTTTGTTAGTAGAAACCTCATTTGGAATTGGCTTACCAAGAACATGCAATTTGTTGATAATGTGAGTAAATTGTTTTTGCATATCCGTAATGGTTTCCCCTTGCTTCATGTAAAACAAATCAAACTCTTGCGTTAGTGTATTAATACGAGCCATCTTAACATCATTAGTGCCTTCGTGGGCTACTTGTAAAGCATCCCACATGGCTTTGGCCGTTTCACAATGAGAGACTCGATAATACTCATCAACTCCCAAGGAGGAGATGATCATATTACGAGCCTTCCAATCATAGTTGTACTTTTTCTCGTCCTCCTTAATCCATTGGTCTTCGGGTTTAGGAACGACAATGCCTTCCGCATTTGTTATAGTAATTTGCATGGGACCATATAAATAACGTTCCAAACCTTCCGATCTAAGGAATTAATATGAACGCGCATACAATCCTTCCAGTAGCTGTAGTTTTCACCTATAAAGATTGGAGCTCTATTATAAGCCCCATTAGGTTCGTTCGTCATGATCAAAGAAGTTTTACCGAAGCACCAGAATTAACCGGAGCTCGTGATACCACTTGTTAGACGATGATTATGGATCTAGAAGGGGGGTTGGATAGATCCCTTGAGTTTTACATGCAAATTTAGTTTTTAAAAATTGATTAACGGAAGCTACCACTGGATAGAACGTCTACAACGAACCTTCTACCAAAAGGATCGGATATGCACGAATATATCGAGATTGAGTAAGGAAGAGAAAAATTCAGATTGAATATTACACTTAAAAAACGCAGTCAACAAAATATCACTTGCTTTGAAACAAATTATCAAACACCTAGTGTGCATAAACACACTAAGTGCAGAATTTCTATGGAGGGTAATGTAAAGCTGCTCCAAGATACAATTCAAGGAATTGTATCAATTTAACAAAATAGTTTATCAGCTTACAATTACTCTACGACATAAATTTCAATAACTTGCGACTTCACAAATTCGAAAAAACTGAAATGTAAAAGAGTTAAGGAGAGAGAGAACAAACACGATTTGGTTAGACAGTTCCCCAATCGTCCTCGCTTTGGGTACGTCTTCCCCCAACTCCAAAAAAGAATTGAGATATGTATAGATATAGTTGTTGCAAATTGTTTATTACAAGAGAAAACTACGAACATCCAAACCCTCGAACGTCTTCGATCGTTGATGCAGAATTTTCTCTTTCCTTGATTCGAGATGAATCAAGTCCTTCGAATATGGTTGATCCAATTATTGTCCCACGCTACTAAATCGAAAGAATCCACCGTTCTTCGGTTACCTTCACTCGATTAATTGCGATCTACCAAAAATTTGAACCCAAACCTCTCTTCTATGATCCTCTGATTACAGCTACTAAACCGAACAATTGCGCCAATTTTCGATTACCTTCGCCCAGCTGAATCCCTGTAGAATGAATAGGTTTGTGTAAAAACCCCCAAAATCAATCTGATTCTTGGAGGACAAAACCAACTGGTTTGATTCAAGAAACACCTGCCAAACTCTCAACCCAAAAGATGAAGATCACACTTCCTAAATTCTGAATGTTATCATTTCGATCAATGGGCGACACAAACAAAGATGATTATGTGTGATTGTTTGTTTACTCAATGATGAAGATGAAGATGAAGAGAGAAATGACATATATCTTTCACGTTTCTTGTTGTTTGAATGAAAGGATGATCAAAACTATTTATAGAAAAAAATGACCCACAAAAAAAATAATAACAGAAATAACAGAAAAAATTGAGTGAAAATTGCAGAATTTTGAAGTCATGCGTCGACCTCCTAACTCCATGCGTCGACGCATAAAAGAATATTTTTGTGTCAATTGAATTATGCGTTTTCCCGCAGGTTTTGGAGGTTAGCGCATGAATTTGGAGGTTAGCGCATGTACTGGGAGGGTCAGCGCATGAATTTGGAGGTTAGCGCATGAATTGGAAGGGTCAGCGCATGAAGTGCATTTTTTCAGGAAATTCAATTTTCTGAGCATTTTCACCAAACCAAGATCAGAAACGCATACTAGACACAACTAAAACGATAGTGGACATTTATTTTTGGGAAAGACAAGATCCTATGCATCTAGACACATGAACGATAATGGTTAGACGCAATATGCCCGACACGTGAAGTGATACTGCTCAAATTACAATCTAATTTATTACATGTTTGTTGACATCATTAAAACAAGGTAGATAGAAGAATATCCCTCACAAATATAGCAACAACGGTGAGTTCTCATTGTAACACTTAGAATATTCAAAGCTGTCATTATTTCACTCATGGCAATTGTTGTTGAATTTCCAAAGAACAAATCAACACAACAACAACAATCAAACAGAAGTTGTTAATGAAGAAGACAACATTGAAGATCAGTCAAGTCATCAACCTACCTTCTCGTCAAAGCTACATTGAAGATCTGAAGCAAGGAGTTGCTGCTCAAAGCTTGCTCAACCAGAAGACGATGAAGAAGAAGATCTACAAGATGTCTACAATCATAATATCAAATACATCTTTGTAGTTTCTTAGGAAAGCAAGGAGCTGATTGTTCAAAACTTGCTTGAACACATGTGTGTGTTCTTTGTACTTAAACCTAGGAGAAACTTGCTTATTAAGAAGCACAATTTGTAATCTCCAGTTTGCCAATTCAACTAGATGAATTGAGACTCCTCAAGTGAACGTTATATCCTGATGGGATCCCTGAATGGTTTAGCTGTGAGATGAGGCCCTTGAGTAGATCACGTGGTGATCAGATACTTGAGATGACAATGGCTGAGGGTCATTGTGGAAAATCCTGAAATATGGTCAGTAGCATTATATTCATTGTGATGAATCCCTGAACGGCTAGCTGTGAAATCCCAGCAGTGGGTCTGCTCAGTCAATGAACGTTATATCCTATTGGATCCCTGAATGGTTCATTGTGTTGTTAGTCACAGTGCGGCTGTGCAAATTGTTAGTCACCGGCGTGGCCCGTGCAAGTGTAATCATGATTTGATTATAGTGGATTAAGTCCTTGTGTTCAAGGCGAAATCACCTGAGGAGGGTGGACTGGATTAGCCCGCGTGGTGAACCAGGATATATCGTGTGTTCTTTACTCTCTTGCTTAGTATCTTTACTTATGTTTCTGTATTGAATATCATAACCTCATATTAAGCAAAGTCAGAACCTTGCAGCCTATCTCTGATAAGCTTCCGCACTGCAAGTTCTGAGTACCGTATCTTATGATCAGAACCTATATGATTCTCATGCTTCATAGTTAAGAGATCAGATTCTCTCAACGAACTCTGAAGGTTCTTGAGCGTCTCTTTAACAAGATGCGAAAAATTATAAAAGAGTAAATACACAATTCAAACCCCCCCTTTCTTGTGTCATTCTCGCACCTTCACTACCATGATAAGAGGAGGAAGGATCTTGAATTCTTGAATTCCAAGTAGGAGACCATGTGTTTTTGAGAGTCACTCCAGTGACTGGGGTTGGTCGTGCGTTGAAGTCGAAGAAGCTTACTCCTCGGTTTATTAGACCGTATCAGATATCTGCAAGAGTTGGACTTGTTGCCTATAGAGTGGCGTTGCCACCCAATCTGTCGAATTTGCATGATGTGTTTCATGTGTCGCAGCTTCGAAAGTATGTTCCGGATCCGTCGCATGTGGTTCTGATGGATAATGTGGAAGTAAGGGATAACCTTACAGTTGAAGCCTTACCAGTACGGATTGAAGACCGCGAGGCAAAGCAACAAGGGGCAAGGAGATCGCTCTTGTGAAGGTAGTATGGGGAGGAGCTGCTGGTGGAAACATGACGTGGGAGTTGGAGAGCAGGATGCAAGAGTCGTATCCATAGTTGTTCGGATGAGGTAAATTTTCGAGGACGAAAATATTTCAAGTGGGGGAGAGTTGTAACACCCCGATTTAATTTAATTATTTTCGTGATTAAATTTAATTGTTGTATGTAGTGTGTGTGGGTATACTTTGGTCAAGTTGGGGTTACCCTTAGGGTGGAGTAGTGCCCTTAGAATTGAGAAGGTTAAGGTGTTGGGGAGAGAGTTAGTTAGTTAATATTATTAATGGAATTATTGAGGATATTATGTTATTATGTGGTTTGGTAGAATAATAATAATAATATCTAAAAGATAATAATAATAATAATATTAGATAATAATAATATTATTGGAATAATAAGGAATTAGGGAGGAAAAACTTCAGTACGTGTTTTTGGGGAAAAGAGAAAGGAAAGACAGAGGAAGCTAGGTCAGAGAAGGAGAAGAATGTGAGAAGAAATCAAGAAACCTAAGGTAAGGGTGGGTTTTCTTTCATCTCTCAAGGGTTAGATGATGTAAGTATTAAAGTAAAAATCCTTAAGTTAGAATCCATGGGGTCTAATGTAGGTTTTAGGAATTTTTGTGATAAACTGATAAGAATTGATGAATTATTCCTGGTTGATCTGTTTGAGTGAATTGCAAATGTTAGATGTAGGTTATGTGTACCAAATCTATGAATATTTGTTGTTAAAAATCAAGTTTAGGACAGAAAAACACAGGTGAATTGCTGCTGTCATCGCAGGGTACGGACTGCAGAAATCGCAGTGCGCGCTTAGCGCGGTCGGAAGGATTTTCGCCCCTTCGAGGCAGTGAGTAGCGCGCTTAACGTGACCTGGAACAAAAACATTATTTTTATTCACTTAAAATTCATAGAAATTATCTGTGTTATATTCTATGAATGTTGTGTTGTTACTGTTGTGTGGTGAGCATGTATGGATGTGTTATGTGCATGTTGGGTGATGTTGATGTGAAATGCACGATTGAATAATGCAAAGGTGTGTAGTTGTGTATTGATGCAATGATATATGATTATATGAATGCATGTTGACTGTTAAATGATGTTAGTATGAAGATGAGTATGCTCTACATATGTATGAGTCGTTGTTGCATGTTGTCATTGTTGGTGCATGGCATGTGTATAGTCGTGGGATGGCGTGCCCGAGTGGGGTGTTATTGTCTATCCGGATTCCTTTATGGAATTGTTGTTGTTGGCATGATTGCGTGCCCTGGTGGGGTGTGGGCAATCACAGTTGTTGGTGCGATCATGAAATAGGGGTCGTACGTGACCATGAAATAGGGGTCGTGGTGTGATCATGAAATATGGATCATACTTGACCATGAAACAGGGGCCGAGAGTTCCGACGGGAACTGTGATCATGAAACAGGGATCGATTTGGTACCACATGCATTGAGTCTAGTTGAGTCTCTCTTGCATTCTCTTGTTGGTTGTGTTGCATGATAGTTGGTGTTGTTGTATATGTTTGTCTGTGCATAAGATAATATGTGTGATTCTTATTTGGATATATGCTATAGTGAGCAACTTGATGATGTATTATTTTCTATTTATATCATCTCTCTCTTTTGTTGATTTAGGAATCTCACCCCTTCTGTTTGAATGTTGCCTCTACGTGGGTAACGTGCAGATAAGCAGGAGTAGTTAGCAGTTGGAGTAGAGAAGATGATATCTTCTGGTGTGAGTTATCGAGTCGCGTCTGCTCTGAGTTTGTAACAGCGGGGGTGTCGGAACGCTAGAATATTTTAATTCTTGTTATATATTACTATTGTTTTCTTTAAGGATTTTATGTATGACCAGACATGTCTTCTTATGTTGGATTTCCGTTGTGCATACTAAGTGGAAATACTATGTTTAATTTTGATATCTCAGTAACAGTAGTGTGTGCATGTTAACTTGAATAGTAGAAGTAGCATCCTAAATCCATAAATTCTATTTTTACTCTGATAAATTACTATAAATTAAGCGTGGGGATTTGGGGTGTTACACATGACCTGGAAAGTGATTAGGAAAGTGTGAGGACCGATAGTTATGGGAAGGTCAACTTCGCCGATAACTGCTTTCCGAGATCCGTCAAAGGCTTTGACGATGACCTCAGTGCCCCTCATCGGGGATCCTTTGAATGATAGTCGCATTAAAGTGGACTTCGGTATAACGTTGATGGCTGATCCTGTGTCTACCAGTACACTGGCTAAAGCATCGTCCTGGCAGTTGACTGTGATATTGAGCGCCATGTTGTGACTTTTTCCTCCCTCTGACAAGTCCTCATCACTGAATCCTAAGTTGTTGCAGGAAATGATGTTAGAGATGATGCTATCGAACTGTCGTATTGACACATCCTGTTCCACAAAGGCCTACTCTAAGACTTTCTGTAGAGCCTCCCTGTGGGCTTCGAAACTGAGTAAAAGGGATAACACAGAGATCTTTGAAGGAGTTTGTAACAGCTAATTAACAATGTTGTATTCACTCCTTTGGATGAGCTTCAGCATCTCATCATTGTTCTTTGAAAGGTCTGGATTACTGGATTGACCGACTGGTGGATCAGGAGCTTCTGTCGAAAGTTCCTTTTCTTTGTTTGGTTCTCCAACTCCTCGGTTGAAGATTCGACCGCTTCGTGTTACTCGACTGATGTCTGCAATGTTCACGACGGAGGGTAATGGAATTTCCTTTCCATTCTCGATTATTGTTGCACCGTATTTGTAAGGGATCGCCTTAGCTGATTCATACGGTAACGGTCCTGGTAGATAAATAACTACAGGAGCCTTCTGATTTTTCTGACTGCCATAAGTAACTTCAATCAGCTCCTGGCTAGGGACTTTTGATTCGTCCAGTAGAGGGATGATGGTACAAACATTTTTGTTCTGTTGATGATCAGAGACTATGACGACGTCTTTGATTTGATCAGCGAAGTAGTCTGGCGTCCAGTTGATTGGCTCGGAACCCGGACATGGGTGAATCTCCTTTCGATCCAACTGACCTTGAATAGCTGCCCGCACAAGGTAACATCCTTGGTTATTTTCCAAAGAGACTCTACAGCGTTCATAGTTATGTGGTGGCACCTGGCCACGCCCGCTTTGGATGCAGTGTAACCTCACCGGTCAATCCCCATAGATCGAACATCCTGATTTTGACGCCGAGTGGAGTTTCCATTAAGCACACTGATTTGTTGCATGTCTTCATCCATATAGATCGGAAGCCACCAGTGGTTTGACAAGTGTTGTAAAGTTCTTTGAACAAGAGTGCACCCTTGGTTACTCTCACTGCATACTTTACAGCTCAGATAATCGTGAGAAGTGAGAAAATTGAGTTGGACTTGCCCGGCGTGTAACTCCACCAAGCTGGTATTCATCAAACAGATATCAAAGATTTGGATCATGTTGATCTGATAAGGATTTCTATCATGGTAGTCCTGGATCCACCCAAGATCCATCTGACGTTAGAGGGCCTCTTGTATGAAAGAGGATCCCTGTTTGTTTACCGAGCAAGTTAAACAGGAATTGTAATCGTGTCGTGGCAGATTATGATACTGGCTTTGCCTTGAGTGCATTGCCACCAAGTTGACATTCATTGCACGGATGTCGTGGCTCTGAATGATGTTGGAATTTGTATAGGTCATGTTGACTCCACGAACTCGATGCTCTTGGATCCACCCGAGATCCAACTGTTCCTGTAGAGTAGCTTGCACCACAGAACATCCCTGATTGTTTTTAGAGCAGATGTCACACTGGTGATAATTATGAGGTGGTACATGGCCATATCTACTCTGTCTACAATGCATCTTGACCAGGTTGGCCCTTAATTAGAGTGCATCATGAATTTGATAGCTGTCGCTAGACTCTCCCTCTATCAAATTGATTGCAGCTTTCTCGTGTTGAGGCAGTGGGTTTGTGAGAACATTCGGATTCGTATCTTTGAAAGATAAGACCCCGCTCCTAACAAGCTTTTGTACGTCAGATTTGAAACTGAGACAGTTCTCTATGTTATGCCCTGGTCCACCTTGATGGTAAGGACACGTCAGATCCGTCTTGAACCAAAAAGGCGGATTTTCTAGTACTGTAAGAGGAGACTTGGTTTGGACATGCCCCTTGACCAGTAGTAATGGAAAAAGTTCTGCGTACAACATGGGTATAGGATCAAACCCTGATGGTCGTGTTGTACGGTTGTTGTTATACCGAGGATGAGCCTGCTGAAGAGGCTGCTGTGTCCTTTGCTGATATTGCTGTTGATTCGGTTGGCTTTATGCAACCTGAGGTTGATACGTAGGGACAGGCGCAGGGTTGGTAGCAGGAGTTACAGCTGCTACTGGTTGATAACGTCGCCTTTTCTTTCCGAGAGAGATATTCCCAATATCCTGCTCTTTTTTCTTAGGGAGAGCACTACCGTATCGTTTTGTACTATTTGATGATCCAGCGTCTTTCACTAAACGTTCTTCTCAGACGGCTTCCTCAAGACGAACTCCCATGCCCACCATCTCGGTGAAGTCACTAGGCGCACTGGAAACCATTCTATCGTAGTAAAATGAGCTCAAGGTTTTTAAGAAGATTTTTGTGACCTCCTTTTCCTCAAGAGGTGGAGAAATCTGAGCGGCAATTTCACGCCATCTCTGAGCGTATTCTTTAAAGGTTTCTTTGTCCTTTTGTAACATCGATCTGAGTTGATCTCTGTCCGGCGCCATGTCCAGATTATATTTGTACTGCTGAACGAAGGCAGTGCCAAGATCTCTGAACGTGTCGATCGTAGCGCAGTTTAAACCCATGAACCATTTTAAGGCGGCACCGGTTAAACTATCCTAAAAGTAGTGAATGAGCAGATCCTGATTCTTTGTCTGAGCTGACATTCGCCGAGCGTACATCACCAAATGGCTCTGACAGCAAGAGTTACCCTTGTACTTTTCAAAGTCGGGCACTTGGAATTTGTGCGGGACTTTCACATTGGGGACCAAACAAAGGTCTGCGGCATCCTTTCCAAATAAATCATGACCGCGAAGGGCTTGCAGCTCTTTCTGCATTTCTAGGAATTGTTCTTGGAATTCATTCATTCTATCGAACATGATGTCATTTCCACCAAACGACATCTGTGTAATTTGTCCTTCCGGGACAGTGTGTACCACGGGTGGTGGTATAGTCATTATGGCTGAGACTCTCGGTGTCTCCCGAATTTTTTAACCTTCAGGAGTTACTGTCATGCCTCGGGCATCTTCGCTTTCCCAAAGTTTGTAACCTTCAGGCCCAGCGGCTCCTGCTGCGATTCCCTGATCCTCAGCGATCGGCAGAACATATCCTTCCGGGATATAGTTGAGTGGCATGTCCCAGGGACGATCTTTCGGCATTTTGTACCTAGGATCATACTTTTCCACTATGGGCGTTGATGTGATCTCTAAGATCACAGTCCTTTGTTGCTGCATCTGAGCTTCTGCTAGAGCTTGCATGTCGTTATGAAGCTTTCTCAGATCCTCTTTCATAGTGTCGATCTCTTCTCTCAACTCTCTGTTATCTTCCTTGAGATCATCCATCTTTTTCTGACGATTGGCCCGAGTATTGTACGAATGAGACAGTTTGACTCTAGAACCGAGACACAAACGTGAGATTCGTAGGTAAGAAGAATGCGTTTACGCGAGAATGATAAATGATATGCAATGATTATATTAATTGTATGTTTTTGTTTATTCAAAGTAAACTTTGACAATTAGATTGCAAATATCAAACAGTGGGGGAACCCCGTTTTATTGAATTCAAAGGATTGCGGAAATGGAAATACAGTAATTTACAAAGTGCTGAAAAAGGAAATATAAACTAATGGATCCTGAGTCCTCTTTGAGGAGAGCTCAGGTGCTGGTTCTGGTGCTTTACTTTTCTTTGATCGGGTCTCCTGGGCCGTTGTCGGGTTGTCATTCCTTTGCCAAGTGAAAGAAGCGAGCAAATTCCTTTGGTCATCCTGATTCTCTACAGCATGTTGCTCTAAAATTTCAATCAGAGCATCTTTATCTTTCAATAGTTGCTGTATTTTCCTACACTCTACATTGAGAATACGGTACTTGTTCCTCCAAGACCTCTTCTCCTGCTGAACTTTGCTGAGAGTAACCTGAAGCTTTTCCGTCTCAAACATGAAATAAAGGGAAGAGTCCCTTAATGGAAGAACTTCCTGACGAGGGTAAGGCATCCTCAACTTGAGAGCTCTAGTTTGTACCCAGTGGAGATAAGGTTCCACCGAGACACAGTCTGGTTTTCCTAGAGACTCTCGTCCTTTTCTATGATCGTGTTTCCAAGCATGCACTATTTCTTTCTTTAGTACCCAGTTATTTTCTCCTTCCTTGAAGAAAAGACCTTCCAGATAAGCATTCCTTGGGACGTGCCTCATCGGGTATCCAAATTGACGACGAACTAACATCGGGTGATAGTGGATTCCTCCCTTAGTTCCTATAAGGGGTACATTTGGGAAATTTCCACAACGGTCAATGATCCTGATTCCGTCGTAGATTCGATTGTACCAATCGATGTCAGAGTTGGTAAGAGACATGATTCTCTGCGACCAACGTAAAGTATTCTTTTGATCCCAAAATGCAGCAGAGTTGGGCAAATGGGAAGTGAACCATTTGTATAGCAGGGGTACACAACACGTGATCATTCCTCCGCTGTATAAATTCCTTAAGTGTACCGAATGATACGCATCTGCGAGTAAGGTCGGTACGGGGTTGCCAATCAGACAAATCTTAATGGCCTTGATATCTACAAAGTTATCAATGTTGGGAAAAAAAATAACCCGTAGGTGAGAAAAATGAAGATGCTCTCGAAAGAGGCCACGTTCCCTATACTGGCAAAGTACAGGGCTTTCTTTATCAAGAACTGGACTGGCAAACCTTGGATGCCACCCTTAGTGGTCATGTGAGTCCTAACTTCTAACTCGTCCAAATAAATTGCTCTTGCAATGGTTTGATCCTCTGGAATTTTTTCCAGCCCAGAAAAGGGAGCTTGATCAGTGATATGCAGGTCAGTCAGGTGAGAGTACTCCTCCAGCGTTGGTGCTAGCTGATAATTCGGGAAAGTGAAACAGTGATAAACCGGATCGTAGTACTAGAGTAGCATGGACATGATTCCTTCGATTATACGGACCCTTAATAGAGACAGTAGTCCCCCATACTTGGCTCTGAAAGCCTCGTGGTTGGTGATCATTCTCGCCAAACCTCTTAAATCCTCTAACTTTGGAACCTTGAAGGTGTACTTATGAGTTTTCCTTCTACCAAAATCCATTAGCGTAATCTCCTTTCTCTGATATTTACAATCATTGTCTTAGTTTAACTTGAAAAATAGAGACTAGAAGAGAAGATTTTTTCTGTTTTAATGTTTTTTAAATGATTGTATGAATGCAGCACAGAAAAACATAGAAAAAACATGGGGTCAAAGGGTCGGTGTCATGAAGTCAAGGCTCTACCCCCCCCCCCCCCCCAAAGGTTTATACTGGTGATTTTTTGTAGCTGTCTCTCAAAATCATTGATTCCCTTCGAGATAACATCAGCGGGCCGGGAACCGTGCTAGGTGATGTATCTTAGAGTAATCTCAGATGAGGGTAGTATCGCGTGGCAACTATTTTCGATAGCTTCCGCACTACAAAATGGCTTAAGTCTGCTAAAAACCTCAGCTTCTTAGATAACCCAGTCGACCACACTACTTTCAAAAACCAAAGTCGTATAGGTAATGTATCTGCAAAGGGAGTCTCCACTGAGTTTGATGGTCGATCGGGGACTCTTAACTAGGATTCACTCCCCGCAAGATTACCCGTATTGCCATCACCTATCTTAGGTGTATACTCAATCTTTCCACATGCAGCATCACACGCATTCCCATTAGCAGAAAAATAAACACAGATATCAATTAGGAAAAGCAGTATATATATTTATCTTAATCATCTTAGACCTCTAGTCTTATGATCCTATACAGATAACGACTCCCCAACAGAGTCGCCATTTCTGTGACACTTTGAGAATTTAAGGTTTCACCCAGAGAGATAAGAGGAACAAGATGCCCTGAGAGGCTCCACGGTGGGCGCCATTTTTCTGTAGCAAGCAATTTTTGGACGTGGTTCTTAAGCACTGTCGCTCTGGGGTACTACAGGTCGACTCATTTTTTATACTATTAAGCTGACTAAGGAAGGGAAATAGATGTCTCCAATTAACCCTGGTTGCATACTGAGTTTAAACAGCTGACTGTTGGTTTACAGATGCGGTTTAGATTGTGGGCCTCTCGCTGCTTATTTTGTTAAGAATGAAATGACAGAACTATTGGTGGGAGGTTTAAGACTGGTGCTTTTTTATTCATGTATGGAGGTATGGGATTTTGGGTTTTTTGATTAGTATGCTCGCTAAGATTTTTCAATCTTATGCCTACGTATTCCCGTTTGACGAAATAGGGAAATTAGAGCGATCGTAGTTCCTCCTATTCTATGGGAGGAAAAAGGTTGTTTTAGTGTCTTGTTCAAAGCCCAAGACGTGAAGCTAAAGGGAGTATATGTATCTTGTTCAAAGCCTAAGACGTGAAGCTGAAGGATCTATTTGTATCTTGTTCGAAGCCCAAGATGTGAAGCTAAAGGGTTTTGACTTTGTCATCTTTTAAAGAGGGGTATTTGGTCTGTTTGTCACAACTGTTGCGTGACTGGTTATAAAGGAGAATTACTTTAACTGGGATATGTGAATCCAGCAATGCCATAATTTCCTTTATGGGAATTTTTAACCTGAAGGAGAAGACTTTAACTCAGTGTCGTACCCTAAATTTTGACCCGTTTTATATGATTTCTAGTGCCACTTTATTTCGAATAAGTAAAATGGCACAATTGGTAGAAAGAGGGGTATAAGGGCTATAAGTGTGAGAGGTTGTGAGTTCAAATCCCACCTTCCTCACTTTTATTGTTTTATTTGTTTTTTCTTTATTACTAACTTTTTCTATTTTATTTTTAATATATAAAATCATAAAAATATCATTTTTTAATATTTAATTTTTAATTTTCGTATTTTTATTTAATGCATTTTTAAAAAATATGATTTTTTCATTAAAATCATTATTTTATGAAAAAATCTCAAAAAATCATAAAAATAAAAAAAAAATCAAATCTTTTTTCATTATCATTAATAAACTTTTTTTTCTCTCATTATTATTATTTAAATTAATTCTTTATTTATTTAAATTCACCAAGCCATGAATCCATCCAGATTCATGGGCTTGGGCTCTAAGAAATAAATAAAATCAGGTCAAATTAAATCTTTCCTAAATTGATAAATCACATCCAATTTTCTTGACCTAATTTTATCTATAAATAGAGCTTGATTTCCATATTATTTCTGACCCATAATTCACAGAAATATTATCTCTCAGTTGTTGCTCTTCACATCAAAGAACACCTACAAATAAACCCAAAAAACCTACATCATCAACTGAAAAAATAACTTGAAAAGAGGAAGGGGTCAAATCAAAGGGGAATGACTGAAATTGGCGAAGAAAGCGAAAACAAAAAAAAAAGTTATTTTCACCAGAGAAATCCTCCTTCCTGTAGGTTGGTCCGCCATCCCCACATAACTATTTTTTTATTGTCGAAATGTGTTATCAGTGCTTTAAAATGTATGTGTGAGTTATATTGAAATGTTGTTGTGTCGTCTTAACTTGTTATATGTGTTCGTTTTAATTTTATGTTTAAAGGGTACTAATTAAGTCATAAAAAACTATTTCTGGTAAAATTAAACTTTTTTATTATTACAAAGTAAAAAGTTATATTCAATTTTATCCACATAAAACAATAGTTTTTAAAATATATATGTGTGCACGTGACGGTACTGATCAAATAAGTTGAGATTAGGGGGTCATTTGCCAAACAAATCCATAGCCTGCATAATCAATGCGTAAGTCAAACAATCACACAAACTAAAACAGAGTTTAAATCCTAAAACTCGTATCATTGGTGTGTAGTTTCTCTCAAATCCAAACCTTTAAACTTCCAACCAAGAAATCTAAGAGCAATGCTTCTGCTCCGAATATTATGAATGAACTCTTAAGAAAAAGGGATACACATGAACAAGTTCAAACATAGTAAGAAACCAAAACCTAACCAAGTCAAAAGATTCAAAGCTCACAGCAAACATAACCAAGAATTTTAACAGTATGTTTTGAATCCAATAACTGAATAACAACACAAAACAATAAGGTTAAATCAAAAATAGAAGAGGAAGAATAGAGGATTTGAATCACCGCCGGAACTTCACCTCCGACGACCCAGGGACTGTCGACCACCGCACTCATCCGCGACCATTACCCATAGCCGCCAAAAATTAGATCGGACAAGACAACCGATAAACAACCTTCGACATCACCAGACTCGCATAGACCAATCGCGAACCACTTCCGCCCATAGCCAGCGGTGATTTCCGTATCGACTCTCCCCGTGAGCACCACCGCTCGCCCTCGAGCAGACCGCCACGACGCGTGACCGCCTTCGTCGGTCTTCTCATTGTGATGTCATCCATTCCTTTCATTTCGATCGAGTCTTGTTTTTAGCGTTTGTTAGGGGATCTGGGTTGTTCAAAGATGATGGAAGAGAAAAAATTCTGTTGGGAAAATGATGAATTTTGGGTTTGTTTCTATGTTGCAAATACTGTTTGGGATTCAAAGGGGATAACTGAGCATAAAGTTGTTGTTACTATATCGTTTCGTTTGGGTGCGGTGTTTATTTTGAATTTTTGACTCAGACTGCTAGGGACACCCCTTCCTTTACAGGCCCATTATTAATTCATTAAAACTACACCCCCTGGGTCAAATTAATTAATTAAATTGATTCCTCAATTTAATAATTAATCAGGGATTAGGTATTTTAATTAGGATTTTTTAGGATTATTAGAGGAAGTTTAATTAGGAATTTTATGGGTTATTTTGGGTTTTATATATGTAATAGTTGGGATTTTCATTTAGTTTTTTTATTTTATTTAAAATGATTTGTATTTTTAAAGAGGAATAAATTTTTGGAATAACATAGTTAGGAAGAGTTTAAATTTTATTTGGGTTTGGATTTATTTCTAGGAGAGTGTATTTAAGAGTTTGAGGGTTTATTTTGATTTTTTGGGAATTTTTTCTTAATGTTGGGTTTTATAATATAAACAATTTATTTATATTTTAAATAGGATTAATTTTTAGGATTCTTGTCTATAGTTTTTTGGGATGACATTTTGGGAGTTAAATTTATTAAAGAGTTGTATGATTTGTTACAAGGGAATTTATGTTTTTTTGGGATTTTTAAAATGGGATTGAAATATTGGTTTTGGTGATGAGAATATCAAATTAAAGCTTAATTTAATTTTTGGGATTAAATTCTTTTATTTTTGGGGAGCATGTTGAATTAAGCAATTCTCTTTTTTGAATTGGAATAATTTAGGGATTAGTTTTGCTATTTTTTAGCATAATGGCTTTTTGGAATTTATTTTTTGTACTAAATTCTATGGAACTTTAGGGATTCATTTTTTTTTTAAATATAAGGGATATAAAAGGTTTTTTTTAAGGATTTAAAACAAGGGATAAAGCTCTTTGTCCGAGAGCCTAAATAAAGAATGGGATTTAGGGATAAAGCTCTTAGGTTCCAAGAGTTAAAATATAGGCCAAAGGGATAAGGGATTAAGGGATAGAACTCTTCCTCCGAGAGTATAAATAATGGATAGGGATTTAAGGGATAGAACTCCTCGTCTAGGAGTATAAATATTAGATAAGGGATAGAACTCTTCCTCCGAGAGTATAAATAACGGATAAGGATTTAAGGAATAGAACTCCTCGTCTAGAAGTATAAATATTGGATAAGGGATAGAACTCCTCGTCTAGGAGTATAAATATTGGATAAGGGATAGAACTCCTTGTCTAGGAGTATAAATAATAGATTAAGGGATAGAACTCCTTATCTAGGAGTATAAACAATAGATTTGAGGATAAAACTCTTTATCCAAGAGTATAAACAGTGGATTGGGATTGGGATTAGGGTTAGGAATAGGATTAGGGGGTAGGAATAGGGGAGGTGAACTACGGTTACTCTGATCCTTCAAATTTGGAGGTACGTAGGCATAGGGTTGTAAACCCTAGCGAGTATAATTAATAAAAAACTTAGGTTTCTTTTGTAAATAAATCATTTAGATAAACAAACAAGCATACCCTAAAATCTAAGGAGGATTCCATTGAGTACAATGGAGGTGAGGGGTGCCTAACACCTTCCCCTCACCTAACCGATTCTCGAACCTTAGGAATCTCTGCCCTTAGGATTAGGATTTTAGGTTTATCATTTATTTTCCTAAAAAAAATATGATGGCGACTCGAATATTTATAGCCGGCCGCGACAGCTGGCGACTCTGCTGGGGAAGTCCTCCCTAAAGAGAGTCCCTCCTAACTTTAGGCTTTAGGGTTTTGTTTGTTTGTCTTGGGTGTTTATGGTTTTTTTGTTTTTTTATTATTCTCAGGTTTTATTTTATATATTTGCTTATTTATTATATTTGACCCTTTTGTTTAATTTTGTCATCATGCATTGGATTGGGGCATATGATGTGTGAAGCTAAAACCCAAGCTTGGAGTATAACCCTAGATTAGGACGTGGAACGAAAATGTTTTTGGGGGGATGTGACATCCCCAACAATTCGTTGATGCCACACTCAGAATAGATCCTTCCAAAGGTGTCCTCGTGGAAGGGCTAGCCCCTAACGTAGAGGATGATTTGGATGTGGTCCGAGACTCTGAGAACTTTTAGCCTACCCCTTGCCAACTCATGGAGACCCTATGTATTCAACCCTCAAGGGCTGTTATTAGGGTCCTACCCAGATGAGACTTATCCCGAAGGATTACCATAGGAAGGCTTGCTCCTTCTCATGGTAAAACAAGGGTATAGTTTGTACATTATAGGGTTGTTATGTTGTCCAAACTTTATATCCTACATGTGAGGGGATTGGGTAGACGAAACATAGACCTAACCTATCATAGGGAGCCTACCTAGTTAGGGTCATGCTTGCATCTCGCCTTACCCTAACCCAAATAAAAACAAAAAACAGAGTGTCCATGTCATCATGCATTTAAAAACATTTTTTTGCATATATGCATTTTTGTGGGGAATTTCAAGATGTGTTGTAGGAATATTGGAAAGAGGGATTCAAGCGAAAGGGCTACCCTACGCATTAGAGTGCTAAGTGTTGATTTACAAAGTCTCAAAGACCTTTGAGACTTAATGCCAAATCTGCCAAAGGATGTTTACACACAAGTATGGAAGGATCCTCGATCTCTTAGGGATCCCTATGAAGGTAGGGGCTGTAATTGCTTTTGCGCAATCTTAGGATCCTCCTCTATGGGAATTCTTCCTCAAGGATTTTCAACTAGCTCTTATGCTGGAACAATTGGGACTACTTGGATTTACAAGGAGAGGGAAAAAGCTTACAAGGGGCATGGGGGCAAAAGAAAAAGAGAAGGGAAAAAATAAGGAAAAAGAAAAAAGGAATTAAAAAAAAGGAAAAAGGAAAGAAAAACAGAAAAGGGGAAAAGGGTCAAGCCTAAAGACTTAGTTGTGCCTGTTGAGGATCTATTATCTCACCATAAAGAGACTAGGGAAGTGCAAGGGTTCAAGAAAGGATACTTGGAGGAGTTTAAAGCTCATTTGAAGAAGGCATTGGGGGCATCTATGTAGTTTACACCTTCTTAAGTTCAGGATTTTCCATTTTTGGGATTGTTATGGGTTATTCCCGAGGAATTATTGTTATAAGTTTGGAAGTCATTTTGGATTTGGGATTGGCTAACGGATTTGTATTTTATATTCTATGTGTATGGGTTTCATCCTTTGGATATATTCATCTCTAACTACAATGGATTTTGGAATTCCCCCCAAATAAATTTTAAAAATTATTTAGCATACATCATGCATATTCATGCATTCATCATCAACATGCATTCAAAATAAGGAAAAAGGAATAAAAAAATCATTTTATTTTACAAACTTTGTCTCAGAGTCGTTGAGCATAACAACCTGACTTCCCGACCTCGCACTTGAGCGTACCAAAGGAAAGCTATGGATCAGTTGGAAAAGGATTTGGTCACTTTGAAAGGAGAAATGGATACCGTTAAGGAGAACGTGGAAGGTATGAAAGGCCAGATTGATCAACTGACACTTGCCATCCAGAGTTTGATAGCCATAGGAACCAGGTCAAGTCCTCAAAGGAAGGTTCCTACTCCTTACCTCCATGTTGAAGACAATAGCCCTCTACTAGGGTTTGTCCATGATCTAGAACGCGAGCAAAAAACTGTTAACCAACCTCTCGAGGGAACTGTCTCTCCACATATTTCCAATGGGGCACCTCGTACTACTTACAGACCTACTCCATGTGAGAACTATGCATACGAGGGTGAAAATCCGAGACAAGTGGCCCTCGAAAATAAAGGAACCATTGTTAGTGAAAGGAGAGGGATTGATGATAAGTACAAAGCACTTAAGGAAAGGTTAAAGGTCATTGAGGGATTCGATATTTTTGGAATGGATGCTTTAGAAATATGTCTGGTACCCGATGTGGTCATACCTCCCAAGTTTAAGGCACCTGACTTTGTGAAGTACAAGGGCGTTAGTTGTCCTAAGAATCACCTCAGGATGTTTGTTCGAAAAATGGGTGCCCATGCTACTAATAAGAAGCTGATGATGCACTCTTTCCAAGACAGCCTCAGTGGGGCATCCTTGGATTGGTACATGCAATTGGAGAGGATTCACATTAAGACTTAGGAAGACCTTGCAAGCTCCTTTCTGAAGCAATACCAATACAACGTGTACATGGCTCCTAACCGCACGCATTTGCAGAACATGTCTCAAAGAGGGAATGAGTCCTTCAAAGAATATGCCCAAAGATGGAGGGAACTAGCTTCTCGTGTGCAACCTCCGTTATTGGAAAGTGAACTTGTGGATATGTTTATGGATACCCTACAAGGAACATACTACAAAAGGATGATTGGGGCAGTCTCAATAGGATTTACTGACTTGGTTATCATTGGAGAAAGGATTGAGAACGGTTTAAAGACAGGAAAGATTGGGCAGTCATCCTCCGATCAACATAATAATAAAAGGTATTCCGGAAATCATGATGTCAGTGTTGTAGACCCTGAAGGTCCAAATCTGGGAGATAGTGCATTACTGGGGCACACTGGGGCAACAGTCAACGCCATGGAAGGGATGGGGGATGAATTCCTTATTAATAAGGGAGACATAACAAACTGGGGAAAACAATGGGAGTCACCTGAGGAGAAGGATGTGTTTGGGTTGGGTTACAAACCAGCTAATGAAGGATTGGAAGGCAATTTCCATGGTGTGGGATTTGGAATTTGGGATCATGTGGCCTTAATGGAAGAGGAAGAAAGGAATGCCTAATTTCGACAATTGGAGAACCATCGGGATTTCTGAGATGATTTTTGTGTCGAAGTAATTTACTTTTTCCTTAAAATAATAATAAGTCCCTTGCTATGCCCAAGGCAAGTGGACAAAGCTTTGTAGGGCCACCTTTTATTTTATTGGATTATTTCTATCAATAAAATTGCATTTTGTTTTCAATCAAGATCTTTTTTTCTTTCATTTTCTGTTTATTCAAAATGGCAATATACCTTCTTTCAATATTTTCATTTCTAGCACTTCATTCCAAAAGGGATAAAAAAAATCTTCTTCCCTATGCAAATTCAAAAATGAACCTATTAAAAATGACACCGCTATAATTTCGAATGACTTCGAATTACCGATTAACCAAGCGGAAGAGGGTGATGAGGACGAGTGTGAGCTTCCCAAAGAGTTAGCCAGATTGTTGAGGCAAGAGGACAAGGAAATAGAACCTCATCAGGAACCAGTGGATGTGATCAATCTGGGAACTGAGGAAGATAGGAAAGAGATCAAAGTCATGCTTCTCCAGATAAGGATATAAAGGAAAGACTGATCGAGCTATTGCAAGGATACTCCGACGTGTTTGCAGGGTCATACCAAGATACGCCATGACTTGATACAAGAATCGTCAAGCACAAAACACTACTCAAACTAGAATACACGCAAATCAAGCAAAAGCTGAGGAAGACTAGATCAGATATGATCCTCCAGATCAGGGAAGAAGTCAAGAAGCAATTCGACTTTTTGTCACAAGGTAACGTCTGTTGGGTTAAAGAACGTAGGAGTAACTTATCAAAGGACTATGGTAATATGGGGAATAAGGAGATAGAGGTTCATATGGATGATACGATTACCAAGTCACAAAAGGAAGAAGATCGCATAACTAACTTGTAAAAGTTGTTGGATCAGTTAAGGAAATTCAAGTTACGACTAAAGCCCACAAGGTGTACCTATGGAATCAGATCTGGAAAATATCAGGGTCCATGGTCAGTCAAAAGGGAATAAAGGACAAAATGAAAGCCACCTATATGGGTTCTACCAGTCCCAAGGAGACCACTCATAATGTACTTAACAATACTTGAGAATTCAATGGGTTGTATACTAGGGAAATATGACGTATCAGGGAGAATAGCTAGGGGACATATGTTATTAACTGAATGTGACATCCAATACGTCACTCCAAAAGCTATTAAAGGAAGTACATCTCGTTCATAAACCAGTGAACGACTATCAAACTCTGGCAGATGGACTTCCCGGACAAGGGTGTCGTGATTATAAAGGATTGTGAAACTCCAGACTCCTATGAAGGACCTGGACCTAGATCTCGATGGAAACTTCTATTTGCGTAAGGATATGGGCTTCAAAGAGGGGCTATCAATTGGGGTGAAAATTCATCATCTAGGATCTTAAAGGAAGCTAAACTGGATAAGGCAGAATGGGTGCAAACTAGGCTCGATCAGCTAAACCTCGTATAAGGGAAACTTGTGGTTGTGGGCCGTTATATCCACAGGGAATTAAGAGAGCGTTTGACAAAGAAATTCGTCCTCACCTACGCGAAGAGGGAGACTTGGGGTTAAGGAAAATATTACCCATCCATAAAGACCACCACGTCAAATGGACCACACCCTATGAAGGGCCATATGTCGTGAAGAGTGCCTCCTCTGGCGGAGCACTAATATTAACAACTGTGGATGGAGCGGATTTACCGCGACCGGTGAACTCCGATTCGGTAAAAAATGCTATGCCTAGAAAAAGAGGATAAAAGCCCGCTAAGTTGAAAACCCTAAAGGGCGACTTAGGCCAAAATTAGGGCGTCCCGGTGGATTGAAAACTCGAAAGAGCAATCCAGGCAAAAGTTAGGGACTTGGATAAAAATGATACCCGACAAGTCGAAAACCCTAAAGGGCGGCTTAGTCGAAAAATGGTATATCATCCCGGTGGACTAAGACTCTAAAAAGAGCGGTCCAGGAAAAAGTTAGGGATATCCAAAAGGCATATGACTGAAAACACTCAAGTCACCCCGTAACAGGAATTCAGAAGGGAACGATCATTCCAGCCGTCATCTTCAGAAGCAAAGTGTCATGATCTTGGAGTCTTAGGGATATTAGCTGGTGTTAAATTTAATAGGAACATAAATAAATTTGTTTTCTTATTGCCATTTTACATTTGTCTAGATTTACAGTAATATCTCCTTATGAGAATTACCCTCCTTACTTATCATTGCCCATTTTCGGGCCAATTCTAAATAAAATTTGTTTTTTAAATATATTTCTTTGCCTCCTAAATCATTCCGCTTGATTACAAGGTGTCGATTAATTTTGAAATAATGCATTGAAATATCGGGTATAAATAAAAGCTTTAAAAAGGGAAAATGGATTTTTACTTCGGTTTTTGGAATCATCAAAGGGATCATATTCTTCCAAAGCAGGATATAGGGTCTATGCACTGACAGGAATATACGTTACAATCTAACCAACATGGGAGGTTCTTTAACGGCATGTTAAACAGGAATCAAGGATATCATGGCTTACTACAATTATCAAAGTTTCAAGGGTCAAGGAGTCAGGACGTTATGACAAAGATATACATTGCATATCATAAAAGAGACGTTAGCCCAAATAATGCATCATACATTAGAGCATGCATGCATGCACTCATGTACGCAAACATGCATACATGCATAGGGTTCATAATCACCATTAAGGATTTAATTCTCGTCTATATCACAAAAACAACACTTCAGTAAAGGATTTTTCAGGATTATCATCTATTAGTGAGTAGGTCTTCACCTTTCACTTAAGCAATTTATCTCACTCACAGAGGGTGCGACATCAAACATATCAGGGTTATTATTAGGATATGTACTAAAGGATTGTCTCAAGAGGGTTTATTAAAAAGGGGTTTTACCGGATTCTATCTAACAGACATGGGATTCATAAAAAGGGTTTCATCAAGGATTTATAAAAAAGGTTTCACTAGAATCTCCTATCCAAGGGTTCCTCGAGGGATTTGTCGAGAGGTATTTCTTTAAGGATTCTATTGAGGGATTTTTCATCAGGAGCATTATCTAAGGGTTTATCAAGGGTTGTTAAAAGATTTTAAAGGGATTTTATCGAAAGGGTTCTATCATCAAGGATTCATCAAACGAATTTCACCAGGATTTTTCTATCAAAAGGGGTTTTACCGAGGAATTTATCAAAAGGTTTTTGCCGGAATTTTCTCTCAAAAAGGGTCTACCTGGATTTTACCAAGGGTTTCTATCAGAAATTTACCAAAGGACTCTCTCAAAATATTTTCAAGGGGTTCTACTAAATTTTATCAAAGGGGTTCTATTGGATTCTTATCCAAAGTATTTATCAAGGGGATCTATCGGATCATCATCCAAGGGATTTACCAAGGGGTTCTATCGGATTTTTATCAAAGGGTTTTACCAAGGGGAGTTCACTAAGGGATTTTATCAGGGGATTCCATCAAGGGATTTTTATTCAAGTATTAGTATTAAGGGGTTCCACCGGGTTTTACAACCTCAACAAGGTCTATTGGGGGTTCCATCGAGAAGCGTTACAGGGGTTCTGTCAAATTCAGGATTTCATCAGGGGTTCTATAAGGGTTTACTACTAAGAAATTGGAAGATTGTCATAATCTTACTTAACTTCCGTACTCAGGGATATTACATGGGGATATTAGGACATTAGCGGAGCACCATAATTGGTTCCACACTTGTCGGACTCCGTGGCCAAAATTTGGGTCCTTCTTGTATTTAATCGTCTCCTCTGCAAAAGAGGAAGACTCATCAACATCCTCTTTCTGATTCGAAGACGATTAAATAGGGGCAGCTGTCGTACCCTAAATTTTGACCCGTTTTATATGATTTCTAGTGCCACTTTATTTCGAATAAGTAAAATGGCACAATTGGTAGAAAGAGGGGTATAAGGGCTATAAGCGTGAGAGGTTGTGAGTTCAAATCCCACCTTCCTCACTTTTATTGTTTTATTTGTTTTTTCTTTATTACTAACTTTTTCTATTTTATTTTTAATATATAAAATCATAAAAATATCATTTTTTAATATTTAATTTTTAATTTTCGTATTTTTATTTAATGCATTTTTAAAAAATATGATTTTTTCATTAAAATCATTATTTTATGAAAAAATCTCAAAAAATCATAAAAATAAAAAAAAAATCAAATCTTTTTTCATTATCATTAATAAACTTTTTTTTCTCTAATTATTATTATTTAAATTAATTATTTATTTATTTAAATTCACCAAGCCATGAATCCATCCAGATTCATGGGCTTGGGCTCTAAGAAATAAATAAAATCAGGTCAAATTAAATCTTTCCTAAATTGATAAATCACATCCGATTTTCTTGACCTAATTTTATCTATAAATAGAGCTTGATTTCCATATTATTTCTGACCCATAATTCACAGAAATATTATCTCTCAGTTGTTGCTCTTCACATCGAAGAACACCAACAAATAAACCCTAAAAACCTCCATCATCAACTGAAAAAATAACTTGAAAAGAGGAAGGGGTTAAATCAAAGGGGAAGGACTGAAATTGGCGAAGAAAGCGTAAACAGAAAAAAAAGTTATTTTCACCAGGGAAATCCTCGTTCCTGTAGGTTGGTCCGCCATCCCCACATAACTATTTTTTTTTATTGTCGTAATGTGTTATCAGTGCTTTAAATTGTATGTGTAAGGTATATTAAAATGATGTTGTGTGGTCTTAACATGTTATCTATGTTCGTTGTAATTCTATGTTTAAAGGGTACTAATTAAGTCATAAAAAACTATTTCTGGTAAAATTAAACGTTTTTATTATTACAAAGTAAAAAGTTATATTCAATTTTATCCACATAAAACAATAGTTTTTAGAATATATATGTGTGCACGTGACGGTACTGATCAAATAAGTTGAGAGTAGGGGGTCATTTGCCAAACAAATCCATAGCCTGCATAATCAATGCGTAAGTCAAACAATCACACAAACTAAAACAGAGTTTAAATCCTAAAACTCGTTTCATTGGTGTGTAGTTTCTCTCAAATCCAAACCTTTAAACTTCCAACCAAAAAATCTAAGAGCAATGCTTCTGCTCCGAATATTATGAACGAACTCTTATGAAAAAGGGATACACATGAACAAATTCAAACATAGTATGAAACCAAAACCCAACCAAGTCAAAAGATTCAAAGCTCACAGCAAACATAACCAAGAATTTTAACAGTATGTTTTGAATCCAATAACTGAATAACAACGCAAAACAATAAGGTTAAATCAAAAATAGAAGAGGAAGAATAGAGGATTTGAATCACCGCCGGAACTTCACCTCCGACGACCCAGGGACTGCCGGCCACCGCACTCATCTGCGACCATTACCCATAGCCGCCGAAAATCAGATTGGACAAGACAACCGATAAACAACCTTCGACATCACCGGACTCGCATAGACCAATCGCGAACCACTTCCGCCCATAGCCGCCGATTATTTGCTCGTCGACTCTCCCCGTGAGCACCACCGCTCGCCCTCGAGCAGACCGCCATGACACGTGACCGCCTTCGTCGGTCTTCTCATCGGGATGTCGTCCATTCCTTTCATTTCGATCGAGTCTTGTTTTTAGCGTTTGTTAGGGGATCTGGGTTGTTCAAAGATGATGGAAGAGGAAAAATTCTTTTGGGAAAATGATGAATTTTGGATTTGTTTCTATGTTGCAAATACTGTTTGGGATTCAAAGGGGATAACTGAGCATAGAGTTGTTGTTGCTATATCATTTCGTTTGGGTGAGGAGTTTATTCTGAATTTTTGACTCAGACTGCTAGGGACACCCCTTCCTTTACAGGCCCATTACTAATTCATTAAAACTACACCCCCTGGGTCAAATTAATTAATTAAATTGATTCCTCAATTTAATAATTAATCAGGGATTAGGTATTTTAATTAGGATTTTTTGGGATTATTAGAGGAAGTTTAATTAGGAATTTTATGGGTTATTTTGGGTTTTATATATGTAATAGTTGGGATTTTCATTTAGTTTTTTTTATTTTATTTAAAATGATTTGTATTTTTAAATAGGAATAAATTTTTGGAATAACATAGTTAGGAAGAGTTTAAATTTTATTTGGGTTTAGATTTATTTCTAGGAGAGTGTATTTAAGAGTTTGAGGGTTTATTTTGGATTTTTTGGGAATTTTTTCTTAATGTTGGGTTTTATAATATAAATAATTTATTTATATTTTAAATAGGATTAATTTTTAGGATTCTTGTCTATAGTTTTTTGGGATGACATTTTGGGAGTTGAATTTATTAAAGAGTTGTATGATTTGTTACAAGGGAATTTATGTTTTTTTGGGATTTTTAAAATGGGATTGAAATATTGTTTAGGGGATGAGAATATCAAATTAAAGCTTAATTTAATTTTTGGGATTAAATTCTTTTATTTTTGGGGAGCATGTTGAATTAAGCAATTCTCTTTTTTGAATTGGAATAATTTAGGGATTAGTTTTGCTATTTTTTAGCATAATGGCTTTTTGGAATTTATTTTTTGTACTAAATTCTATGGAACTTTAGGGATTCATTTTTTTTTTAAAATATAAGGGATATAAAAGGTTTTTTCTAAGGATTTAAAACAAGGGATAAAGCTCTTTGTCCGAGAGCCTAAATAAAGGATGGGATTTAGGGATAAAGCTCTTAGGTTCCAAGAGTTAAAATATAGGCCAAAGGGATAAGGGATTAAGGGATAGAACTCTTCCTCGAAGAGTATAAATAATGGATAGGGATTTAAGGGATAGAACTCCTCGTCTAGGAGTATAAATATTGGATAAGGGATAAAACTCTTCCTCCGAGAGTATAAATAATGGATAGGGATTTAAGGGATATAACTCCTCGTCTAGGAGTATAAACATTGGAGAAGGGATAGAACTCCTCGTCTAGGAGTATTAATATTGGATAAGGGATAGAACTCCTTGTCTAGGAGTATAAATAACAGATTAAGGGATAGAACTCCTTATCTAGGAGTATAAATAATAGATTTGAGGATAAAACTCTTTATCCAAGAGTATAAACAGTGGATTAGGATTGAGATTAGGGTTACGAATAGGATTAGGGGGTAGGAATAGGGGAGGTGAACTATGGTTACTCTGATCCTTCAAATTTGGAGGTACGTAGGCATAGGGTTGTAAACCCTAGCGAGTATAATTAATAAAAACTTAGGTTTCTTTTATAAATAAATTATTTAGACAAATAAACAAGCATACCCTAAAATCTAAGGAGGATCCCATTGAGTACAATGGAGGTGAGGGTGCCTAACACCTTCCCCTCACCTAACCGACTCCCGAACCTTAGGAATCTCTGCCCTTAGGATTAGGATTTTAGGTTTATCATTTATTTTCCTAAAAATAAATATGATGGCGACTCGGTATTTTTAGCCGACCGCGACACTCAGTTTAGAGCAATGCCATCTTTCCTTAGGAATTTCTCATGCTAAAAGAGGGACAGTGGCGTGGATTTAAATAATCTAGAGGCTTGCCGCTTAAAGCAATTAGATGGGGGAAAAAGGAGTTGTTGATGTTTGTATGCTATGAACAAGGCACAACTTTGATGCTAAAAGGTTTATTGACTCAACCGGGGTTTTCCTTATACAAAGCCTAAGAGGAGGCTATTGACCCAACAAGAGGGTGTTTTTTATATGTCTCATACGAAGCCCGAGATAGAGGCTAAAGGGTTTTGACTCAACAAGAGAGTCTGGAACAGATGATTGACTCAACAAGAGAGTCTGGAGGTTGTTTGACTCAATGAGAAAGTCTTTTATACTCAACAAGAGAGTGTTTTCTATCTCGTACGAAGCCCGAGATGGAGGCTGAAAGTGGTTTGACTCAACAAGAGAGCCTTTTATACTCAACAAGAGAGTGATTTATATCTCATACGAAGCCCGAGTGGAGGCTAAAGGTGATTGACTCAACAAGAGAGTCTTTTATACTCAACAAGAGAGTGATTTGTATCTCGTACGAAGCCCGAGATGGAGGCTGAAAGTGATTGACTCAACAAGAGAGTCTTTTTTACTCAAAAAGAGAATTTTTATGTGTGTCTTGTACGAAACCCAAGACGGAGGCTAAAGGGAGATTGACTCAACAAGAGAGTCTTTTATACTCAACAAGAGAGTGTTTCATACTCAACAAGAGAGTATTTTCTATCTCGTACGAAGCCCGAGATGGAGGCTAAAAAGGGGTTTGACTCAATAAGAGAGTCTTTTATACTCAACAAGAAAGTGATTTGTATCTCGCACGAAGCCCGAGATGGAGGCTAAAAGTGTTGGACTCAACAAGAGAGTCTGAAAAGGTTAGCTCTGCTGGAGAGAATCATTTGTACAAAGCCCAAGAGGAGGCTATGACTATTTCAGTTGAGTGACAAGTCCAGTGTGTTGGATAACAGAGAAAATCAGTTCTTATAAAGAGACTGATTAAAGGTAAGGCTATACTTTGGTACTGATCGTAAGATCGGTTTTATTTCCTGTTCTTTAAGGAAATGGGAAATCCAAAGGGTATTGAAACTATCCAAGTCTACTGGTGTTTTGAGAAATCGATTCTCAGATAAGTGAATGATCTTTGTATGATGCCCAAGAGAAGGCTGGTATGTTAAGAGATGAAGGTTAACCCATTAACTGGTCTGATACTTGACTCAGAAAGACAGCTCTAGCAAATTGATGACTAGGTTCTGTTCCTATACCTATAGAGGTCTCTGGGTCCTTGTACTAAGCCCAAGAGAAGGCATGAGAGCTTTTAAGAAGTCGAAGGGTCCTTGTACAACGCCCAAGAGGAGGCGGGGATGCTTTTAAGAAACATGTGGGTCCCAAAATCCCGAGAAGTTCAAGATATGCCATTCACTGAGAATAGATCAAGCCAGGAAAGTTCAAGAATTTGGAAGAAACTCAAGAGATGCCATTCACAGAGAAAAGATCATCTCTGGGGAGTTAGAGTTTCTTTGACAATGTCTAAGGGTGACAGTCTGAGAAAGGGTTCACGGAGAATGCTGCCTTTCACGTCTCCATATTGTTTAACCCCAAGAGGAGGGAAGACTGTGTCTGGTAATCCTATGGGTATCTAGTTTTGATTGTATTTAAGAGTGACCAACAGGGCTTTACCTAGTGCTAGACGTAGTTGCTGGGGAAAACTCTAAATAGCTATACTAGTATTACACAGTTGATATTTGACAAGTATATAAAAGTTTGTGAAAGAAGACTTACAGTGAACAGCCCCACAATACAGTTATATATAGATGAAAGCGGATAAAGAAAGCGGGTAAACACTTACTCGGTTGTAGAGCTTCCATGCTGTTTAGTCAGTTGTTCAACAAAGAAAGCTTTGATAACAATATTATATTCAAAATTAAAGGAGAAAGTGCTTTGAAAAGATTGTTGGGGCTTATAGCTCAAGGAGAGGCCCAAGGTTTTATCAGTGATTGCACTGTTGTTTTGAAATTGTACAGGGACTTATACAAGTGTCTGAGGCCCAAAAAAGTTTTCTGTACAAAGGGATAGGTCTTACACTATCTCAAGAGGCCCAAAGGTTTATTTTTATACAAGTGGTGGGGCTTACAACTCAAGGAGAGGCCGAAGGTTTGATTTTGAATTGGCGATCGCGCCGAGATTTTCCTTTAACGCAGAGGGACTTATACAATATCTGAGGCCCAAAAAGGTTTTGGTTAAAAGGGGATTGGGTCTTACACTCTATTAGAGGCCCAATGATTTTGAATGGGTCTTATAGCTCGAGGAGAGGCCCAGATGATTTATTTTAAACGGGCGATGACCGCGTCGAACTTTTGAAATACAACGGGACTTATACAACATTTGAGGCCCAAAAAAGGTTTGTATTTACAAAGGATTGAGTCTTACACTCTATTAGAGGCCCATGATTGTTTGAAAATGATTTGTGAGGGTGAAAATCAAAGAACCCTAATTTTGTTTTCCTTTAAAAGTAAATATTTAAAGAAAATCAAATAAAATGATAAAATACCAAATAAGTTTGAATAAACCATTTGTGATTTTTGTTTAAGGTTTGAAAAATGAGGTTTTAACCACAAGATGATTTAGACCTCATTTGGTTTTGATTTTCAAAGTAAATATCCACTTTTAAATGTTTTAAAAATAATTAAAAATGAATTTATTCCCAAAAATACTAATTATATTAAATAAATAATATAAATCTAATTTTTTTGTGGAATAAAATATTTCAACATTTTTGTGATTTTTTGCAAAAAGAACCAATAAAAAATAATTAAAATTGAGGGAGTTATTAATTTTTTAAATCATTAAAAATAATAATAAAAATAATAAAATATGAAAAAAGTGGTATAAAAGAGGATCTGGGGCGAGGGAGATTCGAACCCCAGACCTCTTGTGTATAGGGCGCGCGCCTTACCACTGGGGTGGTGATACATCCATTAATTGAAACACAACCACAAATATACAAGGCTTGCCTTGTTTTTGGCCTGGCCCAAGGCAAGGCAAGGCAAGATTTTGGTTGAAAACGTGAAGGCCATAACTTTCTCATTTCTCCATGGATTGAGACAAAATTTAGGTCTATCCTGCCTAGAATTTCACAAGGAATCCAATGGTGGTGGTGTTTTTTTTCAAATCACGCTCCCATTGAAAAACCCGATAGTGGTTTTGAAATAGGCCATGATTTGCATTTTTTGTGCCATCTCTTGGTACAAGCATGAATTACATGATAAATTGGTGCAAACACAACACATATAACATGTATAAGAGATGCATGATCAGTGGACATCAAAAGAAAGCATGATTCAAAGAATCCAAGTTGTGATGCTTACCTCTTTTTGGAGCTTTTGTGCAATCTGCCAAGCCTCTTGTTCCATAAATGTTTTGATGCTTTGGACACCCTCAAATGATCCCTTAGAAGCTTTTAGAGTGGTTGGAACCAGCTGGAAACCTCAGGAATGGAAATTGGCCCTTTCTTGCAAAATGGGCAAAAATGACCAAAATAGCAACTCTCTCAAATGATGTTCCAGATGTGTGGAACCATTTGGGACAGTTCAAGGATGATATTTGGAGTGTGTTTGAGGTTTTATCAGGTTTGGAAAGTGGCTGAATCAAGACATGGCTTGAAAAATGCACAAAAGTCCTATTTTGAGGTTTTGAGAGGTGACTTTGTGATTTTGGTATTACAGGTCACTTGTGAGAGTTTGGATAGCTTAGATATGACATATTAGATGTGTTTGGATCATAAGTTGTGGTGGAATTGCTCTCTAACTCAAAAACTCAGAGTTACCTTGCTAAAGAAGGTATTTTTGCCTAGAGAAAGAGATTTTGAGGAAAGCAAGTGTTGTAGTGCTTTGGTGTACTCAAGCAGAACACAATTGAGCTCTATTTATAGTAGAGCAAGTTTGTTTTGGCTGCAATAGTGAATGTCAACTGCAGTAGAGGTTTGGCCAATGTTGAGCAATGAGAATCCAAGTCTCCTCTAGCCATTGACTAGAGGTTAGGGCACAGGCTGCTGGTTCCCTTGGTCTTGGATAAGTCTTGACTGAATTCAGTTGGGAATGTCTCAGTCCATGCCACCTTGGTGCATCCATTAAATGCTCCAATTCAAAATTGGAGTCTTGTCCCTCTTTTAGGCATTTCTAGGTTTGGCATGCTACTTTTGGTTCCAAAGACTTGGGAGGCTTGGGATCAGAGTTGGTTCCTCCTTAGTCCCCCCTTGAGGTGTTCAGATGGATATGTAGCGTGAATTTTTGGACGTGGTTGCGAAGCACTTATTACTTTTGGGGTACTACAGTTCGATTCATTTTTTATCCTATTGAAGCTGATGAAGGAAGGGAAATAGATGTCTCCAATTAACCCTGCTTGCATACTGAGTTTAAAGAGATGACTGTTGGTTTATAGATGTTATTGAGATTGTGTGCTTCTCTTAAGTTATTTTGTTAAAATAGTGCCTGGGCGATTGGTGGGAATTTAAGACTGATGCTTTTCATTTGATATGTGAAGGTATGGGATTTTGGGTTTTTGATTAGTGTGCTCGCTAAGATTTTTCTTGCAATCTTTTGCCTACGTATTCCCGTTTACCGAAACAGGGAAATCAGAGCGATCGTAGTTCCTCCTATTCTATGGGAGGAAATGGTGTTTTGGTGTCTTGTTCAAAGCCCAAGACGTGAAGCTAAAGGTGGTTTGTATCTTGTTTAAAGCCCAAGATGTGAAGCTAAAGGTGGTTGTCTTTAGAGAGAATTTGTCATCTCTAAAGGGAGTCTGTTTGTCACGACTGTTGGGTGACTGACTATAAAGGAGGATTACTTTAGTCAGGATATGTGAATCCTAGCAATGCCATAATTTCCTTTATAGGTGGTTTTAACCCGAAGGAGAAGACTTTAACTCAGTGTAGAGCAATGCCATCTTTCCTTAGGAATTTCTCATGCTAAAAGAGGGACAGTGGCGTGGATGTAAATAATCCAGAGGCTTGCCGCTTACAGTGATTAGATGAAAGGAGTTGTTGATGTTTGTATTCTGTGAACAAGGCACAGTTTTGATGCTAAAAGGTTGATTGACTCAACCGGGGTTTTTCTTATACAAAGCCTAAGAGGAGGCTATTGGCCCAACAAGAGGGTGTTTTTATGTGTCTCGTATGAAGCCCGAGAGAGGGGCTAAAAGGGTTGACTCAACAAGAGAGTGCTTTTAGATATGTCTTGTACGAAGCCCAAGACGGAGGCTAAAGGTTGACTAAACAAGAGAGTCTTTTATACTCAACAAGAGAGTGTTTTGTATTTCGTACGAAGCCCGAGATGGAGGCTAAAAGAGAGATTGACTCAACAAGAGAGTCTTTTTGTATCTCGTACGAAGCCCGAGATGGAGGCTGAAAATGTTTGACTCAACAAGAGAGTCTTTTATACTCAACAAGAAAGTGTTTTTGTATCTCGTACGAGCCCGAGATGGAGGCTAAAAGGATTATTGACTCAACAAGAAAGTCTTTTTTGTATCTCGTACGAAGCCCGAGATAGAGGCTAAAAGGATTGCTGTTTCACTTGAGTGACAGGTCCAGTACGTTGGTTAAAAGAGAAAATCAGTTCTTATAAAGAGACTGATTAAAAGTAAGGCTATGCTTTGGGATTGATCAGAGGATCAGGGTTATTTCCTGTTCTTTAAGGAAATGGGGAATCCAGAGGGTATTGGAGACTGTCCGAGTCTACAGGTGTTTTCCCTATTTTTGAAAGGGGCTTGAGAATGCCTTCGAGACTCAAGGAAGTTAGACTGTCCAAGCCTAGAGTTTTGTCTTTTGTACTATGCTTTAGAGAAACAGTGGTAGTACGTTCACAGTAGAATGATCTAGACTCTTTGAAAGAGTGTTCTATTAAGATGACTAATTTCTGTTCCTATACCTCTAGGAGGTCGTCGGGACAATTTGTACGAAGCCCAAGAGGAGGCTGGAAACTTTTAAGAAGCCGAGGGACAATTTGTAGGAAGCCCAAGAGGAGGCTCTCTTCCCGAAGGAAGAATCCTTATACGAAGCCTAAGAGGAGGCTGTGAATACATCTAAGAAGCCGTAGGGTCCTTGTACAATGCCCAAGAGGAGGCGGGGATGCTTTTAGGAAGCCTGCGGGTCCCCAAACCCCGAGAAGTTCAAGACATGCCATTCGCCGAGAATGGATCAAGCCAGGAAAGTTCGAGAATTTGGAAGAAACTCAAGAGATGCCATTCATGGAGAAAAGATCATCTCTGGGGAGTAGAGTTTCTTTGACAACTTCTAAAGGTGACAGTCCGAGAATGGGTTCAAAAAGAATCTGCCTTTCACATCTCCATATTGTTTAACCCCAAGAGGAGGGAAGACTGTATCTGGTAATCCTATGTGGATCTAGTTTAGTCTATTTAAGAGTGATCAACAGGGCTTAGTGCTAGACGTAGTTGCCGGGGAAACTCTAAATATCTATACTAGTATTACACAGTTGATATGAGTTTATGAAAGAAGACTTACAGTGAAACAGCCCCACAATACAGTTATATGTATATGAAAGCGGTAAATGAAAGCGTATAAACACTTACTCGGTTGTAGAGCTTCCATGCTGTTTAGTTAGTTGTTCAACAAAGAAAGATTGAAAACAAAAATATATTCAAAATTAAAGGAGAAAGTATTTTGAAAAGATGTTGGGACTTACAGCTCAAGGAGAGGCCCAAGGTTTATCAGTGATCGCACTGTCGTTTTGTACAGAGGGACTTATACATGTGACTGAGGCCCAAAAAGTTTTTCTATACAAGGGGATGGGTCTTACACTCTCTCAAGAGGCCCGAGTATTTAAAGAAAAAGAATGGGACTTATAACACGAGGGTAGGCCCAGGGTTATTTGTTTGAAATGGCGATCACGCCGAGATTTTTGAAAACGCGGTGGGCCTTATACAATGCATTGTGGCCAAAAATGGTTTGGTTTTCAAAGGGGGTTGGGTCTTACACTCTAATAGAGGCCCAAAAGATTTTGAATGGGTCTTATAGCTCGAATAGAGGCCCAAGGTTTGTTTTTCAACGGACGATGATCGCGTCGAACTTTTTGAAATACAACGGGACTTATACAATAATTGAGGCCCAAAATAGGTTTTGTATTTACAAAGGATTGGGTCTTACACTCTATTAGAGGCCCAATGATTTGAATGGATCTTATAGCTCGAGGAGAGGCCCAAGGGTTTGATTTTTCTTAAACTGACGATCGCACCGGGATTTTCTTTTAACGCAGAGGGACTTATACAATATCTGAGGCCCAAAATTGTTTTGGTTAAAAGGGGATTGGGTCTTACACTCTATTAGAGGCCCAAAAGTGTTTGAAATTGTTTGATGAGCGTGAAAATCAAAGAAACCCTAATTTGTTATTCTTTAAAAGTAAATATTTAAAGAAAATCAAATAAAATACCAAATAAGTTTGAATAAACCATTTGTGATTTTTGTTTAAGGTTTGAAAAATGAGGGATTAATCACAAGAATACTAATTATATTAAATAAATAATATAAACTTCATTTTTTTGTGGAATAAAATATTTCAATATTTTTGTGATTTTTTGCAAAAAGAACCAATAAAAAATAATTAAAATTGAAAGAGTTATTAATTTTCCGATTAATTAATAAAACATAAAATATTGGAAAAAATAGCAAAAATGTGAGAAAACACAAAATGGCATGGGTGGGGTTTGAACCCACGACCTCAAGGTTATAGGGCGCGCGCCTTACCACTGGGGTGGTGATACATCCATTGCTTGAAGTGAAACCACAAATATACAAGGCATGCCTTGTTTTCTAGGCCTGGCCAAGGAAAGGCAAGACAAGTTTTGGCTCAGAAACGTGAAGGTCATAACTTTCTCATTTCTCCATGTTTGGGGACAAAATTTATATGCATCTGGCCTAGAATTTCACAAGGAATCCAATGGTGGTGGTATTTTTTTCAGATCATACTCCCTCCTCAAAACCCGATAGTGGTTTTGAAAAAAGCCTATAATTGCATTTTCTATGCTACACTTTGATACAGGCATGAGTTACATGATGAATTGGTTCAAACACAACATATACAACATGTATGAGGTGTGTATGATCAGTGGACTTCAAAGCAATGCATATTTTAGAAAGTTCAAGTTATAAGGCTTACCTCTTTTTGAGCTTTTGGAGTTTTCTGTGCAATCTGCCAAGTTCTTTGTTCCAGAAATGGTTTGATGCTTTGGACACTCTCAAATGATCCCTTGGAAGCTTTTAGAATGATTGGAATCAGCTGGAACCTGCAAAAACACAAACTGGCCCTTTCTTGCAAAAGGGGTTAAAATGGCCAAAATAGCAACTCCCTCAAATGGTGCTCCAGATGGGGGAACCATTTGGGACAGTTCGAGGATGTTATTTGGAGTGTGTTTGAGGTTTTATTTGGTTTGGAAAGTAACTGATTCAAGACATGGCTTGAAAAATGCACAAAAAGCCTATTTTGAGGTTTTGAGAGGTGACTTTGTGATTTAATGATTACAGGTCACTTGTGAGAGTTTGGATCACCTACATATGATGTTTATGAGGTGTTAGGATCATGAGCTGTGATGGAAATGCTCTCCAACTCAAAAACTCATAGTTACCTTGCTAAAGAAGGTATTTTTGCCTAACGAAAGGGATTTTGAGGAAAGCATCTGTTTGATGGCTTTGGTGTACTCAAACTGAGCACAAATGAGCTCTATTTATAGTAGAGCAAGTTTTTTTTTGGAGCAATAGTGAATGGCAACTTTAGAAGAGGTTTGGCCAATGGTTGCACTTTGGAATCCAAGTCTCCTCTAGCCATTGACTAGAGGTTAGGGCACAGGGCTGTGGTTCCCTTGGTCTTGGATAAGTCTTGACTGAATTCAGTTACAAATGGCTCAGTCCATGCCACCTTGGTGTATGCATTGAATGCTCCAATCCAAAATTGGAGTCTTGTCCCTCTTTTAGGCAATTCTAGGTTTGGCATGCTACTTCTTGTTCCAAGGACTTTGGATGCTTGGCTCAGTGTTTGTCCCCTTTAGATTTGATCCTCAGATGTGTCCAAGATGATGACAAGGCTTGGAATTGGATGATTTTTCCAAATCGAGCAAAAATGAAAAATTCTGCCAAGCCTTGGCAGTTTTCAGCAAGGCATATTGCCCTTGTCATATCTCATGGCTCAAGTGGAATTTGGTGATGTTCTTGGTCGTTTTGGAAAGTCCTCATATGATACAACAACTGTTTGATCATATTTGGTTTTGATACCTTTTGGATCCAAGTGAAAAATCCCCCTATATTCGGAAAAAAGTGAAGGAAGATTCTGACTTAGTGAAAACTTCACTAAGTGTTGGAAAAAAGTGACATTTTCACTTTTTGTGATTTTGATCATTCCATAACTCAAAATCCATGAGGAATTTGGAGGGGGGTCAGTTTTAAGCTTTTGTAGAGGGTAATGAGATATACAAATCAAGCTTTGGATGGGAAAAATGGCTTTATGGTTTAGGAGTTATGATCCTCCAAAGTTGGTACCCTTGCCACTTTGTTCATAACTTAGAAAATTTTCTAAGTTTTTATGGTTACCCCTTTTACAAGTTATCCCACTTTTCTTGATTTTTCTTGATGAATGATGATTCCCATCAGACATTAACATCATTTTAGGGTTAAAATACCATTTTTGTAAAAAATCTCAAAAAGTCAAAGTTAACTTTTGTGCACAGTTGACTTTTTGTCAGATGAATTCCAAACTGTGCGATCCTCTATGAAATCATGTCCTTGACCTAAATCAAAATTGATGGACATGTTCCATGGGTTTTATAGGGTATATTGAATCATGTCCTAGGGTTTGGGAGCATGTCCTGGTCAAAAGTCAAAGCTACAGTTGGCTTTTCTCGCGAAACCCTAATTGTGGCTCTAATGAAATTGAGACTTGTTGCTCAAGCTTCTTGGATTAATCCATTGTTGCAAATGGATCAATGTAGTTTATTAGATACCCTCAAATCATATCTTGAGGTCTTGACTCATGATTGGTCCCAAAAGTCAACTTAGGGGTGAATTAGGTCAAGAAACCCTAATTCCTGATTTTTGATGAATGCTTCCCCAGAGGCTAAATTGACTTGATGATTGGGTTTATGATGTCCCTTGGAGCATCATAGGTTATGCCTTGAAGCATTGGCTCATGCCCAGAGGAAAATTTCCATCTGGAGGTCCTGGTTGACCAAACCCTAATTTGGTGACATTGGCGATCTTAAGGCTTGATCCACCTGGAAGGGAGCAGCCTTATGCTTAATCCTTGAAGTGGGAGTCCTCTTGTTCCCTTTTGGATATTTGAGAGGATAGACAAGTTGAAGATCATGTCATTCCTTAATTGATCCTTTGTCTAAAAGCTCTGAGAGGGCTGGAAACCCTAAATTTGATTGTAGTGGATGCTCACCCATCTTTGGGGAGACTGATGAGGTATGATGGTTCCTCCATATTGTGAGGATGATTTTCACAATGATGAGAAATCTTAGTGGTCAAAATTTGGGGTATGACAGATGCCCCTATTTAATCTTCTTGGACCCGAAGGTGTGAATGGCGAAGGTATCCGGGCATTCGGGATGCAAGAGGATTAAATATCGGAATACCCGAAATTTTGATGGTGGTTAAGAATGGAAGCTTGCGCATCCTTCTTCTTTTGTTAAGCAATGATGCTTAGAAAAGGTAAAAACTTCCCCTCGATCCTGGTTTCCTACCAAGGAACTGGTCTTAGTTTTTGATGTAAACTTTCCCTCGATCCTGGTTTCCTACCAAGGAACTGGTCTTAGTTTCTGATTCAAACTTCCCCTCGATCCTGGTTTCTTTCCAAGGAACTGGTCTTAGTTTCTGAAATAAACTTCCCCTCGATCCTGGTTTCCTACCAAGGAACTGGTCTTAGTTTCTTTTTTCAATAAACTTTCTTGATAAGGGACGCTATTCGTAGCGGTTTTCCTCAAACTTCTCGCCGAATTTTCCTGGGGAGATGCCATTTGATAGAAAAATTTTGATGTCAGACTCGCCGGGGAACCCAGTCGTCTGAGTTGTAGAGGTGTACAAACTTCTCTGTTAGGAGACGCCATTTGCCGACTCTACTGGGGAAAACGAGTCTCTTGAGAGACTACTTTCACGCTTGGGGATATTACATCATACTTTTCTTGGGATCTTCCCGGAGAAACGCCATATGATGTGATCCAATTTTGAGGTGCTGATGACCTTTTCATCAGCGGGTTTTTTCGGAGAAAAACTGCTGTATTGCCGAATCTCTGCTTAAGATATTTCCTCTAGGGATTTTCCTTAATCCGAGAAAGCGAAAATATCATCTTCAATGGCGAAGAGTGACATCGGTTGAAGGTTCTCTGGTCTTTCAGAGGTTCAAGTTATCAAAGTGGTCCAGGGCCAATTCTGATCCAGAAATAAACTGGAGGAGAGAGATTGTTCCGACACGGCATTTCCTGACGAGGACAGAACTTGAAAACTCGATTGAGAAGACTGTTACCACTACGGGACAAGACCGACTGGAGTGATAGCGATGCAATATGAATGTGAATGCAGATCAATAATGCATGATGTATTGTATGTATATGCTGACAAAACTGACGCGACATACAAACTAACGGATGAACACGACTGGATACTCGGCCACAGTGGGGCATATAGAAATATCACTGGTTCAAGATAGCAATTCTGCCTTGCTTAGGAGAAGTAGTCCTTGTGGGGAGCTACGTTGGTCGGGCTTAGGAGATAAGAACACTGCCGGGGGTGTCGGACGGAATATTCGCATCTGACACTGTAGATCCTTCGTTCAGGTGTACTAGTTAGAAGGAGTACTTTGATTCTGCACTTTGAGGTTCACTTACTTCTGGAGAAGTGATCGATGTTCTTTCGATGTTCAACAGTCAAAAGAAATTGCCATCTTTATTTTAAAAGCAGCAAATTTTTTACAAGTAAATTCATTTTTGTTTTATTTCAAGAATCGTTTATCATGTTAAAATGTCGTTCTGTAAAGCTAAAACAAATAAGAATTACAAACAAAAGCACAAGGGCTCAATTTTGATTGATAGGATGGAGATCAGCCAAACGCGTGATTCCATAGAGTATTTACAAAGTTAGAAAAATGGTAATTTACAGGGAAAAGGGGCTACGTTGAAACATGACAACCGCTATCCTTCTACCAACTTTGAATTCGGGGCATCCTGAGCTTCTGTTGAAGATGACCTTGACTGGAGTTTATGATGGATTGCATGACTCCTTAGGAGTTGAACTGATCAGACGTAGTTACTTTCCATTATCCCTAACTTTTTCCTAGATTGTACTTTGAGATTTCCAATCCACCGGGATAATTTTTTGACTTTGTCTCTAATTTTTTCCTGGATTGCCCTTTCGGGTTTTCAATCCAGGGAGACGTTTTTTTTTGTTAGTTTAGTTTAGGAGAAGTATTTCTTGACTACATCAACATTTGTGGGGTAGGCAAATTCCTCTCCATCCATGGTTGCAAGTCTCAAGGCACCGCCTGAGAAAGCTCTCTTGACCACATAGGGGCCGTCATAATTCGGAGTCCACTTGCCCCGAGAATCAGTGAGAAATGATTGTATCTTCTTGAGCACAAGGTCTCCTTTCCTGAAGGCGCGAGGTCGAACCTTTTTGTCGAATGCCTTCTTCATTCTTTGCTGATACAACTGACCATGGCATAGTGCCGTGATTCGCTTCTCTTCAATCAGATTTAGTTCGTCGTGTCGACTTTGACACCATTCAGCTTCTGTTAGCTTAGCTTCCATCAATACCCGAATTGATGGGATCTCTACTTCGATGGGGAGCACTGCCTCCATGCCATATACTAGAGAGAAAGGGGTTGCCCCTGTTGAAGTCCGGACAGATGTGCGATAACCGTGAAGAGCAAAGGGTAGCATCTCGTGCCAGTCTTTGTAGGTTACAACCATCTTTTGAATGATCCTCTTGATGTTCTTGTTAGCCGCTTCTACCGTTCCGTTCATCTTGGGTCGGTAGGGAGATGAGTTATGGTGTTCGATCTTGAACTCAACGCACAACTCTTTCATCATCTTATTGTTCAAGTTAGATCCATTATTAGTAATGATCTGGCTCGGAACACCATAACGGCAGATGAGATTGTTTTTGATAAATCGGACCACCACTTGTCGGGTTACATTAGCGTACGACACTGCTTCGACCCACTTGGTGAAGTAATCAATGGCTACCAGAATGAACCGATGTCCGTTTGTAGCTTTAGGTTCAATCATGCCAATCATGTCGATTCCCTATATGGATAAAGGCCATGGGGAAGAAAGAACTTTGAGATGTGTTGGTGGTACATGGATTTTGTCGGAGTATATCTGACACTTGTGACACCTCCTCATGTACTTGTAGCAGTCGGATTCCATTGTCAACCAATAGTACCCTGCTCTCAGAATTTTTCTCGCCATTGTATGTCCGTTGGCATGTGTGCCAAAGGATCCTTCGTGAATTTCTTTTATCAGCATGTCTGCCTCTGGTCCGTTGACGTATCGAAGCAAGACCATGTCAAAATTTCTCTTATAGAGAGTATCCCCGCTCAGGAAGAAACTGCCTGCCAGCCTTCTGAGGGTTTTCCTGTCTTTTCTTAGTGCCCCAGGTGGGTACTCTTGTTTCTGAAGGAAGCATTTGATATCGTGATACCAAGGTTTGTCGTCTATGACTGCTTCAATCGTGAAGATGTAAGCGGGCCTTTCATGGTGCATTATGTCGATCTTAGGTAGGTCGTTCCATTGACCTACACTAATCATGGAAGAGAGGGTGGCTAAGGCATCAGCCATGTGATTCTCCTCACGAGGGATGTGATGAAACTCAATTCTGTTGAAGAAGGGTAGCAACCTTCTTGCGTAGTCTTTGTAAGGGATCAATCCTGATTGGTATGTGTTCCAATCTCCTTTAATCTGATTGATAACCAGGGCTAAGTCGCCATATACGTCCAAGTTTTTGATCCTTAAATCAATCGCTTCCTCGAGACCCATAATACAAGCTTCGTATTCGGCCTCGTTGTTTGTACACTGAAATGTAAGTCTGGCGGTGAAAGGAATGTGGGTACCCTTAGGGGTAACAATGATTGCCCCAATTCCATTTCCGTAATGATTGACAGCTCCGTCAAAGATTAGTCCCCACTGGGAACCTGGTTCTGACCCTTCACTGGGTAGCGGTTCATCGCAGTCTTTTATTTTTAGATACATGACATCTTCGTTTGGGAAGTCAAATCCGATTGATTCCTGATCGTCAATCGGTTGATGAGCCAAATGATCGGCTAAAATACTCCCTTTAAACGGCTTTCTGAGCGTGGTACTTTATGTCATATTCTGATAGCAACATCTGCCAACGGGCAATCCTTCCCGTGAGAGCAGGTTTTTCAAAGACATACTTGATAGGATCCATTTTGGAGATCAACCAAGTAGTGTGATGAATCATGTACTGGCGAAGACGTTTGGCTGCCCAAGCCAAAGCGCAGCAAGTTTTCTCAAGCATAGTGTACCGAGTCTCGCAGCCGGTGAACTTCTTGCTCAGATAGTAGATGGCAGACTCTTTCCTTTTGGTTTCGTTTTGTTGGCCAAGTACACAGCCCATGGAGTCTTCCAAGACTATTAAATAGATGATTAGTGGTATTTCTTCCACTGGAGGTGATAGAATCGGCGGATTCAACAGGTATTCCTTAATACTGTCGAAGGCTATTTGACAATCTTTTGTCCAAACGCAATCCTGATTCTTTTTGAGTAATTTGAAGATTGGCGCACACGTCGCGGTCATGAGGAATATGAATCTGGAGATGTAGTTCAAACGTCCCAGGAATCCTCTGACTTGTTTTTCAGTTTTCGGAGAAGGCATTTCTTGAATGGCCTTGACCTTGTCAGGATCAACCTCAATTCCTTTCTGGCTGACGATGAACCCTAAGAGTTTCCCTGAACGGACACCGAAGGTGCACTTGTTGGGATTCAAGCGGAGTTTGTACTTCCTCAACCGCTCGAATAGCTTTGACAGGTGGGTCACATGCTCCTCTTCTGTCCTAGATTTTACAATCATATCATCGACATATACCTCGATTTCTTTGTGTATCATGTCATGAAATAGAGTAGTCATGGCCCTTTGATAGGTTGCCTCGGCGTTCTTCAAACCGAACGACATTACCTTGTAACAAAAGGTACCCCAAGGGGTGATGAACGAAGTTTTCTCCATGTCTTTCGGCGCCATTTTGATCTAGTTATAGCCGGAGAATCCATCCATGAAGGAGAAAACTTTGAACTTTGCTGTACTGTCTACCAGAAGTCAATGTGTGGTAAACGAAAGTCGTCCTTTGGACTAGCCTTGTTTAGATCCCTGTAGTCGACACACGTTCTGACCTTTCCGTCCTTTTTGGGAACAGGTACGATGTTGGCTAACCATTGAGGATATTCTGATGTGGCGAGGAAACCCGCGTCAATCTGTTTCTGTACCTCCTCTTTGATTTTGATGGCCATGTCCAGATGGGTTCGTCTCAACATCTGTTTGACTGGCGGACATTTTGATCTTAACGGTAAGTGATGTTCCACGATGCCGGTATCCAACCCTGGCATATCCTGATAGGACCAAGCGAATACATCGGGGAATTCTTTGAGAAGCTTTATCAAACTCTCTTTGGCAGTTGGACTGAGCAGTGCCCCCAATCCTGATTTCTTTTCTCTCTTTTTCTGAACCCAAGTTTATCGTTTCCAACGGCTCTTTGTGAGGTTCGATGGACCTTTCCTCTTGTCTGAGTAGTCGGGAGATCTCTTCTGGAATTTCATTGTCATCTTCTTCTTCAACCCCGAATACCGGGAACTCAAAGTCGGGAGAAGGCATCGGATCGTATGTTTCAACGGGGTTTAAAATAAACAATCTGCATGACGGTATGATTCGTGTTTAGAAGAGATAGAGAAAATGCAAGAGTGTGTGCAGTGTTTTTTGGAAAACTGCTTGTTTTTATTAGTGAGTTGTTTTTTAGGATTACCATTTTCTGGAAAAAAAAAGCGAAAAGAGAAAACAGCAATAAGTGCGGAAATTATAGAACGACGTTATTTTATTAATGAACAAGTCGATTCTTGAAACTACATCCCTATAAAACAAAACTCTGTCGCTTTGGGCAAAGCGAAGAGGGAAATTTATAGAAAGTGAGCCCTATTAAAACATCCGTTTCACCTGGGCAAGGTGAAAGGTTAAAGATGGCAATTACTTTGACTTATGAACAATCTTCGGAACATCGACAGCAACCCATTGGCGGCGAACTCCTCGGTGAATCACAAAGTCTAGCACCTTCCTTGTTTTTTCTTCAGAAATAACGCTGATTTTTGGAGGAGCAGGATCATTGGAATCTGTCTCCCAGGCAGAGTTGTCGTATGAGGACTCCTCTGTTGCATTTTGCATTGTATTTGTACTCTCAGCTGTATCTCCCCATCTAGTTGGCTGGATGTATTCGAGCCTGATACGAGAGCTTTCGGGAGCAGTGTATTTGACCATATAGTCGTATTTCCCACTTGGTTGTCCCAGGGTGTCCCACACTTCTTTGGAACTGGATGAGTCATCCTTCTTGATGACGTTGACCTCTAGAAAAGCATAGTTGATGAATTCAAGTCCTGCAAACGTTGCAAATTCATTGTCGTACTGGACTTTTTTGAATGACCTGATTGTTGATCCCATGACATGGTGGGGACGCTGGTATTCATTTCAATGATGCTCAGCTGATTTTCATTGTTCGGCTGATTTCCTTTCCCCAAGTCTCCTGGATATGGCTGCCACATTGGCAGGCCATCCATCGGGCCATAATAGTTGTGGTCAAAGTTGTCCTTCATCAGAGTGTCTTCCTCTAATGAATTTGGCGGAGCACGACATCCTTTCGGATCACAATCTCCGTATATCATTTCGACGTCTGACCTGGGTATAAATCTCGGACTCTGTGTAGGAAAGCAAAAGGGAGTCCGCGTTTCGTCCTGAGACATATAACCATCCTTGTTAAGATAGGACTCCCATTCTTCCTCCATATCAGAGGAATCATCTCTATTGATGGTATGCACTTCTTGAGGCACTGGGTGAAGGAAACCTCCACTGTGGAAGAAGTCTTGAATGGGATGAAGACTTTCATTGCTGGTAGTAGCTGTCTGGGTACAGGTTGCAGAAAAACCAAGACCCTTCTTTGTTTTATTGTCAGTAGGAATGACAAGCTGTCCCCATCCCTTTTGTATTGGTACTCTCGACCGCTTTGATAGCATCTTTGTATGAGGAAATGGAATTTCTCTCTTCGGATTGATTGTCCTTGCTCACCGACAGTGCTTGAAACTGAGTTCCAATAGCCTCCTCAGGTTCTACACCAGTAGATGATGATAAGTTACTCACGAGCAAGGCTTGCTCCCCCACAGACTGTGACGAGTTGATCGTCTTGACAAAATTTAGCTTTTGGTGGAGGGTTGAAGTGACCGCCCCAGCCTGATGTATCCAAGGTCTTCCTAATAAACAACTGTACGTTGCCTGGATGTCCATGACCTGGAAAGCGACTTGGAAAGTGTGAGGACCAATAGTTATGGGAAGGTCGACTTCGCCGATAACCGTTTTCCTGAGACCCGTCAAATGCTTTGACAATGACCTCACTGGCTCTCATCGGGGGTCCTTTGAAGGATAATTGCTTCAAAGTGGACTTCGGCATAAGATTCAGGGCTGACCCTGTGTCTACCAGTACGTTGGCTAAAGCATCGTCCTGGCAGTTGACTGTAATGTTGAGCGCCCATGTTATGACGGCGACCTTCTTCAGGTAATTCCTCATCACTAAATCCCAAGTTATTGCAGGAAGTGATGTTAGAGACAATGCTATCGAACTGTCTGATTGTTACATCCTGTTCTACAAAGGCTTGCTCCAAGACTTTCTGTAGAGCCTCCCCTGTGCGCTTCTGAACTGAGTAAAAGTTATAATACCGAGATCTTTGAAGGAGTTTGTAACAGCTGATCAACAATGTTGTATTCACTCATTTGGATGAGCTTCAGCATCTCATCATTGTTTTTAAAAGGTCGGGATTACTGGATTGACCGACCGGTGGATTAGGAACTTCTGTCTGAGGTTCCTTTTCTTTATTAAGTTCTCCAACTCCTCGGTTGAAAATTCGACCACTCCGTGTTACTCAACTGATGTCTGCAATATTCGACGACGGAGGGTAATGGAATTTCCTTTCCATTATCGAATGTTGTTGCAACCGTATTTGTAAGGGATAACCTTAGTTGATTCATACGGTAATGGTCCGGGTAGATAGATGACTATAGGAGCCTTCTGATTTCTCTGACCATCGTAAGCAATTTCGATCCGCTCCTGGTTGGGAACTCTCGATCCGTCAAGTAGAGGGATAATGGTACAAACATCCTAGCCCTATGATGATCAGAGATTACGATAATATCCTTTAATTTGATCAGCGAGGTATTCTGGCGCCCAATTGATTGGTCCGGAACCCAGATATGGGCGAATCTCTCTACGATCCACCTGACCTTGAAGAGCTGCTCGCACAAGGTAACATCCTTGGTTACTTCCTGAGCAGACTCTACAACGTTCATAGTTATGTGGTGGCACCTGGCCACCGCCCGCTTTGAATACAATGTAACCTCACTAGGTTAGTTTCCGTAGATCGAACGTCCCGACTTTGATGCCGAGTAGGGTTCCCGTTGGTAATACTAATTTGCTGGGTGTCTTCATCCATATAGACTGGAAGCCACCAGTGGTTCAACAAGTGCTGAAGGGTTTCCTGGACAAGGGCACAACCTTGATCGTTTTTGCAACCCGCCCTACAGCTCTGATAATCATGTGATACCAGGAAACCGAGCCGGACCTGTTTAGAATGTAACTCCACCAGGCTGGTATTCATCAAGCGAATATCGAAGATTTGAATCATGTTGATCTGATAGGGATCCTATCATGGTAGTCCTGGATCCATCTGATGCTGGAGGGCCTCTTGTACAAAAGAGCATCCCTGTTTATTTACCGAGCAAGTCAGACAGGAACTGTAATCATGCCGCGGCAGATTATGATACTGGCCTTGCCTGGAGTGCATCGCCACCAAGTTGACATTCATTGCACGGATGTCGTGGTTTTGAATGATGTTAGAATTCGTGTAAACCATGTTAACTCCATGAACTCGGTTCTCTTGGATCCATCCGAGATCCATCTGGTGATAGTGATGAGGTGGCACATGGCCATACCCACTCTGTCTACAATGCATCTTGACCAGATTGGTCCTTAACAAGAGTACATCATGAATCTGATAGACGTCGTTAGTCTCCCCCTCTATCAAATTAACTGTAGCTTTCTCGTGTTGAGGCAGCGGGTTTGTGAGAACATTAGGATTTGTATCCTTGAAAGATAAGACCCCGCTCCTAACATTCGGAAAAAAGTGAAGGCAGATTCTGACTTAGTGAAAATTTCACTAAGTGTTGGAAAAAAGTGACATTTTCACTTTTTGTGATTTTGATCATTCCATAACTCAAAATCCATGAGGAATTTGGAGGGGGGTCAGTTTTAGGCTTTTGTAGAGGGTAATGAGATCTAAAAATCAAGCTTTGGATGGGGAAAAATGGCTTTATGGTTTAGGAGTTATGATCCTCCAAAGTTGGTACCCTTGCCACTTTGTTCATAACTTAGAAAATTTTCTAAGTTTTTATGGTTACCCCCTTTTACAAGTTATCCCACTTTTCTTGATTTTTCTTGATGAATGATGATTCCCATCATACATTAACATCATTTTAGGGTTAAAAAACCATTTTTGTGAAAAATCTCAGAAAGTCAAAGTTGACTTTTGTGCACAGTTGACTTTTGGTCAGATGAATTCCAAACTGTGCGATCCTCTATGAAATCGTATCCTTGACCTAAATCAAACTTGATGGACATGTTCCATGGGTGTTATAAGGTATATTTAATCATGTCCTAGGGTTTGGCAGCATGTCCTGGTCAAAAGTCAAAGCTACAGTTGACTTTTTTCGCGAAACCCTAATTGTGGCTCTGATGAAATTGAGACTTGTTGCTCAAGCTTCTTGGATTAATCCATTGTTGCAAATGGATCAATGTAGTTTATTAGATACCCTCAAATCATCTCTTGAGGTCTTGGCTCATGATTGGTCCCAAAAGTCAACTTAGGGGTGAATTAGGTCAAGAAACCCTAATTCCTGATTTTTGATGAATGCTTCGCCAGAGGCTAAATTGACTTGATGATTGAGTTTATGATGTCCCTTGTAGCATCATAGGTTATGCCTTGAAGCATTGGCTCATGCCCAGAGGAAAATTTCCATCTGGAGGCCCTGGTCGACCAAACCCTAATTTGGTGACATTGGCGATCTTAAGGCTTGATCCACCTAGAAGGGAGCAGCCTTGTGCTTAATCCTTGAAGTGGGAGTCCTCTTGATCCCTTGTGGATATTTAAGAGGCTAGACAAGTTGAAGATCATGTCATTCGTTGATTGATCCTTTGTCTAAAAGCTCTGAGAGGGCTGGAAACCCTAAATTTGATTGTAGTGGATGCTCGCCCATCTTTGGGGAGACTGATGAGGTATCATGGTTCCTCCATATTGTGAGGATGATTTTCACAATGATGGGAAATCTTAGTGGTCAAAATTTGGGGTATGACAGGATAGATCCATCCAAGATGGGTGATTTGTTCACAAATTCTCCTTCCTTGTCTATTGTACCAGAAAGTATCGTCACTAGATCTCACCCAGAAACAGAACATGATGCCTGCTCTGATGCCAATTGAAATTTTGGTATCAGATATAAGATGTCGAAAGAGATGTCACGACACTAATATCTGAACAATGATCAATTTTTGAACAAGATAAAAAGTAGTAAACAATTGTAAAGAGACACAAAGCAATTGTTAACCCATTTCGATGCAATCACACCTACGTCTGGGGGCTACCAAGCCAGGAAGGAAATTCACTAAACAAAATTAGTTTGAAGACTCTCAGTAAACACTCTCCAATTTACAATCTTCTCACCTAATCTCTACCTGTGTAATTTCTATCTAAGACACTCTTAGATAAGAGACACCTCTCACTCCCCCTCAATCACATGCAGTGATAACTACAGAAAAATACAAAAGAGAAGGACACACTTCAATGACAATACTTGATCTTGCTTAAAAGCTTCAATCAAGAACAAAACACTCGTACTTAAAAGCTTAGAGTGAACAACTTACAACTCAAAAACTCAGTCCAATTCAAGCATCTAAAATATGAATGAATGGCTCACAAAATCAAACAATTAACAAAAGACTTAAACCCTAAAACTTGAAACGCAACTTTTAATCACTTTTTTCCACCCTGGCAATTAGGGTCAGCACGTCTTTAAATAGCAACAATATCCTTGGGCTTGGGCATTAGCAGATCTTAGATTTAATAAATAATTAAAGCTAATTATTCTCCACATCTTTTTGCACAAAAATAGAACAAACTATTCCTCAAAAAAATAACAAAAAGTGCTTGCTTCAAAATAATGTTACTCCAAGGATTTTAGCACGCAATCACTGAACATAAGCACACAAAAGATTGCATATAAAGCTCAGCAAATAAACCATAATATTCTGAACAGAATGTTTTGTCAACAGATGTTAGGACATCAGGCTTGACATCATGCACAAAGTCCTGCAACACTAAGAATCACTAACTGCAGAATGTTAGAATCACATGTCAAGACATCAAGCATGGCATCTTGATGTAACACTTTGTTTTAGCAAAAATACTGCCAATACAGAACTAACATAACTCATTTGGTTTTGTTTTTCAAGGTGAATATTCATTTTTAAAAGGCTTTGAAAACAATTAAAATGAATTTATTTACAAAAATATCAACTATATTAAATAAATAATATAAATTTGATTTTTTGTGGAATGAAATATTTTAACATTTTTGTGATTTTATGCAAAAAGAACCAATAAAAAATCATTAAAATTGAAGGAGAAATTAATTTTCCAAATCATTTAAAATATAACAAAATATATAAAAAAAAATGGAAAAAAGTGGTAAAAAGAGGATCTGGGGCGAGGAGGATTCGAACCCCAGACCTCTTAGGTGCAGCGCGCGCCTTCTACCACTGGGGTGGTGATACATCCGTGTATCAAAACCACCCCATGAATATATGAGGCATGCCTAGTTTTTGGCCTGGCCAAGGCAAGGCAAGGCAAGGTTTTGGCCAAAAACGTGAAGGTTGTAACTTTCTCATTTCTCCATGGATTGGGGCAAAATTTAGGTCTATCCTGCCTAGAATTTCACAAGGAATCCAATGGTGGTGTTGGTTTTTTCAGATGAGATCCCCATTTCAAAACCCGATGGTGTTCTTGAAATAAGCCTATAATTGCATTTTCTATGCTACCTCTTGTAACAGGCATGAATTACATGATGATTTGGTTAAAACACAACATATATAACATGTATGAGATGTGCATGATCAGTGGACTTCAAAGAAATGCATATTTCAGAGAGTTCAAGTTGTGATGCTTACCTTTTTAGGAGCTTTTTGGGCTATCTGCCAAGTTTCTTGTGCCAGAAGTAATTTGATGCTTTAGACACTCTCAATTGATCCCTTAGAAGCTTTTAGGATGATTGGAATCAGCTAGAAACCTCAGGAACAGAAACTGGCCCTTTCTTGCAAAAGGGGCAAAAGTGACCAATATGGCAACTCTCTCAAATGGTGTTCCATATGTGGGGAACCATTTGGGACAGTTCAAGGATGATATTTGGAGTGTGTTTAAGGTCTTATCTGGTTTTAAAAGTGACTGAATCAAGACATGGCTTGAAAAATGCAAAAAAGTCCAATTTTGAGGTTTTGAGAGGGGACTTTGAGATTTTGGTGTTACAGGCCACATGTTAGTGTTTGGATAGCTTAGATAACATATTAGATGTGTTTGGATCATGAGCTATGATGGAAATGCTCTCTAACTCAAAAACTCAGAGATACCTTGCAAAAGAAGGCATTTTGGCCTAAAGAGAGGGATTTTGAGGAAAGCAACAATTTGGTTGCTTTGGTGTACTCAAACTGATCACAATTGAGCTCTATTTATAGTAGAGCAAGTTTGTTTTGCAAGCAATAGTGAATGGTGGCTGCAGTAGGCCTTTGGCCAATATTATGCAAAAGGAATCTCAAGTCTCCTCTAGCCATTGACTTGAGATTATGGTGCAGGCTTTGTAGCTTTGGTTCAGAGATAAACTTGGACTGAATTTAGTTGGAATTGGCTCAGTTCATGCCACCTTGGTGCATCCATTGAATGGTTGAAAACAAAATTGGATATTTGGCATCTTTGTAGCTCTTTTAGGTTTGGCATGCTACTTGTAGATTCTTGGACTTTGGAGGCTTAGAGATCAGATCATCCCCCTTGGATTTGATCCTCTAGTGTGTCCAAAATGATGACAAGGCTTGGAATTATCAGATTTGGACAAATAGAGCAAATGCATAAACTCTGCCTTGTAAAAACCAGTCCATGATGCCATGTTTCAAGGGCTGTATCTCCTTGCTCAAATGGAATTTGGAGATGATCTGGTACTTGTTGGAAAACCCTTATGGCATACTTTAACTTTGATGTTCAAGGATAGTCTTGATTCAGTTTGGATCCAAGTGAAAAATGCCCCTGCATTTTGGAAAAAGTCAGGCAGATTCTGACTTAGTGAAAATTTCACTAAGTGTTGGAAAAATGTGATTTTAATGTTTTCAGCCATTTTGATCACTCCATAACTAAAAATCCATGAGGAATTGGAATGAGCTGTAGTTTACACTTTTAAAGTATGTCATGAGATCTACAAATCCAGCTTTGGACCATCCAAAATGGTTGCTTGGATCTCAAGTTATGGTCCTTGGAAGTTGGTACCCTTGCCACTTTATTCCATAACTTAGAAAAATTCTAAGTTTTTATGGTTACCCCCTTTTACAAGTTATCCCACTTTATTTGATTTTTCTTGATGAATGATGATTCCAATCACACATTATCATTGTATTAGGGTTAAAAAACCTTGTTTGACCAAAAAATCAAAAGTAAAACTTCAGATTTTTGCACAGTTGACTTTTTATTGGATGAATTCCAAACTGTGTGATCCTTTGTGAAATCAAGTCCTTGACCTAAATCAAACCTAATGTATATGTTACATAGGTGTTATAGGGTGTATTGAATCATGTCCCAAGGTTTGGGAGCATGCCTTGGTCAAAAGTCAAAGGTACAGTTGATTTTTTCCACGAAACCCTAATTGTGGTCTTGATGAAATTGAAACTTGTGGGTCAAGCTTCTTGGATCAATCCGTTATTGCAAATTGATCAATGTAGTGTATTAGAGACCCTCAAATGATGCCTTGAGGTCTTGGCTCATGTTTGGTCCCAAAAGTCAACTTAGGGGTGAATTAGGTCAAGAAACCCTAATTCCTGATTTTTGGTAAATGCATCCCTGAGGCTAAATTGACTTGATGATTGGGTCTATGAGGTCCCTTGGAGTATCTTTGGTTGTGCTTTGAAGCATTGGCTCATGCCCAGATGAAAATTTTCATCTGGAGGTCTTGGTCGACCAAAACCCTAATTTGGTGACACTAGCGATCTAGAGGCTTGATCCACTTGGAATTTTGCAACCTTGTGCTTGATTCTTGATGTGGGAGTCCTATTGATTCTTTTTGGATGTTTGAGAGGTTAGACAAGTTGAATATCATGTCATTTCTTGATTGATCCTTTGTCTAATTGTTATAAGAGGGCTCAAAACCCTAATTCTTGATTGTAGTAAATGCTCAACAATCCTTGAGGAGATTGATGAGGCATGAAGGTACATCCATATTGTGATGATGATTTGCACAATGATGGAAATCTTAGTGGTCAAAATTTGGGGTATGACAGATGCCCCTATTTAATCTTCTTGGACCCGAAGTTGTGAATGGCGAAGGTATTCGGGCATTTGGGGTACAAGAGGATTAAATATCGGAATACCCGAAATTTTGATGGTGGTTATGAATGGTAATTCGCTCATCTGTCTTATTTTGCTAAGCAATGATGCTTAGAAAAGGGTAAAACTTCCCCTCGATCCTGGTCTTCGGCCAAGGAACTGGTCTCAGTTTCTGATATAAACTTCCCCTCGATCCTGGTTTCCTACCAAGGAACTGGTCTCAGTTTCTGATATAAACTTCCCCTCGATCTTGGTTTCCTACCAAGGAACTGGTCTCAGTTTCTAATATAAACTTCCCCTCGATCCTGGTTTCCTACCAAGGAACTGGTCTCAGTTTCTAGAATAAACTTCCCCTCGATCTTGGTTTCCTACCAAGGAACTGGTCTCGGTTTCTTTTATCAATAAACTTTCTTGACAAGGGATGCTATTTGTAGCGGTTTTCCTCAAACTTCTCGTCGAATTTTCCTGGGGGAGATGCCATTTGATGGAAAAAGTTTTGATGTCAGACTTGCTGGGGAACCCATTCGTCTGATTTGTAGAGGTGTTCAAACTTCTCTGTTGGAGACGCCATTTGTCGACTCTACTGGGGAAAACGAGTTTCTTGAGAGAATGTTTCCCGCTTGGGGATATTATATCATACTTTTCCCCGAGATTTTCTCAGAAAAATGCCATGTGATGTAATCCAATTTGGAGGTGTTGATGACCTCTTTTGATAGCAAATTTTCAGAGAGAAATTGCTGTGCTGCCGAATCTTTGATAAAGGGGCTTTCTCTAGGTATTTTCCTTAATCCGGGAAAGCGATGATATCATCTTCAACGGTGAAGAGTGACGTTTGTCGACTGTCTTCTTGCCTTTCAGAGGTTCAAGTTATCAAAGTGGTCAAGGACCAACTTCAAATCCAAAAATAAACTGGAGAGATTGCTTAGATGATTCGTTTCCTGACGAGGAAAGAATTGACAACTCGATTGACCAGATTGGGACCAACTTCAAATCCAAAAATAAACTGGAGAGATTGCTTAGATTGCTTAGATTGATCTTCTTCCCCAATTGTCCAGATTTTCTGTAAAGATTCGAGGTAAGGGGGGAGAAACGGGTTTAATATTGGTGATTCATTCATGATAGTGTAGTGGGGAATCCTTAACCCCGTAGGAATTTGTATGCAAACTGTTGTGTTGTTGATCTGTTGTATATGCCTGTTATGATTCTGAAATCGTGCATGAATTGGTGTGTGTTTCCATGAATTTTTGTTGTTGTTGCTGTGGTATGTACATCTATTGCAGATCTGTTGTTTTTGATTCAAATTGGGAGAACGATTTGAGATTATAGACCTGTAATACATGTAGTAATTCTAGGTACAAGAGAAAAGATGAAAATTGGACCTAAAATTCATGTAGAAATGATTATAGGACTGGTTGGAAGTGAAGAAGTGTGGAAATCGTAGCAGATTGCAGAATGGTGAGGTCTCTGGTGATTTGCGTAATGGATCTAGCCATACGCGTATTGGGCTAGGCCATTCGCGTATAGGAGTGAAGGAAAGGGAGCCTTACACGTAAGGGGAGCTTGAGGGGAGGATTTGGCACGGCCCTTTGCCCATACGCGTATGGTACGCGTATGGTGGCATGGAAATACGTGTATGGAGTAGCCTTACGCGTATGTAGATCTGAGAATTTAATTTCTGAAGGAAAATGGGTCTCTGCCCATACGCGTATGAAATTGGGCAATACGCGTATGGCAGGGCGAAGCAGGAGGCCTTACGCGTATCAGATGGGGGCATACGCGTAAGGAAGGGCGAGGGAGCAAGTCATACGCGTATGGACAACAGTGGTGCAGAATTTCATATTTTTGCGATTTCTTTCCCGTCTTAGCATCAGAATTGTTTTCTCTTGGTTTGAGAGGTTGGGAGTAGGTGCCAGGCGCTGAGAAATAAGACATGGGTGATGAAAATATTAATTTTAATAATTTTAATTAATTAATTAATTACTTGGGTGTTTGGTGTGTATGAAGTAAATTACATGACGATGGTGTTGATGATATGTATGATGTGATCAGGAGGATCTTGTGCATGTATTTACGCTTGTATACATGTTTTGTTGTGCATGGTTGAGTCTTGCATATTCATGGTGATTGGTGGGATGAATCATTGCTCAAAAGGAGTGTATGTGATTCATCCGTACTCCTATATGGAGAATGGTGGGGGATAGATCATTGCCAAGTAGAGGTGTATGTGATCTATCCGGGGTTCGATTGAATGAACCAATGAGTCGGTACCGCATGCATGGTGTCGTGTTGCATTACATTATTACTTGATGTTGTTGATGATATTGGACAGTAGGTCGTGTTGGTGTGTTGTTGATTTATATATGTAAATGCTACTTTGTTATCATGTATTTATTCACCGATAATATTGAATGTGATTTCTCACCTCTTTGTTGTTGTTGTGTCTGTGCTTCTTCGGAAGTACAGATAATCCAGGTACTTAGATGCTTGGATATTGGTGTTGCTGATCGAGTCCATAGGAGTGCTCTGATACGTAACACGGGACTTTGGGGATTTCATTCATTTTGTTATTTGTTATTCTTTTTGTTACGTATCTTTATTTTTGATGAAAATTATGGTGAACCACAATTTTATGTGGAGTTTTGGTGTTATTGGCAGATGGTCGTAATTTGAATAATTTTCCGCTGCATATTTTATCAAAAATAGAAGGATTTTATTTGTTGACTTTTAATGTGACATTCCACTTGGTAAAAACTCTGATTTATCTTTAATATTTTGTTTATTTTTCGAAATGGGAAAGTGGGGTGTTACAATTGGTATCAGAGCGGGTCGGTCCGTCCGGCCAGGTGTTAGAGTTGAGTCTGTCCTTAGAATAGGAGTTGATTTGGTGTTCTGACCTTATGTTGATTGTTGAATAGTATGGCAGGAAGGAATGATGTTGCTCATGCTACTTCTATGCAAGCCAGTGCACAGGCTGTAGAGAATGCCAATCAGGCTGGAGGTGCTCAGTTTCGTGACTTTGCACAGTTCCAGAGCAACATGCCGCCTACTTATGAGGACGGTATCTTAGATCCAGAAGCTGCACAGAAATGGCTGAAGGCTGTGGAGAAGATCTTCAGGACCATGGGATGCAGTGATGCTCAGAAGGTACGGTTTGGTACGCATATACTGGAAGGAGAGGCTGAGGCTTGGTGGGACAATAGCCGTCAGAGATTGGAAGCCGCAAGTACTGAGATTACTTGGGTTGTGTTTCAAGCTGAGTTTCTGGAAAAGTATTTTCTGGAAGACATTCGTAGTGCTAAAGAGGTTGAATTTCTGGAGCTGAAGCAGGGTGATAAGACTGTTGCTGAGTATGCCGCTAAGTTTGAGGAGCTGGTTCAGTATTGTGCCCACTACAATACTGAAGAAGCTATGACTTCGAAGTGTTTGAAGTTTGAGAACGGGCTGTGTCCCGAGATCAAATTGGGTATTGCTTGTCAAAAGATAAGAAACTATCCAGAGCTGGTAAGCAGAAGCAGAATTTATGATAATGCCAACAGAGCCAAAATTTCTCATTACAAAGCTGTGAATGAGAAGAAGGGTAAGCAGAGATTTGGAGGTACTCCTTATAGTGCTCCACCTAATAAGGGGAAACAGAAAACTGATGTGGGAAAGAAACCTAAGGAGAAGGGAGCAGGTGCTGATACTCTCAAGTGCTTCAGATGTGGTGGCGCGGGTCACCGTGCTAACAACTATCAGAATGAGGTGAAGAAGTGTTTCAAGTGTGGCAAAGCAGGGCATGTTATAGCTGACTGTAGAGCCACTATGCCTACTTGTTATAATTGTGGAGAGAAGGGTCACATCAGCACCCACTGTGAGAAGCCGAAGAAGTCTCAGGCATCTCAAATTGGTGGGAAAGTGTTTGCCTTGGTGGGAGCCCAATCCACTGAGGAGGAACGTTCCGTCAAAGGTACTTGCTTTATTAATGATGTTCCTTGGATTGCTATCGTTGACACGGGTGCAATGCATTCGTTTATTTCTGTTGACTGTGTGAAGAGATTAGGAATTGTGCCATCTACTCTAGAGCAGAGGATGACGATTGAAACTCCATCTATTGGTTCTGTGGTTACTTCTTTGGTGTGTTTGAAGTGTCCGCTAACCATGTTTGGTAGAGATTTCAGAGTGGGCTTGATTTGTCTAACACTCGGTAGTCTTGATGTTATTTTGGGAATGAACTGGTTGGAGTTCAATTGGGTGTATATTGATTGCTTCAGGAAGACGTTACTGTTTCTTACTCCTGAAGAGGAAGCTTTAGTAGATTCGCTATCTAGCAAGGAGTTGAGGGCGTTGTTGGAGGACGAAGCGAAGCTGTTTTCGGTGTTTGCCTCGTTATCTGTTGAAAGCAAGACTTCAGTTAATGAATTACCAGTAGTGAATGAATTTCCTGAAGTGTTCCCAGATGACATCACAGAATTGCCTCCGACAAGGGAAGTTGAATTTGCTATTGATCTTGTACCAGGTACCAGACCTATCTCTATGGCACCGTACAGGATGTCTGCATCAGAATTGGCAGAGTTGAAATCTCAGGTCGGGGAATTGCTTGATAAGAAGTTTATCAGACCAAGTGTGTCACCGTGGGGAGCTCCAATGTTGTTGGTGAAAAAGAAGGATGGTAGTATGCGTCTGTGCATTGATTACCGTCAGTTGAATAAAGTAACCATTAAGAATAAGTATCCACTTCCGAGGATTGATGACTTAATGGATCAGCTGGTAGGAGCTCGTGTTTTCAACAAAATTGATCTGAGGTCGGGTTACCATCAGATTAGAGTAAAGGAAGGTGATATTCAGAAGACTGCTTTCAGAACTCGCTACGGACATTACGAATATGCAGTGATGCCTTTCGGAGTGTCTAACGCGCCGGGTGTATTTATGGAATATATGAATCGTATTTTCCATTCTTATCTGGATCAGTTTATTGTGGTATTTATTGATGATATACTGATTTACTCTAAGTCTGACGAAGAGCATGCAGGTCACTTGAGAATTGCATTGCAGGTGTTGAAAGATAATAAACTTTTTGCAAAGTTCTCGAAATTTGAATTTTGGTTGAGGACCGTGTGTTTCTTGGGTCATGTGATTTCGGGTGATGGTATAGCGGTGGATCCCTCTAAAGTAAGTGCAGTACTTCAGTGGGAAACTCCGAAGACCGCAACGGAGATTAGAAGCTTTTTGGGTTTGGCAGGTTACTATAGAAGATTCATTGAAGGGTTTTCTAAATTGGCGTTTCCATTGACTCAGTTGACCAGGAAGAATCAAGCTTTTGTCTGGGATACTGCCTGTGAGGAAAGTTTTGAGGAACTGAAGAAGAAGTTAACTACAGCACCAGTGTTAATTTTACCAAGTCCAAATGATTCTTTTGTAGTGTATTGCGACGCGTCTAAGATGGGATTATGCGGTGTGTTGATGCAAGGTGGCAAGGTAGTGGCTTATGCTTCAAGGCAGTTGAGGGTGCATGAGAGAAACTATCCTACTCATGATCTGGAATTAGCTGCAGTGGTGTTCGTGTTAAAAATTTGGAGACATTATTTGTATGGATCAAGATTTGAAGTATTTAGTGATCACAAAAGTTTGAAATTTTTGTTCGACCAGAAAGAATTGAATATGAGGCAGAGAAGGTGGTTAGAGTTCTTAAAGGATTATGACTTCAATTTGAGTTACCATCCGGGAAAAGCTAATGTTGTGGCAGATGCTCTGAGTCAGAAGACAATCCATATGTCTGCGTTAATGGTGAAGGAAATGGAATTGATTGAACAGTTCATAGATTTGAGTATGGTTTGTGAAACTACACCGAAAAGTATCAGATTGGGTATGCTGAAGGTGAATAATGACTTTTTGGATGTGATGAAGGAAAATCAGAAACTGGAGGTGAAATTAGTGGACTTGATGCCTGCAGGAGAAGATGATCCTGATAGTGACTTTAAAGTGGATAATGTTGGTGTGTTGAGATTCTGGGGCAGGATTTGTGTACCGGATAATGAGGACTTGAAAAAGGCAATCTTGGAAGAAAGTCATCGGAGTAGCTTGAGTATTCATCCGGGAGCTACAAAGATGTACCATGATTTGAAGAAGTTGTTTTTATGGTCCGGTATGAAGAGGGACATAGCTCAGTTTGTCTACGCTTGTTTGACATGTCAGAAGTCAAAAGTAGAGCACCAGAAGCCTTCGGGATTGATGCAACCGTTAGAGATTCCTGAATGGAAATGGGACAGTATTGCTATGGATTTTGTGACCAGTTTGCCAAATACGGCGAGAGCCTTTGATGCTATTTGGGTAGTGGTGGATCGACTTACGAAGTCCGCACATTTTATACCAATTAACATCAGTTTTCCGTTGTCGAAGCTGGCATAAATTTATATCAGGATAATTGTGAAGTTACATGGTGTTCCGTCGAGCATAGTGTCGGATAGAGATACGCGATTTACTTCAGAATTTTGGAGGAGTCTGCAGGAAGCCTTGGGTTCTAAGTTGAAGTTGAGCTCGGCATATCATCCATAGACCGATGGTCAGTCAGAGAGGACCATTCAGTCGTTGGAGGATTTGTTGAGGGCCTGTGTATTGGAAAAAGGTGGTGCGTGGGATACTCATTTGCCATTGATTGAGTTCACGTATAATAACAGTCACCATTCTAGCATCGGAATGGCGCCTTTCGAAGCTTTGTATGGTAGGAGGTGTAGGACACCTCTATGTTGGTATGAAACAGGTGAGAATGTGGTGCTTGGACCTGAAATTGTGCAACAAACTACTGAGACAATTCAGATGATCCGTGAGAAGATGAAAGCGTCTCAGAGTAGACAGAGGAGTTATCATGATAACAGGAGGAAAGATTTGGAATTCAGTGAAGGTGATCACGTGTTCCTAAGAGTTAAACCAGTGACCGGTGTGGGTCGTGCTTTGAAATCCAAGAAGTTGGATCCTAAGTTTATTGGACCGTATCAAATCTTGTAGAGGGTTGGTACAGTGGCTTATAGGGTGGCGCTGCCGCCTGAACTTTTGAACTTGCATGACGTGTTTCATGTGTCGCAACTTTGGAAGTATGTTTCAGATCCGTCTCACGTGATTCAGAGAGACGAAGTTCAGATCAGGGAAAATCTTGCAGTAGAGACGATGTCGTTGAGGATCGAAGATCGTAAGATGAAGCAACTCAGAGGGAAGGAGATACCTCTGGTGAGAGTGGCTTGGAGAGGTGCTGCAGGAGGCAGTGTGACCTGGGAATTGGAAAACAGAATGCGAGAGTCGTATCCAGATTTGTTTCCATCAGGTAATTTTCGAGGACGAAAATAATTAAAGTGGGGGAGAGTTGTAACACCCCATTTTAATTATTTAGACGTCTTGTGTTATTTTATTTGTGTGACCTTGTTTGGGGGAGTGTTTTGAGTGAGTTTAAGGGTTGCCCTTAGTTAGGAAGGTGGGTTAGTGAGATAAAGCCTTTAGATTAATATTAATAGTGGTATAGTTAATAATAATAATAATTTAATTAATAATAGTAATATTATTATTTTATTATTATTATTGTTATTATTGCTATTATTATTAATTAATTTAATTAAAATAGGATTAAGAGAATTAGAAGAGGTTTAGGGAAAATAGAAAGGTTTTGGCACGTGAAACGAGGAATAGAGAACCAAGAGGAGAGAAAGAACAAGGTGTGCTAGGGCTTGATCTTCTTCCCCAATTGTCCAGATTTTCTGTAAAGATTCGAGGTAAGGGGGAGAAACGGGTTTAATATTGGTGATTCATTCATGATAGGGTAGTGGGGAATCCTTAACCCCGTAGGAATTTGTATGCAAACTGTTGTGTTGTTGATCTATTGTATATGCCTTTTATGATTCTGAAATCGTGCATGAATTGGTGTGTGTTTCCATGAATTTTTGTTGTTGCTGCTGTGGTATGAACATCTGTTGCAGATCTGTTATTTTTTATTCAAATTGGGAGAACGATTTGAGATTATAGACCTGTAATACATGTAGTAATTCTAGGTACAAGAGAAAAGATGAAAATTGGACCTAAAATTCATGTAGAAACGATTATAGGACTGGTTGGAAGTGAAGAAGTATGGAAATCGTAGCAGAGTACAGAATGGCAAGGTCTCTGGTGATTTTCTTAATGGATCTGGCCATACGTGTATTGGGCTAGGCCATACGCTCATGGGAGTGAAGGAAAGGGAGCCTTACGCGTAAGGGGAGCTTGAGGGAAGGATTTGGCACGACCCTCTGCCCATACGCGTATGGTAAGCGTATGGTGGCATGGCAATACGTGTACGTAGTAGCCTTACGCGTATGTAGATCTGAGAATTAAATTTTTGAAGGAAAATGGGTCTCTGCCCATACGCGTATGAAGTTGGGCAATACGCGTATGGTAGGCCAAGGCAGGAGGCCTTACGCGTATCAGATGGGGGCATACGCGTAAGGAAGGGCGAGGGAGCAAGTCATATGCGTATGACTCGGGTCAATACGCGTATGGACAACAGTGGTGCAGAATTTCATATTTTTACGATTTGTTTCCCGTCTTCGCATCGGAATTGTTTTCTCTTGGTTTGCGAGGTTGGGAGTAGGTGCCAGGCGCTGAGAAATAAGACATGGGTGATGAAAATATTAATTTTAATAATTTTAATTAATTAATTAATTACTTGGGTGTTTGGTGTGTATGAAGTAAATTACATGACGATGGTGTTGATGATATGTATGATGTGATCAGGAGGATCTTGTGCATGTATTTACGCTTGTATACATGTTTTGTTGTGCATGGTTGAGTCTTGCATATTCATGGTGATTGGTGGGATGAATCATTGCTCAAAAGGAGTGTATGTGATTCATCCGTACTCCTATATGGAGAATGGTGGGGGATAGATCATTGCCAAGTAGAGGTGTATGTGATCTATCCGGGGTTCGATTGAATGAACCAATGAGTCGGTACCGCATGCATGGTGTCGTGTTGCATTACATTATTACTTGATGTTGTTGATGATATTGGACAGTAGGTCGTGTTGGTGTGTTGTTGATTTATATATGTAAATGCTACTTTGTTATCATGTATTTATTCACCAATAATATTGAATGTGATTTCTCACCCCTTTGTTGTTGTGTCTGTGCTTCTTCGGAAGTACAGATAATCCAAGTACTTAGATAGCTTGGATATTGGTGTTGCTGATCGAGTCCATAGGAGTGCTCTGATACGTAACACGGGACTTTGGGGATTTCATTCATTTTGTTATTTGTTATTCTTTTTGTTACGTATCTTTATTTTTGATGAACATTATGGTGAACCACGATTTTATGTGGAGTTTTGGTGTTATTGGCAGATGGCCGTAATTTGAATAATTTTTCGCTGCATATTTTGTCAAAAATAGAAGGATTTTATTCGTTGGCTTTTAATGTGACATTCCACTTGGTGAAAACTCTGATTTATCTTTAATATTTTGTTTATTTTTCGAAATGGGAAAGTGGGGTGTTACACTAGACGTAGTTGCCGGGGAAACTCTAAATATCTATACTAGTATTACACAGTTGATATGAGTTTATGAAAGAAGACTTACAGTGAAACAGCCCCACAATACAGTTTATATGTATATGAAAGCGGATAAAGAAAGCATATAACCACTTACTCGGTTGTAGAGCTTCCATGCTGTTTGGTTAGTTGCTCAACAAAGAAAGATTGAAAACAACAGTATAATCAAAATTTAAAGGAGAAATTATTTTGAAAAGATGTTGGGGCTTACAGCTTAAGGAGAGGCCCAAGGTTTATCAGTGATCGCACTGTCGTTTTGTACAGAGGGACTTATACAAGTGACTGAGGCCCAAAAAGGTTTTCTGTACAAGGGGATGGGTCTTACACTCTCTCAAGAGGCCCAAAAGATTTATTTTTGTACAAGTGGTGGGGCTTACAGCTCAAGGAGGGGCCCAAGGTTATTTGTTTGAAAATGGCGATCGCGCCGAGAGTTTTGAAAATGCGGGGGGTCTTATACAATGCATTGAGGCCCAAAATGGTTTGGTTTTCAAAGGGGGTTGGGTCTTACACTCTAATAGAGGTCCAAAAGATTTTGAATGGGTCTTATAGCTAGAGGAGAGGCCCAAGGTTTGTTTTTCAACGGACGATGATCGCGTCAAACTTTTTGAAATACAACGGGACGTATACAATAAGTGAGGCCCAAAAAAGGTTTGTATTTACAAAGGATTGGGTCTTACACTCTATTAGAGGCCAAAAAGTGTTTGAAATTTTTGGATAAGGGTGAAAATCAAAGAAATCCTAATTTGTTATTCTTTAAAAGTAAATATTTAAAGAAAATCAAATAAAATACCAAATAAGTTTTAATAAGCCATTTGTGATTTTTGTTTAAGGTTTGAGAAATGAGGGATTAATCACAAGGTTAATTAAAACTCACTTGGTTTTGATTTTCAAAGTAAATATTCACTTTTAAAATGTTTAAAAAACATTAAAAAGGAATTTATTCCCAAAAATACTAATTATATTAAATAAATAATATAAACTTAATTTTTTTGTGGAATAAAATATTTCAATATTTTTGTGATTTTTTGCAAAAAGAACCAATAAAAAATAATTAAAATTGAAAAAGTTATTAATTTTCCAATTAATTAATAAAACATAAAATATTGGAAAAAATAGCAAAAATGTGAGAAAACACAAAATGGCATGGGTGGGGTTTGAACCCACGACCTCAAGGTTATAGGGCGCGCGCCTTACCACTGGGGTGGTGATACATCCATTGCTTGAAGTGAAACCACAAATATACAAGGCATGCCTTGTTTTCTAGGTCTGGTCAAGGCAAGGCAAGGCAAGTTTTTCCAAGAAACGGGATGGTCCATAACTTTCTCATTTCTTAATGGTTGGGGACAAAATTTATATGCATCTGGCCTAGAATTTCACAAGGAATCCAATGGTGGTGGTATTTTTTTTAGATCATACTCCCTCCTCAAAACCCAGTAGTGGTTTTGAAAAAGGCTTATAATTGCATTTTCTATGCTACACTTTGATACAGGCATGAATTACATGATGAATTAGTCCAAACACAACATATATAACATGTATGAGGTGTGTATGATCAGTGGACTTCAAAGCAATGCATATTTTGGAAAGTTCAAGTCATGATGCTTACCTCTTTTTGAGCTTTTGGAGTTTTCTGTGCAATCTGCCAAACTTCTTGTTCCAGAAATGGTTTGATGCTTTGGACACTCTCAAATGAACCCTTATAAGCTTTGAGGATGGTTGGAATCAGCTGGAACCTGCAAAAACACAAACTGGACCTTTCTTGCAAAAGGGGTTAAAATGACCAAAATAACAACTCTCTCAAATGGTGTTCCAGATGGGGGGAATCATTTGGGACAATTCGAGGATGTTATTTGGAGTGTGTTTGAGGTTTTATCTGGTTTGGAAAGTGACTGAATCAAGACATGGCTTGAAAAATGCACAAAAGGCCTATTTTGAGGTTTTGAGAGGTGACTTTGTGATTTTGGTGTTACAGGTCACTTTTGATAGTTTGGATCACCTACATATGATGTTTTTGAGGTGTTAGGATCATGAGTTGTGGTGGAAATGCTCTCTAACTCAAAAACTCAGAGTTACCTTGCTAAAGAAGGCATTTTGGCCTAAAGAGAGGGATTTTTAGGAAAGTAACTGTTTGATGGCTTTGGTGTACTCAAACTGAGCACAAATGAGCTCTATATATAGTAGAACACGTTTGTTTTGGGATCAATAGTGAATGGCAACTGCAGCAGAGGTTTGGCCAATGGTTGCACTTTGGAATCCAAGTCTCCTCTAGCCATTGACTAGAGGTTAGAGCACAGGGCTATGGTTCCCTTGGTCTTGGATAAGTCTTGACTGAATTCAGTTGCAAATGGCTCAGTTCATGCCACCTTGGTGTATGCATTGAATGCTCCAATCCAAAATTGGAGTCTTGTCCCTCTTTTAGGCAATTCTAGGTTTGGCATGCTACTTCTTGTTCCAAGGACTTTGGAGGCTTGGCTCAGTGTTTGTCCCCTTTAGATTTGATCCTCAGATATGTCCAAATTGATGACAAGGCTTGGAATTATCTGATTTTGCCAAATCGAGCAAAAATGAAAATTTCTGCCTAGCCTTGGCAGTTTTCAGCTAGGCATATTGCCATTGTCATATCTCATGGCCCAAGTGGAATTTGGTGATGTTCTTGGCCATTTTGGAAAGCCCTCATATGATACAACAACTGTTTGATCATATTTGGTTTTGATACTTTTTGGATCCAAGTGAAAAATGCCCCTACATTTGGAAAAAAGTGAAGGAAGATTCTGACTTAGTGAAAATTTCACTAAGTGTTGGAAAAAAGTGACATTTTCACTTTTTGTGATTTTGATCATTCCATAACTCAAAATCCATGAGGAATTTGGAGGGAGGTCAGTTTTAAGCTTTTGAAGAGGGTAATGAGATCTACAAATCAAGCTTTGGATGGGGAAAATGTCTTTGTGGTTTAGGAGTTATGATCCTCCAAAGTTGGTACCCTTGCCACTTTGTTCATAACTTAGAAAATTTTCTAAGTTTTTATGGTTACCCCTTTTACAAGTTATCCCACTTTTCTTGATTTTTCTTGATGAATGATGATTCAAATCATACATTAACATCATTTTAGGGTTAAAAAACCATTTTTGTGAAAAATCTCAAAAAGTCAAAGTTGACTTTTGTGCACAGTTGACTTTTTGTCAGATGAATTCCAAACTGTGCGATCCTTTAGGAAATCATGTCCTTGACCTAAATCAAACTTGATGGACATGTTCCATGGGTGTTATAGGGTATATTGAATCCTGCCCTAGGGTTTGGGAGCATGTCCTGGTCAAAACTCAAAGATACAGTTGACTTATCTCGCGAAACCCTAACTGTGGTACTGATGAAATTGAGACTTACTGCTCAAGCTTCCTGGATCAATCCATTGTTACAAATGGATCAATATGGTATGTTGAAGACCCTCAAATCCTCTCTTGAGGTCTTGGCTCATGATTTGTCCCATAAGTCAACTTAGGGGTGAATTAGGTCAAGAAACCCTAATTCCTGATTTTTGATGTATGCATCCCCTAAGATCAAATTGACTTGATGCTTGGGCCCATGAGGTTCCATAGAGTATTTTAGGTTATGCTTTGAAGCATTGGCTCATGCCCAGAGGAAGATTTCCATCTGGAGGCCCTGGTTGACCAAACCCTAATTTGGTGACACTGGCGATCTTGAGGCTTGATCCACCTAGAAGGGAGCAGCCTTTTGCTTAATCTTTAAAGTGGGAGTCCTCTTGATCCATTGTAGATGTTTGGGAGGCTAGAAAAGTTGAAGATCATGTCATTTCTTGATTGATCCTTTGTCTAAAAGCTCTGAGAGGGCTGGAAACCCTAAATTTGATTGTAGTGGATGCTCACCCATCTTTGGGGAGACTGATGAGGTATGATGGTTCCTCCATATTGTGATGATGATTTTTAAAATGATGGGAAATCTTAGTGGTCAAAATTTGGGGTATGACAGATGCCCCTATTTAATCTTCTTGGACCCGAAGGTGTGAATGGCGAAGGTATTCGGGCATTCGGGGTGCAAGAGGATTAAATATCGGAATACCCGAAATTTTGATGGTGGTCAAGAATGGCAGCTTGCGCATCCTTCTTCTTTTGCTAAGCAATGATGCTTAGAAAAGGTAAAAAACTTCCCCTCGATCCTGGTTTCCTACCAAGGAACTGGTCTTAGTTTCTGATGTAAACTTCCCCTCGATCCTGGTTTCCTACCAGGGAACTGGTCTTAGTTTCTGATGTAAACTTCCCCTCGATCCTGGTTTCCTACCAAGGAACTGGTCTTAGTTTCTGATGTAAACTTCCCCTCGATCCTAGTGTTCAGCCATGGAACTGGTCTCAGTTTCTTTTGTCTATAAACTTTCTTGACAAGGGACGCTATTCGTAGCGATTTTCCTCAAACTTCTCGCCGAATTTTCCTGGAGAGATGCCATTTGATAGAAAAAGTTTTGATGTCAGAGTTGCTGGGGAACCCAGTCGTCTAAGTTGTAGAGGTGTACAAACTTCTCTGTTTGGAGACGCCATTTGCCGACTCTAGTGGGGAAAACGATTCTCTTGAGAGACTGCTTTCACGCTTGGGGATATTACATCATACTTTTCTCGGGATCTTCCCGGAGAAACGCCATATGATATGATCTAATTTTGAGGTGCTGATGACCTTTTCATCAGTGGTTTTTTTTTTCGGAGAAAAACTGCAGTATTGCCGAATCTCTGCTTAAGAAGCTTCCTCTATGGATTTTCCTTAATCCGGGAAAGCGAAAATATCATCTTTAATGGCGAAGAGTGACATCGGTTGAAGGTTCTCTGATCTTTCAGAGGTTCAAGTTATCAAAGTAGACAAGGGCCAATTCTGATCCAGAACTAAACTGGAGAAGAGAGATTGTTCAGACGCAACCTTTCCTGACGAGGAAAGAACTGACAACTCGATTGAGAGGACTGTTATCACTAGGGGACATGACCAACGGGAGTGATAGTGATGCAATATGAATGTGAATGCAAATCAATAATGCATGATGTATGTATGTATATGCTGACAAAACTGACGCACCATACAGACTAATAGATGAACATGACTGGATACTTGGCCATCGCGGGGCGAAGAAGTACCGCTGGTTCAAGATAGCAATTCCGCCTTGCTTAGGAGAAACGGTCCCTGTTGGGAGCGACGCTGGTCGGGCTTAGGAGATGAGAACTCGGCCGAAGAGGTCAGATGGAGCATTCGTATCTGACATAGCTGATCCTTCATTCAGGCATACTGGTTTAGAAGGAAAACTTTTATTCTGCACTTTGAGGCTCGAACACCTTTGGAGAAGCGATCGATGTTCTGTCGATGTTCAACCGTCAAAAGAAATTGTCGTCTTTATTTTAAAAAGCAGAACAATTTTAACAAGTAAATTCATTTTTGTATCTTTTCAAGAATCGTTGATCATGTTAAAACGTCGTTCTAAAAAGCTAAACAAATAAGAATTGCAAACAAAAGCACAAGGGCTCAAATTTTATTGATAGGATGGAAATCAGCCAAACGCGTGATTCCATATAGAGCATTTACAAAGTTTAGCTAATGGTAATTTACAGGGAAAAGGGCTATATTGAAACATAACGACCACTATCCTTCTACCAACTTTGAATTCTGGGCATCCTGAACTTCTGTCAAAGATGACCTTAATTGGAGCTTTCCTGACGGATGATGTAACTGCTGCTGAGGGACTTGCCCCTTTGTCAAAAGTAGTTACTTGCCATTATCCCTAATTTTTTCCTGGATTGTACTTTGAGATTTCCAATCCACCAGGATGATTTTTGATCATGTCTCTAATTTTTGTCTGGACCGCCCTTTCGGGTTTTCAATCCACCGAGACGTTTTTTTTAGGCGAAGTATTTCTTGACTACATCAATATTTGTGGGGTAGGCAAATTCCTCTCCGTCCATGGTTGCAAGTCTCAAGGCACCGCCTGAGAAAGCTTTCTTGACCACATAGGGGCCGTCATAATGCGGAGTCCATTTACCCTGAGAATCAGTGAGAAAAGATTGTATCTTTTTTAGCACAAGGTCTCCTTTCCTGAAGATGCGAGGTCGAACCTTTTTGTCAAACGCCCTCTTCATTCTTTGTTGATACAACTGACCGTGGCATAGTGTCATTATTCATTTCTCTTCGATCAGATTCAGCTCGTCGTGTCGACTTTGACACCATTCAGCTTCTGTAAGCTTAGCTTCCATCAATACCCGGATTGATGGGATCTCTACTTCTATGGGAAGCACTGCTTCCATGCCATATACTAGAGAGAAAGGGGTTGCCCTTGTTGAAGTGCGGACAGATGTGCGATAACCGTGAAGTGCAAAGGGTAGCATCTCGTGCCAATCTTTGTAGGTTACAACCATCTTTTGAACAATCTTCTTGATGTTCTTGTTAGCCGCTTCTACCGCTCCGTTCATCTTTGGTCGGTAGGGAGATGAGTTATGGTGTTCGATCTTGAACTCTGCGCACAACTCTTTCATCATCTTATTGTTCAAGTTAGATCCATTATCTGTAATGATCTGGCTAGGAACGCCATAACGGAAGATGATATTGTTTTTGATAAATCGGACCACCACTTGTTAGGTTACATTAGAGTACGACGTTGCTTCGACCCACTTAGTGAAGTAGTCAATGACGACCAGAATGAACCGATGTCCGTTCGAAGCCTTAGGTTCGATCATGCCAATCTTGTCGATTCCCCAAATGGAAAAAGGCCATGGGGAAGAAAGAACTTTGAGATGCGTTGGCGGTACATGAATTTTGTCGGAGTATATCTGACACTTGTGACACTTCCTCATGTACTTGTAGCAGTCGGATTCCATGGTCAACCAGTAGTACCCTGCTCTTAGAATTTTTCTCGCCATTGCGTGTCCGTTGGCATGAGTGCCAAAGGACCCTTCATGAATTTCTTTTATCAGCATGTCTTCTTCTAGTCTGTCCACGAATTGGAGCAAGACCATGTCAAAGTTTCTCTTATAGAGTGTATCACCGCTCAGGAAGAAGCTGCCTGCCAGCCTTCTGAGGGATTTCATGTCCTTCCTTAGTGCCCCAGGTGGGTACTCTTGTTTCTGAAGGAAGCATTTGATATCGTGATACCAAGGTTTGTTGTCTATGACTGCTTCAACCGTGAAGATGTAAGCGGGCCGTTCAAGGCGCATTATGTCGATCTTAGGTGTGTCATTCCATTGACCTACACTAATCAAGGAAGAGAGAGTGTCTAATGCATCAGCCATGTGATCCTCCTCACGAGGGATGTGATGAAACTCAATTCTGTTGAAGATTGGTAGCAACCTTCTCGCGTAGTCTTTGTAAGGAATCAATCTTGATTGGTATGTGTTCCAATCTCCTTTAATCTGATTGATATCCAGGGCTGAGTCGCCATATACGTCCAAGTTTTTAATCCTTAAGTCAATCGCTTCCTCGAGACCCATAATACAAGCTTCGTATTCGGCCTCGTTGTTTGTGCACTTGAATGTCAGTCTGGTGGTGAATGGAATATGGGTACCCTGAGGGGTGACAATGATTGTCCTAATTCCGTTTCCGTAATGATTGACAGCTCCGTCAAAGATAAGTCCCCATTGAGAACCTGGTTCTGGCCCTTCACTGGGTAGCGGTTCATCGCAATCTTTCATTTTCAAATACATGACATCTTCGTCTGGGAAGTCAAACCCGATTGATTCTTGATCGTCAATCGGTTGATGAGCCAAATGATCGGCTAAAATACTCCCCTTAACGACTTTTTGAGCATGGTACTCTATGTCATATTCTGATAACAACATCTGCCAACATGCAATCCTTCCCGTGAGAGTAGGCTTTTCAAAGACATACTTGATTGGATCCATCTCGGAGACCAACCAAGTAGTGTGACGAATCATGTACTGGCGCAGACATTTGGCTGCCCAAGCCAAAGCAGAACAAGTTTTTTCAAGCATAGTATACTGAGTCTCGCAGTCGGTGAATTTCTTGCTCAAATAGTAGATGGCAGACTCTTTCCGTTTGGTTTCGTCTTGTTGGCCAAGTACACAACCCATGGAATCTTCCTGGACGGTGAGGTAGATAATGAACGACCTTCCTTCCACTGGAGGTGATAAAATTGGAGGGTTCAACAGGTATTCCTTAATACTGTCAAAGGCGGTTTGACAGTCTTCTGCCCAAACGCAGTCCTGATTCTTTTTAAGTAATTTGAAAATCGGCGCACATGTCGCGGTCATGAGGAATATGAATCTGGAGATGTAGTTCAAACATCCCAGGAATCCTCTGACTTGTTTTTCAGTTTTTGGAGAAGGCATTTCTCGAATGGCCTTGACCTTGTCAGGATCAACCTCAATTCCTTTCTGGCTGACGATGAACCCTAAAAGTTTTCCCGAACGGACACCGAAGGTGCATTAGTTGGGATTCAAGCGGAGTTTGTACTTTCTCAACCGCTCGAATAATTTTGACAGGTGGGTCACATGCTCCTCTTCTATCTTAGATTTGGAAATCATATCATCGACATATACCTCGATTTCCTTGTGTATCATGTCATGAAACAGAGTAGTCATGGCCCTTTGATAGGTTGCCCCGACGTTCTTCAAACCGAAAGGCATCACCTTGTAACAAAAGGTACCCCAGGGGGTAATGAACGAAGTTTTCTCCATGTATTTCGGCGCCATTTTGATCTGATTATAGCCCGAGAATCCATCCATGAATGAGAAAACTTTGAACTTTGTTGTACTGTTAACCAGCATGTCAATGTGTGGTAAAGGAAAGTCGTCCTTTGGACTAGCCTTGTTTAGATCTCTGTAATCCACACACATTCTGACTTTTCCATCCTTTTTTGGAACGGGTACGATGTTGGCTAACCATTGAGGACATTCTAATGTGACGAGGAAACCCGCGTCAATCTGTTTATGTACCTCCTCTTTGATTTTGATGGCCATATCCGGGTGAGTCCGTCTCAACCTCTGTTTTACTGGCGGACATTCCGACCTTAACGGTAGATGATGTTCCACGATGCTGGTATCCAACCCTGGCATATCCTGATAGGACCAAGCAAATACATCGGGAAATTCTTTGAGAAGCTTTACCAAACCCTCTCTGGCAGTTGGACTGAGCAGTGCCCCAATCCTGATTTCTTTTCTTTCTTTTTCCGAACCTAAGTTTACCGTTTCCAACGGCTCTTTATGAGGTTCAATGGACCTTTCCTCCTGTCTAAGTAATCGGGAGATCTCTTCTGGAATTTCGTCATCATTTTCTTCTTCATCCTCAAATACCGGGAACACAAAGTTGGGAGAAGGCACCGGATCGTATGTTTCAACGGGGTTTAAAACAAGCAATCTGCATGACGGTATGATTTGTGTTTAGAAGAGATAGAGGGAATGCAAGTGTGTGCAGTGTATTTTTCTTTTACTGCTTGTTTTTATTACTGATTTGTTTTTTAGGATTACCATTTTCTGAAAAAAGCAAAAAAAGAAAACAGCAATTAATGCGGGAAGTATATAACGACGTTATTTTATTAATGAACAAGTCGATTCTTGAAATCACAACCCTATAAAACAAAACTTTGTCGCTTTGGGCAAAACGAAGAGGGATATTTACAGAAAGTGAGCCCTATCAAAACATCCGTTTCACCTGGGCAGGGTGAAAGGTTAAAGACGGCAATTACTTTGACTTATGAACAATCTTCGAAACATCGACAGCAACCCATTGGAGGCGAACTACTCGGTGAATCACAAAGTCTGGTACCTTCCTTGATTTGTCTTCAGAAATAACGTTGATTTCTGGTGGAGCAGGATCATTGGAATCTGTCTCCCAGGCAGAGTTGTCGTAGGAGGATTCCTCTGTTGTATTTTGCATAGCATTGGTGCTCTCAGGTATATCTCCCCATCCAATTGGCTGTATGTCTTCGAGCCTGATACGAGAGCTTTCGGGAGCAGTGTACTTGACCATATAGTTGTATTTCCCACTTGGTTGTCCCAGGGTGTCCCACACTTCTTTGGAACTGGATGAGTCTTCCTTCTCGATGATGTTGACCTCTGGAAAAGCATAGTTTATGAATTCAAGTCCTGCAAGCTTTGCCAATTCATCGTCGTACTGGACGTTTTCTGAATGACCTGATTGTTGATCCCATGACATGGTGGGGACGCAGGTATTCTTTTCAATGATGTTCAACTGATTTTCATTGTTCGGATGATTTCCTTGCCCCAAGTCTCCTGGATACGGCTGCCATATTGGCAGGCCATCCATCGGGCCATAATAGTTATGGTCAAAGTTGTTCTTCATCAGAGTGTCCTCCTCTAATGAGTTTGGTGGAGCACGACATCCTTCTGGATCACAATCTCCGTATATCATTTCGACATCTGACCTAGGTATAAATCTCGGACTCTGTGTAGGAAAGCAAAAGGGCGTAGGCACCTCTTCCTGAGACGTATATCCGTCCTTGTTAAGATAGGACTCCCATTCTTCCTCCATATCAGAGGGATCATCTTTATTGATGGTATGCACGTCTTGAGGCACTGGGTGAAGGAAACTTCCACTGTGGAAGAAGTCTTGAATGGGATGAAAACTTTCATTGCTGGTAGTAGCTGTCTGGGTACAGGTTGTAAAAAAACCAAGACCCTTCTTTGTTTTATTGTCAGTAGGAATGACTAGCGGTCCCCATCCTGTTGTATTGGTACTCTCGACCGCTTTGATAGCATCTTTGTATGAGGAAATGTAAGTTCCCTCTTCGGATTGATTGTCCTTACTCACCGACAGTGCTTGGAACTGAGTTCCAATAACCTCCTCGGGTTCTACACCAGTAGATGATGATAAGTTACTCACGAGCAAGGCTTGTTCTCCACAGACCGTGACGAGCTGGTTGTTCTGGATGAACTTTAACTTTTGGTGGAGGCTCGAGGTGACCGCCCCAGCCTGATGTATCCCAGGTCTTCCTAATAAACAACTGTACGTTGCCCGGATGTCCATGACCTGGAAAGCAACTTGGAAAGTGTGAGGACCAATAGTTATGGGAAGGTCGACTTCGCCGATAACCGTTTTTTTGGACCCGTCAAATGCTTTGACGACGACCTCACTGGTTCTCATCGGGGGTCCTTTGAAGGATAATTGCATCAAAGTGGACTTCGGAATAACATTCAGGGCTGACCCTGTGTCTACCAGTACGCTGGCTAAAGCATCGCCCTGGCAGCTGACCGTGATATTGAGCGCCATGTTATGACGGCGACCCTCTTCAGGTAATTCCTCATCACTAAATCCCAAGTTATTGCAGGAAGTGATGTTAGAGACAATGCTATTGAACTGTCTGATTATTACATCCTGTTCTACAAAGGCTTGCTCCAAGACTTTATGTAGAGCCTCCATGTGCACTTCTGAACAGAGTAAAAGTGACAGCACAGAGATCTTTGAAGGAATTTGTAATAGCTAATCAACAATGTTTTATTCACTCCTTTGGACGAGCTTCAGCATCTCTTCATTGTTTTTCGAAAGGTCTGGATTACTGGATTGACCGACCGGTGGATTGGGAACTTCTGTCTGAGGTTCCTTTTCTTTGTTAAGTTCTCCAACTCCTCGGTTGAAGATTCGACCACTCCGTGTTACTCGACTGATGTCTGCAATATTCACGACGGAGGGTAATGGAATTTCCTTTCCATTCTCTACTGTTGTTGCACCGTATTTGTAAGGGATGACGTTAGTTGATTCATACGGTAATGGTCCCGGTAAATAGATGACTATGGGAACATTCTGATTTTTCCGACCATCGTAAGCAATTTCGATCCGTTCCTGGTTGGGAACTCTCGATCCGTCAAGTAGAGGGATGATGGTACAAACATCCCTAGCCCTCTGATGATCAGAGATTATGACAACATCCTCAATTTGATCAGCGAGGTAGTCCGGCGCCCAGTTGATTGGTCCGGACCCCGGATATGGGCAAATCTCTCTATGATCCACCTGACCCTGAAGAGCTGCTCGAACAAGGTAACATCCTTGGTTACTTTCCGAACAGACTCTACAACATTCATAGTTGTGTGGTGGCACCTGGCCACGCCCGCTTTAAATACAATGTAACCTCACTAGGTCAGTTTCCACAGATTGAACGTCCCGACTTTGATGCCGAGCAGGGTTCCTGTTGGTAATACTAATTTGCTGGGTGTCTTCATCCATACAGATTGGAAGCCACCAGTGGTTCGACAAGTGCTTAAGGGTTTCCTGGACAAGGGCACAGCCTTGATCGTTTTCGCAACCCGCCCTACAGCTCTGATAATCATGTGATACTAGGAACCCGAGCCAGGCCTGTTTAGCATGTAACTCCACCAGGCTGATATTCATCAAGCAAATATCGAAGATTTGAATCATGTTGATCTGATAGGGATTCTTATCATGGTAGTCCTGGATCCATCCAAGATCCATTTGACGCTGGAGGGCCTCTTGTACAAAAGACCATCCCTATTTGTTTACCGAGCAAGTCAGAAAGGAACGTGATCGTGCCGCGGTAGATTATGATACTGGCTTTGCCTGGAGTGCCTCGCCACCAAATTGACATTCATTGCACGGATGTCGTGGTTTTGAATGACGTCAAAATTCGTGTAAACTATGTTAACTCCACAAACTCGGTGCTCTTGGATCCATCTGAGATCCATCTGTTCCTGTAGAGCTGATTGCACCACAGAACATCCTCGATTGCTTTTAGAGCAGATATCACACTGGTGATAGTTATGAGGTGGCACATGGCCATATCCACTCTGTTTACAATGCACCTTGACCAGATTGGTCCTTAACAAGAGTACATCATGAATTTGATAGCTGTGGCTAGACTCTCATTCTATCAAATTGACTGCAGCTTTCTCATGTTGAGGCAACGGGTTCGTCTGAACATTCGGATTTGTATCCTTAAAGGATAAGACCCCGCTCCTGACAAGCTTTTGCACATCGGATTTGAAACTGAGGCAGTTTTCTATGTTATGCCCTGGTCCTCCTTGATGGTAAGGGCAAGTCTGATCCACCTTAAACCAAAAAGGCAGATTTTCCGGTACTGTAAGAGGGGACTTAGTCTGGACATGCCCCTTAGCCAGTAGTAACGGAAAGAGTTCTGCGTACAATATAGGTATAGGATCAAATCCTGGTGGCCGCGTTGTACGGTTGTTATTGTATGGAGGACGAGCCTGCTGAAGAAGCTGTTGAGTCCTTTGCTGATTAGGTTGGCTCTGCGCAACCTGAGGTTGATATGTAGAAATAGGCGCAGGATTGATAGAAGGAGTCACAGCCGCTACTAGCTGATAATGTCGCCTTTGCTTTCCGATAGAGATATCCCAATATCCTGCTCTTTTTTCTTTGGGAGAGCACTACCATATCGCTTTGTACTACTTGATGATCTAGTGTCTTTGACTAGACGTCCCTCTCGGACGGCTTCCTCAAGACGTACTCCCATACCGACCATCTCGGTAAAGTCACTAGGCGCACTGGCAATTTAAGAAGATCTTTGTCATCTCTTTTTCCTCAAGAGGTGGACAAATTTGAGCGGCAATTTGACGCCATCTCTGAGCGTATTCCTTAAAGGTTTCCTTGTGCTTTTACGACATTGATCTGAGTTGATCTCTGTCGGGCGCCATGTCCAGATTGTATTTATATTGTTGGACGAAGGCGGTGCCAAGATCTCTGAAAGTGCTAACCGTAGCATGGTTTAAACCCATGTACCATTTTAGGGCGGCACCAGTTAAACTATCCTAAAAGTAGTGAATCAGTAAATCCTGATTCTTTGTCTGAGCTGACATTCGCCGAGCGTACATCACCAGGTGACTCTGAGGGCAAGAGTTACCCTAGTACTTTTCAAAGTTGGGCACCTGGAATTTGTGCGAGACTTTCACATTGGGGACCAAGCAGAGGTCCGCGGCATCCTTTCCAAATAAATCCTGACCGCGAAGGGCATGCAATTCTTTCTGCATTCCCAAGAACTGTTCCTGGAACTCATTCATTCTTTCGAACATGTTGTCGTTTCCACCAGAAGGTATCTGTGGAATCTATCCTTCCGGGACAGTGTGTACCACAGACGGTGGTATAGTCATTATGGTCGAGACTCTCGGTGCCTCCCGAAGTTTGTAACCTTCAGGAGTTGCTGTCATGCCCCTGGCATCTTCACTTTCCCGAAGTTTGTAACCTTCAGGCCCAGCGGTTCCCTGATCCTCATTGATCGGCGGAACATATCCTTCTGGGATATAGTTAAGTGGCATGCCCCAGGGACGATCTTTTGGCAATTTGTACCTAGGATCAGACTTTTCCACTATGGGCGTTGAGGTGATCTCCGAGATCACAGTCCTTTGTAGCTGAGCTTCTGCCATGGCTTGCATGTCATTATGAAGCTTTCTCATATCCTCTCTCATAGCGTCGATCTCCTCTCTCAACTCTCTATTCTCTTCCTCGAGATCATCCATCTTTTTCTGACGATTGGCCCTAGTATTGTACGAATGAGACAGTTTGACTCTAGAACTGAGACACAAACGTGAAATTCGTAGATAAGAAGAATACGTGACGTGAGAATGATGAATGCAATGATTATATTAATTGTTTTTTTTTGTTTAATCAAAATAAACTTCGACAATTAGATTGCAAATATCAAACAGTGGGGAAACCCCATTTTATTGAATTCAAAGGATTGCGAAAATAGAAATACAGTAGATTACAAGGTGCAGAAACAGAAACCTAAGCTAAGGGGTCCCGAGTCCTCTCTGGGGAGAAACCAGGTGCTGATTCTGGTACTTTCCTTTTCTTGGACCGGAGCTTTTGGGCCCTTGTCGGGTTGTCATTCCTTTGCCAAGTGAAAGGAGCGAGCAAATTCCTTTGGTCATCCTGATTTTCTGCAGCATGTTGCTACAAAATCTCAATCAGAGCATCCTTATCTTTTAGCAGTCGCTGTATTTTGGTAAACTCTACAATGAGGATGCAGTACTTGTTCTTCCAAGACCTCCTCTCCTGTTGAACTTTGTTGAGAGTAACTTGAAGTTTTTTCGTTTCAGTCATGAAGTACATGACAGATTCCCTCGGCGAAAGAACTCCGTGACGAGGGTAAGGCATCTTTAGTTTGAGAGCTCTAGTTTGTACCCAGTGGAGATAAGGCTCCACCGAGACACACTCTGGTTTTCCTAGAGACTCTTGTCCTTTCTTATGAACATGTTTCCAAGCGTGCACTATTTCCGTCTTTAGTGCCCTGTCATTTTCTCCTTCCTTGAAGAAAAGGCCCTCCAGATGAGCCTTACGCGGGACATGCCTCATCGGGTATCCAAATTGAAGACGAACTAAAACTGGATGGTAGTTTATTCCTCCCTTAGTTCCTATGAGGGGTACGTTGGGGAAGTTTCCACAACGGTCAATGATCTTGATCCCGTCATAAATCCTATTGCACCAATCTATATCAGAGTTGGTAAGAGACATGATTTTCTGCGACCAACGCAAGGCACTCTTATGATCCCAAAACGAAGCAGACTTGGGTAAATGGGAGATAAACCATTTGTATAGCAGGGGTACACAGCATGTGATCATCCCTCCGCTGTACAAATTTCCTAAGTGTACAGAATGATACACGTCCGCGAGCAAAGTTGGCACAGGGTTTCAATTGAGAAAAACCTTAATGGCGTTGATATCGACGAAGCTATTAATGTTGGGAAACAAAAATAACCCATAAGTGAGTAAGACAAAGATGCTTTCAAAAGCAGTCATGTTTCCTATACTAGCAAAGTACATAGCCTTCTTTGTCAGGAACTGGGCTGGCAAACCTGGGAGCCCACCCTTGGTGGTCATGTGAGTCTTGATTTCTGACTCATCCAAATAGATTACTCTTGCAATGGTCTGATCCTTTGGAATTTCTTCCAGTCCAGAAAATGGATCTCGATCATTAATGTGTAGATCGGTTATGTGAGAATACTCCTCCAGCGTTGGTGCGAGCTGTATCCGGGAATGTGAAACAGTGATAGACCGGATCGTAAAACTGAATGAGTGCCTCCATGATTCCTTCAATCACATGGACTCTTAACAGAGGTAGCATACCTCCATACTTGGCTCTGAAAGCTTCAGGGTTAGTGATCATCCTCGTTAATCCTCTCAAATCTTCTAGTTTTGGAACCCTGAAGGCATACTTATGAGTTCTCCTTCTACCGAAATCCATGAGCGCAATCTTTTTCTCTGACATTTGCAATCATTGTCTTAGTTTAATTTGAAAAAGAGAGACTAGAAGAGAAAAATTTTTTTTGATGTAATGTTTTTTAGATGAATGCATGAATGCAGCACACAAAAACATAGAAAAAACATGGGGTCAAAGGGTCGGTGTCGTGAAGTCAAGGCTCTACCCCCCCCCCCCCCCAAGGTTTATACTAGTGATTTTTGTACCTGTCTCTCAAAATCATCAGTTCTTGTCGAGAATACACCAGCGGGCCGGGAACCGTGCTAGGTGATGTTTTTCGAAGAACCATCAGAAGAGGGTAGTATCGCGTGACAACCATTTCCAATAGTTTCTTCACTACTAAAAGAGGTTTTTCCTAGGTGTATACTCAATCTTTCCACATGCGGAATCACACGCATTCCCATTAGCAGAAAAATAAAGACATATATCAATTAGGAAATGCAGTATATATATTTGTCCTAAAGTCCTAGACCTTAAAGAGTTATGAATCCTATGTTCCTGACAAAAAATGGCTCCCCGGCGGAGTCGCCATTCTGTGGTATCTTCCCAACTTTAAAGGTTTTTGACCTAAGATCCTAGTGAGGTCAACAAAAATCCTATCCCAGTGACGTCCCTAGTGAAGTCATCATTCTTCGATTTCTACCTGAGAGATAAAAAAAGAGGGCCCCACGGTGGGCGCCACTTTTCTGTAGCGAGCGATTTTGGACGTGGTTCTTAAGCACTGTCGCTCTGGGGTTACTACAGGTCGATTCATTTTTTACCCTATTGAGCTAACTAAGGAAGGGAAATAGATGTCTCCAATTAACCCTGCTTGCATACTGAGGTCAACCAGTCAAAACTGTTGGTTTACATATGCGATCAATGTGGGGGGCCTCTCTTAGGTTATTTTGGTTGAATTTAGACTTTTGGTGGGGAATACGAACTCGGATGTTTTGGTGGATATGTGAGGATTTGTGACCTGAGGTTTTTGATGTGGTGTGCTCGCTAAGATTTTTCTTTCAATCTTATGCCTACGTATTCCCGTTTACCGAAACAGGGAAATCAGAGCGATCGTAGTTCCTCCTATTCTATGGGAGGAAATGGTGTTTTGGTGTCTTGTTCAAAGCCCAAGACGTGAAGCTAAAAAGGTGGTTTATATCTTGTTCAAAGCCCAAGATGTGAAGCTGAAGGGTCTATTTGTATCTTGTTCAAAGCCCAAGATGTGAAGCTAAAAGGGTGTTGTCTTTAGAGAGAATTTGTCATCTCTAAAGGGGGTCTGTTTGTCATGACTGTTGGGTGACTGACTATGAAGGAGGATTACTTTAACTGGGATATGTGAATCCTAGCAATTACATAATTTCCTTTATAGGGGGTTTTAACCAGAAGGAGAAGACTTTAACTCAGTGTAGAGCAATACCATCTTTCCTTAGGAATTTCTCATGCTAAAAGAGGGACAGTGGCGAGGATGTAAATAATCCAGAGGCTTGCCGCTTACAGTGATTAGATGAAAGGAGTTGTTGATGTTTATATCCTGTGAACGAGGCACAGTTTTGATGCTAAAAGGTTGATTGACTCAACCGGGGTTTTTCTTATACAAAGCCTAAGAGGAGGCTATTGGCCCAACAAGAGGGTGTTTTTATGTGTCTCGTACGAAGCCCGAGAGAGAGGCTAAAAGGGTTTGACTCAACAAGAGAGTGCTTTTAGATGTGTCTTGTACGAAGCCCAAGACGGAGGCTAAAGTTTGACTCAACAAGAGAGTCTTTTATACTCAACAAGAGAGTGCTTTTGTATCTCGTAAGAAGCCCGAGATGGAGGCTGCAAAGGTTTTGACTCAACAAGAGAGTCTTTTAGATATGTCTTGTACGAAGCCCAAGACGGAGGCTAAAAAATGTTTTTGTATCTCGTACAAAGCCCGAGATAGAGGCTAAAAGGATTGCTGTTTCAGTTGAGTGACAGGTCCAGTACGTTGGTTAAAAGAGAAAATCAGTTCTTATAAAGAGACTGATTAAAAGTAAGGCTATGCTTTGGGATTGATCAGAGGATCAGGGTTATTTCCTGTTCTTTAAGGAAATGGGGAATCCAGAGGGTATTGGAGACTGTCCGAGTCTACCGGTGTTTTCCCTATTTTTGAAAGGGGCTTGAGAATGCCTTCGAGACTCAAGGAAGTTAGACTGTTCAAGCCTAGAGTTTTGTCTTTTGTACTATGCTTTAGAGAAATAGTAGTAGTACGTTCACGGTAGAAGGATCTAGACTCTTTGAAAGACTGTTCTATTAAGATGACTAATTTCTGTTCCTATACCTCTAGGAGGTCATCGGGACAATTTGTACGAAGCCCAAGAGGAGGCTGGAAACTTTTAAGATGTCGAGGGACAATTTGTACGAAGCCCAAGAGGAGGCTCTCTTCCCGAAGGAAGAATCCTTATATGAAGCCTAAGAGGAGGCTGTGAATACTTCTAAGAAGCTGTAGGGTCCTTGTACAACGCCCAAGAGGAGGCGGGGATGCTTTTAGGAAGCCTGTGGGTCCCCAAACCCCGAGAAATTCAAGACAGGCTATTCACAGAGAATAGATCAAGCCAGGAAAGTCCGAGAATTTGGAAGAAACTCAAGAGATGCCATTCACGGAGAAAAGATCATCTCTGGGGAGTAGAGTTTCTTTGACGATTTCTAAGGTTGACAGTCTGAGAAAAGGTTCACCGAGAATACTGCCTTTCTCTTTGTTCCATATTGTTTAACCCCAAGAGGAGGGAATACTGTGTCTGGTAATCCTATGGGGATCTAGTTTTATCTATTTAAGAGTGATCAACAGGGCTTATTGCTAGACGCAGTTGCCGGGGAAACTCTAAATATCTATAGGAGTATTACACAGTTGATATGAGTTTATGAAAGAAGACTTACAGTGAAACAGCCTCACAATACAGTTTATATGTATATGAAAGCGGATAAAGAAAGCATATAACCACTTACTCGGTTGTAGAGCTTCCATGTTGTTTGGTTAGTTGTTTAACAAAGAAAGATTGAAAACAACAGTATATTCAAAATTTAAAGGAGAAAGTATTTTGAAAAGATGTTGGGGCTTACAGCTCAAGGAGAGGCCCAAGGTTTATCAGTGATCGCACTGTCGTTTTGTACAGAGGGACTTATACAAGTGACTGAGGCCCAAAAAGGTTTTCTGTACAAGGGGATGGGTCTTACACTCTCTCAAGAGGCCCAAAAGATTTATTTTTGTACAAGTGGTGGGGCTTAAAGCTCAAGGAGAGGCCCATGGTTATTTCTTTGAAAATGGCGATCGCGCCGAGATTTTTGAAAATGCGGTGGGTCTTATACAATGCTTTTAGGCCCAAAATGGTTTGGTTTTCAAAGGGTGTTGGGTCTTACACTCTAATAGAGGCCCAAAAGATTTTGAATGGGTCTTATAGCTCGAGGAGAGGCCCAAGGTTGTTTTTCAACGGACGATGATCGCGTCGAACTTTTTGAAATACAACGGGACTTATACAATAAGTGAGGCCCAAAAAAGGTTTGTATTTACAAAGGATTGGGTCTTACACTCTATTAGAGGCCCAAAAGTGTTTGAAATTGTTTGATAAGGGTGAAAATCAAAGAAACCCTAATTTGTTATTCTTTAAAAGTAAATATTTAAAGAAAATCAAATAAAATACCAAATAAGTTTGAATAAACCATTTTTGATTTTTGTTTAAGGTTTGAGAAACGAGGGATTAATCACAAGGTTAATTAAAACTCACTTGGTTTTGATTTTCAAAGTAAATATTCAATTTTAAAATGTTTAAAAACATTAAAAAGGAATTTATTCACAAAAATACTAATTATATTAATTAAATAATATAAACTTAATTTTTTTGTGGAATAAAATATTTCAATATTTTTTTAATTTTTTGCAAAAAGAACCAATAAAAAATAATTAAAATTGAAAGAGTTATTAATTTTCCAATTAATTAATAAAACATAAAAATATTGGAAAAAATAGCAAAAATGTGAGAAAACACAAAATGGCATGGGTGGGGTTTGAACCCACGACCTCAAGATTATAGGGCGCGCGCCTTACCACTGGGGTGGTGGTGATACGTCCATTGCTTGAAGTGAAACCACAAATATACAAGGCATGCCTTGTTTTCTAGGCCTGGTCAAGGCAAGTTTTGCCAAGAAATGAGAAGGTCCATAACTTTCTCATTTCTTAATGGTTGGGGACAAAATTTATATGCATCTGGCCTAGAATTTCACAAGGAATCCAATGGTGGTGGTATTTTTTCCAGATCATACTCCCTCCTCAAAACCAGATAGTGGTTTTGTAAGAGGCTTATGATTGCATTTTCTATGCTACACTTTGATATAGGCATGAATTACATGATGAATTGGTCCAAACACAACATATATAACATGTATGAGGTGTGTATGATCAGTGGACTTCAAAGCAATGCATATTTTGGAAAGTTCAAGTCATGATGCTTACCTCTTTTTGAGCTTTTGGAGTTTTCTGTGCAATCTGCCAAACTTCTTGTTCCAGAAATGGTTTGATGCTTTGGACACTCTCAAATGATCCCTTAGAAGCTTTGAGGATGGTTGGAATCAGCTGGAACCTGCAAAAACACAAACTGGCCCTTTCTTGCAAAAGAGGTTAAAATGACCAAAATAACAACTCTCTCAAATGGTGTTCCAGATGGGGGAACCATTTGGGATAGTTCAAGGATGTTATTTGGAGTGTGTTTGAGGTTTTATTTGGTTTGGAAAGTGACTGAATCAAGACATGGCTTGAAAAATGCACAAAAGGCCTATTTTGAGGTTTTGAGAGGTGACTTTGTGATTTTGGTGTGACAGGTCACTTTTGATAGTTTGGATCACCTACATATGATGTTTATGAGGTGTTAGGATCATGATTTGTGATGGAAATGCTCTCTAACTCAAAAACTCAGAGTTACCTTGCTAAAGAAGGCATTTTGGCCTAAAGAGAGGGATTTTGAGGAAAGCATCTGTTTGATAGCTTTGGTGTTCTCAAACTGAGCACAAATAAGCTCTATTTATAGTAGAGCAAGTTTGTTTTGGGATCAATAGTGAATGGCAACTGCAACAGAGGTTTGGCCAATGGTTGCACTTTGGAATCCAAGTCTCCTCTAGCCATTGACTAGAGGTTAGGGCACAGGGTTGTGGTTCCCTTGGTCTTGGATAAGTCTTGACTGAATTCAGTTGCAAATGGCTCAGTCCATGCCACCTTGGTGTATGCATTGAATGCTCCAATCCAAAATTGGAGTCTTGTCCCTCTTTTAGGCAATTATAGGTTTGGCATGCTACTTCTTGTTCTAAGGACTTTGGAGGCTTGGCTCAGTGTTTGTCCCCTTTAGATTTGATCCTCAGATGTGTCCAAATTGATGACAAGGCTTGGAATTATCTGATTTTTTCAAATCGAGCAAAAATGCAAAATTCTGCCTAGCCTTGGCAGTTTTCAGCAAGGCATATTGCCATTGTCATATCTCATGGCCCAAGTGGAATTTGGTGATGTTCTTGGCCATTTTGGAAAGCCCTCATATGATACAACAACTGCTTAATCATATTTGGTTTTGATACATTTTGGTTCCAAGTGAAAAATGCCCCTACATTTTGAAAAAAGTGAAGGCAGATTCTGACTTAGTGAAAATTTCACTAAGTGTTGGAAAAAAGTGACATTTTCACTTTTTGTGATTTTGATCATTCCATAACTCAAAATCCATGAGGAATTTGGAGGGAGGTCAGTTTTAAGCTTTTGTAGAGGGTAATGAGATCTAAAAATCAAGCTTTGGATGGGGAAAATGGCTTTGTGGTTTAGGAGTTATGATCCTCCAAAGTTGGTACCCTTGCCACTTTGTTCATAACTTAGAAAATTTTCTAAGTTTTTATGGTTATACCTTTTACAAGTTATCCCACTTTTCTTGATTTTTCTTGATGATTGATGATTCAAATCATACATTAACATCATTTTAGGGTTAAAAAACCATTTTTGTGAAAAATCTCATAAAGTCAAAGTTGACTTTTGCGCACAGTTGACTTTTTGTCAGATGAATTCCAAACTATACGATCCTTTAGGAAATCATGTCCTTGACCTAAATCAAACTTGATGGACATGTTCCATGGGTGTTATAGGGTATATTGAATCCTGTCCTAGGGTTTGGGAGCATGTCCTGGTCAAAAGTCAAAGATACAGTTGACTTTTCTCGCGAAACCCTAACTGTGGTACTGATGAAATTGAGACTTGCTGCTCAAGCTTCCTGGATCAATCCATTGTTACAAATGGATCAATATGGTATGTTGGAGACCTCCAAATCCTCTCTTGAGGTCTTGGCTCATGATTTGTCCCATAAGTCAACTTAGGGGTGAATTAGGTCAAGAAACCCTAATTCCATATTTTTGATGTATGCATCCCCTGATGTCAAATTGACTTGATGCTTGGGCCCATGAGGTTCCATGGAGTATTTTAGGTTATGCTTTGAAGCATTGGCTCATGCCCAGAGGAAAATTTCCATCTGGAGGCCCTGGTCGACCAAACCCTAATTTGGTGACACTGGCGATCTTGAGGCTTGATCCACCTAAAAGGGAGCAGCCTTGTGCTTAATCCTTAAAGTGGGAGTCATCTTGATCCATTGTAGATGTTTGGGAGGCTAGACAAGTTGAAGATCATGTCATTTCTTGATTGATCCTTTGTCTAAAAGCTCTGAGAGGGCTGGAAACCCTAAATTTAATTGTAGTGGATGCTCACCCATCTTTGGGGAGACTGATGAGGTATGATGGTTCCTCCATATTGTGATGATGATTTTCACAATGATGGGCAATCTTAGTTGTCAAAATTTGGGGTATGACAACAACCATCTTTTGAACGATCTTCTTGATGTTCTTGTTAGCCGCTTCTACCGCTCCGTTCATCTTGGGTCGATAGGGAGATGAGTTATGGTGTTCGATCTTGAACTCTGCGCACAACTCTTTCATCATCTTGTTATTCAAGTTAGATCCATTATTAGTAATGATCTGGCTTGGAACACCATAATGGCGGATGAGATTGTTTTTTATAAAACGGACTACCACCTGTCGAGTTACATTAGCGTACGACGCTGCTTCGACCCACTTGGTGAAGTAGTCAATGGCTACCAGGACGAACCAATGTCCGTTTGAAGTCTTGGGTTCAATCATGCCAATCATGTCGATTCCCCATATGGAAAAAGGCCATGGGGAAGAAAGAACTTTGAGATGTGTTGGCGGTACATGGATTTTGTCTGAGTATATCTGACATTTGTGACACCTTCTCATGTATTTGTAGCAATCGGATTCCATGATCAACCAGTAGTACCCTGCTCTCAGAATTTTTCTCGCCATTGTGTGTCCGTTGGCATAGGTGCCAAAGGATCCTTCGTGAATCTCTTTCATTAGTGTGTTTACTTCTGGTCTGTCTATGCATCGAAGCAAAACCATGTCAAAATTTCTCTTATAGAGTGTACCACCGCTTAGAAAGTAGCTGCCTGCTAGCCTTCTGAGGGTTTTTTTGTCTTTTCTGGATGCCCCAAGTGGGTACTCTTGTTTCTGAAGGAAGCATTTGATATCGTGATACCAAGGTTTGTCGTCTATGACTGCTTCGACCGTGAAGATGTAGGCGGGCCTTTCAAGGTGCATTATGTCAATCTTAGGTATGTCGTTCCATTGACCTACACTAATCATGGAAGAGAGAGTGGCTAATGCATCAGCCATGTGATTCTCTTCACGAGGGATGTGATGAAACTCGATTCTGTTGAATAATGGTAACAACCTTCTCGCGTAATCTTTGTAAGGAATCAATCACGATTGGTATGTGTTCCAATCTCCTTTGATATGATTGATAACCAGGGCTGAGTCACCATATACATCCAAGTTCTTGATCCTTAAGTTGATCGCTTCTTCGAGACCCATGATACAAGCTTCATATTCGGCCTCGTTGTTTGTACACTTGAATGTCAGTCCGGCGGTGAAAGGAACGTGAGTGCCCTGAGGTGTTATGATGATTGCCCAAATTTCATTTCCATAATGATTGACAGCCCCGTCAAAGATAAGTCCCCATTGGGAATCTGGTTCTGGCCCTTCACTGGGTAGTGGTTCATCGCAATCTTTCATTTTCAAATACATGACATCTTCTTCTGGGAAGTCAAACCGACTGATTCCTGATCATCAATCGGTTGATGAGCCAAATGATCGACAAACCGACTGATTCCTCGATGTCATATTCTGATAACAACATCTGCCGATGGGCAATCCTTCCCCTGAGAGCAGGTTTCTAAAAGATGTACTTGATCGGATCCATTTGGAGATTAACCAAGTAGTGTGACGAATCATATACTGGCAAAGACGTTTGACTGCCCAAGCCAGAGCACAGCAAGTTTTCTCAAGCATAGTGTACCGAGTCTCGCAGTCGGTGAATTTCTTGCTCAAATAGTAAATGGCAGACTCTTTCCTTTTGGTTTCGTCTCGTTGGCCAAGTACACAACCCATTGAGTCTTCCAAGACTGTTAGGTAGATGATCAGTGGTCTTCCTTCCACTGGAGGTGATAGAATCGGTGGGTTCAACACGTATTCCTTGATACTGTCGAAGGCAGTTTGGCAGTCTTCTGTCCAAACACAATCCTGATTTTTTTTTAGTAATTTAAAGATCGGCGCACATGTCGCCGGCATGAGGAATATAAATTTGGAAATGTAATTCAAACATCCCAGGAATCCCCTGACTTGTTTCTTAGTCTTTGGAGAAGGCATTTCTTGAATGGCCTTGACCTTGTCAGGAGCAACCTCAATTCCTTTCTGGCTGACGATGAACCCTAACAATTCCCTGAACGGACACCGAACATGCACTTATTGGGATTAGAGCAGAGTTTGTACTTACTCAGACGCTCGAATAGTTTTGACAAGTGGGTCACATGCTCCTCTTCTGTATTAGATTTGGCAATCATGTCATCGACATATTCCTCGATTTCTTTGTGTATCATATTGTTAAACAAAGTAGTCATGGCTCGTTGATAGGTTGCCCCGACGTTCTTTAAACCGAACGATGTTACCTTGTAACAGAAGGTACCCCATGGGGTGATGAACGAAGTTTTCTCCATGTATTTTGGCGCCACTTTTATCTGATTATAGCCCGAGAATCTGTCCATGAAGGAGAAAACTTTGAACTTTGCTGTACTATCTACCAGCATGTCAATGTGTGGTAAGGGAAAGTCATCCTTTGGAATGGCCTTGTTTAGATCCCTGTAATCTACACACATCCTGACCTTTCCGTCCTTTTTCGAAACTGGTACTATGTTGGCTAACCATTGAGGATATTCTGATGTGGCGAGGAAACTCGCGTCAATCTGTTTCTGTACTTCCTCTTTGATTTTGATGGCCATGTCTGGATGAGTTCTTCTCAACCTCTATTTTACAGGAAGACATTCTGATCTCAACGGTAATGATGTTCCACGATTCTGGTATCCAACCGTGGCATATCCTGATAGGACCAAGCGAATACATCGGGAAACTCTTTGAGACGTTTTATCAAATCTTGTTTGACAGTTTAACTGAGCAGTGCCCTAATCTTGACTTCTTTTCTCTCTTCTTTTGAACCCAAGTTGACCATTTCCAATGGCTCTTTGTGAGGTTCAATGGACCTTTCCTCTTGTCTGAGTAATCGGGAGATCTCTTCTGGAATTTCTTCGTCATTTTCTTCTTCAGCCTTGAATACCGGGAATTCAAAGTTGGGAGAAGGCATTGGATCGTATGTTTCAACAGGGTTTAAAACAAGCAATCTGCATGATGTGATTATTGTTTTTTAGAAGAGATAGAGAGAAATACAAAAGTGTGTGCAGTGTATTTGAAAAACTGCTTGTTTTTATTATTTGAATTGTTTTTTAGGATTACCAATTTCTTAAAAAACGAAAAGAAAAAACAACAATAAATGCAGAAATTACAGAACGGCGTTATTTTATTTATGATCGGTCGATTCTTGAAACTATAGCCCTATAAAACAAAACTCTGTCACTTTGGGCGAAGTGAAGAGGGACATTTAAAGAAAGTAAGCCCTATCAAAACATCCGCTTCACCTGGGCAGGGTGAAAGGTTAAGATAAAGACGGCAATTACTTTGACTTATGAACGACTTTCAGAACGTTGACTGCAACCCATTGGTGGCGAACTTCTTGGTGAATCACAAAGTCTGGTACCTTCTTTCTTGACTTGTCTTCAGAAATGACGTTGATTTCTGGTGGAGCAGGATCGTTGGAATCTGTCTCCCAGGCAGAGTTGTCGTAGGAGGATTCCTCAGCTATATCTTGCATAGTGTTTGTGCTCTCAGGTAAATCTCCTCATCCAGTTGGCTGGATGTCTTCGAGCCTGATACGAGAGCTTTCAGGAGCGGTGTACTTGACCAAGTAGTCGTACTTGCCACTCAGTTGTCCTAAGGTGTCCCACACTTCTTTGGAATTGGAGGAGTCATCCCTTTCGATGACGTTGACCTCAAGAAGAGCATAGTTGATGAACTCTAGTCCTGCAAGCTTTGCAAATTCATCGTTGTACTGAGTATTTTCTGAATGCCCTGAGTAATGATCCCATGAAATGGTGGGGACGCAGGTATTCTTTTCAATGATGCTCAACTGATATGCATCGTTCGGCTGGTTCTCTAGCCCCGATTCTCCTGGGTATGGCTTCCAGATAGGCAGGCCATCCATTAGGCCATAATAGTCGTGGTCAAAGTCATCTTTCATCAGAGTGTCTTCCTCTAATGGGTTTGGTGGAGCATGGCATCCTTCCGAATCACAATCTCCGTATATCATCTTGACATCTGACCTTGGTATAAATCTCGGACTCTTTGCGGGATAGCAAAATGGCTTAGGCACCTCTTCCTGAGACATATAATTGTCCTTGTTAAGATAGGACTTCCACTCTTCGTCTGTATCAGAGGAATCTCCCTTGTTGATGGTATGTACTTCTTGAGTCACTGGGTGAAGGAAACCTCCACTGTGGAAGAAATCCTGAATGGGATGAAAACTTTCATCATTAGTAGCAGTCTGAGTACAGGTCGAGGAAAACCCAAGGCCTTTCTTCGTCTTGTTATCAGTAGGAACGACAAGCTGTCCCCATCCTTTTGTACTGTTACTTTTGATTACTTCGAGAGCATCTTTGTATGAGGAAATTGACGTTCCTCTTTCTGATTGATTCTCATTGCTCACTGACAGTGCCTGGAACTGAGTTCCAACAACTTCCTCGGGTTCTATACAAGTGGACGACGATAAGTTACTCAAGATGAAGGCTTGCTCTCCACAGACTGTGACGAGTTGGTCATTTTTGACGAACTTCAGTTTCTGGTGAAGTGTCGAGGTGACTGCCCCAGCCTCGTGTATCCAAGGTCTTCCCAACAAGCAGCTATATGTTGCTCGAATGTCCATGACCTGGAAAGTGACTTGGAAAGTGTGAGGACCGATAGTTTTGGGAAGATCGATTTCGCTGATAACTATTTTTTGGGATGCATCAAATGTCTTGACGACGACCTCACTGCCTCTCATCGGAGGTCCTTTAAATGATAGTCGCATTAAAGTGGACTTTGGCATAACGTTTAGAGCCGATCCGGTGTCTACCAGTACACTGGCCAAAGCATCGTCCTGGCAGTTGGCTGTAATATTGAGCGCCATGTTGTGACTTTTACCCTCTTCTTGCAATTCTTCATCACTAAACCCCAAGTTGTTGCAGGAAGTGATGTTGGAGATGATGCTGTCGAATTGTCTGATTGTTACATCTTGTTCCACAAAGGCCTGTTCTAAGACTTTCTGTAAAGCTTCTCTATGAGCTTTGGAACTGAGTAAAAGAGATAACACATAGATTTTTGAAGGAGTTTGTAACAGCTGATCAATGATGTTGTATTCACTCCTTTGGATGAGCTTCAGCATCTCATCATCGTTCTTTGAAAGGTCGGGATCACTGGTTTGCCCGATTGGTTGATTGGGAACTTCTATTTGAGGTTCTTTTTCTCTAGTAGGTTCTCCAACTCCTCGGTTGAAGATTTGACCGCTCCGTGTTACCTGACTGATGTCTGCAATATTCATGATGGAGGGTAATGGAATTTCCTTTCCATTCTCAATTATGGTTGCGCCGTATTTGTAACGGATCGCCCTATCGGATTTATATGGTACTGGTCCCGGCAGATAGATAACTACAGGAGCCTTCCGATTTTTCTGACCATCATAGGCGGCCTCAATTAGTTCGAGATTGAGAACCTTTCCACTATCAAGAGGGACTCTTGATTCATGGAGTAGAGGTATTATGGCGTATAAATCTTTGGCCACTTCTTGCTTAGGGATTAGGACAACACCGTTTCCTTGATTAGGATGATAGTCTGACATTGAACCAGAGCTTGACCATGGCTGAATCTACTTGTGGTCCAACTGACCTTGAATGGCTGCTCGCACGAGATAGCATCCTTAATTATTCTCCAAGCAGACTCTACAACGCTCGTAGTTGTGTGGTGGCACCTGGCCACGCCCGCTTTCTTTGCAGTGTAACCTCACTAGGTCTGTTTCCATAGACCGAACATCCTGACTTTGATGCCTATTAGGGTTTCCATTAATCATGCTGACTTGTTGCGTATCTTCGTCTAAATAGATTGGAAGTCACCAATGGTTTAACAAGTGTTGCAGCGTTCTTTGAACGAGAGCACATCCTTGGTCACTCTCACGGCATACTGCACAGTTCTGATAATTATGCGAAGACAGAAAATCGAGCTGGATTTGTGTAGCATGTAATTCCACCAAGCTGGTATTCATCAAGCGAATATCAAATATTTGAATCATGTTTACTTGATAATGACTTCTATCATGGTAATCCTGAATCCATCCAAGATCCATCTGACGCTGGTGGGCCTCTTATACAAAAGAGCATCCCTGATTGTTTACCAAGCAAGTCAGACAGGAATTGTAATCGTGTCGCGGCAGATTATGATGCTAGCTTTGCCTTGAGTGCATTGCCACCAAGTTGGCATTCATCGTACGGATGTCGTGGTTTTGAATGATGTTAGAATTTGTATAAGTCATGTTGACCTCACGAATTCTGTGATCTTGGATCCATCCGAGATCCAATAGTTCCTGTAGAGCGGATTGCACCACAGAACATCCTTGATTATTTTTAGAGCAGATATCACACTGGTGATAATTATGAGATGGCACATGCCCGTATCCGCTCTGCGTGCAATGCATCTTGACCAGGTTGGCCCTTAATAAGAGTACATCGTGAATTCGATAGTTGTGATTAGACTCTCCTTCTATCAAATTTACTGCAGCCTTTTCATGTTGAAGTAACGGGTTCGTTTGAACATTTGGATTTGTATCCTTGAAGGATAAGACCCTGCTCTTGACAAGTTTTTGCACATCAGATTTGAAACTGAAACAGTTTTCTATGTTATGCCCTGGTCCTCCTTGATGGTAAGGGCAAGTCTGATCCGCTTTGAACCAAAAATACGGATTCTCCAATACTGTAAGAGGAGACCTAGTCTGGACGTTCCCCTTGACCAGTAGTAATGGACACAGTTCTGCGTACAACATTACTATAGGGTCGAACCCTGGTGGTCGCGTTGTACGGTTGTTGTTGTACGGAGGACGAGCCTGCTGAAGAGGATGTTGTGTCCTTGGTTGATATTGTTGATTCGGTTGGCTTTGAGCAACCTAAGGTTGATACGTAGGAACAGGCACAGGATTGATAGCAGGAGTTACAGCTGTTACTGGTTGGTATCGTCGCCTTTGCTTTCCGAGAGAGATATTGCCAATATCCTGCTCTTTTTTCTTAGGGAGAGCACTAACATATCTTTTGGTACTGTTTGATGGTCCAGCGTATTTGCCTAAAGTTCCTTCCCAAACTGCTTCCTTAAGACGAACTCCCATGCCCACCATCTCGGTGAAGTCATTGGGCACACTGGCGACCGTTCTGTCATAGTAAAATGAGCTCAAGGTTTTCAAGAAGATCTTTGTCATCTCTTTTTCCTCGAGAGGCAGACCAATCTGGGCGGCAATTTCACGCCATCTCTGAGCATATTCCTTAAAAGTTTCCTTGTCCTTCTGCGACATAGCTCTGAGTTGATCTCGGTGTGGTGCCATGTCCAGGTTATATTTGTATTGCTGAACAAAAGTAGCGCCAAGATCTCTGAAAGTGACAATCTTAGTGCGGTTTAAACCCATTTACCATTTGAGTGCGGCACCGGTTAAACTATCTTGGAAATAGTGGATCAGTAGCTGTTGGTTCTTTGTCTGAGTTGACATCCTCTGAGCGTACATCACCAAGTGACTTTGAGGGCAAGATTTACCCTTGTATTTTTCAAATTCGGGCACCTTGAATTTGTGCGGAATTTTCACATTGGGGACCAAACAAAGGTCTGCGGCGTCCTTTCCAAATAAATCCTGACCGCGAATGGCATGCAGTTCCTTCTGCATCTCCAAGAATTATTCCTAGAACTCCTTCATTCTGTTGTCTATACTTTCGTTTCCACCAGAAGGTATCTGTGGAATCTGTCCTTCCGGGACAGCATGTACCACGGGTGGTGGTATAGTCATTACGACAGTGACTCTCGGTGCTTCCCTATCCCGAAGTTTGTAACCTTCAGGAGTTACTGTCATGCCCCTTGCATCTTTGCTTTCCCGAAGTTTGTAACCTCCAGGCCCAGCGGCTCCCGCTGCATTTTCCGGATCTTCCGTGATCGGCAGAATATATCCCTCCGGGATTTAGTTGAGTGGCATGCCCCAGGGACGATCTTTAGGCATGTTATACTGAGGATCAATCTTTTCCACTATGGGCGTGGATGTGATCTCTGAGATCATAATCCGTTGTTGTTGGTTTTGGGCTCCTGCCAGAGATTGCATGTCATTATGAAGTTTCCTCAAATCTTCTTTCAAAGCGTCGAGTTTTTCTCTCAACTCCCTGTTCTCTTCCTCGATATTATCCATCTTCTTTTGAATGTTGGCCCGAGTATTGTACGAATGAGACAGTTTGACTCTAGAATCAAGACACAAACGTGAGATTCGTAGGGAAGAAGAATGTGTTATGTGAGAATGATGAATGATATGCAATGATTATATTAATAATAATTTTTTTGTTTAATCAAAAGAAACTTTGACAATTGGATTGCAAATATCATACAATGGGGAAACCCCATTTTATTGTATTCAAAGATTGCGGAATGGAAATACAGTAATTTACAAAGTGCTGTAAAAGGAAATATCTAAGCTAATGGATCCTGAGTCCTCTCTGAGGGGAGCTCAGGTGCTGGTTCTGGTACTTTCCTTTTCTTTGACCGGGGCTCTTGGGCCGTTGTCGGGTTGTCATTCCTTTTCCAAGTGAAAGGAGCGAGTAAATTCCTTCGGTCTTCTTGATTCTTTACAGCATGTTGATCTAAAATCTCGACCAGAGCATCTTTATCTTTCAACAGTTGCTGTATTTTGTTAATCTCCACATTGAGAATGCGGTACTTGTTCTTCCAAGATTTCCTTTCCTGTTGAACTTTCTTGAGAGTAACCTGAAGTTTTTCTGTATCATACATAAACTAAAGGACATATTCCTTCAATGGAAGAACTTCGTGACGAGGGTATGGCATCCTCAGTTTGAGAGCTCTAGCTTGTACCCAGTGGAGATAAGGTTCCACAGAGACACAGTCTGGTTTTCCTAGAGACTCTCTTCCTTTCTTGTGAACATGTTTCCAGTCATTTTCTCCTTCCTTGAAGAAAAGACCTTCCAGATGAGCATTACGTGGGATGCCTCATCGGGTATCCGAATTGAAGACGAACTAAAACTGGATGATAATTGATTCCTCCTTTAGTTCCAATGAGGGGTACATTAGGGAGGTTTCTGCAACGGTCAATGGTTCTTATCCCGTCATAGATTTGATTGTACCAATCGATGTCAGAGTTGGTAAGAGACATGATTCTCTATGACCAACGCAGAGTACTCTTATGATCCCAAAATGCGGCAGACTTGGGCAAATGGGAAGTGAACCATTTGTATAGCAGGGGTACATAGCATGTGATCATTCCTCCACTGTACAAATTCCTTAAGTGTATAGAATGATAAGCATCTGCGAGCAAGGTAGGTACAGGGTTTCCAATCAGAAAAATCCTAATGGCATTGATATCAACTAAGTTATCAATGTTGGGAAACAGAAATAACCCATAAGTAAGCAACAAAGATGCTCTCGAAAGCAGGCATATTCCCTATACTAGCAAAGTACATGGCTTTCTTTATCAAAAACTGGGCTGGCAAACCTTGGATTCCACCTTTAGTGGTCATGTGAGTCCTGACTTCTGACTCGTCCAAATAGATTGCTCTTGCAATGGTTTGATCTTTTGGAATTTCTTCCAGTCCAAAAAAGGGAGCTTGGTCAGCGATGGGTAAATCACTCAGGTGAGAGTACTCCTCCAGTGTTGGTGCTAGTTGATAATCTGGAAATGTGAAACAGTGATAAACCAGATCGTAGAACTGAATGAGTGTGGACAGGATTCCTTCAATTACATGGACCCTTAACAGAGACAGCAGTCCTCCGTACTTAGCTTTGAAAGCCTCAGGGTTGGTGACCATCCTTGCCAACCCTCTTAAATCCTCTAATTTTGGAACCTTGAATGTGTACTTGTGAGTCTTCCTTCTACCGAAATCCATAATGCAGTCTTTTTCTCTGACATTTACAATCATTGTCTTAGTTTAATTTGAAAAAGAGAGACTAGAAGAGAAAATTTTCTTTGTTTAATGTTTTTTAATGAAATGAATGCATGAATGCAGCACACAAAAACATAGAAAAAACATGGGGCCAAAGGTTCAGTGTCATGAAGTCAAGGCTCTACCCATCCCCAAAGGTTACACTGGTGATTTATTGTACCTGTTCTCAAAATCATTGACCCCTCTTGGGATAGCAACAGCAGACCGGTTCACCCGAGCGAGCTGATGTATCTTAGAGCAATCTCAAATGAGGGTAGTATCGTGTGACAACTATTTCCGATAGCTTCCGCACTACAAAATAGTAACATGGTCTTAGTCTACTAAAATCCTCACCTTCTCAGATAACCCAATCGAACAATCTGCTTTCAACAACCAAAGTTGTATAGGCATTGAATCCGCAAAGGGTATCTCCACTTATTCGATGGTCTACCGAGACCTCTTATTTGGGAGTCACTCCCTGTAAGATTACCCGTCTCGTGCCATCACTTATCTTAGGTGGCACTCAAACTTTCCAGATGCGGCATCACCCGCAGTCCCATTAGCAGAAAAATAAACACAGATATCAATTAGGAAAAGTGATATATATATTTATCCTAAAACTAACATCCTAGACCTCTTAAGAGCTATAATAATCCTAGTCCTAAACAGAAAATGACTCCCCAGCAGAGTCGCCATTTTTCTGTAGCGAGCGATTTTTGTCGGTGACGCGACCACCTTATCGCTGAAGTTTGGGTTTTCCTCCTCGCCGAGAAAGGGTGCTACTTTCTGATTTCTTATTTATCCCGTGAAGCTGGAAGGGAAAGGGAAGCTATCTAAAACTAACCTTGCATGCGAATGTTTAACTGAACAAACGTTTAAAGAGATTCAGGGAGTCGGGGTTAGGTTATACAATGGGTAGTTGTCAATTACCCATCCTATATGTGGTTATCCACAGGATATTAGCATTAGGTTTCGCTTTTGTACTTGATGGTGTTTATCTGGTAATGGGTTGGAAAAGTTTCTCAGGAAATATGAGTAAACGAGTGAGTTTTTGTTGTTGTTTTTGGTAAGGTACTAGACCTAAATTTTGATTGATGTGTGAAGGTACTGGACCTAGAGTTTTTAATTAGTATGCTCGCTAAGATTTTGCAATCTTATACCTACGTATTCCCGTTTAAACTAAATAGGGAAATCAGAGAAATCGTAGTTCCTCCTATCCTAAGGGAGGAAAAGTTGTTTTGGTGTCTTGTTCAAAGCCCAAGACAGAGGCTGAAAGGAGTATTCGTGTCTTGCTCAAAGCCCAAGATTGAAGCTAAAAGGTTTGACCGAGAGAGAACTTGTCATCTCTAAAGGAAGATGTTGATTTTTGTGTGCCTTGATCAAAGCCCAAGGTTGAAGCTAAATGGTTAATTGACTCAGCTAGGGATTTCTTTATATAAAGCCTAAGAGGAGGCTAAGTGGGATCGACTCAACAAGAGAGTGTATATATTGGTGTCTTGTTGTAGCGAGCGATTTTTGACGTGGTCCTTAAGCACTATCGTTCTGGGGTACTACAGGTCGATTCATTTTTTATCCTATTAACCTGATTAAGGAAGGGAAATAGATGTCTCCAATTAACCCTACTTGCATACTGAGTTTAAACAGCTGACTGTTAGTTTACATATGCTATTTGTGATTGTGGGCCTCTCTCTGCTTATTTTGTTAAGGATAAACTGTCGGGATTATTCATGGGGATTTTGGTTTTAAATTGGTGTGAAGGCATTGGACCTAAGGTTTTTGTTTGATTAGTATGCTCGCTAAGATTGTTGCAATCTTATGCCTACGTATTCCCATATAGAGAAATCAGAGTGATCGTAGTTCCTCCTATTCTAAGGGAGGAAAAAGGTGTTTTAGTGTCTTGTTCAAAGCCCAAGATTGAAGCTAAAAGGTGATTTGTATCTTGTTCAAAGCCCAAGATATGAAGCTGAAGGGTCTATTTGAATCTTGTTCAAAGCCCAAGATATGAAGCTAAAAGGGGTCCTGACCGAGAGAGAATTTGTCATCTCTAAAGAGGAGTCGTTGATGTTTGTATGTTATGAGCAAGGCATGTTTTGATGCTAAAATGTTGATTGACTCAACCGGGGATTTCCTTATACAAAGTCTAAGAGGAGGCTAAAAGGTTGAATTTTCCAGGGAAAATGTTCTTTTCGTCTTGTACAAAGCCCAAGATTAAGGCAAAAAAGGGTTTATTCAACAAAAGAGTGTTTTTGTGTGTCTTGTACGAGGCCCAAGACGGAGGCTGAAAGAGATTGACTTAACAAGAGAGTCTTTTATACTCAACAAGAGAGTGATTTGCTGTCCTGTACGAAGCCCGAGATAGAGGCTAAAAGAGGGGTTGGCTCAACAAGAGAGTCTTTTATACTCAATAAGAGAGTGTTGCGGTGTCTCGTATGAAGCCTGAGACGGAGGCTAAAAGTTGTTTGAGTCAACAAGAGAGTCTTTTATACTCAACAAGAGAGTGTTTTTGTATCTCGTACGAAGCCCGAGATGGAGGCTAAAAGTTGTGTGACTCAACAAGAGAGTCTTTTATACTCAACAAGAGAGTGTTTTTGTATCTCGTACAAAGCCCGAGATGGAGGTTAAAAGTTGTTTTACTCAACAAGAGAGTCTTTTATACTCAACAAGAGAGTGTGTCTTGTACAATGCCCAAGACGGAGGCTAAAGGGTGACTCAACAAGAGAATCTTTTATATTCAACAAGAGAGTGTGTCTTGTACAAATCCCAAAATGGAGGCTAAAGGGTGACTCAACAAGATAATCTTTTATACTCAACAAGAGAGTGTGTCTTGTACAAAGCCCAAGATGAAGGCTAAAGGGAGATTGACTCAACAAGGGAGTCCAAAAAGGTTAGCTCCGGTGGAGGAGAATCATTGTACAAAGCCCAAGAGAAGGCTACCTTACTGCTGAGGATTATTGAAACCCCTAGGCAGGTCCAAGTAGAGCGCTCTCCTGAGAGAGGCTGGGTTTCTTCTTATGTTTAGAAGGGAACTTGAGAATGTCTTCGAGACTCAAGGGGATTATACTGTCCAAGTCTAGAGTTTTATCTTCTGTACTATGCCCAAGAGGAAGTACGTTTACGGGAGAAAGATCTAGACTCTTTTGAAAGACTGCTCTATTCAGATGACTAATTTCTGTTCCTATACCTTTAGGAGATCGTCGGGACAATTTGTACAAAGCCCAAGAGAAGGTGAGAAAAACTTTTAAGAAGCCGAAGGGACAATTTGTACGAAGCCCAAGAGGAGGCTATCTTCGCTGAGGAAGAATCATTATACGAAGCCTAAGAGGAGGCTGTGAAAACTTCTAAGAAGCCGAAGGGTCCTTGTACAACGCCTAAGAGGAGGCTGTGAAAACTTCTAAGAAGCCGAAGGGTCCTTGTACAACGCCTAAGAGGAGGCGGGGATGCTTTTAAGAAGCCCGTGGGTCCCAAGCCGGGAAAGTTCAAGAAATGCTATTCACAGAGAATAGATCATTTAGTGAGAGTTCCGGGTTTGAGGAACTCAAGAGATGCCATTCACCGAGAATAGATCAACTCTGGGGAGTAGAATTCCTTTTGACAATTTCTAGGGTTACCGTCTGAGAAAAGGTTCACCGAGAATACTTCCTTTCTCTTTGTACCATATTGTTTAACCCCAAGAGGAGGGAAGACTGTATCTGGAAACCTATGGGGTTCTAGTTTTGTTTGTATTTAAGAGTGACCAACGAGGCTTTACTAAGTGCTAGACGTAGTTTCTAGGGAAACTCTAAATAACTATACTAGTATTACACAGTGGATATATAAAAGGATGTGAAAAGAAGACTTACAATGAAGCAGCCCCACAATACAGTTATATACATATGAAAGCGGTTAAATGAAAGCGGATAAACACTTACTCGGTTGTAGAGCTTCCATGTTGTTTCGTTAGTTGTTCAACAAAGAAAAATTGAAAACAACAGTATATTTCAAAATCAAAGGAGAAAGTGCTTTGAAAAGAAAGTTGGGGCTTACAGCTCAAGGAGAGGCCCAGGGTTTTATCTGTGATCGCCCGTTATTTTGAATTTGTACAGAGGGACTTATACAATAAGTGAGGCCCAAGAAAGGTTTTCTGTACAAAGGGATGGGTCTTACATTCTCTCAAGAGGCCCAGAAGTGTTTGAAAATGAATAAAGATGGGTCTTATAACTCAAGGAGAAGCCCATGGTTTTTTGTTAAAAAGGTGACGATCGCGCCGAACTTTTTGACGGTATCGGGACTTATACAATACACTGAGGCCCAAAAAAGGTTTATTCACAGAGGGGTGGGACTTACACTCTCTCAAGAGGCCCAAAAGTGTTTTGAAAAAAGTTTGTTCGGGTGAAAATCAACAAAACCCTACTTTCATCATTTTTTAAAGTAATTATTCAAAGAAAATTAATAAAAATGATAAATATACCAAATAAGTTCTAATAAACAACTTATGATTTTTTGGTTAAGATTTTAAAAATGAAGTTTCAATCACAAGATGAATTAAAACTCATTTGGTTTTGATTTTTCAAGGTGAATATTCATTTTAAAATGTTTAAAAAGCAATAAAAATGAATTTATTCACAAAAATATTAACTATATTAAATAATTTATAAAAAATTGATTTTTTTGTGTAATAAAATATTTTAACATTTTTGTGATTTTTTGCAAAAAGAACCAATAAAAAATAATTAAAATTGAGTGAGTTATTAGTTTTTCAAATTATTAAAAATAACATGAAAAATGACAAAAAATAGGAAAAAGTGGTAAAAAGAGGGTCTGGGGCGAGGGGGATTCGAAACCCAGACCTCTTGTGTACAGTGCGCGTGCCTTACCACTGGGGTGGTGATACATCCGTTGATTGAAACAAAACCACAAATATACAAGGCTTGCCTTGTTTTCTAGGCCTGGCCAAGGCAAGGCAAGGCAAGATTTTGGTCGGAAACGTGAAGGCCATAACTTCCTCATTTCTCCTTGGATTGGGACAAAATTTATATGTATCTAGCCCAGAATTTCACTAGGAATCCAATGGTGGTGGTAGTTTTTTCAGAAAACAAATCCTCCTCAAAACCCGATAGTGGTTTTGAAATAGGCCTTTTTTTGCATTTTCTGTGCTACCTCTTGGTACAGGTATAAATTACTGATAAATTGGTGCAAACACAACACATATAACATGTATAAGAGATGCATGATCAGTGGACTTCAAAGCAAGTCATATTTTAGTGAGTTCAAGTTGTGATGCTTACCTCTTTTTGGAGCTTTTGTGCAATCTGCCAAGTGCTTTGTTCCAGAACTAGTTTGATGCTTTGGAAAACCTCAAATGATCCCTTAGAAGCTTTTAGGATGGTTGGAATCAGCTGGAAACCTCTGGAGCAAGTTTGAGCTCTTTCTTGCAAAAGGGGCAAAAGTGGCCAAAATAGCAACTCTCTCAAATCGTGTTCCAGATGAGGGGAACCATTTGGGGTTTTGAGAGGGGACTTTGATATTTTGGTGTTACAGGTCACTTGTGAGAGTTTGGACAGCTTAGATATGATATATTGGATGTGTTTGGATCATGGGCTATGGTGGAAATGCTCTCAACTCAAAAACTCAGAGTTACCTTGCTAAAGAAGGTATTTTTGCCTAGAGAAAGTGATTTTGAAGAAAGCATCTGTTTGATGGCTTTGGTGTACTCAAACTGAGCACAAATGAGCTCTATTTATAGTAGAGCAAGTTTGTTTTAGGATCAATAGTGAATGGTAACTGCAGCAGAGGTTTGGCCAATGTTGATCAATGAGAATTCAAGTCTCCTCTAGCCATTGACTAGAGTTTAGGGCACAGAGCTGTGGTTCCCTAGTTGTTGGATCAATCTTGACTGAATTCAGTTAGAGGGAGCTCAATTCATGCCACCTCTAAGCATCCACTGAATTCTCCAAAAAAAATTAGAGTCTTGTCCCTTTTTTAGGGTTTTTTAGGTTTGGCATGCTATTTTTGGTTCCAAAGACTTGGGAGGCTGATGGATCAGGGTTTGTCCCTCCTTGGTCTCCCCTTGAGGTTTTCAGATGGATAGAGTTGCTTTCCCTTTGCAAAATTTGAGCAAATCGAGCAAAAGGCCCAAATCTGCCTTGTTATGACAGTTGCAGCAAGGCATATTGCCACTGTCATAACTTCTTGCTCATATTGAGTTTGGTGAAGTTCTTGGTCATTTTGGAAAGCCCTCATATGATACAACATATGTGTGATCATAGTTTGTTTTGATACTTTTGGGATCCAAGTGAAAAATTCCCTTACTTTTTGGAAAAAGTGAAACAGATTCTGACTTAGTGAAAATTTCACTAAGTGTTGGAAAAAATGACATTTCATGTTTTCAGCCATTTTGTCCCAACCATAACTCAAAATCCATGATGAATTGGAATAAGGTGTAGTTGAAGCTTTTGTAGAGGGCCATGAGAGCTACAAACCCAGCTTTGAATGGGGGGAAATGGCCTTGTGGTTTAGGAGATATGATCCTCCAAAGTTGGTACCCTAGCCATTTTATTCCATAACTTAGAAAATTTCTAAGTTATTTATGGTTACCCCTTTTACAATTTATCCCACTTTTCTTGATTTTTCTTGATGAATGATGATTCAAATCACACATTAACATCATTTTAGGGTTAAGGGACCATAATTGATGAAAAAATTAAAAAGTAAAACTTTGACTTTTTGGCCCAGTTGACTTTTTATCAGACGAATTCCAAACTGTGCGATTCTCTATGAAATCAAGTCCTTGACCTAAATCAAACTTGATGGATTGATTTCATAGGTGTTATAGGGTGTGTTGACTTATGTCCCAAGGTTTGGGAGCATGTCCTAATCAAAATTCAAAGGTACAGTTGACTTTTTTCCTCAAAACCCCAACTGTGGTCCAGATGAAATTGAAACTTGTGAACCAAGCTTCCTGGATTAATCCATTGTTGCAAATGAATTAATGTGGCATATGGGAGACCCTAAAATCATGTCTTGAGGTCTTGGCTCATGTTTTTTGATGGATTAGGGGTGAATTAGGTCAAGAAACCCTAATTCCTGATTTTTGATGGATGCATCCCCTGAGGCTAAATTGACTTGATGATTGGTCCATGAGGTCCCTTGGAGTATCTTAGGTTATGTCTTAAAGCATTGGCTCATGCCCAGAGGAAAATCTCCATCTGGAGGCCCTGGTCCATCAAAACCCTAATTTGGTGACACTGGCGATCTTGAGGCTTGATCCACCTGGAATGCTGCAACCTTGTGCTTGATTCTCGATGTGGGATTCCTCTTGGTCCTTTGTGGATGTTTGAAATATTTAGACAATTTGAAGATCATGTTCTTTGTTGATTGATCCTTTGTCTAAAGGCTCTGAGAGGGCTTGAAACCCTAATTCTTTGTTGTAGTGAATGCTCTCCCCTCTTTGGGGAGACTAATGAGTATGAAAGGTCATCCATATTGTGATGATGGTGTTCACAATGATGGGAATCTTGGTGGTCAAAATTTGGGGTATTACAGATGTCCCTATTTAATCTTCTTGGACCCGAAGGTGTGAATGGCGAAGGTATTCGGGCATTCGGGGTGCAAGAGGATTAAATATCGGAATACCCGAAATTTTAATAGTGGTTATGAGCGGCAGTTTGCTCATTCATCTTCTGTTTGCTAAGTAATGATGCTTAGAAAAGGTAGAAACTTCCCCTCAATCCTGATCTTTAGTCAAGGAACTGGTCTCAATTTTCTTTTGAAATAAACTTCCCCTCGATCCTGGTTTCCTACCAAGGAACTGATCTCAGTTTCTGTAATAAACTTCCCCTCGATCTTTGTTTCCTACCAAGGAACTGATCTTAGTTTCTGATTTAAACTTACCCTCAATCCTGGTTTCCTACCAATGAACTTGTCTCAGTTTCTTTTGTCAATAAACTTTCTTGACAAGGGGCGCTACTCGTAGCGGTTTTCCTCAAACTTCTCGCCGAATTTTCCTGGGGAGATGCCATTTGACGGAAAAAATTTCAATGTCAAACTTCCTGGGAAAACCCATCTGCCTGAGCTATAGAGGTACACAAACTTCTCTGTCTGGCGACGCCATTTTTCGACTCTACTGGGGAAAGCTAGTCTCTTGAGAGACTGTTTCCGTTTGGGGGTGTTACATCATACTTTTCCCGAGGTCTTTTCAGAGAAATTCCATACGATGTATCCCAATTTTGAGGGGCTTTCTCTGGGGATTTTCCTTAATCCAGGAAAGCGAATATATCATCTTCAATGGCGAAGAGTGATATTTGTTGAAATTTTTCTTGTTTCTCAGAGGTTCAAGTTATCAAAGTGGTCAAGGACCGTCTCTAATCCAGAAATAAACGGGAGAAAGATTACTTAGATGATTCACTTCCTGATGTGGAAAGATCTGACAACTCGATTGAGAGGACTTTTATCACTAGGGGATAAGACCGACTGGAATGATAGTGATGTGATATGAATATGCATGTAAATTAATAATGCATGATGTATGTATATTTATGCTGACAAAACTGACGCGACATATGTCATACCCCAAATTTTGACCACTAAGATTTCCCATCATTGGGCAAATCCTCATCACAATAAGGATATACCTATCCTACATCATCTGACTGAACTTTTCACTTTGCTTCATTTATGCACGATATATCATATATTGTGTGAATTTTCAGTTTTTCAGTCATTTAATTTGATTTCACATTTTTTGTTTTATTTTGCATAAATAAGATTAAAAAATCCAAGAAATTATATATGTGCATATATGTCTTTCATTTTTCTTATTATAAAAAAAAATTGTTTTATTCACCAAAAAAGAAAAAATATATGTGATTTCTTTTCGTTTATTTTTTTTTACATGAAAAAATAATAATAATAATTTTGTATATATATGTTTGTTTGCGCCATTTTATAACTATATATATTTATATATTCAAATTTTCATTTTTTTAACAATATAAGTTCATATGTTGTTATTTATCATGAATTTTATTTTTTATACATTTTTTGTTTTATTTAACTTTTGTTTTAATACAATTTTGTTTTTATATAAATTTGTTTTTTTTAACAAATTTGTTTCTTATGAGACAAGTAAGATAACCTTGTCTCCTTGACTCATTTTCACTAGCCAATGGTAGAAGAGGCTAAAAAACATTGTCTAAGACTTTGAATTTTCATTCAACTCTTATCTTGAGATAGCTTAAGAGTTACACAATTTTCTTCTATAAATAGAATGTCAAATTTTCTTCTATAATCCAACTTCAAGTAGCAACATGATAACCTGCAGAATCATTAACAAAAAGATCATGAGAAAACACACCTGCAGAATCATTGACTGCAACATCACAAATTCATTTTCTAATTTCATCCTTTTTCTAATAAAAAATTCACATTTTTTTACAAACTTATGAAGTTGTTGACCACAAAGTTTTGTAATTTTCCTTTTTTTTTACAGCAGGAACAACATCAAATTGCAATCAAAGAAAAATCTTGAGAGGAGAACAAACTTGAATGGCATCAACATAACAAATTTATGCTGAATCAATTGAAATCTAAAACTTGAAATTCCAGCAAACTCATCAATTCAATTTCAATTTTAATATTCATCAATTCTATTCCTAATTTTGAACCCTAACAAATTCAATGTTTTGTTACAGAACATCAATAATTTTTGCAGGAAGCATAGATTGAGAAAGAGGAACTCACCTTCATCAATCGCCATCGCGAAACCCTCGCTCCATCCCTCATCAAATCAATGCCGCGGAGGGAGCATCGCCGGAACATGAACGGAGGAAAATTCCAATCGCCACTCTCATTGAGGGGCCGACAAAGTGGAATCGCGGATAGAAACCGGAGATGAAGGGATCATCACTGAAAATCGTGACCGTTTTGGATTGGGGAGTCACGATTGAAGAAAAAATACAAGGAGAGGGTTAGAGCGTTCTTCAAATGGAGAACGTGTTTCAAGTTTGTTCTCTCTCTCATTTGCTGATCTAATTTTCCCATTTTTCTTTTAAAAAGAAATCTGATAAAATTGTTTTTTTTTTAGATTAGTATATGGGCTCAGCCCATTTTCTTTAAACAAAAATTGCTAATCACCCTTCCCAAAAGCCCATGTTCATGTGGTGATATTAATTTGTTTAATTGATAATAATTGTTAATTATTTTCATTTAACTAATATGGTTTAGATTAATTTTGTTATTAAAATATTTTTAATCTATGTTGATAATCTAAATGTTTAAATAATTGTTCAATTATTTGATTTTTAGCTTATTGTAAATAATTAATTAATTGTTTACTTTTCAATTCTAACCACTTGATGAGATCAAAAGCATTTCTATGCTATCTCTGGTTTTCGCTGCTTGTTTGGTTTTTCCATTTGACGCAGAAATTCTTAACTGATACCACGATGCTCACTGGACACTTAAAGCTTCCTCAAATACTCCTCTGCTTGCGTGGAAAAATTCATCGGTGTCTGGTAAACTCTAATTTAAAAGCTTTCCTTATATGCCATGCATTATCTTGATCACATCTGTTTACATTTACCTGCAAACAAGTATTTCCTGTAAATACACTCATTTGGGCCTCTAATAGAGTGTAAGACCCAATCCTTTGTAAATACAAACCATTTTGGGCCTCACTTATTGTATAAGTCCAACTGTATTTTCAAAAACCTCGGCGCGCTCGCCAATTCAAAAATCAAACCTTGGGCCTCTCCTTGAGCTATAAGACCCATTCAAAACTTTTTGGGCCTCTAATAGAGTGTAAGACCTAATCCCCTTTTAACCAAAACCATTTGGGCCTCACTTATTGTATAAGTCCCTTCGCATTAAAAGAAAATCTCGGTGCGATCGCCATTTCAAACGGAAAAACAAACTGGGCCTACCCTCATGTAGTAAGACCTATTTCTTTTCTTTAACACTTTTTGGGCCTCTTGAGAGAGTGTAAGACCCATCCCTTTGTACAGGAAACAATTTTTGGGCCACAGTCACTTGTATAAGTCCCACTATACAAATTCAAACAGTGCGCTCGCTGATAAAACCCTGGGCCTCTCCTTGAGCTGTAAGCCCCAAAATCTTTCTTTTTCAAAGCACTTTCTCCTTGATTTTGAATATACTGTTGTTTTCAATCTTTCTTTGTTGAACAACTAACCAAAGAGCATGGAAGCTCTACAACCGAGTAAGTGTTTATACGCTTTCATATACCGCTTTCATATACATATAACTGTATTGTGGGGTTGTTTCACTGTAAGTCTTCTTTCATAAACTCATATCAACTGTGTAATAATAGTATAGATATTTAGAGTTTCCCCGGCCACTACGTCTAGAACTAGGTGACGCCGTTTCATTTATTCGTAGAAATAGACAACTAGATCCCCAATAGGATCACCAGATACAGTCTTCTCTTCGGCTGTCCTCATTAGAAATTGTCCAGAGACTCTACCCCCAGAGATGAATGTATTCTCCGTGAATGGTATCTTTGAGTTTCTTCCAAATTCTCGAACTTTCCTGACTTGATCTATTCCTTGTGAATAGCTTGCCTTGAATTTCTCGGGGTTTGGGGACCCACGGGCTTCTTAAAAGCATCGGCCTCCTCTTGGGCATCGTACAAGGACCCACAGGCTTCCTAAAAGCAACCCCGCCTCCTCTTGGGCTTAGTACAAGGACCCTACGGCTTCTTAGAAGTATTCACAGCCTCCTCTTAGGCTTCGTATAATGATCTCTTCCTCCAGGAATGATAGCCTCCTCTTGGGCATCGTACAAGGACCCGTCGGCTTCTTAAAAGTTTCCAGCCTCCTCTTGGGCTTCGTACAAATTGTCCCGACGACCTCCTAGAGGTATAGGAGCAGAACTTAATCATCTGCATAGAACAGTCCTTTCATAGAGTCTACTATTGTTTCTCAAAGCACAGTACAAAAGATGCCACTCTAGACTTGGACAGTCTAATCTCCTTGAGTCTTAAAGACATTCTCAAGTGACCCCTTCAAGAATAGGAAGAAAACCCGTAGACTTTGACAGTCTCAATACCCTTAAAATTTCCCACTTTCTTAAAGAACAGGAATAACCTAGATCCTCGAATCAAATCCTTAAGTTCAATGTTGCTCATATAAGAACTGATTTTCTCTTGAACAATCAGTCTAGTGGACCTCTCACTTAACTGAACAGTCGCTACAGCCTCCTCTTAGGCTTTGTATAATGGTCCTTCTCGAGTTACAATAGCCTCTCTCTTGGGCTTTATACAATAATTCTCCCCAGCGGAGTCAAATAATGTTTAGCCTCTTTCTCGGGCATTGTACGAGACACATAAGAGACTCCCTCGTTGAGTCGATCACCCTTTCGCCTCCATCTCGGGCTTCGTACGAGATACAAAAAACTCTCTTGTTGAGTCAAATAGCCTTCATCTCGGGCTTTATACGAGATACCAAAAGACTTCGTCGTCGAGTCAAAACCTTTTAGCCTCTCTCGGGCTTTGTACGAGACACATAATAGCCTTCTCTTAGGCTTTGTATAAGAAAACCACTGATTGATCCAATTAACCTTTTAGCATCAAAGTTCTGCCTCGTTCACAGTACACAAACATCAACAACTCCTTCCCCTCCATCTAATCGCTGTAAGCGGCAAGCCTCTGGATAATCTACATCCATGCTACTGTCTCTCTTTTAGTATGAGAAATTCCTAAGGAAAGATGGCATTACTCTACACTGAGTTAAAGTCTTCTCCTTCAGGTTGAAATCCCCTATAAAGGAAGTTATGGCATTGCCAGATTCACAAATCCCGGTTAAAGTAATTCTCCTTTATAAACAGTTGTGACATACAACCCCCTCTTTAGAGATGACAAATTCCCTCTAAAGTTGAGACCTTTCAGCTTCACATCATGGGCTTTGAACAAGATACAAACCACCTTTAGCTTCACGTCTTGGGCTTTGAACAAGACACCAAATACCATTTCCTCCCATAGAATAGGAGGAACTACGAATGCTCTGATTTCCCTGTTTTGGTAAACGGGAATACGTAGGCATAAGATTGAAAGAAAAAATCTTAGCGAGCACACTAAACAAAAACCCAAAATCCCATACTCTCATGTATCTATCAAAAAACATCAGTCCTAACATCCTAATCCTTGTTCCCCTCCAGAAACCTGTCTGTCAAAATAACACAAGAAATCCCAGAGAGAAAACAGTATTGGCAAAAATACAAATAACCGATACAAAGGCCCCACCACATTGATCGCATCCGTAACCTAACAGACCGCTGTTTAAACTCAGTATGCAAAGCAGGGTTAATTGGAGACATCTATTTCCCTTTCTTCATCAGTTCACAATAGGATAAAAAATGAATCGACCTGTAGTAAACTCAATCGCAGAGAGCGACAGCGCTTAAGAACCGCGTCCAAAATCGCTCGCTACAGAAAAATGGAGCCCACCGTGGGGCCTGTCTTTGTTTTCCTTTTTTCTCTTCACTAATGTGAAAACCACAGATTGGGGCTTCGCTGGGGAACCCATTTCTGTCAGGAACTTAGGATTCATAGCTTTAAAAGTCTAGGATGTTTAGGACAAATATATATACTGCTTTTCCTAATTGTTATACGTGTTTATTTTTATGCTAATGGGAATGCATGTGATGCCGCATGTGGAAAGATCGAGTATACACTTAAGATAAGTGATGGCGACGGGGTCGACCATCAACCTCAGTGGAGGCTGACCAATGCAACCCATTCTCTCACCTAGACAATGGGCCGATTGTGATGTCTGAGAAGCTGAGGAGCCAAACCCTTTTGTAGTGCGAAAACTATCGGGAATAGTTGTTACGCGATACTACCCTCATTTGAGGCTGGTGATCTATTCTCCGTGAATGGCACTTACTCTAAGATCGCTCTACAACTCGCTGGAGATCCGCTTGTTGTTTTCCTTTCCCGGGAGGAGCTGATGATAATGAGTACAGGTACAAAAATCACCCTAGTATAAACCTTTGGGGATGGGTAGAGCCTTGACTTCATGACAACGACCCTTTGACCCCATGTTTTTTCTATGTTTTTGTGTGCTGCATTCATGCATTCATTTAAAAAAAATATTAAAAACATTCAAAAAATTTCTCTTCTAGTCTCTATGTTTTTCAAATTAAACTGAGATTGTGATTGCAAATATCAGAGAAAAGGATTGTACTAATGGATTTCGGTAGAAGGAGAACTCATAGTTACACCTTCAAGGTTCCAAAGCTAGAGGATTTAAGAAGGTTAGGAAGGATGATCACAAACCTAGAGGCTTTCAGAGCTAAGCACGGAGGTTTGCTACCACTATTAAGAGTCCATGTGATTGAGGGAATCATGGACGCGCTCGTTCGGTTCTACGATCCAGTTTATCACTGTTTCATATTCCCGAATTACCAGCTCGCACCAACGCTGGAGGAGTATTCTCATCTGATCGATTTACATATCACAGATCGAGCTCCATTTTCTGGACTGGAAGAAAGCCCTGTATTTTGCCAGTATAGGGAACGTGACTACTTTTGAAAGCGTCTTTGTCTTGCTCACCTACGGGTTATTTTTGTTTCCCAACATCAATAACTTCGTCGATATCAACTCCATTAAGGTTTTTCTCATTGGAAACCCTGTACCGACTTTGCTCGCAGATGCGTATCATTTTGTACACTTAGGAAATTTGTACAGCGGAGGGGAGATCACATGCTGTGTACCTCTGCTTTACAAATGGTTTATCTCTCACTTGCCCAAGTGTGCTGCTTTTTGGGATTGTAAGAGTGCCTTACGTTGGTCGCAGAAGATCATGTCCCTTACCAACTCTGACATAGATTGGTGTAATAGGATTTATGGTGGAATCAGAATCATTGATTGTTGTGGAAACTTCCCCAACGTACCCCTTATAGGAACTAAGGGAGGAATCAATTACCATCCAGTTCTCGTTCATCGTCAATTTGGATACCCGATGAGACACGTCCCACGGGGTGTTCATCTGGAAGGTGTTTTCTTCAAGGAAGGAGAAAACGACAGGGCACTAAAGATGGAAATAGTGCACGCTTGGAAGCATGTTCATAAGGAAGGACGAGAGTCTCTGGGAAAACCAGATTGTGTCTCGGTGGAGCCTTACCTCCATTGGGTACAAACTAGAGCTCTCAAGCTAAAGATGCCTTATCCTCGTTACGGAATTCTTCCGCCAAGGGAATCTGTCATGTACTTCATGACGGAAATTGAAAAACTTCAGGTTACTCTCAACAAAGTTCAACAGGAGAGGAGGTCTTGGAAGAACAAGTACCGCACCCTCGACGTAGAGTGCATCAAAATACAGCAACTACTGAAAGAGAAAGATGCTCTGATTGAAATTTTGGAGCAACATGCTGTGGATAATCAGGATAACCAAAGGAATTTGCTCACTCCTTTCACTTGGCAAAGGAATGACAACCCGGCAACGACCCAAGAGCCCCGGTCAAAGCAAAGGAAGATACCAGAGTCAGCACCCGATTTCTCTTCAGAGAGGACTCGGGACCCATTACCTTAGGTTTCTGTTTATGCACCTTGTAATCTACTGTATTTCCATTTCGGTGATCCTTTGAATTCAATAAAAAGGGGTTTCCCCACCGTTTGATATTTGCAATCTAATTGTCGAAGTTTATTTTGATTAAACAAAAAAAAATTGTTAATATAATCATTGCATTCATCATTCTCACATCGCGAATTCTTCTTACCTACGAATCTCACGTTTGTGTCTCGATTCTAGAGTCAAACTGTCTCATTCGTATAATACTCGGGCCAATCGTCAGAAAAAGATGGATGATCTTGAGGAAGAAAACAGAGAGTTGAAAGAAGAGATCGACGCTCTGAGAGAGGATATGAGAAAGCTTCGTAACGACATGCAAGCCATGGCAGAAGCTCAGCTACAAAGGACTGTGATCTCAGAGATCACCTCAACGCCCATAGTGGAGAAGTATGATCCTAGGTATCAAATGCCGAAAGATCGTCCTTGGGGCATACCTGTTAACTATATCCCGGAAGGATATGTTCCACCGATCACTAAAGATCAGGGAATCACAACAGAAGCCGCTGAGCCTGAAGGTTACAAACTTCGGGAAAGCGAAGATGCCAGAGGCATACTGAAGACTCCTAAAGGTTACAAACTTCGGGAGACGCCAAGACTCACTACCATAGTCACGGTACCACCCCCTGTGGTGCACACTGTCTCGGAAGGGCAGATTCCACAGACACCTTCTGGTAAGAAGGAAACTATGTTTGACAGAATGGAGGAATTCCATGAACAGTTCTTGGAAATGCAGAAGGAACTGCAAGCCATTTGCGGGTAGGATCTATTTGGAAAGGACGCCGCAGATCTCTGCTTGGTCCCCAATGTGAAAGTTCCGCACAAATTTCAAGTGCCCGACTTTGAAAAATACCAGGGTAACTCTTGCCCTCAGAGCCATCTGGTGATGTATGTGTAATACCCCAAATTTTGACCACTTAGATTTCCCATCATTGTGAAAATCATCATCACAATATGGATGAACCATCATGCTTCATCAGTCTCCCCAAAGATGGGTGAGCATCCAATACAATCAAAATTAGGGTTTCAAGCCCTCTCTGAGTGCTTAGACAAAGGATCAATCAAGAAATGACATGATCTTCAACTTGTCTAATCTCTTAAATATCCACAAAGGATCAAAAGGACTCCCACTTCAAGGATTAAGCACAAGGATGCTCCCTTCTAGGTGGATCAAGCCTCAAGATCGCCAGTGTCACCAAATTAGGGTTTTGGTCGACCAGGGCCTCCAGATGGAAAATTTTCATCTGGGCACAAGGCAATGATCCAAAACATGACCTAATATACTTCATGGAACCTCATGAACCCATGCATCAAGTCAATTTTTCCTCAGGGGATGCATTCATCAAAAATCAGGAATTAGGGTTTCTTGACCTAATTCACCCCTAAGTTGACTTTTGGGACAAACCATGACCAAGACCTCAAGACATGATTTGAGGGTCTCTAATATACCATATTGATCCATTTGGAATAATGGATTGATCCAAGAAGCTTGAGCAACAAGTCTCAATTTCATCTGCACCACAATTAGGGTTTTAAGAGAAAAGTCAACTGTAACTTTGACTTTTGGCCAAGACATGCTCCCAAACCCTAATACATGATTGAATATACCCTATGACACCCATGGGACATGTCCATCAAGTTTGATTTAGGTCAAGGACATGATTTCCTGAAGAATTGCACAGTTTGGAATTCATCTGATAAAAAGTCAACTGTGCACAAAAGTCAACTTTGACTTTTTGAGATTTTTCACCAAAATGGATTTTTAACCCTAAAATGATGTTAATGTATGATTTGAATCATCATTCATCAAGAAAAATCAAGAAAAGTGAGATAACTTGTAAAAGGGGTAACCATAAAACTTAGAAATTTTTCTAAGTTAAAAATAAAGTGGCAAAGGTACCAACTTTGGAGGACCATAACTCCTAAACCACAAGGCCATTTTTTCTCATCCAAAGATGGATTTGTAGCCCTCATTATCACGTACAAAAACTTCAACTACAAGTCATTCCAATTCATTAAGGATTTTGAGTTATGGAGTGATCAAAGTGGCTTTTTCCAACACTTAGTGAAATTTTCACTAAGTCAGATTCTGCCTCACTTTTTGCCAAATGTAGGGGGATTTTTCACTTGGAATTAAAAGAGGTCAAAACCAAAATTGTTCAAACAGTTGTTGTATCATGTAAGAGCTTTCCAAAATGGCCAAGAACATTGCCAAATTCAACCTACACCATGAGATACAACATTGCCAAGTTGCCTTGCTGAAATCTGTCAAGGTAAGGCAGAATTTGCAACTTTGGTCGATTTTCCAAAATCAGCCAAATTCAATTGCTCCTATCCACTTGGACACCTCAGAGGATTGAATCTAAATGGGACAATCACTGAGCCAAGCCTCCAAGGTCCAAGGAACAAGAAATAGCATGTTGAACCTAGAATGGCCAAAATAGGGACAAGACTTCCAATTTGGAATGAGGCATTCAATGGAACCATCAAGGTGGCATGGACTGAGCCATTCTCATCTGAAATCAGTCAAGACTTATCCAATACCAAGGGGACCAAAGCTCTGTTCCCTAACCTCTAGTCAATGGCTAGAGGAGACTTGGATTTTCATTTGCCAACATTGGCCAAACCTACTTACCAGCTGCCATGCACTATTCCTTGCAAAACAAACTTGCTCTACTATAAATAGAGCTCAATTGTGGTCAATTTGAGTACACCAAAGCCATCTAACAGATGCTTTCCTCAAAATCTCTTTCTCTTGGCAAAAATGCCTTTCTTAGCAAGGTAGCTATCGGGTTTTGAGTTTGAGAGCAATTCCCATCAAACCAATCACTCACACACCTCACATACATCACATATGAGCTGATCAAACACTCACATAACATCTGGAACATCAAAATCTCAAAATCACTTGCCATCCACACAAGTTTGAAGTGAAGTTGCAGCTGAGATGCCATAAACTAATCCAGTCCATTTCAATTCAATCCAAGTGTTCAAACACACTCCATATGGTGTAGGGAAGCTGTCCAGATCATCACAACTTGTCTGTAACACCTCTAACTCAAAATCACATCTGCTCTTGCTGTCACGACTTGGAGGTAAGCACATACTTGGTCATCTCTCAATCTATGCATATTTCCTCGCACAATAATTTGGCCATATGTTCATAATCATGCATGGAATGTTTTCCCTCAATTAATTGCATTGTTTGAATCGTGTATCAAAAATCCTAGCCTTCATGCAGAAATTAGGGTTCTTGAGGTCTCTTCGTGATTTCTTGTTGTATGTTTAATTTAAATGAAATTAAAGTACATAGACATGATCGTGAGGTTGAGGCGAGCATAATGATATGTGGATTGCATGATATGATTACGTATTCATGGAGATTGGATAGAAAATGCAAATCTGAGAAACCAAGAACACGCGCGTGTTCTTCAGCTTGTTCTTGGCGCCATTTTTAGAAATTCAAATATTTGAATTTTGTGATTTTGTTTAATTGATTCAAAAATTAATTTCTCTCTGAGTTTTAATGATTTTGAGTTGAGTCTTTTTTTAATAATTCACAAAAATGTTAAAATATTTTATTTTCACAAAAATCCCAAAAATATTATTTATTTCATATAATTGATATTTTTGTAAAGAATTAATATTTTGATTGTTTTTGGCATTTTAAATATTTTTTCTACATTGATTTTGCAACTTTTAATGCTTTCTAATTATTTTGTAGGTCAATCCTTAATTTTTGAAGCATTAATCCAAGATCACAATTTGTTTTCCATGTGTTAAACAATTTTTGATCATTTTAATTGAATTTTTATTCAATTAAATACATTTTTGAAAACAAATTAGGGTTTTGGATTAATTCAACCCTCATAAATCATTTTCAAACACTTTGGGCCTCTTGAGAGAGTGTAAGACCCATCCCCCCTTGTACAAAAACTTTTTGGGCCTCACTCATTGTATAAGTCCCTCTATACAAGTAAACGGCGCGATCGTCGCCCGTTTAAAAAATAAAAATCATCTGGGCCTCTCCTTGAGCTATAAGACCCATTCAAAACACTTTGGGCCTCTATGAGAGTGTAAGACCCAATCCCCCTTTTAACCAAAACATTTTGGGCCTCACTTATTGTATAAGTCCCTCTGCGTTAAAAGAAAACCTCGGCGCGATCGCCATTTTTAAACGAAAAAATCATTTGGGCCTACCCTCGTGTTATAAGCCCCACTCTTTTTTCTTTAAACCTTTTTGGGCCTCTTGAGAGAGTGTAAGACCCATCCCTTTGTACAGAAAACCTTTTTGGGCCCCAGTCACTTGTATAAGTCCCGCTGTACGAAGTCAAACAGTGTGCTCACTGATAAAATCCTGGGCCTCTCCTTGAGCTGTAAGACCCAAATCTTTCTTTTTCAAAGCACTTTCTCCTTTGATTTTGAATATACTGTTGTTTTCAATCTTTCTTTGTTGAACAACTAACCAAACAGCATGGAAGCACTACAACCGAGTAAGTGATTATCGCTTTCATTTACTGCTTTCATATTATAAACTGTATTGTGGGGCTGCTCACTGTAAGTCTCCTTTCATAAACTCATATCTACTGTGTAATAATAGTATAGATATTTCGAGTTTCCCCGGCAACTACGTCTAGAACTAGGTGACGCCGTTTCATTTATTCGTAGAAATAAATGCCTAGATCCCCAATAGGAGCACCAGATACAGTCTTCTCTTCGGCTGTCCTCCTTAGGAATCGTCAAGAAGCTCTACTCCCCAAGATGAATGTATTCTCCGTGAATGGCATCTTTGAGTTTCTTCCAAATTCTCGAACTTTCCTGACTTGATCTATCCCTTGTGGATAGCTTGCCTTGAATGTCTCGGGGTTTGGGTACCCACTACGGTCATAATCTTGGACCTTAACTAAGGAACCCTCTTTAAAAGCTAAAAGTCGTTGGATAGTAAACCTCGCACATTTACTAGTGGTTTTTATCTTTAAAAGAGTTATCTCTCCTAATGGAAAGGAGACGATAGACCCACGGGCTTCTTAAAAGCATCGGCCTCCTCTTGGGCATTATTCAAGGACACTACGGCTTCTTAGAAGTATTCACAGCCTCCTCTTAGGCTTCGTATAATGATCTCTTCCTCCGGGAATGATAGCCTCCTTTTGGGCTTAGTACAAGGACCCGTCGGCTTCTTAAAAGTTTCCAGCCTCCTCTTGGGCTTCGTACAAATTGTCCCGACGACCTCCTAGAGGTATAGGAACAGAACTTAGTTATCTCCATAGAACAGTCCTTTCATAGAGTCTACTACTGTTTCTCAAAGCATAGTACAAAAGAAAAAAACTCTAGACTTGGACAGTCTAACTTCCTTGAGTCTCAAAAGACATTCTCAAGTGACCCCTTCGTTAAATAGGAAGGAAACCCGCAGACTCGGACAGTCTCAATACCCTTTGGATTTCCCGTTTCCTCAGAGAGAAAGAAATATCCCTAATCCTCAAATCAAATCCCTGAGTACAGTGTTGCTCATATAAGAACTGATTTTCTCTTTTAAAATCAGTATATTGGATCTGTCACTCAACTGAAACAAACCTTTAGCCTCCATCTCGGGCTTCGTACGAGATACAAAAACACTCCCTTGTTGAGTATCAAAGACTCCCTCGTAGAGTCAAACAAACAATAGCCTCTATCTCGGGCTTCGTACGAGACACAAAGACTCTATCGTCGGGTCAAAAACTTTTAGCCTCTCTCTCGGGCTTTGTACGAGACACAAATTAGCCTCCTCTTAGGCTTTTGTATAAGAAAACCACTGGTTAATCCAATTAACCTTTTAGCATCAAAGCTTTGCCTCGTTCACAGTACACAAACATCAACAACTCCTTTCCCTTCATCTAATCGCTGTAAGCGGCAAGCCTCTGGATCATCTACATCCATGCCACTGTCCCTCTTTTAGCATGAGAAATTCCTAAGGAAAGATGGCATTGCTCTACACTGAGTTAAAGTCTTCTCCTTCAGGTTAAAACCCTTTCTTCGGAAATTATGGCATTGCTCGGATCCGCGTATCCCAGTTAAAGTAATTCTCCTTCCCCCTCTTTAGAGATGACAAATTCTCTCTAAAGTCGAGGTCTTTCAGCTTCACGTTTTGGGCTTTGAACAAGACACAAATAGACCTTTCAGATTCACATCTTGGGCTTTGAACAAGATATAAACCACTTTTCGCTTCACGTCTTGGGCTTTGAACAAGACACCAAAAACCAATTTCCTCCCATAGAATAGGAGGAACTACGAACGCTCTGATTTCCCTGTTTCGGTAAACGGGAATACGTAGGCATAAGATCGAAAGAAAAGATCTTAGCGAGCGCAATCAACAAAAAACCCAAATCCCATATCTCCATCAATCAAAAAGCAGTAATTCAAAAGCATCAGTCCTAACATCCTAATCCTTGTTCCCCGCCAGAAACATTAAGCCCTAGAAAGAAAGAAACCTGTATTGGCGAAATACGAATAACCATTACAAAGGCCCCCCCACATTGATAGCATCCGTAACCTAACAGACCGCTGTTTAAACTCAGTATGCAAAGCAGGGTTAATTGGAGACATCTATTTCCCTTCCTTATTCATCTCACAATAGGATAAAAAATGAATCGACCTGTAGTCAAAGCTCAAACCGCAGAGAGCGACCAGCGCTTAAGAACCGCGTCCAAAATCGCTCGCTATAGTATGCTCGGCGGATGTTAGCTCAGACGGAGAATCAGGACCTACTGATTCACTACTTTCAGGATAGTTTAACCGGTTCCGCATTAAAATGGTACATGGGTTTAAACCGTACTACGATCAGTACATTCAGAGATCTTGGTACTGCCTTCGTCCAACAATACAAATACAATTTGGACATGGCACCCGACAGAGATCAACTCAGATCGATGTCGAAAAAGGACAAGGAAACCTTTAAGGAGTATGCTCAAAGGTGGCGTGAAATTGTCGCTCAAATTTGTCCACCTCTTGAGGAAAAAGAGATGACAAAGATCTTCTTAAAGACCTTAAGCTCATTTTACTATGACCGAATGGTTGCCAGTGCACCCAGTGATTTCACCGAAATGGTTGGCATGGGCGTACGTCTTGAGGAAGCCGTCTGAGAAGGATGTTTGGTAAAAGACACTGGATCGACGAGCGGTACTAAAAAATACGGTAGTGCTCTCCCAAAGAAAAAAGAGCAAGATATTGGGAATATCTCTCTCGGAAAGCAAAGGCGACGTTATCAACCGGTAGCAGCTGTGACTCCTGCTATCAACCCTGCGTCTATTCCTACGTATCAACCTCAGGTTGCGCAGAGCCAACCTGATCAACAAAGGACACAACAGCCTCTTCAGCAGGCTCGTCCTCCATACAACAACAACCGTACAACACGGCCACCAGGATTTGAACCTATACCCATGTCGTACGCAGAGCTGTTTCCGTTGCTACTAGCTAAGGGGCATATTCAGACTAAGTCTCCTCTTACAGTACCGGAAAATCTGCCTTTTTGGTTAAAGGTGGATCAAACTTGCCCTTACCACCAAGGAGGATCAGGGCATAAAATAGAGACTTGTCTCAATTTCAAGTTCGACGTGAAAAAACTTGTTAGGAGCGGGGTCTTATCCTTCAAGGATACAAATCATAATGTTCTCACGAACCCGCTGCCTCAACATGAGAAGGCTGCAGTCAATTTGATAGAAGGAGAGACTAACAATGTCTATCAAATTCATGATGTACTCTTGTTGAAAACCAATTTGGTCAAGATGCATTGTAGACAGAGTGGATATGGCCATCTGCCACCTCATAACTATCATCAGTGTGATATCTGCTCTAAAGACAACCAGGGATGTTCTGTGGTGCAAACAGCTCTACAGGAACAAATGGATCTCGGATGGATCCAAGAGCACCGAGTTCGTGGAGTTAACATAGTTTACACGAATTCCAACATCATTCAAAACCACAATATCCGTGCAATGAATGTCAATCTGGTGGCAATGCACTCAAGGCAAAGCCAGTATCATAATCTGCCGCGGCACGGTTACAGTTCCTGTCTGATTTGCTCGGTAAACAAACAGGGATACTTTTTCATACAGGAGGCCCTCCAGCGTCAGATGGATCTTGGATGGATCCAAGACTACCATGATAGGAATTCCTATCAAATCAACATGGTTCAGATCTTTGATATTCGCGTGATGAATACCAACCTGGTAGAGTTACATGCTGAGCAGGTCCGACTCGAATTCTTAATATCACATGACTATCAAATCTGTAAGGCAGGTTGCGAAAACGATCGAGGTTGTACCCTTGTCCAGGAGGCACTTCAGCACTTGTTAAATCATTGGTGGATGCCAATCTATATGGATGAAGATACTCAGCAGATTAGTATCAGTAACAGGAATCCTACTCGACGTCAAAGTCAGGATGTACGATCTGCGGAAGCTAACCTAGTGAGGTTACATTGTATTCAAAGTGGGCGTGGCCTGGTGCCACCACACAATTATGACCATTGTAGTGTCTGTTCAGAAAGTAACCAAGGGTGTTACCTTGTGAGAGCAGCTCTTCAGGGTCAGGTGGATCGTGGAGAAATTCGTCCATATCCGGGTTCTGGACCCATCAACTGGTCGCCGGACTACCTTGCCGAGCAAGTTGAGGATGTTGTCACGATCTCTGGTCATCACAGGACCAGGGATGTTTTTGCCATTATCCCTCTACTTGACGAATCTAAAGTTCCCAACCGGGAACGGATCGAGATTAATTATGATGGTCAGAAAAATCAGAAGGTTCCCATAGTCATCTATCTGCCAGGACCATTACCGTATGAATCAGCTAAGGCTATCCCTTACAAATACGGTGCAACGACAATTGAAAATGGAAAGGAAATTCCATTACCCTCTGTTGTGAATATTGCAGACATCAGTCATGTAACACGGAGTGGTAGAATCTTCAACCGAGGAGTTGGAGAACCTAACAAGGAAAAGGAACTTCAGAAGGAAACTCCTGATCCACCAGTCGGTCAATCCAGTAATCCCGACCCTTAGAAAAATAATGATGAGATGCTGAAGCTCATCCAAAGGAGTGAATACAACATTATGGATCAACTGTTACAAACTCCTTCAAAGATCTCGGTATTATCATTATTACTCAGTTCAGAAGCCCACAGGGAGGCTCTACAGAAAGTCTTGGAGCAAGCCTTTGTGGAACAGGATGTAACAATCAGACAATTTGATAGGATTGTCTCTAACATCACTTCCTGCAATAATTTGGGATTTAGTGATGAGGAATTACCCGAAGAGGGTCGCCGTTATAACATGGCGCTCAATATCACAGTTAACTGCCAGGACGATGCTTTAGCCAGCGTACTGGTAGACACAGGGTCAGCCCTAAATGTTATGCCGAAGTCCACTTTGATGCAATTATCATTCAAAGGCCCTCCGATGAGAATCAGCGAGGTTGTCGTCCAAGCATTCGACGGATCCAGAAAAACAGTTATCGGCAAAGTTGATCTTCCCATAACTATTGGCCTCACACTTTCCAAGTCACTTTCCAGGTTATGGACATCCGGGCAACGTACAGTTGTTTATTAGGAAGACCTTGGATACATCAGGCTGGAGCGGTTACTTCAACCCTCCACCAAAAGCTAAAGTTCATCAAGAACAACCAACTTGTCATAGTTTGTGGGGAACAGGCCTTGCTCGTGAGTAACTTATCATCATCTACTGGCATAAAACCCAGGGAGGTTATTGGAACTCAGTTCCAAGCACTGTCGGTAAGCAAGAACAATCAGTTCAAAGGAGGAACCTCGATTTCCTCATACAAAGATGCTATCAAAGCGGTCGAGAGTACCGATACAACGGGATGGGGACAGCTTGTCATTCCTATTGACAATAAAACAAAGAAGGGTCTTGGTTTTTCTGCAACCTGTACCCAGACAGCTGCCCACGATGAAAGTCTTCATCCCCTTCAAAACTTCTTCCACAGTGGAGGTTTTCTTCACCCAGTGTCTCAAGCAGTACATGCTATCAATGAGGAAGATCCCTCTGACACAGATGAAGAATGGAAGTCCTACTTTAATGAGGACGGTTATATGTCTCAGGAAAAGGTGCCTACGCCATTTTGCTATCCCGCACAGAGTCCGAGATTTATACCACGATCATATGTCAAAATGATATATGGAGATTGTGATCCGGAAGGATGCCGTGCTCCGCCAAATTCATTAAAGGAGGACACTCTGATGAAAGACAACTTTGACCACAATTACTATGGCCCAATGGATGGTCTGCCAATGTGGCAGCCTTACCGAGGAAACTTGGGGAAAGAGAGTCAGTCGAACAATGAAAATCAGCTGACTATTTTTTAAAAGAATACCTGTGTCCCCACCATGTCCTGGGATCAACACTCAGGTCATCCTGAAGCTACTCAACATGAAGATGAATTCGCAACGTTTGCAGGACTTGAATCCATCAACTATGCTTTTCCTGAGGTCAACGTCATTGAGAGAGATGACTCCTCCAGTTCAAGAGAAGTGTGGGACACCTTGGGACAACCGAATGGAAAATACGACTATATGGTCAAATACACCGCTCCCAAAAGCTCTCATATCAGGCTCGAAGATATCCAGCCTACTGGATGGGGAGATACAGCTGAGAGCGCAAATGCTATGCAAAATGCAACTGAGGAATTCTCCTACGACAATTCTGCCTGGGAGAAAGATTCCAATGATCCTGCTCCACCAGAAATCAGCGTCATTTCGGAAGACAAATCAAGGAAGGTGCCAGACTTTGTGATTCACCGAGGAGTTCGCCGCCAATGGGTTGTCGTCGAGGTTCTGAAGATCGTTCATCAGTCAAAGTAATTGTCATCTTTAACCTTTCACTCTGCCCAGGTGAAACGGATGTTTTGATAGGGCTCACTTTCCGTAAATTATCCCTCTTCGCTTAGCCCAAAGCGACAGAGTTTTGTTTTATAGGGCTGTAGTTTCAAGATTCGACTTGTTCATTAATAAAATAACATCGTTCTGTAATCTCCGCATTAATTGTTGTTTTCTCTTTTCGTTTTTCAGAAAATGGTAAACCTAAAAAACAATTCAAATAAAAACAAGCAGTAATAAAATAAAAACATTGCACACACTTTCATTTTCTCTATCTCTTCTAAACACGAATCATCACGTCATGCAAATTGCTTATTTTAAACCCCGTTGAAACATACGATCCGATGCCTTCTCCCAACTTTGAGTTCCCGGTATTCGAGGCTGAAGAAGAAAATGATGACGAAGTTCCAGAAGAGATCTCCCGACTACTCAGACAAGAGGAAAGGTCCATTGAACCTCACAAAGAATCGTTGGAAACGGTAAACTTGGGTTCAGAAAAAGAGAAAAAAGAAATCATGATTGGGGCACTGCTTAGTCCAACTGCCAAAGAGAGTTTGATAAAGCTTCTCAAAGAATTCCCCGATGTATTCGCTTGGTCCTATTAGGATATGCCAGGGTTGGATACCAGCATCGTGGAACATCACTTACCGTTGAGATCGGAATGTCCGCCAGTAAAGCAGAGGCTGAGACGGACTCACCCAGACATGGCCATCAAAATCAAAGAGGAAGTACAGAAACAAATTGATGCGGGTTTCCTTGCTACATCTGAATATCCTCAATGGTTAGCCAACATCGTACCCATTCCCAAAAAGGACGGAAAAGTCAGAATGTGTGTTGATTACAGGGATCTGAACAAGGCTAGTCCAAAAGACGACTTTCCTTTACCACACACTGACATGCTGGTAGACAGTACATCAAAGTTCAAAATTTTCTCCTTCATGGATGGATTCTCGGGCTATAACCAGATCAAAATGGCGCCGAAAGACATGGAGAAAACTTCGTTCATTACCCCATGGGGTACCTTTTGTTACAGGTGATGCCGTTCGGTTAAAGAACGTCGGGGCTACCTATCAAAGGGCCATGACTACTCTGTTTCATGACATGATACACAAGGAAATCGAGGTATATGTCGATGATATGATTGTAAAATCAAAAACAGAGAGTGAGCACGTTGAACATCTGTCAAAATTGTTCGAACGTCTAAGAAAATTCAAGCTCCGCTTGAATCCCAACAAGTGCACCTTCGGTGTCCGTTTAGGGAAATTACTAGGGTTCATCATCAGCCAGAAAGGAATTGAGGTTGATCCTAACAAGGTCAAGGCCATTCGAGAAATGCCTTCTCCGAAAACTGAAAAACAAGTCAGAGGACTCCTGGGACTTTTAAACTACATCTCCAGATTCATATTCCTCATGACCACCACACGTGCGCCGATTTTCAAATTACTCAAAAAGGACCAGGGTTGTGTTTGCACAGAAGATTGTCAAACCGCCTTCAACAGTATCAAGGAATATCTGTTGAATCCTCCGATTCTATCACCTCCAGTGGAAGGAAGACCACTGATCATTTACCTCATAGTCCTAGAGGACTCAATGGGATGTGTACTTGGCCAACAAGATGAAACCAAACGGAAAGAGTCTGCCATTTACTATTTGAGCAAGAAGTTCACCGACTGCGAGACTCGGTACACGATGCTTGAGAAAACTTGTTGTGCTTTGGCTTGGGCAGCCAAACGTCTACGTCAATACATGATTCGTCACACTACTTGGTTAATCTCCGAAATGGATCCAATCAAGTACGTCTTCGAAAAACCTGCTCTCACGGGAAGAATTGCCCGTTGGCAGATGTTATTATCAGAATATGACATAGAGTACCACGCTCAAAAAGCCATTAAGGGGAGTATTTTAGCCGATCATTTGGCTCATCAACCGATTGACGATCAGGAATCAGTCGGGTTTGACTTCCCAGACGAAGATGTCATGTATCTAAAAATGAAAGACTGCGATGAACCGTTACCCAGTGAAGGGCCAGAACTAGGTTCCCAATGGGGACTTATCTTTGACGGAGCAGTTAATCATTATGGAAACGGAATTGGGGCAATCATTGTTACCCCTCAGGGTACCCACATTCCTTTCACCGCTCGACTTACGTTCAAGTGTACGAACAATGAGGCCGAATACGAAGCTTGTATCATGGGTCTCGAAGAAGAAATTGATTTAAGGATCAAAAACTAGGACGTATATGGCGATTCAGCCTTGGTTATCAATCAGATAAAAGGAGATTGGAACACATACCAATCAGGATTAATTCCTTACAAAGACTACGCAAGAAGGTTGCTACCATTCTTTGACAGAGTTGAGTTTCATCATATCCCTCGTGAGGAGAATCACATGGCTGATGCATTAGCCACCATCTCTTCCATGATTAGTGTAGGTCAATGGAACGACTTACCTAAGATCGACATAATGCGCCTTGAAAGGCCCGTTTACATCTTCACGATTGAAGCAGTCATAGACGACAAACCTTGGTATCATGATATCAAATGCTTCCTTCAGGAACAAGAGTACCCACCTAGGGCATCCAGGAAAGATAGAAAGACCCTCAGAAGATTGGCTGGAAACTTCTTCTTGAGCGGTGACACTCTCTATAAGAGAAATTTTGACATGGTTTTGCTCCGATGCGTAGACAGACCAGAAGCAGAAATGCTGATGAAAGAAATTCATGAAGGATCCTTTTGCACTCATGCCAATGGACACACAATGGCGAGAAAAATTCTAAGAGCAGGGTACTATTAGTTGACAATGGAATCCGACTTCTACAAGTACATGAGGAGGTGTCACAAGTGTCAGATATACTCTGACAAAATTCATGTACCGCCATCACATCTCAAAGTTCTTTCTTCCCCGTGGCCTTTTTCGATATGCGGAATTGACATGATCGGCATGATTAAACCTAAGGCTTCAAACGGACATCGGTTCATCTTGGTAGCCATTGACTATTTCACCAAGTGGGTTGAAGCAGCGTCATTCGCCAATGTAACCCGACAAGTGGTGGTCCGATTTATTTAAAACAATCTCATCTGCCGTTATGGTGTTCCAAGCCAGATCATTACTGATAATGGATCTAACTTGAACAATAAGATGATGAAAGAGTTGTGCGTTGAGTTCAAGATCGAACACCATAACTCATCTCCCTTCCGACCCAAGATGAACGGAGCGGTAGAAGCGGCTAACAAGAACATCAAGAGGATTGTTCAGAAGATGGTTGTAACCTACAAAGATTGGCACAAAATGCTACCCTTTGCTCTTCACGGTTATCGCACATCTGTTTGCACTTCTACAGGGGCAACCCCTTTCTCTCTAGTGTATGCCATGGAAGCAGTGCTCCCCATAGAAGTAGAGATCCCGTCAATCCGAGTATTGATGGAAGCTAAGCTCACCGAAGCTAAATGGTGTCAAAGCCAACATGACGAATTAAACCTGATCGAAGAGAAACGAATCACGGCACTATGCCACGGTCAGCTGTATCAACAGAGAATGAAGAAGGCGTTTGATAAAAAGGTCCGACCTCGTGTTTTTAGAAAAGGAAACCTCTTGCTCAAGAAGATACAATCATTTCTCACTGACTCCCGAGGCAAGTGGACTCCAAATTATGACGGCCCCTATGTGGCCACGAAAGCTTTCTCAGGCGGCGCCTTGAGACTTGCAACCATGGACGGAGAGGAATTTGCCTACCCCACGAATGTTGATGTAGTCAAGAAATACTTCGCCTAAACTAAAAAAAAACGTCTCGGTGGATTGAAAACCCGAAAGGGCGGTCCAGGAAAAAGTTAGAGACATAAAAAAAAATCATCCCGGTGGATTGGAAACATCACAGTACAATCCAGGCAAAAATTAGGGATAATGGCAAGTAACTATGTTCAACAAAGGCAAGTCCCTCAGCAGCAGTTACATCATCCGTCAGAAAACTCCAATCAAGGTCATCTTCGACAGAAGCTCAGGATGCCCCGAATTCAAAGTTGGTAGAAGGATAGTGGTCGTTATGTTTCAACGTAGCCCTTTTCCCTGTAAATTACCATTTTCTAACTGTGTATATACTCTTTGGAATCACGCGTTTGGCTGATTTCCATCCTATCAATAAAATTTGAGCCCTTGTGCTTTTGTTTGTAATTCTTACTTGTTTTAGCTTTACAGAACGACATTTTAACATGATTAGCGATTCTTGAAATAAAACAAAAATGAATTTACTTGCTAAAACTTTTTCTGCTTTTAAAATAAAGATGGCAATTTCTTTTGACTGTTAAACATCAGAAGAACATCGACCGCTTCTCCAAAAGTGGGCGAACTTTAAAGTGCAGAATCAAAGTACTTCTTCTAACCCAGTACGCCTGAATGAAGGGATCAACTATGTCAGAGACCTTGTTTCGTCTGACACGCCACAGCCGAGTTCTTATCTCCTAAGCCCGACCAACATAGTTCCCCGCGAGGACTACTTTTCCTGAGCAAGGTGGAATTGCTATCTTGAACCCGCGATATTTCTACACCCCCCGCGATGGCCGAGTATCCAGTCATGTTCATCTTTCAGTTGTGTGTCATGTAACACTCCAATTCCCATCCCGAATAAATAATACATAAATAAAATCAGAGTAACTAAAAATTTATTTTTCCGACAGAAACAGGGATGCCACAATTAAGGAAAGAAGACACAATCCCTGCTCAATTGTTTTTGATACATAACACACAAAGGAATAATCCACCAAGGGAAACTTTTACCAACGAAAGTATGATCAATTATGGAATAAAGCGGAAAGATCCATAACTGACTTGTTTTACAAAATAAATGGTTTTATACATCAAAATATTCACAAGGATAAACAAAACAACATAAGCGTTCCCCGACTCCCGTGTTACGTATCAGAGCAGACACCAAAGACCTAAGAAAATTGAAGATCTAACTCTTCCACTTGCCTCCACTCCTCTAAAGCTGACAATCTGCACTATGCCATAAAAAGCATATTCCAGCAGAAGGGTGAGAAATATTATCATAATAACGTTGCATATAATTATATATCTCAACATATAATACCCATATACCACATTCTCACCACAACTCATCACTATGCATGTATATATACATATAACACCAAGCATATACCATAAATCAAATACACGGCATAACAATCCGTAATTAACGCATCTTTCACATAGGCATATTCATTCATGCTCAAATACATGTATCACCAATACATCTCAATTCATCACCATTCATTCAACCTAAACACACATACATGTTTATTCACCAATGCACATATACAAAGATGACCAATGCAAATCATAGAGACCGACTCACGACTCTATGCAAATGCAATGCGGTACCGACTCATTTCATCTCAAGTTCAATTGAAGAACTTATTGGAACCATTGCTACAACCGCACATCGGCATACAATATGATTGCTACAACCGCACCTCGGCATACAATGTTTACGGATTACTACAACCGCACATCGGCATACAATATGATTGCTACAACCGCACCTCGGCATACAATCCGATTGCTACAACTCCACGTGAGCATACAATCGTTTGTAATCATCGCTTCAACCGCATATCGGCATACGACGTTACAACAGATTCATCTTAGAATCCCACAACACAAGAATGCATATCATGATGCTTCACATGCAAAATGACTCGAAAGACATTCTTGAAATGCATACATATTCACAATATATTCATGCATTCATCACATATAATCCATCTACATTCACATCAATTGTATAACAACATACACATTTATCCAAACAAATCAATTTACGGTTTACCAGAAAAGTCGGTTAAAAATCGGCTAAAAATAATATTTTCTTTCACCAAATCATAGAACATATTTTTAGCTTCCCATCCATATAAAGAACACCTCAATCGGATAAACAACGCAAAAGATATGGATATTTCAAAATAACGCAAAAACATAAACCGGAGGCCGGACACAACGAAACGTTTTGAAAATACTGTTCCGATTGGACCAGGTTCAGACCTCAAAACCATTTTTCCTAGAAAGAGCATCTCATTAGCTTTCCAACGCTTCGAACGGGGGTCAAAACCGACTTACGGTTCAAGAGATATGAATTTCCGAAGTTTCCCCGAAAACCAGAAAATGCCCTGCGGGCCGCTACGGATTTCGGCTATTTTGCCCGAAAATCCGACCGATTCAATTATTTTCTTCTAAACAAACACATACGCGCAACCACCAAATACATAAGAACAATTTAGAACACATAAACGAAATTTCTACGACGTTCGATTTTCGATTAAATTTCAACCTTTCAAAAACCCGAATTTTCAAACATCACCAAATCGAATAAAAAGCACGTTATACGACGACCTAACCTTCCTCGATACAACTACGTAATTTATTTCGAATTCTAACCGTGAAAACATCGAATTTTATCGACTTTATTCATTTCGACCTAAAATGAAAAATATATGAAAACGATCCAAAACAACCGAAACGAAACCATACATAATCGTATACAAAGTTAAGATAACGATATTTCACACCCTTACCCGATTAATCGAATATTCCAAGCTTTGTTGATCGATTTTCCACTTCTTTCTTCTTTTTCCTCTCTTTTCTCTTTTCTCTTGGTTTTTCTCTTCTTTCTATCAATCTCATAAAATATCTCTCTTATCTCTATCTTTCTATATATATATATATTCCAAGAAAAGAAAAATATCTTATTTTTCTAAAAATATCTACCCCTTTAAAAGACCATTTTACCCTTTCGCTCAAATATCTCTCAAACGCTCTCAAAACGCGATCAAACATAATAACGACGAAAAATAATATATTATAAAATAAAAGTCAAGAATAAAATAATATAAAAACGAAAATAATTAAAGTGACACGATTAAATAAAACTGATAAATCGGGGCGTTACAACTCTCCTCCACTTAGACATTTTTCGTCCTCGAAAATATGCTAAATGCGAACAACCCCGGATACGGCTCTAGTATCCGACCAACCAACTATCATGCCAACAAAAGGCACACTATGAATAACACAAACAATAAAGCAGCACACTAACAGCAACAACAGTGACAAGACAACGACCACGAAAACCAAGACAAGATCAATGCCCATACAATGCACTTGACGACCAACTCAAAGGATAACCAAGATACAAACACCCAAGTTCACTCTTGAACTGGAACACAACAAGATCGTTACCAACACCATAGGTAACACTCTCCTAATCCCCGAACAGAGGAATTAGCTACTCGCACTCGCACCATCACCATGGAAACGAGGCAACAACACAGGTAAGAACATAAAGTTCCAAGACACAACATTACCTCAACAACATCCACAAAACCATAATACCTGCATCCTTGTCTCACAACAACCAATACAATAATTTCACACTTCCGCTGCGCACTCTGATTACTCACAACTAACAAACCCCCCATTTCATAATCAACATTTGACTCTTGTACTATACACCAGAAAATCATAGTTTACTTTTTATATACACCACTTCTCTCTATGCGGTATTAGCTTACACACCAAACACACTCCTCTGAATAATCCAATTCAAATTCATAACTCGTTTGGAATTCCAACCATCATTGTTGTCTCATACTCTATTCCTTTGGACCAAACAGGTACTCTATCCTCTTGCGATTACTAAACACTCCGAACTTAGAACCATAAAAATAATACCTCCAAATATTCCAACACAATACCCCACAACCGGTTTATTAGGATCACACAAAATCAAAGCTGAAACCGTAGACAACTTCTACTCCAGCTCACCAAAACTTACTCACAACGAACATCCAAACAAACGACTTACCCTTTGCAAGTCAACTAAGATACCAGAAGTACAAACTTAACAAAGTCTTCCATAACCTGTAATAACAACCAACTGAGTCCAAAAGTTTCTAATCTCCTTAACTAACTTCGGAGCCTCTCATGTAGAACTACATCTACTTCCGATGGATCCATTAACCATACTCTCATCTGAAATAACATTTCCAAGAAACCAACCCTTTTCAACCAAAATTCTCACTCGAATAACTTAGCATAAAACTTCGTCTCTTTTCAACACTTGTAATTCAAATCTCAAACACTTTACTCATTCTTCCTCTGAGTTTATAACAAATCCAAATATCCTCAATCGAAACCACTACGAACTTATCCAATTAAATATGGAAGATACGATTCCTCTACTCCATAAACATTAGAGACGCGTTACTAACACCAAATACCATCATTGTACGTTGCAATTCCCAACCAAAATCCAAAAGATATAAATCCTTAAAGCTTTTGCAAAACTTTTCGCTGGGTAACTGGTTACTCACAAACAAGCTTAACCGAGTAAATAACAACCTATTCCGAGGATAACAAACCTAACCAGTCACATTAAATCGATCAAAGCCTCAACTCACACAATTCACCACTCTTATCAAACATTCCAAACAATTGTAATTCACTCAAACTCAACCAAACCATTCTAGTCATCTGTTCATGAAAGTGGACACTTATTCTCAATCATTACCTTATTCAACTGTTAGTAATCCATACCCAATTTCTTCTCCTGACCGTCCAACTCCGCAATTCCAACATGTATCAACAACCAACCAAAAAGAATTCTCAAACACAATGTTACATCCACCCACAAGGGTTTCCTCACAATTTCCATTAATGCCTTAAAACTCCAAAGACTTCAAACCTCTCCAGAACTCTAAGTTTCGATTTCCAAAGTCTCAATACCATTATACTTGTTATTCCATTCCATCATCCTTCCTTTTGTTACCAACAATACTGGAGCTCTCTAAGACAACGCCTTAATGTTCCATCCAAAAACACATCTGAAATCTATGCCCAACTGACGGCCCATCACTGCGACTTCTTCCTAATTCCCATAACACTACCATCACAAACAAAACAAACATCTTATTCCCATCTACTAAGAGTTTCCTACTTACTTAGCAGATATAAACCTCAACTATTCACCTTCGTCCAATTAAGTTCAATCTCTACTCTCTGTGAAACAGTCCTTAAATAAAACCCAATCATTCTCTCTCAAAACTTCATACTGAACCAACATACCAAAGCCTCTAATCCGTCTCATCTTCCAGTATAAGAATCTTCATCAACTCATCGAAACAATCCGTAATCACCTGCTTAATTCCAAATAATTCATTGCACACACTATCAAAGCCGGAAAGACCCGCCTATTCCATCCAACATAATTTCCGTCTGCTATCAACAAGAGATTAAGGGTGATCAGTTCCTCAATTTGCCAATAGACAGCCGACAATCATGATGAGGCATAAACCGTCTTTACCAAACCATAATAGCATTCTTGCATCTTGTGCACAAAACTACCTAAGGCACAAATCCTTAGTCAACATAAGCCTTACACCCGCATTTCCTTCTGGAACCGGGAACCACACTATCCAAACAACACTTACAATCTTGCAATTCACAACACACTGAGCCAACGCTCCACACCTAAAGTAACATGGAGAAGTACCAGCTTCTCCCCCACTTATCTCATTCTAACTCCTGCAGACAACGAAATAGAAAAACTAGAAAGTACTGACAGTGTTTCACACACCTATCACGTACTAAGGGACAACCAACAACGACAGTATTCAACTGTCACACCAACTGACTCAACAACTTGGCCGGACGGACCGACCTGCTCTGATACCACTTTGTAACACCCCAATTTCCATCCCGAATAAATAATACATAAATAAAATCAGAGTAACTAAAAATTTATTTTTCCGACAGAAACAGGGATGCCACAATTAAGGAAAGAAGACACAATCCCTGCTCAATTGTTTTTGATACATAACACACAAAGGAATAATCCACCAAGGGAAACTTTTACCAACGAAAGTATGATCAATTATGGAATAAAGCAGAAAGATCCATAACTGACTTGTTTTACAAAATAAATGGTTTTATACATCAAAATATTCATAAGGATAAACAAAACAACATAAGCGTTCCCCGACTCCCGTGTTATGTATCAGAGCAGACACCAAAGACCTAAGCAAATTGAAGATCTAACTCTTCCACTTGCCTCTACTCCTCTAAAGTTGACAATCTGCACTATGCCATAAAAAGCATATTCCAGCAGAAGGGTGAGAAATATTATCATAATAACGTTGCATATAATTATATATCTCAACATATAATACCCATATACCACATTCTCACCACAACTCATCACTATGTATGTATATATACATATAACACCAAGCATATACCATAAATCAAATACACGGCATAACAATCCGTAATTAACGCATCCTTCACATAGGCATATTCATTCATGCTCAAATACATGTATCACCAATACATCTCAATTCATCACCATTCATTCAACCTAAACACACATACATGTTTATTCACCAATGTACATATACAAAGATGACCAATGCAAATCATAGAGACCGACTCACGACTCTATGCAAATGCAATGCGGTACCGACTCATTTCATCTCAAATTCAATTGAAGAACTTATTGGAACCATTGCTACAACCGCACATCGGCATACAATATGATTGCTACAACCGCACCTCGGCATACAATATTTACGGATTGCTACAACCGCACATCGGCATACAATATGATTGCTACAACCGCACCTCGGCATACAATCCGATTGCTACAACTCCACGTGAGCATACGATCGTTTGTAATCATTGCTTCAACCGCATATCGGCATACGACGTTACAACAGATTCATCTTAGAATCCCACAACACAAGAATGCATATCATGATGCTTCACATGCAAAATGACTCGAAAGACATTCTTGAAATGCATACATATTCACAATATATTCATGCATTCATCACATATAATCCATCTACATTCACATCAATTGTATAACAACATACACATTTATCGAAACAAATCAATTTACGGTTTACCGGAAAAGTCAGTTAAAAATCGGCTAAAAATAATATTTTTCTTCACCAAATCATAGAACATATTTTTAGCTTCCCATCCATATAAAGAACACCTCAATCGGATAAACAACGCAAAAGATATGGATATTTCAAAATAACGCAAAAACATAAACCGGAGGCCGGACACAACGAAACGTTTTGAAAATACTGTTCCGATTGGACCAGGTTCAGACCTCAAAACCATTTTTCCTAGAAAGAGCATCTCATTATCTTTCCAACGCTTCGAACGGGGGTCAAAACCGACTTACGGTTCAAGAGATATGAATTTCCGAAGTTTCCCCGAAAACCAGAAAATGCCCTGCGGGCCGCTATGGATTTCGGCTATTTTGCCCGAAAATCCGACTGATTCAATTATTTTCTTCGAAACAAACACATACGCGCAACCACCAAATACATAAGAACAATTTAGAACACATAAACGAAATTTCTACGACGTTCAATTTTCGATTAAATTTCAACCTTTCAAAAACCTGAATTTTCAAACATCACCAAATCGAATAAAAAGCACGCTATACGACGACCTAACATTCTCCGATACAACTACGTAATTTATTTCGACTTCTAACCGTGAAAACATCGGTTTTTATCGACTTTATTCATTTCGACCTAAAATGAAAAATATATGAAAACGATCCAAAACAACCGAAACGAAACCATACATAATCGTATACAAAGTTAAGATAACGATATTTCACACCCTTACCCGATTAATCGAAGATTCCAAGCTATGTTGATCGATTTTCCATTTCTTTCTTCTTTTTCCTCTCTTTTCTCTTTTCTCTTGGTTTTTCTCTTCTTTCTATCAATCTCATAAAATATCTCTCTTATCTCTATCTTTCTATATATATATATTCCAAGAAAAGAAAAATATCTTATTTTTCTAAAAATATGTACCCCTTTAAAACACCATTTTACCCTTTCGCTCAAATATCTCCCAAACGCGATCAAACATAATAACGACGAAAAATAATATATTATAAAATAAAAGTCAAGAATAAAATAATATAAAAACGAAAATAATTAAATTGACACGATTAAATAAAACTGATAAATCGGGGCGTTACAACTCTCCCCCACTTAGACATTTTTCGTCCTCGAAAATATGCTAAATGCGAACAACCCCGGATACGGCTCTAGTATCCGACCAACCAACTATCATGCCAACAAAAGACACACCACGAATAACACAAACAACAAAGCAGCACACTAATAGCAACAACAATGACAAGACAACGACCACGACAACCAATAGAAGATGCAATGCCCATACAATGCACTTGACGATCAACTCAAAGGATAACCAAGATACAAACACCCAAGTTCACTCTTGAACTGGAACATAACAAGATCGTTACCAACACCATAGGTAACACTCTCCTAATCCCCAAACAGAGGAATTAGCTACTCGCACTCGCACCATCACCATGGAAACGAGGCAACAACACAGGCAAGAACATAAAGTTCCAAGACACAACATTACCTCAACAACATCCACAAAACCAGAATACCTGCATCCTTGTCTCACAACAACCAATACAACAATTTCACACTTCCGTTGCGCACTCTGATTACTCACAACTAACAAACCCCCCATTTCGTAATCAACATTTGACTCTTGTACTATACACCAGAAAATCATAGTTCTCTTTTTATATACACCACTTCTCTCTATGCGGTATTAGCTTACACACCAAACACACTCCTCTGAATAATAAAATCCAAATTCATAACTCGTTTGGAATTCCAACCATCATTGTTGTCTCATACTCTATTCCTTTGGACCAAACAGGTACTCTATCCTCTTGCGATTACTAAACACTCCGAACTTAGAACCATAAAAATAATACCTCCAAATATTCCAACACAATACCCCACAACCGGTTTATTAGGATCACACAAAATCAAAGCTGAAACCGTAGACAACTTCTACTCCAGCTCACCAAAACTTACTCACAACGAACATCCAAACAAATGACTTACCCTTTGCAAGTCAACTAAGATACCAGAAATACAAACTTAACAAAGTCTTCCATAACCTGTAATTACAACCAACTGAGTCCAAAAGTTTCTAATCTCTTTAACTAACTTCGGAGCCTCTCATGTAGAACTACATCTACTTCCGATGGATCCATTAACCATACTCTCATCTGAAATAACATTTCCAAGAAACCAACCCTTTTCAACCAAAATTCTCTCTCGAATAACTTAGCATAAAACTTCGTCTCTTTTCAAATATTGTAATTCAAATCTCAAACACTTTACTCATTCTTCCTCTGAGTTTATAACAAATCCAAATATCCTCAATCGAAACCACTACGAACTTATCCAATTAAATATGGAAGATACGATTCCTCTACTCCATAAACATTAGAGACGCGTTACTAACACCAAATACAATCACTGTACGTTGCAATTCCCAACCAAAATCCAAAAGATATAAATCCAAGAAACCAACCCTTTTCAACCAAAATTCTCACTCGAATAACTTAGCATAAAACTTCGTCTCTTTTCAACACTTGTAATTCAAATCTCAAACACTTTACTCATTCTTCCTCTGAGTTTATAACAAATCCAAATATCCTCAATCGAAACCACTACGAACTTATCCAATTAAATATGGAAGATACGATTCGTCTACTCCATAAACATTAGAGACGCGTTACTAACACCAAATACCATCACTGTACGTTGCAATTCCCAACCAAAATCCAAAAGATATAAATCCTTAAAGCTTTTGCAAAACTTTTCGCTGGGTAACTGGTTACTCACAAACAAGCTTAACCGAGTAAATAACAACCTATTCCGAGGATAACAAACCTAACCAGTCACATTAAATCGATCAAAGCCTCAACTCGCACAATTCACCACTCTCATGAAACATTCCAAACAATTGTAATTCACTCAAACTCAACCAAACCATTCTAGTCATCTGTTCATGAAAGTGGACACTTATTCTCAATCATCACCTTATTCAACTGTTAGTAATCCATACCCAATTTCTTCTCCTGACCGTCCAACTCCGCAATTCCAACATGTATCAACAACCAACCAAAAAGAATTCTCAAACACAATGTTACATCCACCCACAAAGGTTTCCTCACAATTTCCATTAATGCCTTAAAACTCCAAAGACTCCAAACCTCTCCAGAACTCTAAGTTTCGATTTCCAAAGTCTCAATACCATTATACTTGTTATTCCATTCCATCATCCTTCCTTTTGTTACCAACAATACTGGAGCTCTCTAAGACAACACCTTAATGTTCCATCCAAAAACACATCTGAAAACTATGCCCAACTGACGGCCCATCACTGCGACTTCCTGCTAATTCCCAGAACACTACCATCACAAACAAAACAAACATCTTATTCCCATCTACTAAGAGTTTCCTACTTACTTAGCAGATATAAACCTCAACTATTCACCTTCGTCCAATTAAGTTCAATCTATACTCTCTATGAAACAGTCCTTAAATAAAACCCAATCATTCTCTCTCAAAACTTCATACTGAACCAACATACCAAAGCCTCTAATCCGTCTCATCTTCCAGTATAAGAATCTTCATCAACTCATCGAAACAATCCGTAATCACCTGCTTAATTCCAAACAATTCATTGCACACACTATCAAAGCCGAAAAGACCCGCCTATTACATCCAACATAATTTCCGTCTGCTATCAACAAGAGATTAAGGGTGATCAGTTCCTCAATTTGCCAATAGACAGCCGACAATCATGATGAGGCATAAGCCGCCTTTACCAAACCATAATAGCATTCTTGCATCTTGTGCACAAAACTACCTAAGGCACAAATCCTTAGTCGACATAAGCCTTACACCCGCATTTCCTTCTGGAACCGGGAACCACACTATCCAAACAACACTTACAATCTTGCAATTCACAACACACGGAGCCAGCGCTCCACACCTGAAGTAACATGGAGAAGTACCAGCTTCTCCCCCACTTATCTCATTCTAACTCCTGCAGACAACGGAATAGAAAAACTAGAAAGTACTGACAGTGTTTCACACACCTATCACGTACTAAGGGACAACCAACAACGACAGTATTCAACTGTCACACCAACCGACTCAACAACTTGGCCGGACGGACCGACCTACTCTGATACCACTTTGTAACACCGCAATTCCCATCCCGAATAAATAATACATAAATAAAATCAGAGTAACTAAAAATTTATTTTTCCGACAGAAACATGGATGTCACAATTAAGGAAAGAAGACACAATCCCTGCTCAATTGTTTTTGATACATAACACACAAAGGAATAATCCACCAAGGGAAACTTTTACCAACGAAAGTATGATCAATTATGGAATAAAGCGGAAAGATCCATAACTGACTTGTTTTACAAAATAAATGGTTTTATACATCAAAATATTCACAAGGATAAACAAAACAACATAAGCGTTCCCCGACTCCCGTGTTACGTATCAGAGCAGACACCAAAGACCTAAGCAAATTGAAGATCTAACTCTTCCACTTGCCTCCACTCCTCTAAAGCTGACAATCTGCACTATGCCATAAAAAGCATATTCCAGCAGAAGGGTGAGAAATATTATCATAATAACGTTGCATATAATTATATATCTCAACATATAATACCCATATACCACATTCTCACCACAACTCATCACTATGCATGTATATATACATATAACACCAAGCATATACCATAAATCAAATACACGGCATAACAATCCGTAATTAACGCTTCCTTCACATAGGCATATTCATTCATGCTCAAATACATGTATCACCAATACATCTCAATTCATCACCATTCATTCAATCTAAACACACATACATGTTTATTCACCAATGCACATATACAAAGATGACCAATGCAAATTATAGAGACCGACTCACGACTCTATGCAAATGCAATGCGGTACCGACTCATTTCATCTCAAGTTCAATTGAAGAACTTATTGGAACCATTGCTACAACCGCACATCCGCATACAATATGATTGCTACAACCGCACCTCGGCATACAATCCGATTGCTACAACTCCACGTGAGCATACAATCGTTTGTAATCATCGCTTTAACCGCATATCGGCATACGACGTTACAACAGATTCATCTTAGAATCCCACAACACAAGAATGCATATCATGATGTTTCACATGCAAAATGACTCGAAAGACATTCTTGAAATGCATACATATTCACAATATATTCATGCATTCATCACATATAATCCATCTACATTCACATCAATTGTATAACAACATACACATTTATCCAAACAAATCAATTTACGGTTTACCGGAAAAGTCGGTTAAAAATCGGCCAAAAATAATATTTTTCTTCACCAAATCATAGAACATATTTTTAGCTTCCCATCCATATAAAGAACACCTCAATCGGATAAACAATGCAAAAGATATGGATATTTCAAAATAACGCAAAAACATAAACCGGAGGCCGGACACAACGAAATGTTTTGAAAATACTGTTCCGATTGGACCAGGTTCAGACCTCAAAACCATTTTTCCTAGAAAGAGCATCTCATTAGCTTTCCAACGCTTCGAACGGGGGTCAAAACCGACTTACGGTTCAAGAGATATGAATTTCCGAAGTTTCCCCAAAAACCAGAAAATGCCCTGCGGGCCGCTACGGATTTCGGCTATTTTGCCCAAAAATCCGACCGATTCAATTATTTTCTTCGAAACAAACACATACGCGCAACCACCAAATACATAAGAACAATTTAGAACACATAAACGAAATTTCTACGACGTTCGATTTTCGTTTAAATTTCAACCTTTCAAAAACCCGAATTTTCAAACATCACCAAATCGAATAAAAAGCACGTTATACGACGACCTAACCTTCCTCGATACAACTACGTAATTTATTTCGAATTCTAACCGTGAAAACATCGGTTTTTAACGACTTTATTCATTTCGACCTAAAATGAAAAATATATGAAAACGATCCAAAACAACCGAAACGAAACCATACATAATCGTATACAAAGTTAAGATAACGATATTTCACACCCTTACCCGATTAATCGAAGATTCCAAGCTTTGTTGATCGATTTTCCACTTCTTTCTTCTTTTTCCTCTCTTTTCTCTTTTCTCTTGGTTTTTCTCTTCTTTCTATCAATCTCATAAAATATCTCTCTTATCTCTATCTTTCTATATATATATATATATATATATATATATATATTCCAAGAAAAGAAAAATATCTTATTTTTCTAAAAATATCTACCCCTTTAAAATACCATTTTACCCTTTCGCTCAAATATCTCTCAAACGCTCTCAAAACGCGATCAAACATAATAACGACGAAAAATAATATATTATAAAATAAAAGTCAAGAATAAAATAATATAAAAACGAAAATAATTAAATTGACACGATTAAATAAAACTGATAAATCGGGGCGTTACAACTCTCCCCCACTTAGACATTTTTCGTCCTCGAAAATATGCTAAATGCGAACAACCCCGGATACGGCTCTAGTATCCGACCAACCAACTATCATGCCAACAAAAGGCACACCACGAATAACACAAACAACAAAGCAACACACTAACAGCAACAACAATGACAAGACAACGACCACGACAACCAAGACAAGATGCAATGCCCATACAATGCACTTGACGACCAACTCAAAGGATAACCAAGATACAAACACCCAAGTTCACTCTTGAACTGGAACACAACAAGATCGTTACCAACATCATAGGTAACACTCTCCTAATCCCCAAACAGAGGAATTAGCTACTCGCACTCGCACCATCACCTTGGAAACGAGGCAACAACACAGGCAAGAACATAAAGTTCCAAGACACAACATTACCTCAACAACATCCACAAAACCAGAATACCTGCATCCTTGTCTCACAACAACCAATACAACAATTCCACACTTCCGCTGCGCACTCTGATTACTCACAACTAACAAACCCCCCATTTCATAATCAACATTTGACTCTTGTACTATACACCAGAAAATCATAGTTTACTTTTTATATACACCACTTCTCTCTATGCGGTATTAGCTTACACACCAAACACACTCCTCTGAATAATCCAATTCAAATTCATAACTCGTTTGGAATTCCAACCATCATTGTTGTCTCATACTCTATTCCTTTGGACCAAACAGGTACTCTATCCTCTTGCGATTACTAAACACTCCGAACTTAGAACCATAAAAATAATACCTCCAAATATTCCAACACAATACCCCACAACCGGTTTATTAGGATCACACAAAATCAAATCTGAAACCGTAGACAACTTCTACTCCAGCTCACCAAAACTTACTCACAACGAACATCCAAACAAACGACTTACCCTTTGCAAGTCAACTAAGATACCAGAAGTACAAACTTAACAAAGTCTTCCATAACCTGTAATAACAACCAACTGAGTCCAAAAGTTTCTACTCTCTTTAACTAACTTCGGAGCCTCTCATGTAGAACTACATCTACTTCCGATGGATCCATTAACCATACTCTCATCTGAAATAACATTTCCAAGAAACCAACCCTTTTCAACCAAAATTCTCACTCGAATAACTTAGCATAAAACTTCGTCTCTTTTCAACACTTGTAATTCAAATCTCAAACACTTTACTCATTCTTCCTCTGAGTTTATAACAAATCCAAATATCCTCAATCGAAACCACTACGAACTTATCCAATAAATATGGAAGATACGATTCCTCTACTCCATAAACATTAGAGACGCGTTACTAACACCAAATACCATCACTGTACGTTGCAATTCCCAACCAAAATCCAAAAGATATAAATCCTTAAAGCTTTTGCAAAACTTTTCGCTGGGTAACTGGTTACTCACAAACAAGCTTAACCGAGTAAATAACAACCTATTCCGAGGATAACAAACCTAACCAGTCACATTAAATCGATCAAAGCCTCAACTCACACAATTCACCACTCTTATCAAACATTCCAAACAATTGTAATTCACTTCAAACTCAACCAAACCATTCTAGTCATCTGTTCATGAAAGTGGACACTTATTCTCAATCATTACCTTATTCAACTGTTAGTAATCCATACCCAATTTCTTCTCCTGACCGTCCAACTCCGCAATTCCAACATGTATCAACAACCAACCAAAAAGAATTCTCAAACACAATGTTACATCCACCCACAAGGGTTTCCTCACAATTTCCATTAATGCCTTAAAACTCCAAAGACTCCAAACCTCTCCAGAACTCTAAGTTTCGATTTCCAAAGTCTCAATACCATTATACTTGTTATTCCATTCCATCATCCTTCCTTTTGTTACCAACAATACTGGAGCTCTCTAAGACAACACCTTAATGTTCCACCAAAAACACATCTGAAAAACTATGCCCAACTGACGGCCCATCACTGCGACTTCCTGCTAATTCCCAGAACACTACCATCACAAACAAAACAAACATCTTATTCTCATCTACTAAGAGTTTCCTACTTACTTAGCAGATATAAACCTCAACTATTCACCTTCGTCCAATTAAGTTCAATCTCTACTCTCTGTGAAACAGTCCTTAAATAAAACCCAATCATTCTCTATCAAAACTTCATACTGAACCAACATACCAAAGCCTCTAATCCGTCTCATCTTCCAGTATAAGAATCCTCATCAACTCATCGAAACAATCCGTAATCACCTGCTTAATTCCAAACAATTCATTGCACACACTATCAAAGCCGGAAAGACCCGCCTATTCCATCCAACATAATTTTCGTCTGCTATCAACAAGAGATTAAGGGTGATCAGTTCCTCAATTTGCCAATAGACAGCCGACAATCATGATGAGGCATAAACCGTCTTTACCAAACCATAATAGCATTCTTGCATCTTGTGCACAAAACTACCTAAGGCACAAAGCCTTAGTCGACATAAGCCTTACACCCACATTTCCTTCTGGAACTGGGAACCACACTATCCAAACAACACTTACAATCTTGCAATTCACAACACACTGAGCCAGCGCTCCACACCTGAAGTAACATGGAGAAGTACCAGCTTCTCCCCCACTTATCTCATTCTAACTCCTGCAGACAACGGAATAGAAAAAACTAGAAAGTACTGACAGTGTTTCACACACCTATCACGTACTAAGGGACAACCAACAACGACAGTATTCAACTGTCACACCAACTGACTCAACAACTTGGCCGGACGGACCGACCTGGTCTGATACCACTTTGTAACACCCCAATTCCCATCCCGAATAAATAATACATAAATAAAATCAGAGTAACTAAAAATTTATTTTTCCGACAGAAACAGGGATGCCACAATTAAGGAAAGAAGACACAATCCCTGCTCAATTGTTTTTGATACATAACACACAAAGGAATAATCCACCAAGGGAAACTTTTACCAACGAAAGTATGATCAATTATGGAATAAAGCGGAAAGATCCATAACTGACTTGTTTTTACAAAATAAATGGTTTTATACATCAAAAATATTCACAAGGATAAACAAAACAACATAAGCGTTTCCCGACTCCCGTGTTACGTATCAGAGCAGACACCAAAGACCTAAGCAAATTGAAGATCCAACTCTTCCACTTGCCTCCACTCCTCTAAAGCTGACAATTTGCACTATGCCATAAAAAGCATATTCCAGCAGAAGGGTGAAAAATATTATCATAATAACGTTGCATATAATTATATATCTCAACATATAATACCCATATACCACATTCTCACCACAACTCATCACTATACGTGTATATATACATATAACACCAAGCATATACCATAAATCAAATACATGGCATAACAATCCGTAATTAACGCATCCTTCACATAGGCATATTCATTCATGCTCAAATACATGTATCACCAATACATCTCAATTCATCACTATTCATTCAACCTAAACACACATACATGTTTATTCACCAATGCACATAAAGAAAGAAGACCAATGCAAATCATAGAGACCGACTCACGACTCTATGCAATGCAATGCGGTACCCGACTCATTTCATCTCAAGTTCAATTGAAGAACGTATTGGAACCATTGCTACAACCGCACATCGGCATACAATATGATTGCTACAACCGCACCTCGGCATACAATGTTTACGGATTGCTACAACCGTACATCGGCATACAATATAATTGCTACAACCGCACCTCGACATACAATCCGATTGCTACAACTCCACGTGAGCATACAATCGTTTGTAATCATCGCTTCAACCGCATATCGGCATACGACGTTACAACAGATTCATCTTAGAATCCCACAACACAAGAATGCATATCATGATGCTTCACATGCAAAATGACTCGAAAGACATTCTTGAAATGCATACATATTCACAATATATTCATGCATTCATCACATATAATCGATCTACATTCACATCAATTGTATAACAACATACACATTTATCCAAACAAATCAATTTACGGTTTACCGGAAAAAGTCGGTTAAAAATCGGCTAAAAATAATATTTTTCTTCACCAAATTATAGAACATATTTTTTGCTTCCCATCCATATAAAGAACACCTCAATCGGATAAACAACGCAAAAGATATGGATATTTCAAAATAACGCAAAAACATAAACCGGAGGCCGGACACAACGAAATGTTTTGAAAATACTGTTCCGATTGGACCAGGTTCAGACCTCAAAACCATTTTTCCTAGAAAGAGCATCTCATTAGCTTTCCAACGCTTCGAACGGGGGTCAAAACCGACTTACGGTTCAAGAGATATGAATTTCCGAAGTTTCCCCGAAAACCAGAAAATGCCCTGCGGGCCGCTACGGATTTCGGCTATTTTGCCCGAAAATCCGACCGAATCAATTATTTTCTTCGAAACAAACACATACGTGCAACCACCAAATACATAAGAACAATTTAGAACACATAAACGAAATTTCTACGACGTTCGATTTTCGATTAAATTTCAACCTTTCAAAAACCCGAATTTTCAAACATCACCAAATCGAATAAAAAGCACGCTATACCGACGACCTAACATTCCTCGATACAACTACGTAATTTATTTCGAAATCTAACCGTGAAAACATCGATTTTTATCGACTTTATTCATTTCGACCTAAAATGAAAAATATATGAAAACGATCCAAAACAACCGAAACGAAATCATACATAATCGTATACAAAGTTAAGATAACGATATTTCACACCCTTACCCGATTAATCGAAGATTCCAAGCTTTGTTGATCGATTTTCCACTTCTTTCTTCTTTTTCCTCTCTTTTCTCTTGGTTTTTCTCTTCTTTCTATCAATCTCATAAAATATCTCTCTTATCTCTATCTTTCTATATATATATATATATATTCCAAGAAAAGAAAAATATCTTATTTTGCTAAAAATATCTACCCCTTTAAAAGACCATTTTACCCTTTTCGCTCAAATATCTCTCCCAAACGCTCTCAAAACGCGATCAAACATAATAACGACGAAAAATAATATATTATAAAATAAAAGTCAAGAATAAAATAATATAAAAAGGAAAATAATTAAATTGACACGATTAAATAAAACTGATAAATCGGGGCGTTACAACTCTCCCCCACTTAGACATTTTTCATCCTCGAAAATATGCTAAATGCGAACAACCCCGGATACGGCTCTAGTATCCGACTAACCAACTATCATGCCAACAAAAGGCACACCATGAATAACACAAACAACAAAGAAGCACACTAACAGCAACAACAATGACAAGACAACGACCACGAAAACCAAGACAAGATGCAATGCCCATACAATGCACTTGACGACCAACTCAATGGATAACCAAGATACAAACACCCAAGTTTACTCTTGAACTAGAACACAACAAGATCGTTACCAACACCATAGGTAACACTCTCCTAATCCCCAAACAGAGGAATTAGCTACTCGCACTCGCACCATCACCATGGAAACGAGGCAACAACACAGGCAAGAACATAAAGTTCCAAGACACAACATTACCTCAACAACATCCACAAAACCAGAATACCTGCATCCTTGTCTCACAACAACCAATACAACAATTTCACACTTCCGCTGCGCACTCTGATTACTCACAACTAACAAACCCCCCATTTCATAATCAACATTTGACTCTTGTACTATACACCAGAAAATCATAGTTTTACTTTTTATATACACCACTTCTCTCTATGCGGTATTAGCTTACACACCAAACACACTCCTTTGAATAATCCAATTCAAATTCATAACTCGTTTGGAATTCCAACCATCATTGTTGTCTCATACTCTATTCCTTTGGACCAAACAGGTAATCTATCCTCTTGTGATTACTAAACACTCCGAACTTAGAACCATAAAAATAATACCTCCAAATATTCCAACACAATACCCCACAACCGGTTTATTAGGATCACACAAAATCAAAGCTGAAACCGTAGACAACTTCTACTCCAGCTCACCAAAACTTACTCACAACGAACATCAAAACAAACGACTTACCCTTTGTAAGTCAACTAAGATACCAGAAGTACAAACTTAACAAAGTCTTCCATAACCTGTAATAACAACCAACTGAGTCCAAAAGTTTCTAATCTCCTTAACTAACTTCGGAGCCTCTCATGTAGAACTACATCTACTTCCGATGGATCCATTAACCATACTCTCATCTGAAATAACATTTCCAAGAAACCAACCCTTTTCAACCAAAATTCTCACTCGAATAACTTAGCATAAAACTTCGTCTCTTTTCAACACTTGTAATTCAAATCTCAAACACTTTACTCATTCTTCCTCTGAGTTTATAACAAATCCAAATATCCTCAATCGAAACCACTACGAACTTATCCAATTAAATATGGAAGATACGATTCCTCTACTCCATAAACATTAGAGACGCGTTACTAACACCAAATACCATCACTGTACGTTGCAATTCCCAACCAAAATCCAAAAGATATAAATCCTTAAAGCTTTTGCAAAACTTTTCGCTGGGTAACTGGTTACTCACAAACAAGCTTAACCGAGTAAATAACAACCTATTCCGAGGATAACAAACCTAACCAGTCACATTAAATCGATCAAAGCCTCAACTCACACAATTCACCACTCTTATCAAACATTCCAAACAATTGTAATTCACTCAAACTCAACCAAACCATTCTAGTCATCTGTTCATGAAAGTGGACACTTATTCTCAATCATTACCTTATTCAACTGTTAGTAATCCATACCCAATTTCTTCTCCTGACCGTCCAACTCCGCAATTCCAACATGTATCAACAACCAACCAAAAAGAATTCTCAAACACAATGTTACATCCACCCACAAGGGTTTCCTCACAATTTCCATTAATGCCTTAAAACTCCAAAGACTCCAAACCTCTCCAGAACTCTAAGTTTCGATTTCCAAAGTCTCAATACCATTATACTTGTTATTCCATTCCATCATCCTTCCTTTTGTTACCAACAATACTGGAGCTCTCTAAGACAACACCTTAATGTTCCATCCAAAAACACATCTGAAAACTATGCCCAACTGACGGCCCATCACTGCGACTTCCTGCTAATTCCCAGAACACTACCATCACAAACAAAACAAACATCTTATTCTCATCTACTAAGAGTTTCCTACTTACTTAGCAGATATAAACCTCAACTATTCACCTTCGTCCAATTAAGTTCAATCTCTACTCTCTGTGAAACAGTCCTTAAATAAAACCCAATCATTCTCTCTCAAAACTTCATACTGAACCAACATACCAAAGCCTCTAATCCGTCTCATATTCCAGTATAAGAATCCTCATCAACTCATCGAAACAATCCATAATCACCTGCTTAATTCCAAACAATTCATTGCACACACTATCAAAGCCGGAAAGACCCGCCTATTCCATCCAACATAATTTCCGTCTGCTATCAACAAGAGATTAAGGGTGATCAGTTCCTCAATTTGCCAATAGACAGCCGACAATCATGATGAGGCATAAACCGTCTTTACCAAACCATAATAGCATTCTTGCATCTTGTGCACAAAACTACCTAAGGCACAAATCCTTAGTCGACATAAGCCTTACACCCCGCATTTCCTTCTGGAACCGGGAACCACACTATCCAAACAACACTTACAATCTTGCAATTCACAACACACTGAGCCAGCGCTCCACACCTGAAGTAACATGGAGAAGTACCAGCTTCTCCCCCACTTATCTCATTCTAACTCCTGCAGACAACGGAATAGAAAAACTAGAAAGTACTGACAGTGTTTCACACACCTATCACGTACTAAGGGACAACCAACAACGACAGTATTCAACTGTCACACCAACTGACTCAACAACTTGGCCGGACGGACCGACCTGCTCTGATACCACTTTGTAACACCCCAATTCCCATCCCGAATAAATAATACATAAATAAAATCAGAGTAACTAAAAATTTATTTTTCCGACAGAAACAGGGATGCCACAATTAAGGAAAGAAGACACAATCCCTGCTCAATTGTTTTTGATACATAACACACAAAGGAATAATCCACCAAGGGAAACTTTTACCAACGAAAGTATGATCAATTATGGAATAAAGCGGAAAGATCCATAACTGACTTGTTTTACAAAATAAATGGTTTTATACATCAAAATATTCACAAGGATAAACAAAACAACATAAGCGTTTTCCGACTCCCGTGTTACGTATCAGAGCAGACACTAAAGACCTAAGCAAATTGAAGATCCAACTCTTCCACTTGCCTCCACTCCTCTAAAGCTGACAATTTGCACTATGCCATAAAAAGCATATTCCAGCAGAAGGGTGAAAAATATTATCATAATAACGTTGCATATAATTATATATCTCAACATATAATACCCATATACCACATTCTCACCACAACTCATCACTATGCGTGTATATATACATATAACACCAAGCATATACCATAAATCAAATACACGGCATAACAATCCGTAATTAACGCATCCTTCACATAGGCACATACATGTTTATTCACCAATGCACATAAAGAAAGATGACCAATGCAAATCATAGAGACCGACTCACGACTCTATGCAAATGCAATGCGGTACCGACTCATTTCATCTCAAGTTCAATTGAAGAACTTATTGGAACCATTGCTACAACCGCACATCGGCATACAATATGATTGCTACAACCGCACCTCGGCATACAATGTTTACGGATTGCTACAACCGCACATCGGCATACAATATGATTGCTACAACCGCACCTCGGCATACAATCCGATTGCTACAACTCCACGTGAGCATACAATCGTTTGTAATCATCGCTTCAACCGCATATCGGCATACGACGTTACAACAGATTCATCTTAGAATCCCACAACACAAGAATGCATATCATGATGCTTCACATGCAAAATGACTCGAAAGACATTCTTGAAATGCATACATATTCACAATATATTCATGCATTCATCACATATAATCCATCTACATTCACATCAATTGTATAACAACATACACATTTATCCAAACAAATCAATTTACGGTTTACCGGAAAAGTCGGTTAAAAATCGGCTAAAAATAATATTTTTCTTCATCAAATCATAGAACATATTTTTAGCTTCCCATCCATATAAAGAACACCTCAATCGGATAAACAACGCAAAAGATATGGATATTTCAAAATAACGCAAAAACATAAACCATAGGCCGGACACAACGAAACGTTTTGAAAATACTGTTCCGATTGGACCAGGTTCAGACCTCAAAACCATTTTTCCTAGAAAGAGCATCTCATTAGCTTTCCAACGCTTCGAACGGGGGTCAAAACCGACTTACGGTTCAAGAGATATGAATTTCCGAAGTTTCCCCGAAAACCAGAAAATGCCCTGCGGGCCGCTACTGATTTCGGCTATTTTGCCCGAAAATCCGACCGATTCAATTATTTTCTTCGAAACAAACACATACGCGCAACCACCAAATACATAAGAACAATTTAGAACACATAAACGAAATTTCTACGACGTTCGATTTTCGATTAAATTTCAACCTTTCAAAAACCCGAATTTTCATACATCACCAAATCGAATAAAAAACACGTTATATGACGACTTAACCTTCCTCGATACAACTACGTAATTTATTTCGAATTCTAACCGTGAAAACATCGGTTTTTATCGACTTTATTCATTTCGACCTAAAATGAAAAATATATGAAAACGATCCAAAACAACCGAAACGAAACCATACATAATCGTATACAAAGTTAAGATAACGATATTTCACACCCTTACCCGATTAATCGAAGATTCCAAGCTTTGTTGATCGATTTTCCACTTCTTTCTTCTTTTTCCTCTCTTTTCTCTTTTCTCTTGGTTTTTCTCTTCTTTCTATCAATCTCATAAAATATCTCTCTTATCTCTATCTTTCTATATATATATATTCCAAGAAAAAAAAAATCTTATTTTTCTAAAAATATCTACCCCTTTAAAATACCATTTTACCCTTTCGCTCAAATATCTCCCAAACGCTCTCAAAACGCGATCAAACATAATAACGACGAAAAATAATATATTATAAAATAAAAGTCAAGAATAAAATAATATAAAAACGAAAATAATTAAATTGACTCGATTAAATAAAACTGATAAATCGGGGCGTTACATGTCACGTCAGTTTTGTCAGCATATACATACACACATCATGCATTATTGATTTGCATTCACATTTCATATTGCATCACTATCACTCTAGTCGGTCTTGTCCCCTAGTGATAGAAGTTCTCTCAATCGAGTCGTCAGTTCTTGCCTCGTCAGGAAACGCTGTGTCTGAACAGCCTAGCCTCCAGTTTATTTCTGGAAGGAAGTTGGCCCTTGACCACTTTGATAACTTGAACCTCTGAAAAACCAGAGAAACTTCCAGTCAGCATCACTCTTCGCCATTGAAGATGATATCCTTGCTTTCCCGGATTAAAGAAAATCCACAAAGAAAGCCTCGTAATCAGAGATTCGGCAACATGCCAGTTTCATTCCGAAAAGACCGCTGAGGAAAAGGTCCTCGACATCTCAAAATTGGACCCCATCATATGGCATTTCTCCGGGAAGATCCTGAGAAAAGTATGATGTAAGACCCCAAGCGAAAGTAGTCTTCCAAGAAACTCGCTTTCTCCAGTAGAAACAAATGGCGTCTCCAATAGAGAAGTTTGTGCAACTCTACAATTCAGACGACTGGGTTCCCCAGCAAGTCTGACATCAAAACTTTTTCCACTTAAATGGCATCTCCCCAGGAAAATTGGGCGAGAAGTTTGAGGAAAACCGCTACGAATAGCGTCCCTTATCAATAAAGTTTATTGACAAAAGAAACTTAGACCAGTTCCTTGGTAGGAAACTAGGATCGAGGGGAGGTTTAAATCAGAAACTAAGACCAGTTCCTTGGTAGGAAACCAGGATCGAGGGGAAGTTTAAATCAGAAACTAAGACCAGTTCCTTGGTAGGAAACCAGGATCGAGGGGAAGTTTAAAACTGAAACTAAGACCAGTTCCTTGGTAGGAAACCAGGATCGATGGGAAGTTTACTTCAGAAACTAAGACCAATTCCTTGGTAGGAAACCAGGATCGAGGGGAAGTTTACCTTTTCTAAGCATCATCACTTAGCTAAAGAAGATGAATGCGTAAGCTACCATTTATAACCACCATCAAAATTTTGGGTATTCCGATATTTAATCCTCTTGCACCCCGAATGCCCGAATACCTTCGTCATTCACACCTTCGTGTCCAAGAAGATTAAATAGGGGCATCTGTCATACCCTAAATTTTGACCACTAAGATTTCCCATCATTGGGCAAATCCTCATCACAATAAGGATATACCTATCCTACATCATCTGACTGAACTTTTCACTTTGCTTCATTTATGCACGATATATCATATATTGTGTGAATTTTCAATTTTTCAGTCATTTAATTTGATTTCACATTTTTTGTTTTATTTTGCATAAATAAGATTAAACAATCCAAGAAATTATATATGTGCATATATGTCTTTCATTTTTCTTATTATAAAAAAAATTGTTTTATTCACCATAAAAGAAAAAATATATGTGATTTCTTTTCGTTTATTTTTTTTTTACATGAAAAAATAATAATAAAAATTTTGTATATATATATGTTTGTTTGTGCCATTTTATAACTATATATATTTATATATTCAAATTTTCAATTTTTTTTAACAATATAAGTTCATATGTTGTTGTTTATCATGAATTTTATTTTTTATACATTTTTTGTTTTATTTAACTTTTGTTTTAATACAATTTTGTTTTTATATAAATTTGTTTTTTTTACCAAATTTGTTTCTTATGAGACAAGTAAGATAACCTTGTCTCCTTGACTCATTTTCACTAGCCAATGGTAGAAGAGGCTCAAAAACATTGTCTAAGACTTTGAATTTTCATTCAACTCTTATTTTGAGATAGCTTAAGAGTTACACAATTTTCTTCTATAAATAGAACTTCAAATTTCATTCACAATTCACATCAAACAAATTTCTACACTTGTTTCTCTTCCTCTCAATTTTTCAAATTTTTCTTTGTAACTTAAGAAGGAAAAGGAAATGTAAAAAACACATAGCATATGAGGGTGCTGCGCACCCCCACCCCCCCCCCCCCCCCCCCCCCCCCCCCCCCCCTCTCTCCCATTTTCAATCTTTCATGTTTTGTTTCTAAAAAATTCACACATACACACATAAAGGGGACCGCCCCTCTTTCTATCACTTTACTTTTTTTTTGTTTTTGTTGATCTTCTTCACCAATCACTATGTATCTTACATAATTTTTTTTTTGTTATTGCTTAAACTAACATGACAGAAACATAAAATATGGCAAGAAATGTTAAATTTCAAGCTGAAAAATTCTTGCAGTTTTTTAATATCCATCAGCTGCAATATCACTGCACCGCCTTCGTTACGGCGAATCCGCCACGGTTTAACAAATCCTACAAGCAGAAGAAGTGGAACAACACCTGCACAATTTCAATTGCTTATTAATATTCTTCTATTATATTACACTATTGCAGCAAGAATTTACTAATAACCAAGTTTTTTTCACAGGTCTAGGAGAAGAATGACCTATGACAGTTGCAGCACCAGAAAGTTCATAATTTACCTGTTATTATAATAGCAACAGGGACTCTATAATCCAACTTCAAGTAGCAACATGATAACCTGCAGAATCATTAACAAAAAGATCATGAGAAAACACACCTGCAGAATCATTGACTGCAACATCACAAATTCATTTTCTAATTTCATCCTTTTTCTAATAAAAAATTCACATTTTTTTACAAACTTATGAAGTTGTTGACCACAAAGTTTTGTAATTTTCCTTTTTTTTTACAGCAGGAACAACATCAAATTGCAATCAAAGAAAAATCTTGAGAGGAGAACAAACTTGAATGGCATCAACATAACGAATTTATGCTGAATCAATTGAAATCTAAAACTTGAAATTCTAGCAAACTCATCAATTCAATTTCAATTTTAATATTCATCAAACCTATTCCTAATTTTGAACCCTAACAAATTCAATGTTTTGTTACAGAACATCAATAATTTTTGCAGGAAGCATATATTGAGAAAGAGGAACTCACCTTCATCAATCGCCATCGCGAAACCCTCGCTCCATCCCTCATCAAATCAACGCCGCGGAGGGAGCATCGCCGGAACACGAACGGAGGAAAATTCCAATCGCCACTCTCATTGAGGGGCCGGCAAAGTGGAATCGCGGATAGAACCCGGAGACGGAGGGATCATCACTGAAAATCGTGAGCGTTTTGGATTGGGGAGTCACGATTGAAGAAAAAATTATAAGGAGAGGGTTAAAGCGTTCTTCAAATGGAGAACGTGTTTCAAGTTTGTTCTCTCTCTCATTTGCTGATCTAATTTTCCCATTTTTCTTTTAAAAAGAAATCTGATAAAATTTTTTTTTTTGGAGATTAGTATATGGGCTCAGCCCATTTTCTTTAAACAAAAATTGCTAATCACCCTTCCCAAAAGCCCATGTTCATGTGGTGATATTAATTTGTTTAATTGATAATAATTGTTAATTATTTTCATTTAACTAATATGGTTTAGATTAATTTTGTAACTAAAATATTTTAAATCTATGTTGATAATCTAAATGTTTAAATAATTGTTCAATTATTTGATTTTTAGCTTATTGTAAATAATTAATTAATTGTTTACTTTTCAATTCTAACCACTTGATGAGATCAAAAGCATTTCTATGCGATCTCTGGTTTTCTCTGCTTGTTTGGTTTTTCCATTTGACGCAGGAATTCTTAACTGATACCACGATGCTCACTGGACACTTAAAGCTTCCTCAAATGCTCCTCTGCTTGCATGGAAAAATTCATCGGTGTCTGGTAAACTCTGATTTAAAAGCTTTCCTTATATGCCATGCATTATCTTGATCACATCTGTTTACATTTACCTGCAAACAAGTATTTCCTGTAAATACACTCATTTGGGCCTCTAAAAGAGTGTAGGACCCAATCTTTTGTAAATACAAACCATTTTGGGCCTCACTTATTGTATAAGTCCCACTGTATTTTCAAAAACCTCGGCGCGCTCGCCAATTCAAAAATCAAACCTTGGGCCTCTCCTTGAGCTATAAGATCCATTCAAAACTTTTTAGGCCTCTAATAGAGTGTAAGACCCAATCCCCTTTTAACCAAAACCATTTGGGCCTCACTTATTGTATAAGTCCCTTCGCGTTAAAAGAAAATCTTGGCGCGATCGCCATTTCAAACGGAAAAACTAACTGGGCCTATCCTCGTGTAGTAAGACCCATTTCTTTTCTTTAACACTTTTTGGGCCTCTTGAGAGAGTGTAAGACCCATCCCTTTGTACAGGAAACAATTTTTGGGCCACAGTCACTTGTATAAGTCCCTCTGTACAAATTCAAACAGTGCGCTCGCTGATAAAATCCTGGGCCTCTCCTTGAGCTGTAAGCCCCAAAATATTTCTTTTTCAAAGCACTTTCTCCTTAGATTTTGAATATACTGTTGTTTTCAATCTTTCTTTGTTGAACAACTAACCAAACAGCATGGAAGCTCTACAACCGAGTAAGTGTTTATACGCTTTCATTTACCGCTTTCATATACATATAACTGTATTGTGGGGCTGTTTCACTGTAAGTCTTCTTTCATAAACTCATATCAACTGTGTAATAATAGTATAGATATTTAGAGTTTCCCCGGCCACTACGTCTAGAACTAGGTGACGCCGTTTTGTTTATTCGTAGAAATAGACAACTAGATCCCCAATAGGATCACCAGATACAGTCTTCTCTTTAGCTGTCCTCATTAGGAATTGTCAAGAGACTCTACCCCCAGAGATGAATGTATTCTCCGTGAATGGCATCTTTGAGTTTCTTCCAAATTCTCAAACTTTCCTGACTTGATCTATTCCTTGTGAATAGCTTGCCTTGAATTTCTCGGGGTTTGGGGACCCACAGGCTTCTTAAAAGCATCGGCCTCCTCTTGGGCATCGTACAAGGACCCACAGGCTTCCTAAAAGCAACCCCGCCTCCTCTTGGGCTTAGTACAAGAACTCTACGGCTTCTTAGAAGTATTCACAGCCTCCTCTTAGGCTTCGTATAATGATCTCTTCCTCCGGGACTGATAGCCTCCTCTTGGGCATCGTACAAGGACCCGTCGGCTTCTTAAAAGTTTCCAGCCTCCTCTTGGGCTTCGTACAAATTGTCCCGACGACCTCCTAGAGGTATAGGAACATGTAATACGGTGGATAACTGACTTTTTAATTTTGCTTTCGCAAAACATGTTGCGGTTAGCAAGAGTCGCCACTGACTTTTCTTTTATCCAATTTATTCAGGAAAGGTGAAGAGAACAGGAAAAACCTTTTTGAAAAGATTTTGAGTTCGGGGGGTAAGTTATGAAAAGGGAAGGTGTTAGCACCCCTTTTCATCCGTAGTTATCTACGGGCTCTTAATTGCTTGCTCACTTTAACTTGCTTTTTTTTTTAAATGTGGTGTGTGTTTAGAAAATATTTTTGAAAGAGTTGACTTTGTAATAATTCGTGTAAGAATGTATACAAAGTGTTTGCTTTTGAAAATATTTTTGAAAGTGTGAGGTGTGAAAAGTATTTGTTTTGAGTTGTGAGCAAGCATTTAAAAGTTACTTACCCTTAATTTATAAGGTCTTTCTTGTACTTATCCTTTTCCTTGAGAGATAATACTATCCATACCATTAGTGGGTAGGTAGTCCTATCTATTGGATGTGAAGGGACAGTGAAGGGTCATCGAATGGTCATAGAAGGCAACATGTAAGGATACCTTAGCAATTCGAAGGGACTATCATCATTTTTCGTAGGGTCATCGAGGGACAAGATCATTTTTTCGTAGGCAACTCGAAGGGTCATCGAGGGACAAGATCATTTTTCGTAGGCAACTCGAAAGGTCATCGAGGGACTATGATCTTTATATCGAAGGAACTATGATGATATTATTCGTAAGCGTCTTTTGCTAAAGTATCCCTACGTTCGATGGACATGACCCTATTCGTAAGGCAACTGAGAGAGGCTATCCTAGAGGTGCAAGTGTGATTGAGTGGATTAGTTTCAATTATTTATCTTGAATTAGGGTTTTCTAGATTGTTTTTAGTTTTGCCATACAAACCTTAATTACTACACAGTTGTAAAATAAAATAGCGGAATGTAAAGTGCGAAAAGTAAAATCCCTACGCTATTACAAGGCTTTGGGAGAGATACATAAGTATAACAAACCTTGCGGGAAATAAAACTACGGCTATTACAAAAAGAAAATCCATGCGACCTATACAATTTTTCTAGGAATTTAAATAGCAAATAAATAAATAAGTGAAAAGAAAAAATGTCAGGAAAAAACTTGATACGAACCCTTATTAGTTAAAAAACGGAGAGAGGAGGCGGATCTAAAATTATAAAATAAAAATGCATAGAAAAATTAAAATTTTAAATGTCTTAAACAATAATGTTGCTAACGCACAAATGCGATCATCGCAATCATGGATCCGAATTGTACCGATCTAAATAAAAAGAAAAATAAAGTAAAAGAATTTTTAAAATTTGATAAAAAACCAACAAAGTTGCTAACGCGAAAGCACGATCATCGCAACCGGATCCAAATCGGGCAGATATGAATTTACAAAAAAAGAAGCACAAATAAAAAGGAATTTTAAATGTAATAAAAATTCAATAATGTTGCTAACGCGAAATGCGATCATCGCAACCGGATCCGAATTCTGCGGATCTGAATTTATAAAAATAGAAAAGCGAAAGGACTTTTAAAAGGTGTAAAAAAAACAATAGTGTTGCTACCGCGGAAATTGGATCATCGCAACCAGATCAAATCAACAAAAATGTCTCGCATTATACACGTCTATATGTAAATAGCGCATCGACACGATTCGATCAGAACAATCCAAAAAAGAAAATGATGTAAATATATATTGAAACAAGACGTTGGATTATATATATTATATTAAAACAAAACGTTAGATTATATATATTATATTAAAACAGAACGTTAGATTATATTATATATATTAAAACAGTACGTATTAGAATCAGAATGTATTATATACATTAGACATGTTTAGTTATAGTTATATTATATTAAACCAGTACATGAAACATTATTCTTATTATAATATATATATATATATATATATATATATATATATATATATATATTATATTTGTGAAAAACTATTTATTAATCATATATATATATATATATATATATATATATGATTAATAAATAGTTTTTCACAAATATAATATATATATATATATATATATATATATATATATATATATATATATATATATATAACGTGACAGCAAGTTGTATAGATCAAAAACAAAAACCTTATGCCAAATAGTAAGTCAAAAGACAAAGCCGGTACGACGGCGGGTTACATCATGTATGCTATGCATAGAACGAACTGAATGAAACAATAGCCTGATGCGAAACAGTATCGAAAAAATATCAGTACTATACGTAATGTATACTGTTCGAGAATTTGAAAAAAAAAACATATAGTAATGTACCGCGTGTTTTCTCTTTTTTTCCCTTCCTCCACTCCGTACACACACACACACACACACACACACACACACACACACATATATATATATATATATATATATATATATATGTATATAATGAAACAAATTAGGGTTAACTATTTTCTAAAATCCAAAAAAGTCCTTAATGGATAATTTTAGGCCCAAATTAAATAATACTAAATAAAAATTAAACAATAAAAATGATTAAAATTAAATTAAATTAAAAACAGCAATAATCCTATTGATCAAATAATATCTAAATAAAAATCAAATAGTATCTGATTTTTATGAGTACACAAAAAGAAAATATTTTTTTTTGTATCTATTATAATTTTTGCACTCCTTTTTGGTAAAAAGTGCATAAAATCAAATAAATAACTATTTTTCAAAAAATGCCTTAAAATAAAAAACGAAAATTAAAAACAAATATTAAAAAAATACAATTTTTGTGATTTTTTTGAAAATAATTTAAAATGGAAAGAAAGTTAGTAACAAATAACAGAAACAAATTCAAAATGTAACATGTGAGATTCGAACCCGCGACCTCGTACTTGTAAGCCTTATCTCCTTTTCAATTGTGCCAATTCATTTATTCGAAACAGAAATGCACTTGAAAGCATATGAAGGTCAAACAACTATTTGTTATTTAAACAATTTAAAGTAAACTGTTACCTATTTTTTGAGTAAAACTTACTGTTTAAATGTTAGTAAAAATTGAACCAAAAAACTTATAAAATCAAAGTTAAAAAATAATTTAAATGTTAGAAAATAGGGCAGGCAAATTTTGGGGTACAACAGCTGCCCCTGTTCAATCTTCTTAAACCTGAAGAGTTAGATTGACATGTCTGCCATTCGTGATCTGAAGGTGGAAGAGGATTGAACACTTAAGTGCCCAAAAATTTGCACTCACGGGTGCACGAAGTAGCGCTTGTTAGTTGATTGTATTGCTTGAATGGGCTTAAAGATGCCATTCGGAAAGATGACATGATGAAGATGGTCTTATAGATGCCATCCAAAGTAACTACTGATAGGAGTATCAGAATGTGTCTAGGTTTGACTGTATCTGAGGAATATACTGGAATGAGTCTGTGTCCAACTGTATCTAGCAGACGTGCTGGGAGTGCCAGAATGATTCTTATGCCTTGATTGTATCTGTATGATGTTTTAGAATGAGTCTACGTCTTGATTGTATCTATAAGGAGATTAGAATGAGTCTTTGCCTGACTGTATCTGAGAGTCGTATTAAAATGAGTCTACGCCTGACTGTATCTGAAAAATTAGTATTAGAATGAGTCTTCGACCGACTGTATCTAAAATATTAGTATTAGAATGAGTCTTCGACCGACTGTATCTAAAAGATGTACTGGAATAAGTATCAGAATGAATCTGTGTCTTGATTGTATATGAACTGTGTCTAGAAGATGTACTGGAATAAGTATCAGAATGAATCTGTGTCTTGATTGTATTTGAACTGTGTCTAGAAGATGTACTGAAATGAGTATCAGAATGAATCTATTTCTTGATTGTATCTGAACTGTGTCTAGAAGATGTACTGGAATGAGTCTACTCCTGACTGTATCCAAAGGAGTATCAGAATGAATCTTCGACTGATTGTATCTGAAGGATGATAAACTGTTAACAATATTTGTCCGTTTGAGAACTAACCTGAAAAAACTAAGTTAGTTTTATGCGATGTCATGATATATGTAATGCATTGCATAATGATGCTCTTAAAATAAATGAGAATGTTATATGCGTTTTGTATGCATATGCTATGATGTATGGGTATGAAATGTCGCTGAAGGTAGCGGTGGCTTTGAATAGTAACGTCTGATTGGGGAAAATAAATCCCTGACTGTTGCTGGGGATGGAGAAAATAAATCTTCAGATACTGTTTGGAATGACTCTACTGGAGATTCATACTTTCCGTTTGGGAATATTCCGCTGGGGATCTTTGACTTCCGCTTGGGGATAGAAGTATTCTGTCAGGAGAGTCGGTAGTTCGTCGTGCTTTTTATTGAAGGATTTGATTCTTATGTACCCTGACTGGGGATAAAATAGATGGATAATCCTCCGATGCACTATCTGACTAAGTTTCGGACATAGGTGACCACTCTTCTGGGAGTAGTAACCATGGACGAAATCCTGCTGGAGAAGAGAACTCTGTCGGGTAATTTGTAGTGTTGGAGAAGCAAACTCTGCTGGGGAATTGAATTCTGTGTACTTCCAAGAGGGAATATTATCTGATGGGGATCAAAATTCCATAGGCTATGCTAAGGACATATCTGCAATAGGTTGGGGAATGATCAAATTCCTTTATCTGTTAGGGGATCTATTGGGGAAGATGATCATGTCAGGCCGTCCGTTGGGGAGGTTTCTTTATGTACTCTACTGGGGACGCAATCTCGAATAGACCTGGTTGAAGAGATAAATTCTGTCGTGAAGGAGATGTTGGGGAAATAAACTCCATTGGGGAACTCTCTGGAGCGTGCTGTGGAAAGAATCAAACTTCTGTCTTGTTGGGCAATCCTTTGGGGATATGGGAGTGAATCACTGGAAAGTATCCCAACTGTTGCTTGAGAGTATGTTAATTATGCTGGGGAGTATATCTCTGTCGAGGATGATCTCCACTGGGGAAGCAACGCTGCTGAGGAATAAACTTTACTGGGGACGAGCTTGTGAAAATAGCTCTGTAGAGATAATTCCATAGAGATTGCTTTGTGGGGATATTACCATGACACCGGCTCCGTGGGGGTGATTCTGTTAAGATCTATTGGATACAGGACTTGCTGGGGATTCCAACCTCCAAGAGTCTTTAGTAAATGCTGATTCTGTGACAGCAAACTGAATGAAAAGATCACTTCAGGCTTCAACTCTGCTATTGCCCCTATGTCTTCAAGTATTTCATCACTTGCTGTTGGTAGAAAAATGATAAGATTGATATACGTTGTTTGAACGTAGTTGGCGATGAAAACTGGTACTGACTCGTAAGTGGATGATCCAACGGGATATAGTCGTATGCTTTAATCTCTAACTTCTGCCTGGACCGCCTTTTTAGGTTTTTAGTCCACCAGGATACCCTTTCTTGCCCAAGCCGCCTTTTCAGGTTTTCGACTTGCCGGGTGTACAATTCTTTTATATATGTCCCTAATTTTTTCCCGAACCTTTTTGGTTCGCCGGGATGCCCTTATTTTTGCCTAGGCTTGTCAACCTAGCGGGTCTTTTTCATGCATAGTATTTTTTGACTATGTCCGCGTTCACAGGGTGCGAGAAATCTTCGCTGTCCATGGTAGCAATCCTCGTAGCGTCGTCAGAAAATATCTTCTTGATTACGAATGGCTCTTCGCAAGTAAGAGTTCGTTTGCCCCCGAGATCACCTGTATTTAGAACTTTCGATAGTCTCAACTTCCCCAAACAATTTCTAAGAATTATCATGACTGGATCCGAAGACATGATACTGACACTATCTAATACTACTGGCACAGACAAGTAAATCCCACAATGGCTCTTACTGAAACTCGGGATCAATGCCATGTAACAGGAGGAATGTGCTTCTAGACTGCGGTGGATCGTGTATTCCCTTGTTAATGGTTGAGGAGCTTGCAACAGAACTTGATCTGATCAGATTTGAAAAGAAAACGCTGCCCCTAGCGGAGGATGATTTGCCCCAGAATGGAAGTATTTGAAAAGAGCTGCCTCAAGAGAAATAATCGGGATGCCCCATGATAATATGCCCCTTGATTGGAAGATAGTGACCATGCCCCTTGTGTACATTGGCTTTTAACCAACTGAGTCAGCGCAGGAAATAATTCTGCTTTTCGATGCACCTCTGAAGCAACTTTGTCTGTCGGGAGGACTTTTGTTCATTGAATGTTCATCATGTGAACTTCTCTGCTGTCAAACACTTAGTTATATGCAAACAATGATATTCAAAATGCAACGCTTATGTTTGTCTTGAAGTTTTGAAAAAGAATTATTTAGCAAAACCAGGTTTGTAGAAACCGTGATGTCAACTCAAGATTTATAACAAGCCCTAAAGGAATCAGGATACCTTTTGGTAACAGTATGCCTTCGAACTAACCATGCTTCAGCTAGGACTTTTAAACGGTTGTAACGTGGCCTGGTTCACGGTTTAAGAAACAAAGGATAAAGGCTCAAAGTTTATTTGTACCCAAACCATTCTCCGTGATGTTCTTCAGTCCTATACTCCGTTAACTATGCATTCAAATTTCTAGAGATTTTGGAATTTTAACACTGATGTTTGGCGATGGTTCAAAAACCGGAAGTTTAATTAAAAAGGCAGTCATTATTTTTTGTAACATTTTTCTTTTGAGGGTTTGTAGTGACCTCTTTTTGACTTTGTTATCCCTAAATTTTTCCTGAACTATTTATTTTGAGATCACAGTCAGCGGGATGTCTCAATTTTTACTAAGTCTCCTTCATAGGTTTTGACTTAGCGGGCTTTTCTTTTGATAGATATTGACTGTCTGACTTAATGATTACAGGGAACCGTCACTAATTGTGTACAAAAGATCAACTGGCATAATTGAGTTAACTGAGGAACTACCCTGCCCCAGGTTATGATTAAGGGTTTTAATTTGCATGAGAAGGAAAACTCCTACTTCTTAGGCTCAAAGGGGTTGACTAGGGATTAACTTCCTTATAACTCCACTGTTTAGGATTTGAAACAATGCCTGTACATCGTCAGCACGGTCTGTTCAAAAGCATACCGTATGAAATTATGGTACCGTTTTCGTCATCCTCCCTCTAAAGGCTTACAGTTTTAACGAGAGTTAAATATCACAAAAGAGAAGTAAGAAGCATAGTTTAAATATAGTGAAACGAATGGATCAATTCAAGACGAACATACGCAATGCATTAATGTGAAAAAACCAAAGTTTGATATAATAGTAAGTGCTTAAGCCAACAAAAGAAATTACAAATGAAAATTCAAATGATTTCAAAGCTTCCCTTCCTGAACCTGTCACTTCAGACGATGTGTCTTGCAGCTTCGATATTAGATGGGCGATAGAAGAATTCAATCTGACCATCTGGTGTGAACTCGAGGACTCCTTTGTCAATCAGGTCTTGGATCCTATGTTTCAATGGACCACAGTCTTTAGTATCATGACCAGGACTATTCGAATGATAAGCACATCTTGCGTTAGGTTTGTAACCAGGAGCAGGGTTGGCTGGAGCTGAGTATGAAGGCAACAGAGTTATCAAGTTCTGATTGAGCAATTGTTGCAAATCCTGAGACACCGGCATGTGCAACGGGGTAAATGGTCGTTTAGGTTTGGATTTCCAAGTACGTTGACCACCATGCTGCGTACGCTGATCTTTCTGTTGTTGAACTGGTGGTGCGACAACCCTATAAGGCCTTCTTCCTTCAATTGAAAGACTATTAGTAGTAACCTGTCTCTTTCCTTCTTTTATCCTCATCTTTTTCTCAACCAAGTCAGCTTGTTTCCTTGGAGGCCGACTGATGATCTGATCCCCGACTCTGTTGTCTAAAAGTTTATTGACGAGGACTCTCAGCTCTTCTTGCCCCCGAGCTAAGTTTTGGATAAGAGCCATCTGAACATACATCTGGATTCTCATCTCTGCCATCTCAGCTTGCAGTTGTTCCAATTGATCATCCTTGTTGTCTTCAGGATTTTTCTTTTTCATGTCCTTAGTGAGGAGGGCTTTCAACTCTTCTTGCCCCTTGAATAGGCTCAGGATCATCTCTTGGAATTGGGTGTTCTGAGTCTGGAGATCCTTGACAGCTTGTTCTAATGCCATTTCCTGCTGAAATAAACAGCGAGGAGATGAGAAACCCGTTGTGGAAACCTGTTATGATATGTATGTAAATGCATATGCAATGTTTTTAGGGATTTTTATGGAATCTAGTTTGCAACATTAGAAATTGAATTTGGTTGCAGCTTTGTCCGAAGAACTTTGACTTTTCATCTTTGAACGTCCTTCTATAAGAATCAAGCTCACCATATCAAGTGGGTCATACCCTCTAATTCAGGATACTGTTCTTTTGAGTTTGAAGGCATCTGGCTAGAGGAAAATAAATTCGCTTGCCCTCTGATAGAAATCTGGCTTTTGATAATCCTTCCATAATAGCACCTACAAATTATGCGCCATAAATCCCTAAGATCCTTAAAAAGGTTAGTTAACATGCTATGTTATGATGGTATGTGGATGCTATGCATTAAGTAAAAGCATGAGGACAAGTAAGTCCCGCAAAGAGTTCAAGTTGTTAGAGTACAAAAAAATCATGCAAGGAATTCAAGTTGTTAGATAGTGAATACAAACAAGTCACACAAGTAGCCTTAGGTTTAAAGGCTTGCATGAAGTCCGAAGGTAAGTACCCTTCCCATACCAAGGTTTAGTTGGTTCAACCTGTCTTAAAATAGTAACTGGGTTCTAGGAATCTCATATCACGGATCTTTCTCGCAGGCTTTATTTTGGTACGACACTCGAGCGGCCGACCAAAACATCCGGAAAGTCCAATCTCAATGAGCGTAGTCTCGAGTATCAACCAACTTTGGAACATGCCAAACCGGCTATCTCACTACCTTCTAATGGCCAAGACTAAGTTCAACTAGGGTTCTAAGGGAAAATTAGTGCTTAATGACACCACGCGGCAGCCTAATGTTATCCCCAATCCAAGCCTCAAGGAACATCAGTAAAACCAAAGTGTTACACTAACGATGGCTACCATATCAACCGTAGCGGTACATGCCGTACAGTCTCCTTGGTCTCTTGCCACTTACCTAAGGTCCTAGATCCGGGTGTAGGATCATTTACCCAAGTAATACCCCCCAAGACAAAACCCTTAAAAGTAAAGCACACAAAACAGATAATTAAAGCAGTTAAAGTGATCTAAACCCTAAGGTAACCCCTCTTTTAAGTATTCCCCAGCAGAGTCGCCAGTTCTGTAATACGATGGAGAACTGACTTTTTAATTTTGTTTTCGCAAAACATGTTGCGGTTAGCAAGAGTCGCCACCGACTTTTCTTTTATCCAATTTATTTGGGAAAGGTGAAAAGAACAGGAAAGACCTTTTTGAAAAGATTTTGAGTTTGGGGGGTAAGTTATGAAAAGGGAAGGTGTTAGCACCCCTTTTCATCCGTAGTTATCTACGGGCTCTTAATTGCTTGCTCACTTTAACTTGCTTTTTTTTTAAATGTGGTGTGTGTTTAGAAAATATTTTTGAAAGAGTTGACTTTGTAATAATTCGTGTAAGAATG